>JARBWK010000003.1:77477220-78096310 GCA_030556195.1 Anolis apletophallus
TTCTTTCCATCTGCCATTTCCATTGGATTTCACAGATGTGTTTCAATAATAAATCAAACACAGCAACTCACTGCACAATGACCACACCACAGTTATGCAAGGTGCCCAACTCCGATACATTCAAATATCTGTAGATATTTGCTGCCTATTCCATGTCTGCCTTCATTCAACCAGCACATAACAAAGAAAAATCACCTGCTTCATTCATTTTAAAGGAAGCAGTACTGACTTTTTGTACAGGCTGCTAGAGGTGTTCGTTGTTGTAACTGCTGTCTAGTTGGCTTCTACTCATGGTGACTATATGAATGAGAGACCTCCAATTATTCTGTCATTAATAGCCTGTCTCAAGTCTTGAAGACTTAGGGATGCTGATTTCCTGATGAAATCTATCCACTTGTAATGTGGTCTTCCATTGCAGCCTAGGTTGTGGTGAGACAGTTTTCATAAGACTGTGGACATCACTCACTATAACAGAGATTTCTGTGGAAAAAAATTATTTCATAGGCAATGACAAAAATAACACTCAATTAATGCATTTTAATTAGCTGCTATGTTGTGAAGCTTCCAAAAAAGAGAGAAAAACAATATTTTCCAATTGCTTAAATTAAACAGTGGTAGCTAGGATGCAAATCAACAGTGTGCAAGCTGTGCAACTGTAATGATGCGAACTGTTAATAAAATGTAATGAGCTGTGATTTTTTTGCAAACTTGTAAATAAACTGTCTGCTTGAAATTCCTTCTAATATGTTACTTACAAAAAGCAAAATTGCTACATTTACTTCCCTGCAATGAAGTGTTTGATTCTTGTGTGATGTCAACACATGTGTCAAAGTTCAGAATGGGGTTTTACGTACACACAACTGTAGATGTTGCAAGGGTGAATCCTGCAACACACGAAGTCTGAATGCATAGAAAGGCTTTTCTTGTATATGCACAATATTGTAATACTATATATCTTCAATTGTACGATGCCACAGATTATAAGATGCATCCTAATTCAGTACCACCACCATCACCAGTAAAAAAAATATAAGCTACACCTGCAATTCTAAGATGCACCCCATTTTAGAGATGATTATATAGAAAAAGTGTGTCTTAGGATTGGCCATTTGTTCAGGGTGCTTTGTATGCGATTTTCCTGCTTCTTGGCAGGGGGTTGGACTGGATGGCTCACAAGGTCTCTTCCAACTCTATGATTCTATGATTCTGTTTTGCAGGACTCTACCATATCCTTTTCTTTGAATGTCTAAACTATATTTCTAAAAGTACAACTACAACTCTGAATGTGGAGACTGCAGGAAATTATTATTATTCAGGGGACTATGTCCTTATTTGATCCCCTGTCTATACCCCCATTGCTACAGCTTTGCCAGAGTTCTTTGTTTAACTTGGAAGATTTAAACGCGTAGGTTCTGCGTTGAGTTTCTATATTTGTGTTCTAGGTAGGTACCCATGTTGGGGGGAGGGGGGGTGGTGATGGATTTTTTCCCTTTCTTTTTTCCCTTTCTCTGGGTAAGGAATTTAAGGATATCTAAAAAGGCATTTATTATTTAAAAGCATTCAAACTACCAGTTTTGTCCAGACTCTTGTAGTTCTGAATGACTCTAAGGGCACCAAATACTTTCTATGTTAAGCAGTCCCATTAGATGCAAAGTTATTACCTGAGTGAAAAATTCAGGTCTAAATGCCCTAAAGCAGGCATCTTCAAACTGTGGCCCTCCAGTTGTTTGGGCTTCCAACTCCCAAAAGCCCTAAGAAGCTTGTTCAATTGTCAGGAATTATGGGAGTTGAATGCCCAAAGGATGCTTGCCCAAAGGCACCAGATACTGCCTGATGTTGAAAGCTAAGAGTTAGAATATGGTTAGCACTTGGATGGGATACTACTGATGAAAAATAGGTGCTGTAGGATATATGCCAGTATAAGGAACTGAAAAAACTATCTTGGGATATTTTTAGGCTAAGAAAACTCCATGAAATTTAGGTGATTGCCATCTGTTTGCAAATGTCTTGAAGGCATGCACATATTTCCAAAACAGAAATCAGGAACATCCAAATAACATTTTAAAGCTCCATGCTTAGCTCACAACTTCCTGCTCCTGCACTTATTTTATTGTTTTCTCTTTGCACCAAGACTGGTAGTGCAATTGGATCAAATGTTTCAGCTGTCTTAGTAACTAGGATCTTCATGATGTTGCTAGTACCATATGCACCCATTTATTTTTACACACATTCTTATATTGTAGAAGAGTAGTACCTCTGGAAAGTTGCCTTTGTTCTTGGAAGAATGGGAGGGAGGCTGCTGAGGAGCACATGGCAGTTCTGAGCAGACCGTTTCACTGCAGGAGTCTCCACTTAGTGAGCTGAGTGATGAGGGATGGCCAGTGGGAGACAGGCATTCACTATTTTCCCATTGGTCAAGCTGGCCAATAGTGGTGGACTTAATTAGTAGCTCCCAGAACCTGAAAACAGCCAGTCCTTTTGATCGCTAGCATATCTTCCTCTCCCATATGTTTTCATTGATTTGCCACAACCATTTGTTGGGTGGTTGGCATGGATCCTAGTTCCAGTGATAAGTCCCACCAAAGGAACCTTGGCTCTAGATATGGTAAGGTCAATACCTGCCCAGATGTGGGTAGGCCCATCATATCAGGAATTATTATAATAATTATAAATATTGCCCTGCTTTATCTCTCCCAAAGGAGACTCAAATCAGCTTCTAATTAAAAGTAAGACCACACAATTTAAAATATACAAATGTGAAGAATTAATTTCACTATCTTGAGACAGACCATGGTTGAGGTGACCCAGCAGTTTTCTTAGGGATAGAGGTATCATGTCAACCACAAGCATGATGGATGGAAAGGGGATTCATGACTCATTTGGGTGCCAACTCTGATAAAGCTGTAACCAAATAAAATTGTGGGGTTTTTTCACCCAAGACATTGTGTATTTGGTTGTATATGTGTGGTGACTACCAACACTCATATTCTTCTGGGATCACAAAATTCCCTTTCTTGTTCTCAGACAGCATCATTCTACAATTCATACAGCTATCTATTCACCTTGACTTTAGGCAAATATCTGTCCCCCAACAATCATTATTAAAAGTAAACTTCATCACTATCCCACCACCTATCTTGAAACAGATGCCATCTAGTTTTGTACATGAAATGAGAAGGTATTCCATCTTTTTCTTTCTCTCTTGCAATCAATCTAACTATATATTATTGAATATATAGTTAGGCAGCTAGGCAGAGACATAGGCGTACCGACAAATAGAATCCATAGTTGATGTAAATCAGTTGTAAATTTATCCACAATTTGGATCCAAGTCATGATGGTTTTTCCTCTTCATCAAGATTTCTTTGAAGCTGAGAAACCTACTTGCTCAGTCAGTAGAGCACATTTTGTTATAAGTGTTAACAGAGTTGTGTGGCTTGCTGAATGAGTCAGTGAAATGAAAGGCTTATCACAAGCTGTCTTTTGGCATTGACATACCACGTAAGCCGTGACATGCCTCGGTCAATAATATCAAAATGTGATATGCCTAACAACTCACTGACAGGCTTTCCTTAAAAATTCTGCAATGTTTCTGCTATGCTCTTTCTCTCACAGATGATAAGTGAAGAATATTAAATGTGCTGTCAACTTTACAGTGCCAGGGTTGGGTCAACTTAGAGCTACCAGGAGGGAAGGCATAGAGGAATTAGACAGGTGAGTTCAAATCCTACTTGATTTGTTTTGGTCATATGATCTTGCGCCTCAGTTATATCACAGGGCTGTTGCGAGGAATTCTGCTGATATCCTTGGAGAATCCGAGTGATAAAACTATGCTTAATCTATTTATTGTGAGGGAAAATCCTCTTGCCCAAGAAAAACCAAATAATATAGTGAACCATAAGATCATGCAAATATCTTGAAAGCAAAGGGACCATGAACACATATCAGTGAAAATTTTGAAGCTGAAGCAATAGATGCATTCTAGCTTTAAATCTGGGACAAAGGGTATAATCTAGCCAGAGTTAAATATGCAAAATCAGAAAGCATTTATGTCAGTGAGAAAGACAAGCACATGCTGAATTCTCTCCCATGGAAGTTAATCTAATAGGCATTGGAAATATAAACCATGGAGTGGCAGCTATCTGTAGATATAATAAATGTCTTTCTAGGCAAACAATTACATATTATCTCAAGCACATTGCTCTGTTTCATAGTATGGTAGTCAGGTTTACTCAGAGAATCGAAATAATTTTTAGTGCTGGATTGTTATTCATCGCATTTTGATTCTACATATCCTCCATGGAACTCAAGACAATGTATATAATACTTTCTCCACCAGCATTTCCATGCAAAAAATTGGGAAGTAAATTCCACATTGGGTTTGTAACTTCCAGCCCCTGGGACTACCCTGTTGTACTAAAGGTCTTGGATATACCTTTTCCCCAAAGCATGGGGAATTCTCTCATTGCTTTTGTAGTTGGAAGGACATGAGAAGATGAAGGAATCTTACTATCTTAGGACCCAATCACACTACATAGTTGTAATCTTTTGATTGTACTTTAACTGCCATGACTTCATCCTATGGAATCCTGGAACTGGTAATCTTGTGAGGCACCAGTGGAGCTCTCCGGATAAGAAGTCTAACCTGCCAATTCCAGAATTCCACAGGATTGAACTAAATCAGTCAAAGTAGAACCATTGTGTTACAACTGTGTAATGTGATTACCAATGCAATGTACCATTAGGATATCTGTTTACTTTGCATGCATTCCCAATAGTGAATTGAAGAATGCTTTTGTTATTTCTGAAATTGGTAAGAGACAAATCCTGCATGTAAAGATGGGAAGGGCCCTTCTTTGCATATCTTGGTATGGCAAAAGGGAGATTTCTTTCTTTCTTTCTTTCTTTCTATCTTTCTTTCTTTCTTTCTTTCTTTCTTTCTTTCTTTCTTTCTTATAAGAAGTTATTAGAAAGGAGTTGTGCAAGGAAACACATCTCTGGTATTCATCAATTTCCCCAGTTGTTCCCCTGACCATGCACTGACAGGGAAAGAATGTGATCGCAGTTTTGTGTCTCCCAATATGTCACAGATGAAAACTGGAACATGTGTAACCAAGCAATATTAAAATGATGACAGAAGTTATTAACAAGGAAAAATGCACAGGGCAGGACAGGAAGCAGTTTGATTTTCCCTGAATGTATTGGGAAGGCAAGCCCTGGGTTACCCCCTGCGGGGCCTGGAGGCCACCTTGCTTTCTGGGTCTGCCTCCACGCCCCCTGGGCCCAGCCCACACCCTACTGGATTTTTGCTGCTACCACCACCAAACTGCTCTTCATGGAGCTGGCATTGCCACCCTCTCCCTCCTGTGTCTGCCCCCACATCCCCTTCAACCACCATCAATGAGGCTCCGCCCTTCTTTGCTGCCCTGCTTTTAGTGGTGGCACTCCAGCTGCAGTGCTTCAGACAGCCATACTCTGGTGGTGCTTTAGCATCAGCTGCTTCAGCAATGGGTGAGTCCACTGCTTTTGCAGGTGTGTTATCTATAGACTTTAGTATATAAACCTAGTTCCATTTGATAATTGAACTTAGAATCATAGAATCATACAGTTAGAAGAGACTACAAGGACCATCTAGTCGAATGCACTGCAATGCAGGAAAAGCACAAGGTATCCCTGACAGATGAGCCTTTGTTGAAAGCCTCCAAAGAAGGAGCTTCCATCACACTCTGAGGCAATAAGTTCAACTGTTGAACAGCTCTCATAGTTAGGAAGTTATTCCTAATGTTCAGGTGGAATATCCTTTCCTGTAGTTTAAGTCCATTGCTCCATGTCCTAGTCTCCAGGACAACAGAAAGCAAGTCTGCTGCCTCTTCCATTCAAATATTTAAACGTGATTATCATGTCTCCTCTCATCCCTCTCTTCCGAAGGCTAAACATACCCAGCATATTATTCCACTCCCTATAAGGATTTGTGGTTTTCAGACTTTTGATCCTTTTAGTCGACCTCCTTTGGACATGTTCCAGCTTGTCAATATTCTTCTTGAATTGTGGTACACAGAGTTAGACACAGTATTTCAATTACTGTGACATTGGCATTGTTAGTACAGTGATTAAAAACAGAAATTCTAACATTTTATAACATAGAACCCTCTTTGAGAAAACAGAAAATGATTATGTATAATTTTATTCAAGGAAATCATTTTTTAAAACATAAAAGCAATTACAAGATAATAGGTGGCATATTATTGAATATTTGTAGAATCACAACGGGGAAAAAGTCCACATTGATATTTTTAGGCCTAGAAAAGACTTTGGATAACTTGAAATGGGATTTAATTTTCAGAGTTTTAGAAAACATGGGTTTGGTCAGAATTTTATAGTTTGCATAAAAGTAATGTATAACACATAAACTTCACTAGTTTTGGTTAACAGAGAATTTGCAAATCAGTGTGAAATTCAAAAAAGGCACAAGACAGGTTTGTTGTCCTTTCTGCTTTTCATTTTGGCTCTTGAAGTGTTAAACAGATTAATAAGAAAAAAAGAATATTATTTAATAATCGAGCATTTTAAAAATCCTGAGGAAATTTGCAGATGATTTGGTGGTTGTGTTACAAAATCTTATGAATAATATTTACATGTTATCAAAACAATTAAAAGATTTGGGAGAAACTGAGGAATTTAATTGTAATAAACAAAAGATAAAGTTGACACCTAACTATATTAGAAAAGAAGACAAATTGGAGTTGATGAAGAAGTCTGCTTTTAAAGTGGAGGAAAATATGAAATATTTGAGTATTACAATATCAAACAATAATTCTACATTATTTCATCGTAGTTATGCTAAGACTTGCAACCTCATCAAATGGGCACTTTTTCTCATCTCTGCATGCTGCCAGCACATTGCTGGGACGGAGTTCATCAGAGTTCATTGAATGATGCACAGCAACTTCCATTGGGCTCCATTGGGCTTTACGTTGGCAGTGTGTAAAGATGGAATCCTGAGGAGTTGCATGATTACCTTACTCCTCATAGAAAAAACTGGGGACAGCATGGATCAAATCCAGGGACTGTGGGAAAACATCATTGAATGACAGCCTATGACGCATGACGGTAAGGGGATGAAACGGAATGCTGCCCCATGGTTTTCCCCACTATTCCCTGCTGTCCCCTGACTTCTGGACTTCCATGTGATGAGGTCCTTGGAATAGAATATAACATGCACAGATGGTTAAAAATTCTCCTCTATCAGGGAGAATTTCAGTGATAAAAATGAATGTTTTGCCAAAAATGTTATTTGTATTTCAGGCTACACTGATTTTGACCAATGACGTGTCACTTAAAAGTTGGCAGAGGTATTTGTCTAATTTTATATGATAAGGCATAGTGGCAAGAATGAAAGAAAATCCTCCAGGATCCTCTAGCAAAGTGAATGATTAGGTTTACCAGATTTAAAATTGTATTTTTCTGCAGGTTGTTTGGTCCAGTTAATGATTTTAAACGTCATGGTCTAAGTTTTGGCTGGCAACATGATTTGTGGTATGATGAAGCAAATGTATGCATAGCTTTTAATAACCATTCTGTGACGTGAACTATTTTGAGAATTTGGATTACACATTTATTGAGATTATATCATAAAACTCTGTTATAGATTTCTACATAAGAAGCTTTGATCAGCTTTGGAAAGGGATCAAGAGAGAAATGAGTAACATATAAGGATTTTTTAAACTGTTTGATAAGGAACAATATAGAATGCCTTAAGAACAAATAACAGAGGATTATAACTTTCAATGTTATTTATAGAGAGATTTTAAGAGGTATAAATGATTACAATATTATTTTTGAACAGAATAAATTGGAATTTGATTTGCAATTATGTACAGATGATAAATATTTGATTTGTAAGAAAAGTGAAAAAATTATATGGAGGAAGAACAAGTTAAAGAGTGTACGGTAAAACAGGCCTAACATAGATATTAGTTGATTCCTTGGTGTCTTGGTGGGGGTCCGTAGGTGGCTGTGGAGATCTGTTCTTGATCTGTGTGTTCTTCTGCAGTGAGGACAAAGAAGTCCGAATAAATCCAACACTATGCAGATATCCATGATGTTCAGGGTATCTCTGGACCACAAAATCATGGCATACACCCTCTATGCTCATCAGATGGAACCAAACTTCTGAAGGACTAAAAATCAATCGCACTGCATTGGAAAAGAGCACTACCACAACCTCCTGAATCGCAGCTCCAACATGGCCAAAGAGGTAGTCTCACCAATCCCACAACAACAAACCAGGGATGAGCTTGCAGCACTCCCTAGTCTGGAGGAAGTCAGCAATGCCATCAGCCAACAAAAAATAACAATGCCAGCTGACATGATGGGATCCCTGCTGAAGTCCTTAAAGAAGTTGGACCTGAGCTGCTATAGATATAATGTTGGGATGAAACAATGAGAAATGTGATCAAAAAATGAAGATGATTGCATTTGACTTCAGATAAGTTGGCAAAAATGTATAAGGGGGTTAATAATATATGTTGGAAATGTAAACAACAGATGGGAACTCTTTATCATATGTAATGAACTTGACATAAGGTTAAAAAATGGGAAACACATTCATTGTCTGGTCCAAAAGATATGTAAAATAAAAATTCAGTTGAAACCAGAGTTGTTTTTATAGGGAATACTAGATGAACAAATAGAGACATATGAGTAAGAGTGTTCAGCCAATAGGCTAATCAATAAAACAAGTAAGAGTGTTATATGTAAAGAAGTGAAATAATATGGGTATCCCATCTCATGAAGATTGCATAAGATTAATGTTTGAACTGGACAAATGGACAAATTATCTACTATGGTAAGAAAAAGAAAGTTGGGTAATTTTTAAAAGACTGTATTGAAGCATTATTTTAGGAGAAATATATTAACAGAATTAGTAGTTCAATTTAAACAGTAGAATAGTGTAGCAACCCAGTTCTCTTTCGTGCCTGGAGGGCAGGGGGCAGCACCGGGGGTCCCACTTGCATTGGAGCCAGCTGATTCTGAGGAGGATTTGGAGGGGCTGGAAGAAGGGGATTTTGAGGTAGCTGGGCCTTCTTCCCCCACAGAAAGCCTGGCCTGGGATGACGGCTGGCCTGATCCTTACGAGATGCAGGAAGGCCAGACGGAATTCGAAAGCAGTGATAGTGAAGATTATGAACGGCCGGGGGGGGGGGGGGGAGGTTCACAAGAAAGAATGTGGGAAACAACCGAGGGAGAGGCCCGGGAAGCAGATGGGGAGTTCAACTCTCACGAAGATAGTGAACCAGGTGTTGGGAGGCAAGGTCGAACCTTTGATAGGAGACGGAGCATTGAGGCTAGCAGGAGGGACTGGTTTCACAGCCTAGACAGGCAGAGGTCCCGCAGCACAGATTGGAGGAGGAGAAGCCTAGAGCGTCGGGGGCCTCGCCAAGGGGATTAAGTATAGGATCCGTGGGAACGGATCCTCAGTACCTCGGCCACGTCTATCCTATGCAGACGTGTAGCGAGCCAAGACCACGTAGCTAAGTTTGGGCTAGTGACCTGCCAAGGAGTGCCTTGGATCTTGTAACCCTGCTTTGTTCCCTGATCCACTTGTGTTGAGCGGAGCCTTGCCAAGTCTTTGGAAACTTCCATGCCAAGTTTGCTTCTGGACAATACCTTTTACCTTTTGGATTGCTTTTGATACTTTTATGGACAATTACCCTTTTCAACTGTTTCTTATTCTTCAATAAAGTAGTTAGCTGATTACCGTCTCTGTGTGTGTGATTAAGGGGCCGGCCAAGGTCTTGCATCATGACAAATTGTGAAGTTTTATAAATATAACAGAAACAGGTTTTATTATATACAATTGGTAGAAAATTTGGAAATCCACTTTTATTTCAATGTTTTCTTTGTATTTTTTTCTTTTTAGTGGTAACATTAGTAATGTGAAGTTTGTAGTTCAAAGTCATTGGCACTATGTGGTGTGTATATTAGGCTTGTTTGATCAAAACAATAGTTCAAAACTCGTTTCAGATGTAGGGGAGCTGGTGGTTCGGATCTAATGTTAATTCCAATTTTCACAGAAAAAAAGTTCAAAACTTTTCAAAACTTCTGAGACTTCTGAATCCTTCATTAATGGTTTCAAAGTGTTATTTCCTGTTTAATTGGATGGTCTTTACTTTGAAAGTAGCTGTTTCACTCCGGAAGGTGGAGGAAGCAAAGGGAAGAAATCCATCCACTCTGGTTAAAACCACTTCTCTCGCTTAAGACTGAAGTGGGAGGGAAAGGAAAGGAATCCATCCACACTGGTTTAAAATGACACAGATCCATCCCATCCACACTGGTTTACACGGATGGGGATCCATCCCATCCACATTGGTTTAAACTGATGTGGATCCATTTAATCCATACTGGTTAAAACCGCTTCTCTCGTTTAAGACTGACTCGGGAGGGGGGAAGGAAAGGAAAGGAATCCATCCACACTGGTTTGAACTGATGCGGATCCATCCCATCCATACTGGTTAAAAACGGTTCTTGTTGTCGAACAACCGGGCAAGTTCCGCAGACCGACTGCGGAACAGAGACCGCGAGGGTTCAGTTAACCCGGCGAGCCCAAAGCGTCTAGGTCCCCGAAGCCTACCCGCCCCCCTTAGATCCAATTATGCTCACCAATACTGCAAGGTAGATGCCACGAAATTGTTTATTCTGCTCAGCTGAGAGGATGCGAACCGCAATTCCCTGATTCCCGCAAAGAACGCATGCATATACATTTAAAACATTGGTTTTTAAAGGTTACAGAACTGTCAAAACAATTGAATTTCCCCGCCGCCTCTTCCGGGCCGGCTCTGTCGGTGATTGGTTGGAACGCTGAGACCAGCTGATGGGCGGGGACGTCGACCAGCTCCAGAGGGCCTATCGATGCTTACTCCCATTTGCCAGCTCGGCCAATCGGAGGTCCGTGGCCATATAAGGAATGTCCGGGAAGGGGAACTTAGGCGGAGATTACTGTCAGGATGGCATATGAATGAAAACAAAAGAGTCCAGGCCAGGTAACGACCTGGGGCAACACCTGGAGATGATAAGATCATTGGGTTGATGTGTCTCATCCATACATGTGAACGAGGGAGAAAAGGAAGAAGCCTGATGAAGGTGATTCACTCAGACCCTTTGGTGACAAAGGCACTTATTCTGGGGCACACCTTGGTTTCCGAGGCCAGGTGTGTCACCCGCTGAAGAGCAAACATTTATTGTCCAGGCTCCAAAGGCTAGTTTAGTTAGACTAGAAATCCGACCGTTAAACCGCCAGGACCGGTGAAGCGTGGGGTCAAGACAAAGGGCTTGACTTTACCATAACAAGATCCTCACCAGGAAACGCATGCAATATGAATATGGTGGTCCATAAAGGTATGGAACAGGGCTCAGCAGTATTTCCTCTCGGCAGATACAGTAAAACATTTCCAAAGCAATCCTTTTCTCAATTTGCAAAGATGGGATGGGGAAGGGAAGCGTTACAAGGAGACAAGGGAGACATGAGGGCAACAATGTATAGGTACACAGATACAGAGGTGAATCCATATTTATGATTTCCGCTTCCCAGCTGTCAGTCCAATACAAACAGATGAGGCCCCCTGCTTCAAAGGCCAAACTTCTCAAAACTTTTCCTTCTGAGCTCAGAGATGTCCCAAAAATGGAGAAGAAGAGGAAAGATAGGAATAAAGGTAGAAAAAGGGAAAAAAATGAAAATAAGTTCCTTTTCCTCCCTTGGGGGTCCCGAACCCGTGACCCCCGTCCCAAACGGCCTTGGCTCTGCCACTTGAGCTATCGCATCCTTTCCTTGCGATACAGCTCTCCTCACAGTCTTAAGGCGCCCGGGAGGCGGGAGAAGAAGAAAATATATAAATTCAGGAAAATTGGGGAAAGGGTCAGAAAGTGGCAAGAACCTTTGGACAGGATCCTGCGGGGCTAAAGGAGTGGACGTGCGGGTTTCCACCCGAGAACAGGAGTGCAAAAGTTGGGACTTGTTCACTCGCGGAATGGCCTGCGGCTTGAGGGTTGTTGGCCTCGGCAACATTCTCTCGCTGATGCGGGAGGGAAAGTATTGAAAGGGAATCCATCCACACTGGTTTAGAAGGCTTCTTTGGCTTCAACCAAGGCCAGGGAACAGAAGCAGGAGAAAAACTGAATCATTTCCGACTCACTGATGCATAAGAGAAATGGCAGAAAAAGCTTTGGAAGGGCAAAGGGACTTCCGGTTTCCTTAAAAACTTTGAAATCGCTCTAAAAAGGAATTTCCCCCCGAATTTATTCCCAATTACGAAGCTTCTGAATGAACCTAACCATGCCTAGCATGTATGTATGTATGTATGTATGTACTGTATGTGTATATATATGTGTGTGTGTATATACATATATGTGTGTGTGTGTTATTTTCTATGATTGTATGTAGATTTTAGTCTATAAAAATGTTTTTTAAAGAACTCATCTAAAGAGATATAGTGTAAAACCTGCCTAGTCAGCAGCACTGAGAAATGAAGTTTAGGAACTTTTCTCTCTATCACTACAATTCATTCAGAAAATGCTTAAATCTATAGCAGTACAAAAGAGCTGCGTATTCATGGCACTATATTATGCAGTGATAACTCCTTGTCATTAATGGTTCCAGCACTGAATTGCTAACTGAATGGGATGAATGTTTCCTTATAAGGAAATCTATTTTCAGATCCAGCAAAAAGAGATGCATCATAATCTTTCTGCATATTGTAGAAAGCAAGCATTACAGAAGAAGACATTTGGTAATATTGCACTTTCAAGAATTGTTCAAATATTTGAAAACACTTCAAAAGCACTCACTCTGCTAGCTGTTCTCTTTTCACTACATCCATCTGATTGATCTTTATCTTCGTTTACTTAAATCTTCTATTATTACACTGTGACTCAGAGGATCCTCATTCATCATTTACTGGCTTTTGGATGATGCTTTCCTTTCTCAGTTAGTAATCTGAGTCCTTGGCAGATGGACAGTAGTATTTAAACAAAAGAGCTAGGCTTACAGTCAACAGGCCCTCTGCTTGCAACTTTACTTAGAACTCACAAATGCCTCCTTTACTTGGAGGAGGATATTCACACATTTACACTATGTAATTCCATTGACTGGCATGCTGCGGATGCTGTAGTCTAATTTGGTTAGTTACAAAGCATAGTGAGTTGACATATAAAGATGAGAGCATATTCTCATACTCACCCATCCCTGATTCCTTCTGTCTCCTCACATGCAGAATGAGGTGTCTTAACAGGGCATCTTCCCCATACATATGGCACTCTCCATGTAATTGGGAGTTTTAGGGTTCTCCGTCATCTGGACACCTCTGCCATGTAGGGAAGGCTTTCCTGTGTGGATTCATTGTTTCCATATGAGGCCAACAGCTATTGTGCATCTCTTTTTGAATGTTGATTATGATTCATTGCAACTTGCGCCACAAATACCATCTGCCTGCAACAAAGAACTGGTGGGATCACAAACCTGAAAAAGTTACAGAAAATGAACATGTTAAACTACTCTGGGACTTCCAAATTCAGACTGACAGAGTTTTGGAGCACAATACTCCTGACCTCACGATTGTTTTGAAAAACCAAGTATGGATCGTTGATGTTGCAATCCCAGGCAACAGCAGGATTGAAGAGAAACAACTGGAAAAGCTGACACGATACAAAGATTTAAAGATTGAACTGCAAAGACTCTGGCACAAGCTAGTCAAGGTGGGCGCAGTGTTGATCGGCACACTAGGTGCAGTGCCTAAAGATCTTGGCATGCACTTAAACACAATCGGCACTGACAAAATTCTTATCTGTCAAAAAACCACCCTACTGGGATCTGCATGCATTATTCACCTATACAACACCTAGTCCTAGACACTTGGGAAGTGCCCGATGTATGATCCAATACAACAACCAGCAGAGTGATCTTGCTTGCTGTGTACTAATCTTGTTGTGCTTTTGTTCGTGAGTCGGCATGTGTTGCCTAATCTTGTCTTGTAACCCGCCACGAGCCCTCGGAAAGAGGCGGAATACAAATGCTAATAAATAAATAAATAAATAAAATAATAATAAATTATTATTATTATTATTATTATTAGCTGCTCATGGCTTGGAAATGAACAAATGAACAAATTGCACCAGAATATTAACAGGATAGAAAATTATGGGGCAAGATGGGTAAGAGAAATTTCTGTAGCATTCACCCATGAAATCTCAAAAGACTTTGTGAAATTTTGGAGTGATATCCAGAAGCTGAAATTAGGAATCCATGGCCTCTTCCTCCCTCTTTGTCTTCCATCCTATCCTGTCCTAAGACATAAAGCCACCAAACTTTTCAGAGTATTAGGCTCTCTAGATCTAAAAGAAATGTCCATGGGTCTCTATGGAAGAAAATGGTCTATTAAGATTGTCAACAGGAGAGTGCATTGTAACCATATTATGCATATGGGTTCCAGAGCATGGAAATGTAATATTTGTGGACTACTGTTTTTAGAATGTAACCTTTTAATTTTAAAATGTTAATGTTGATGGGGTTTTTTGTAATACATCGTTTGATACTGTCACAAGATTTGTGATTGCTTTATTATTTCCCACTGGATTTTTGAACACACGTGTATGCCATATACATTAGATAAGAATCTCCTATTAAAGTCTCAGAGTGCCACTGCATTGGAAATATATATATAAAGCAGTGATCCAGAAGGCTGCTTTAATCAAGCTAGAGTGGGATACAGATGTATATTATACTGCAGGCACATCTACAGCACACACATGAGTACTGTGGGGTTATTAATGGGATGATCCCAAATCACCCCTGTTTTACACAATGTGCAGGGACAAGCAAGAAGCATAAAAGCTGCCAAGTAGCGCAAGTGGAAAATCAAGTGTGAAATTGGCATTTTTTTTAGTCACACACTAAGAAATGGGCTTTATTGTCAGACATGAAATGATGAGAATGAAGGTGTGGAGGTTATGCTCTTCATGCAATGACTATTTATCATGTCTGTATAAGAGGGCAAAACTGGCTTTGTAAAGTGTTTGGGAGATTATGATTTAATTGACAAGAAACAAGGTGTGACAAAGCAATGAGTTCTTGGTTAGGCTGGTGGTTCAAAAATATTACCAAGTACAGGCAGAATCAAATGCTGTTTCTCTCATGTTTGATGAAATCTTAGTCAGGAAACATATAAGGAAAGCTAACAGGAACTGAAAGAGGTCAGTTTCCCCTACATTTTAAAATACTGGAATCTGAGTCAGAACATTTGCCCAGCTAGATCAGCATGGTCTGCAGAGATATAATTGCTTCCACTGTGGTGCTTCTAGAAACTTACATGCTTTGCGTGGAGAGGTTGCCACTGCATCAAGTTCTCCTGCCGGTTACCCTCACAGACTCTGTGCATCATATTTTCTCTAAAAACCTTTGGCTAACCTGAACACATTTTTCCCTACTGACAAAAGTTTGTTTGCATACATTTTTGAATGTATATTTTAAAATTTATGAATAGGGGTTAACATTTTTTTAACATCACAGTAATTGAATTTCTAAGGTGAGGTCAGTTTTATCCCACTGCCAATTTCATGAGCTAAAATATGGATATCAATATCTATACCTCTCTCTAGAAGATGAAAGGAAAGGCAAAACTAACAACTCGGTCTCTAGCTATGTGATATGCCCATGAGTTCTGGGGTTTTAGATAAAGTACAAAGGAAATAATAATAATATTTCTCCTCCTCCTCCTCCTCCTGCCCCTCCCCTCCTTCTCCTCCTCTTCCTCCTTTCATCAGTGAGAAACAACAATAAATTACATACATAGCATCTATTTAAAGATGATATAAAACCAATCAATATATACTACAAAGTTCATAATTTAAAAATAATGAGGATAAGCTTGCCAGAAGCTTTTACTAATGTTTTAAAAGCAGACAGCCTCTTTAGCTGACAAATCACCTCCATCAGGCCAATCTGGGAGCAGCTGAAGAAAGTAACACTTGTCATACCAGTTTGGGCTGACTGAAATAGATTTCCCTCAGGAATGTACTGGGATAAGATGACCCCTTTAATTAGTTACATCTCTCTCTTCTCTGCATTCTTTCTCCCCAAAATTAAGATAATAATAATACTTTATTTGTATACCGCCTTATCTCCCTATGGTGACTCAGGGCGATTTCCAGCATATAAGGCAAAACATTCAATCACCAGAACAGAAAACCATACAGACAAATTAAAATTATTTGTCTGTGTGGTGATCCGTTCTGGCAATTGAATGTTGCCAGATTACATTTGGGAAAAAAGAACAAGATGACTAAGAACATACAAAATGAAATTAAATTAATCACCATATTAAAACAGCTTATAATTATACTTTATTAAAAATATATGAAGCTTTTAAAAATGATTGAGCTTAAAACAATACAGCATCCTTAGCTCATTCTTTTAAAATTTACTATATGTCACCCCTGTCAAATTCAGTGGTGTCTTGAGGGTGGTGTCACCCACTCACAGTGTTATAATGGCTCCACCATACCACAATATTGCTGCTAAAATATCAGATTTTTTAATTATCTTTATCACTGCCCCTTCTACATCCAGAGATTTTGAATGTGTTGCGTGTATGTACATATAGAGCTCATGTATTCCTTGCTCAAGATGTGACTCAGGGGCCACAGAAGGGGCAGCAAAAGCAAAGCATGGCTGCCCCACAAGAGAGGAATGAAAGATACGGAAGTTCAAAATGTATGCCTAGTCCATTCAGCAGCAGAAAATGTGTCTCTCAGCAATCAGAATGGCAAATTAAGCCCATATTTGTCTTCACAAATTAAAACATGCCACACAAAAGCTGGACTTTTGGAAAAAATGCAAGCGGCTATTGCTGAACACCAGAAATTCCCAACATACCAGCTTTTAGGAACTGTAGGAACTGAAGTCGAAAACACCCAGAGGACCAAAGGTTGGGAAGAACTGCTCTAGACAATCTTTCCCCACAGTTTCATTGGAGGCGAGGGTCCTAAAGGAAAGCATTAGGGGATTGAACTGGAGGCCCCCAACACCATCTTCTGTTTTTGCCTCCTTAGAAAGGAACAGAGTGACTATAGAATAGCACCAATAAGGTGGCAACGAGGGATACTATGGTCAATTGTATCTAAAACCAGTGAGAGGTCCAGCAGAACCAAGCTGTCCCAAGCTGTCACTGTTTCATAATCAGGCCTAAAACCAGGTTGAAGTGGATCTAGATAATATAATTCACCCAGGAAGCCCTGGAGTTGGGCTTCTATAACTTGCCTAAAAATGGCATATTAGACACTAGCCAATATTTATCCATTATAGAAGGATTCAGGTATGACTTTTTTCAACAAAGGTTCAACAAGTTTCTCCTTTAAGCAAGTCAGAACTCTGTTTTGTTGTAAGGGCACACTGACTCCCCCCTCCACCCATTCCGCCGTTGTTTCTCTAGCCCAAAAGAAAGGAATTAGGATACATTTGCTGGCTCACGCCTGTAGTCTAGAGGGACCATGTAAGGCTGTAACAGTAATAGCCAACAACAGTTTGTCCCTCACCTAGAAACTATATAACCAAACTGACTAACATGTATGGAATTGGTATAGAGTAAGGACCTCACCACTCCTACCAATTTAAATGTCCTAGGATGCTTATCAGCCAGTTGAGGGACGGATTGGCATGTGGCCCATCAAACAACATCCCTCAACTTCCAGCTGAGGCCCTGCCTCCAACTG
The DNA here is from genome assembly GCA_030556195.1 of Anolis apletophallus. Lineage (NCBI taxonomy): Eukaryota > Metazoa > Chordata > Lepidosauria > Squamata > Anolidae > Anolis > Anolis apletophallus. The sequence continues at coordinate 77,494,981 of JARBWK010000003.1, forward strand.
GTGTGGAAGCATCCTAGGACACTCCCTCGTCAACATGGAAGGTGTGCTGGAACCAGCACACTTCTGTTCTGGTTGGGCGATGCTTCCCCCATGTCATGGGGGAAGCATTGCTGCCCTGTGTGTCTGCTGTTTTGCCACGCTTGCTGATAAAGTCCATAGAATAATGTATAGTACATTATAGATGTTCAGCTTTGAGTTTATCAGTGTGTCAGATGCCAACTTTAGATTGTCCAGTTCTAGGAATGAGTAGAGCTGTTATAACAGCCAAAGCTGATAGCAAACACTTTTGTCATCTTTAAAATTATTTTGTTAGAAGAAAATATTCAAATACCATAGCAGCTGATTGAAAAAAAGCCCTCCCCCTTTTTTGAAAACTGTAGCAAGGGAAGCATGAATTTTGCTGTCTTATTCAAATGAGTGTTTCTGGGTATCAAAGAGAAAGAACCGCTGCTTTTGGAATGTAGGTAATTATTTGGTAAAGTTGTACACTTTATAACAGCATTTTTGCGATCCACTGTTATAGTTTTAACCCCCGGTTCTCAGCATAACAATGGGAAGAGAATTTAAGCTGACTTGCACTTTCTATAGATCCATTTTTGTTGTTGTTGCAGCAATCAATTGACATAATGCAACCAACATTAACTTACAGATTTTATTTTTCCGTAAATGTTTCTTTTTCCTCTGCCAAGTAGTGATTTTTGTGTCCCTCAGTCAGTGATGAAATTTGGGAAATGCTGTAAATAATTTTTGAAAAACTTATTTCATGAAGGAACACAGCATTCCGGTTGAACTGAAGTCCTGTCGCTTTCTGTTGTCAACTTTTTATTAGTTAACAACATGTGAGGGGTTCTTGCAATTCCCATGCATAAGAAAAGTAATACAGACTAACTCAAGGTGAGTTTACATAGTCCTGAAAATGCAGACTGATTCTGAATTGTGTCCTGGCTGTCTTCACAATGATCATGTACTCATGAGGAGTATCATGGGTTATCCTGGGTTAGACTGCCTTTGCTACACTTCATGCAAATTTGGAGGATGCTTGAAACTCTAGTATACCAAGTATCCAATGGCTTTGGAGCAGTGTGGAAAGCAGGATCAGGTCTGACTCTGACTCTGATTTGTTGCAAGCTGGGAGTGGCAGCAGAGATTCAGAAGGTGAGGCTACAGTCCAGCGAGGCAGATGTGGCCTCAGCCTAGCTGGGCCATTTGGAGACCAACCACTGCCACAATGGGCTCTGCAGGGTGGTGTGTGGCTGCCCCCGTAGCTGAGAATTTACCAGCTGGTGTAAACTTATAGTTGGATTAAACTGCAGCACTTTATCCTCTTCAGAGAAATGTTGGAAATTAGCCTTATGATCTAAGGTCGACTGACTTCTCAGAGTGGTATAGCAGTCCCATTGTATGTAAAGGGCAAGAACAGAGACAGAGGAAAGATTTAGAGAAACTCAATTAAAAAAGAAAACCTTTCTGTTTCCATAAGAGAGTACCAAAATGATGTAAGTCAGAAAACAGGAGCAATGGAATCATCAAAGTGGATATCAATCACCATTTAAATGGCTGCAGTCAGTTCTGAACAATTAAACTTTCAGTGTTCTGGTAAAATAGATTAAACATTCAGGCCAAGATGTATTGGGTTCTGCGACATTTGATGTCCCCCATCCACCCGGCAGATATTAGTTGCTATCCTTTAAAAAGAACCTGCTCCATTCAGCAAACGGTGAAGGAAAAAGTCATTAAATTCAAATAATTTTGAATTTTGCAAAATTCAAAATAGAAAGCCAAACATTTTAGAAATGGACTTTTTGAAGAAAAGAAAATGGCTGCTACTCCACTTATCTTTTTCTGTCCTGAAAATAATACTCTTTCATTCTTGAAAATTAATTGATGTCAAAGTTGGTCAAACAACAAAGGAATTAACTCTTATATGCCTAGTGTTTACTTGTACACTATAATAATATTTTTTAACAAAATCACAAAATTACTCAACTTTCAACATTCAATTAATTTCCCACACTTCAGAATGAGTCAACTTGAATATTTCATTTACTATAATGCTCTTAAAAGACTAGTAATAGAAGATGTAAAATCAATTCAATTTGGAGTGTTTTAACATTGACATAACAATACAAATAAGGTTGGAAAGCATAATGAGCAGAGTCGCAACAGAAGCCTTGCAGCACTTAATTCCTCCCTGAAATGGCCAAAAATTTTTCATGATTCAGAAACAGGCATGTGTGTAGGTGTGTGTAGCATGTACAAATTCAGTGATTCAGCTCAAGTTTGTGAGTTTTGAAAGCTTCTATTTGTTGCCTGTTATGCCTACTAAAAGCAGAGGGGGAAATGGCTTGTTAATACCCATGTCCTAAAATAGTTGGCCCACAAGCTTAGTCAATCATTAAAGAGCCTTCTGTTCTTCTGTGATTGCTTTTGTAATTATGAACAGATTCACACTGCCCCAAAAGAAGCCAATCCTTCTCTTGACAGAGCATCTACTAATCTAGTCACTTTTAAACAAGAAAACCTAGGATAGAAACTTGGTTTTCCTTAATTAAGTCCATTAATGGGATCGAAAGAACTAAGCAGATCAAACAGAGTAATCCAGCCTCCCCTAGGCCAGCATCCTCTAACTATTTCATCACACAGAGTTTGGGAAGTGTCCAAGGATGCTTCCAGGATGCTTCCTAAATGGAGCCCACCAGATGACCATCACATGATGTAAGTTTACCTCTGGCATGGCTTCATAGTGTCCTGACAGCATGCTAGCAAGCTTCCTGGAAAACATGAGAGGCTTCCCATGTCCTAATTGGGAAAATTTTGAGGAAGACAAGTGGTGAAGCTTTCCCTCATATGATGGGGAAAGTGATTTAGTGGGTGGTGCGGGGCATGGGGCAATGGTTTCCTCCGCCGCTCACCAGATTTGCCACTCTGCATGGTGAATCTCCCTGCTGCCGCCACAACAATTAAAATACATGAAAACAGTGTGATACAGTCCTCCATCACAACTCACAGTCATTCCAGGCCTAAATAGCTCAATATTGGGGTCAGGCAACAGACTCGCCATATAAAACTACCCCTCTTCCAACGCACATCAAATAAAAAAACATCAGATTTGATTTTAATATGATATACTTCCTTTTACCTTATCTCCTTCTCTATCTCTCAGATCTTGCAGATGTGTGTCTGCACTACTTCACTGCAGTCCTCAGGAGTGAGATCTGAGAGGCAGAGAAGGAGGTATGGTAATAGGATACAAGGGTGGGCCAGATGGGTGAAAGTGGCGTGTTTTTCTGGGCACTGCGCCGCTCTTTTGAGCTCCCCCCACCATATGCGGCGACCACAGATTCTCCAGTCCAGCTCAGAAGTTTCGACATCTGCCCCATAAGACAACACCCAGTGTATAAGATGACCTGACTTTTGAGAAGATTTTCCTGGGTTAAAAGTAGTCTTATACACCAGAAAATACAGTATTTTAGAAGCATTTTGTTCTTGATGATGCATTTCTTATCTATCTATCTATCTATCTATCTATCTATCTCTATCTTTTTATTCCATGCACTTTTCCTTAATCTTGTTTTGGAGCTCATTTTTTGACCTGAACACCGGATCACAAAATTCTGGAACGTATAGGTGGAGTTTATGACCTGGGCCTCCCCCTTCCTCCCCCCACAAAATCTTTTCTCTCTCTTTAGAAGGTGGTGTGGAAAGAATGTGGATGGAATCATTTATTTTTCCCAGGACCTGAGAAATTAATTTGATGGCCCTTTAAAAAAGTTAACATCTGAAAACTAATAGTCAAAACTGGTTCTACCTTTTATAGTTTTTTTATAAAAAGATTCTTTGGTGGCTTTACACAACAAACTACATCTAAAAGTGCAGAACGGGTAAATAGGTATTTACTGAAGAAAGACCATGTAAAGAATTCCTTATCATCTAATTTCCCACAAATGACAAGACTAAGCCAGAGAAAAGAGAAAAATCTTCAGCCACCTTTCCTCTAAACAGGCTAGGGCATTTGCTTTTACTGTCTATAAGGATTTAAACCTACATTAGGGTGTGATTATCATTAGCTGCATCAGCTTCAAAAAGAAGCTGTAGCTTGAAGTGAGTTTTTAAATGACTCTTCCCTTGATAATGCATTTTTGAAAATACTACTAGGGAAAGGGGAACCTATTAAAGCAAAAGAGAAAAAAAAGGTACAAAAAAGCTCCAATTTAAAAGCAAGGTGGAAATGGAGTAAACTCAAGACTACAGCTTTAAAATAATTTACTTCATTCATTGCTTGTACAAAGCTTATTTCTTGTTGTTGACTGCTGTAACATTGATTTTGATTTAGGGGGAAGTATGAATGAAAGACCTCCAAGTCACCTATACTCAACAGTTACACTTTAGAATGCACTATAAATGTTTGGAAGGGTCTTATTAGAGGAACGTTGTCCACTTTATCACACTACGGCATTTTGCCCCTTTGAAGTATTTTGGGGACAGGGCATACCAAACAGCATCACATGATACTCAGCAGCCCCCTCCCCATTTGCCCTCCAAGTGCTGAAGAAGCATTGCAAGATGCAACTATGGAAAGGTACGTGGATTTTGGATAGCTCCAACTGATTTTGGGCCCTTTCCCCCATGTGATGGGGGAAAGGGCAATGTTGCAACACATGTTTCTGCCCTTTCCCCCATCTGTTCCATTGTCCCTGTGTAATGGGGGAAGGAAAGAGGGCATGTAGGGCGCTATGAGGCACACAGCACGACTGCCGGTGAAATGGTACGGCCTCAGGGGACTTGTGAACAGATCCTTTGTCATGCAACCAACAGAAGGGAATAGCTTCTGGACTCAGACCCCACTGATGTTGCTCTTAAAAGGCCTGATACAGCTACCTCTTTCTGCCTAACTGACCCTGATCTTTTTGAAATGGTATCAACAGAAAGAAGTAGCTGAGATGACATTATTCCATAGAGCAACTGAATAGCTTCAACTTTTCCATGGGTTCTCTAAGGGATCTCTTTAACCCCTGGCTTCCGGCTTGTGCATTTTTCAAGACCTTTCTGAAAGTCTACCTAGACTTGACTATATGTGGCTGTTTCCTGTAGTTGTGATGCACCTCTTTCTGAAGACAGCAGCAACAGGGAGGCAATTTTTCATGAAGTTTCTTTTTAAAGGTAGTTTTTTGGTTCAAAATATACTATCTTTCTAAACATCTCCAAACCCACGAGGTTGCAGCATGAGATAAAATATGTAACTGTATTTGAACCATGTTATATTTCTCTTCCATCTTTTAATAAGGCCATACTCTTTTACTTAAATTATGTGACTACCCAAAAGGCACCAGATTCAGATCTTGGAAGCTAAGTAGGGTCAGATCTGTTTAGCATTTGGTTGTGAGACCACTAATGATGACCAGATTCTTTCAGAAGAAAGGACTGGCAAAACCATCTTGGAGTAGGAAATTCATGACGTCACCATTAGTCAACAGGTAACTTAAAGGCACACACAAACATATACTTTTATCTAAAAATACACAGGAACATTTTTACTATAATAGTCTAGTCCAAAATGTAATGTTCTTAAATTCTAATTACCAAAGTAAGTAACATTTATAATTTCATTGCGAATGGATGATATCTTTGATTAATTTATGTCCACGTTGTTCCAAAAATAACATTACGTATCAATACTGACCTGGAACTAGTGACTTATGTGTTATAATAACTGTAAAGAAGAACAGTTAATAACTACTTTGTCTTACCAGCATCTTTTAATCAAGATTTAATTAAATTACCCTTGCACAATTGACTCTAAAGAACTAGCCAGGTTTACAAATAGTCTCATGCCAGTATGCCAGATGTTCAGGAATATCTGCTTTCCTTGGTCTCTCAACATTTTGTTAAGTTTTGCTCTTGAGTATTTTCTTTATTTAATCCATCTATCCATTACATTGGTGTGATCACTTAATTCTCTTCTTCCACCTCAGCTCTACTCTCAATAGTTTTTCATGAAGAGAGTCAGTGGGAGCCAATGAATGAAATGATCACAGAGATGGTGGTTTCACTATGGCTCACATACACCTGATGCCTGAATAATTTAAACTGGGGCTGCTCTGCCAGTATGCAATTTCCTTTGTGTAGGAAGAGGATCTGGGGAGTTTTGGAGGAATGATAGCTCAGAAAGAAAAGCTGGAGGTTGGAAGGTTAAAGGGAAAAGGAACAAAAGAGTTCCATCCTTTATATTCACAAATACAACCGTCAATAAAATGTTTCAGGGTGAAGAGTGCTGCTTGCTTACTTATGAGAGGCTGACTGAAATCCTTCCTTCGCCTAGGATAATCCATTCCCTTTCCTGTCGTTTTATGATATTTTCTTTTTAATTTTTATTAAGATTTAAAAAAACATGAACATGAACCCATAGGACAAAAATATGGATGCAGAATAAAAAAAGAGTATTGGTGCTATATCAATAAGAAAAATCAATAAACTAGTATAATGTTTGCTGAGCTTGAGCTCAGCACAAGGATACATTTACACTGTAGAATTAATGAAGTTTGACCAAACTTTGTTATGGAAACATAGGAGTTGTAGTTTTACAAGATGTGTCAAACAATGCTGATGCCTCACCAAACTATATCTTTCATGATTCCATAGCATTAAGCCACAGCTGTCAATGTTCTACCAAATTACATTAATTTTACAGAGTGGGGCACCCAAAGAGAATTAGAAAGGAAATTTCTAGACTTTCATCAGCTGACATTAATGTCCTCTTCCTAACATACTGTACATATGTTATCTTCCTTATCAGCAGTTGCTGAGAAACAAACATCTAGGTGGCCCCAGTGGAAAAAGAATGAGAAACCAGATAGACCATCAATTTGACTTAGCATGACTTCTATGGTCCCAAATACACTGATACTATAATATGGTTTTGGGATAACCTGAAACTGCACAAAATGCATTCCACCAATGTACATATAATGCAGTTAAATTGCATTACATGAGTCAATAAAATACTATACAAAACTTTATCAGTCACTGACTAGCACAACGCGGGGCACAATTGCCCTGGGAAGGAGAACACAGCTTCCTCATGAAGCAGTTATTTTAAAAAAACAGATTAGAAAACAATTTAAAATCACAGTTTAAAACACAGATTAATGTAACAGGTATGGAACCGAGGGTGGCGGGAGAGACTGATAGGGGTCACTAAAGCACTGGGAGGGGCATTGAAGGGGATGGGAGGGGCACATTACAAGTCTAGTAGCATTTCAGTTATAACAGGTTGCTCTAACTACATTCCCAACAGGGTGTTGCCTTGAGGAGTCGATCATCATCCATCTAATTTTAAATCTGCAGCACAACTTAGACAAACTGTTCGTTATTGTAGTGCTAGAGTCTGAAAGCAGCAGAATGGAGTAATATTTTTCGGTGTGCCTTGGATATTTTAGAATCCATGGTGTAATGAGATTAGTTCTAAGATCTCTGTAGAACATGCATTGAAGGAGCACATCCTCAGTTGTCTCTACCTGTTCGTATTAACAGGGACATAATCTCTCCTTGAAGGGGGTTTTCCAATACCTTCCCTCCAACACAACCAATGGGAGGGCATGGCATCTTACAAGGGTAAAAGCCCTTCAGTGTTTGGACACTGTTACATGAGTCTACAGTAACCGTGTAATGCAGTTTCAAAGCTGCATTATGTGGCAGTGTGGATGGGACAGAGTGACTTCTCAATCTTTTGTATCTTGTGTTTTACCAAATACACTGTCCAAGATGTCGAGTTTCACTTTGATAGAAGCATAGTGCTGGCACAAGGATTTAACCCATTGTGCCACCAAGGGCTCAATTTGTTATCTCCATCGGGAGATAGCAAATCCCAACAGCAGGTGCCACAAGGTTTGAGGAAGAGTAAATTCTTAGTAATTTTCGTGATAACCCTGTGTGCAATGTGAATGGTTTTTCTGTCCCACCAATGGATACTTGTAACCCTCATGGGAAACTGCTTGCTGGTTGTAAGTACAGACTGACTAACCTTCTGAACAGCATGATGGACTATTATGATGATGAAGATTAAAATAATAATATTTTTCTCTTCTCTTCCATTCTTTTCTTCTCTTTAATCAGAAGCTCTTTCATCTGAGTGGTAGTAATGCTGCAGCTAGGAAGAGAACCACAATGCCTACTATTAACTTAAATGGCTCTTGAGCAATTTACTTGAGAATACATCAAAAACCTGGCCTTGAAACCTTACTAAGAATATTGGTACCAATTTAACAAAATCTCTTTGCCCTCCACTGAAATATAAAATGGTGTCCTTGCCCTGTGTAGTTTTCTTGTTGAGGATATTTGGATGCGACAGTGACCTTACAACAAATTGCTTTTTCTTAGAATGTTGTTTGTCACTACAAGAATTAAATATAGCTGTTTGGAACAATTTATAAGGAGGAATGAAACTATTCTGAGACCTGTTTTCCAAACAGTGTGTTCTTTTGATTCCTTGTTCTTCTCTCACCCTCCTCTTTGCTCTTTTAAAAATCATTACTTCATTTAATAGCACATTAATGGAATACAAGATAACAGCCAAACAGCTCAATACTGTGAAAAGTAACACACTCAAGGTTAAATGTCCATGACCTGGCAGTTATTGCGCTCAGAGGCTGAGAGAGGGAAAAAAATTTCAACTGCCAGAATCTGGATGAAAGAAATACTATGCAAGACACAAAGCAAACAAAACAAAAATTGTACTTTCAAGAATATTGCTGGTAATCAAAATCGCAATTGCCAAAAATTATTCCACAGGATACCTGAGGGATTTTAGGAGTTGAAGGGAAACTATTAGCTTCCCCCTCCCCAACTATGAACCTTATCCTTGTAAAACTTTGGCTTTTCTATGGTTATTTACACCTTTGCCAAGATACATTTAAAATCTTCTCTACAGCCAGAGCAACCATGAAATCGGGGAAGGATGTTTAGCTCAAGACAAATTTCCTTCAGAGCTTCCTGGTTAGGTTTGCTGTATCTTTTATTTTCGCATGGAAGAAGAGAGATTTTCTAGAGGAGTAGCTTGTCACACGCAACACCTTGAGGGATGTGTCCTTCTACACCAGGCATGGACAAACTTCAGCAATTCCAGGTGTTTTGGACTTTAACTCCCAAAATTCCTAATAGCTGGTAGACTGTTAGGAATTCTGAGAGTTGAATTCCAAAACACCTGGAGGGCCGAAAGTTTGCCCACCTCTGTTCTACACAACCATTAAAGGGACAAGAGCCTTTATTTCACTGACGACATCATTACATGACTCAAAATAAGTGTCTTAGGATGCTTAGAGCCAGCTTCAATGCCAGCCTTCAGACGTTGCCTGTGATACCGCCCCAACTGGGGAAAAAGCATCACCAGATGCTTTCCCTGGCAACACAGGAGGCTTCCCGAGTTGTAGCTCAGCCAGCTGTTGGCGAGGGGTCTGGGGGTGCAGGGCCTCCAGCTGAGGGTGTTGATGAGGGGTCTGGGGGTGCAGGGACTGTTCAGACAAAGGGGATGTTGGAACAGAAGGGCAATTCCCCAGTTGGGAGAACGGGGGACTCTCTGTGTGAAAATGAAACTGCTTTGCAGAATGATAAGCTGGAGGAAAGATTAGATAGAGAGGTGAGACTGCTTCTCCTTGAGAAGAATTCCTGGTGCAAGTCAGGCAATGGGAAAAAGCGGCCGAAGGGCCAAAGGAATGCTTTCATGCATTGCTGTCCTTATTGAGGGGGAAAACTGCTTTCGGTTTTTCAGATCAAGCAACTTTGCAATTAGAGCAAGGATCTTTTCCATTGGTTCTCGCATCAAGTCATGCCCTGGTCAAGTTTTGCCTTAGGTCTTTGGGATTTTACCATGAACTCAAGCTAATGTGTTGTTCTTTGATTCTTAGATCACTTAAGTGGATGTTTATTCCTCATCTTTGGATTATTCAACCTCATGAGTTTACCCTGCTTCTTGGATTTATATCCATGTTTTAACCTTTGCATTGGAGTTTTATCTCTGGTTTTGTGAGACTTTTTATCTTACCTATTAGGATTTTTTTACTATTTTACTGTGTGCCCCCCCCCCCCCCCAATAAACTGTTTATTTCTACATTGGGCTTCCTGGTGAGTACTTCAGCAAGGTGTACCTCAACTGAGGTACAACACAGGGACAGATTCAGAACTATCTCCCCTACTTCCCAATATGTGTTAAAAGAGCTGTGCTAGACAAAATGTAATCCTATTGGATTTCACATTATGTTGCATAGAGGCTAACCTATTGTCTGTATAAACTTCATGCAATAAACAAACAATAATCAACAAAATGGCAAGCTAGCTCTGTTGGAATCAACTGCTGAATGTCACCCAACATTTATAGGACTTTATCACATGAGGCAGGCAAACCAGCATTACAGCTGAACTATCGCCTTTACTGGTAGTCTACATTGCATGATGCTCTATGCATCCCACTGCCAGTTTGCCTCCCCTTACCTTGGTGGTTTTTCTGTTTCTAGGTGTCAATAGCTCCCAGTCTCACAATATGCCCACCACCAATCATAATGTGATAGATCCCTTCTACTCCTGTGTCAGCATACCAGATGTAAAGTGATGCTCAAACATGGTATTTTCCTTCCTCTTCCTGAATGTTTTCTTTTTCCCTCTTTACCTTCCTGGTTTGTTTGTTTTTTTAAAAAAAAAATATACTAGAATCATGTCATTGCACTAAAAATGATAATAAAAATATTTTGGGTGGAGGTAAGATTGTGGCACCACAAATGTGTGAATTAGTACAATCGTGCTAATGAAGAAAAGTGTGATATCAAGGCTGCTCAACACAGTATGTCTCCATTATCAATGATAGTGCGATTATAGTGGAATATTGGGTTCATAAAATACATAATATACCATTTTGATTCAGTTATTCAGTTATTCCATGTGAAAGCAATAGTACACTCTCACAAGTGGTGTAGTGAGGCATACTGGAAGTAATATCAGTGGGGCCTGTGTATGTGCACGTGAGTGTTATTTATGCTGATTGACAGCCTAGATAGAATTTGGAATCTTTCAACTAAGATATAGTTTTTTGAGATAACTTTGGAAATTTTGATTATTATCAATATCTTTGAAATTACATTTTTATTATTTATATCTTTGGAAAAAGAATTTTTCTTCCAGTATCTGACCACCTTCCAAGTCATCCACAGTTTAAAGTATTATTTAGAGGAGTTTGCTGCAAATCTTAGGATTCTATAGGATACAGCCGTGAAATCATAGTGTTATCATTGTATATGGTGAAAAGATCTTAATTCAGGTTTCTGTATTGTTTGACTCCAAATTGATTTTAATTAAATCTAACATCCCAAACATTTTTGTGCGAGTTTGGGACCTATCTTCAATTTTCAGGTTAAGTTCTGTTATATTGTTAAGTTGTCATTTTAATACATTGTACATGAAACTTGATTCAAATCAAATTTTAAGGATTGTTGGTTGCACATACTTTTTTTGTTTTGTTCAGATCATGAGTGAAATAATTACCATTAACAAAAGCAAAGCTGGATTTATATTCTAGTAATTTTTTCCCTTGTGTCAAAGGTGTGGAGCCCAATCTGTGTGTTTGCTTGTAGTTTTGTGTAAAAGCAATCTACAAGAAATCGATTCACACTGAATATTATAAATCCTCATTTGTGTAGCCTTGCTAGCTGGAATATTGGAAACTGACATCTAGATAGACTGATCTCAACCATCACCAGTACTCTTCCACTCTGTTCCCTTTCACCTCAGTTCACATTTCGTTAATGTGTACTACACAGTGGTGACCTTCAAAAAATCTTATCATGCATTCACTGCAATCATAAAAAATGAACTATACATTTTGGCTAAAGGGCTTTTTCTAGGGACCTTATCAAACTTGGGACTTTTGGCCTATTTCTTTTCTTCTGGGATGGAGCCTGCTGAGTGCCATCTGATAACACTGGCTTGACCCCACTTCATTGATCCCTGAAGTGACAAGGAAGCATCACAAGATGCTTCCTCACCACCAAGGCAAGCTAAGTTGTGTTTTGGCTATCTCCAATGGAGCTACCCACATTTTCTGCCCTTTCCCCCATCTGATGAGGACACAGTGCCAATGCGCCTTATCCCATTTCCTCATTGTGATGCGGGGAAAGAGAGGGTATGCTGGGCACAATGAAGCCTGCTGTCCGCCTGCCACTTCTCTGGCAAATGCCAATAAAACAGAGCAACAGGAAGTTGAAGAGATCATAGGACTTTCATGTTAGGAATGAGCTTTCCTCCACAAAAATCTGGTTAAAGAAGAGTAAAAAGGGGCCAGATCACTGCAAATCCTCTCCCCTCAACAAAGACTCACTACCCACACATGCATACACATTGCTCTCTCTCTCTCTCTCTCTCTCTCTCTCTCTCTCTCTCTCTCTCTCTCTCTCACACACACACACACACACACACACACACTACATCCCACTTTCATCCCAGATGGTCTCTGCAAGAAGGTCTTTCCAAACCTAATTGCTACACTTATATTTTTAGCAAGAATGGGCATCTTGAGGGTGGCAGGTAGCATATTTCAGACATAAGAGTAAGGAAGAAATGAATGTTAGCAATGAAATCAATGTCTTTTTTGAGTACATTATGACTCTATGGAAGAAGGGCCGTAGCCAGGATTTTGATTCGGGGGGGGGGACTGAGTTTGGTTCGGGGGGGCTGAGACTGGGTGGAAGAGGGTCTACCCTAGCAAACCTTTTGTATTGTTATCCCAATAACCCCATTAACGTGGGATATAATGAGCATGGTGATCAGATCATGATATGAATAAACATAACAGTTTAAATAATGTACCAGTAAGGCCTTTTCGCGGACCACCCTGAGAATTTCGGGGGGGGGGGCTGAAGCCCCCTTAGCCCCCCGGCTACATGCCTGATGGAAGATGTGTTCCTGAACTTACTATGGAAACAGGAAACCATGGATGACAGTGAACAATATTGAAATGAACAACATCTACCAGAGGTTACCACAGTGTCACCCTAGGACAGTGATTCTCAACCTGTGGGTCCCCAGGTGTTTTGACCTACAACTCCCAGAAATCCCAGCCACTTTATCAGCTGTTAGGATTTCTGAGAGCTGAAGGCCAAACATCAGGGGATCCAAAGGTTGAGAACAATTGCCCTAGGACTTAAAATATTCCTAGGCGGCTCTCTTCTCTAGGAATCTCTAGGTCCTCCTGGCTGATTCTTTGATTCTATACAGGCATTAAAATCGGGTTAGGAAGTGGATCTAAGGGAACTAATTTCACTGCAGAGCACCTACAACATAGCCCCAGGAACAAGTTTGAGGCTGGGATAGTGGCCATAGTATCCATTGATTGCAGATTGGAACTGAACTCAGGAAACACAGTATATCCATGGCTGCCAGAAAATGTAAGTTTTTTTAACCAAGCACTGAAGTGTGTTGATGCACATATGATCACTCTGGTTTTGAGCCCAGAACGGGATGTATTCTAGGATGTGTTGCATTATCTGGCTTACTGCAAACTTTCTAGTTATTCTTTAAACATGCTGTTTTTAACTTAATGCACATTTTATTGACACCCCTTCCCCCTTGAGTCTGTTTCTTACCACATTATAGTGTCTGTGTGAATCCACCTTTTGGTAAATGTCAGTGAAAGCATATCACAGAATCACTTGGAGGACCTAGAAAATTATGAGATAGGAGTTATATTGTTCATGCAGGTAAGGAAAACCATGGGGACCAGTGCCATGAATATGGGAGTCATACTGGGAAACTCTTATGAGGAGAATTCAGAACTATTGAGAATATTTACAGTTTGGGACTTGTTCTGCACAAATGTACACATGACAATTTCTGTTTAGAAGGATTGTGTCCAATTTTCTGTGAAACCCCACTTGCAAATTTTGTGCAGAATAAGTCTGGAGATGGGAATATAATTTGAAAATTTTGCTGTTTTACAGTGGGAAGAAAATGGCCAAAAGGATTCATTGTTTGCTGCTAAAACAAAAGTGATGAAGAATTGCTTCCATAGATTTTATCGAACACAATGTCCTGATTTACTATGAGCTAGCTGCTTCCCCCTTCCTCTACTTGGTACAAGCTGGATTTTTACCATTTCAAATTACCATGTGCAACACAATGTTTGGATTTCATCATCCTCTTTCTATTGAATGCTGCATCCTTTTCAAGTAAACAGACACAAGATAGAAAAAAGTGAGCAAGCAAACAAAAGCAAAACTCATCTTCTCAGAAGGACTGTACATTCACAACAGGCACACCAATCTGAGCAACATTTTATTATATTTATACTTGTGTAGCTGTAGCTGTTATTTCTCATTCAGTCATCCATATATCATTTTTGCTTCTCTCTGCTCCAGCAATAAGGATTGCTTAGAAATATCCCTACAGACTCCCCAGCCTCTGTTCACAATGCGTTTGTTATTTTTCTGTTTGTAAGATGCCCTTTCCCTGACACCTGAATTCCAGGTGAGATCCCCAAGCAGACCACAATTCATCTAAGGTTGTATTCTATTTCCTCAGTGCAACTGATAATACAACTGATTAATCCTCAGCTCAAGGCAAAATGGATTTGCGAATTCTATTTGGCATTTGCAAAATGGTTACAACTGAAAACAAAACCCAACACAAAAGCTGAGGACATTTCAAATGTCTCTCCATAGTCACAATTGGTGATTATTCTTGAATGTATTTTCCATTGCTACCCAGGGTTCTAACTACATTTTTGCACTGGATTCACACACCCACACTTTTCCTTGTAATTGATAAAAACCTTGCTTATTTCTAACATAAATATATCACTGAAAAAGAGCCATTGCCATCCATTTGAAAAGTTTCACAAGGAATCAGAAATTCATCAAATGATTCTAGAAATAGGCTCTGGAGGAAATATGTTAAATTTAAAATAAGTTGCATTTGTTTCACTATCGAAGATGCCTAATAATACTCTGTTACTAAGGTGATGGAAGAGACTTGGGGGTAGCTCAGTAAGACTCGGTTTAAAGGCAATTAGCCCCCAAATCCATTTACTTAGACAAGTGTATTTCCCTCTTAGCCAAAGGCTAAAGAGGGAGAGGAGTTTGCCCCCTCCCACGGAGAAAGAGGAGGTTCTTAGAACCTCTGGGAGGCAGGGGGCGTGGCCTCCCTTTAGGAAGGCCAGCCCCCTGTAGAGCTCAGTTGGAGCTCAGCAATCGGAGGAGACGGTCGGTCTCCTCCTTCAGGTGAGCTTCGGGCCTGGGGGAGCGGGGCCTTCTGCCCCCCCACCCTGCGCCGGTTTTGGACGCGTGCCGCATGCAGGGCGCGAGGGGGTGGCCGGGACGGGCTCCCGCTGCCCTCCTCCGCCGCGTGCGCCACTTTGGGGCCCGTTTTTTCGCTGCGCCGCTGCCGGGCCTTGCTTGCACTGGCGGCGGCGCAGAGGGAGTTGCGGGGGCGGCCTGCCTCCCCGCCAGGGCATGTTGTTGGCGTTTGGCGGGGAGAGCCTCCCCCGCGCTTTCAGCTGCCGCTGGGGGATAGGGGCCGTTGATGGGCCTCGGGCGGCGGCTCCAGGCACGTTCTTTTTGGGCCGCCGCATAGGGCCTTGCAGCCGGGGCGGCTCGCCTTCCTGCCAGGGGAGCGCCTCCGCACGCTTTTCCCCGACGCTTGTGGCTCCTTCGCCTCCCCGCATGGCGTGCTGGCGGGGAGGGCGTCCTTTCGGGGGCGGGGGGGTATGGAAGTACAGGGAACGTGGCCTTCCACTTTCCCCCCTCCCCCCCTTTTTTGGTTATCCTTTTGGCTTACTGCAATGCTTGGTTGGCTGCCAGGCCCCAGGCAAAACCCGTCCTCATGGTCCCTTCCCATTGGCCATTATAGTGTGGCCTAGGGCTATATGAGTTGGGCTATGGCCCTGAAAATAGGGGTCGCAGCCACTAAAAACCCATGGGATATTGTGCTGGAGGCTGGGTGGGTCGACCTTCTGCCGTTGCCCACCCCCTCCTTATTTATTATTGCCTACCCCCCCCCCCTGCCATTACTTGAGGCCGCCATTTTGGCCACATGGCGTTTGCCATTAGGGTGGATGGTGCTTATTTAGGCAGGCTCAGGCTGGGTTCCTGAGCGGCCATTTTGTTTGATAAGGGAAACAAGAGGAGCAATAGGGGTATAATGATAACAGGATGAAATAAGAACTAATTAAGGACACTGTTGATTATGGAAAAGGCACAATTAAGAAATATATGTATATTTATATATATTGGATAGTGGGAAATGGTTCTATATATTAGGTTTTATAAATTAAATAATGAAATATTTCATTGAATATTGAATGACTTAGTGAGAAATATTTACATATGGAATGCTAGCAACAGGAATAACCACTCCATTTATGGTTATACGTATATTATGCCATTTGGAATTTAATAAGGGAGTGGAATAATACTAATAATGGGTATGATAACGATCATAGCCGGCAAGAATAAATTCAGTCGGCATCGAATACACACGGAGGTGTTCTTGTATATGTGCACGCTTATGTGCAGTCAGACGCATGCATGCGCTGGCTTTATGAAATTATATTAATGATAATGATACATTCGATACCTAAGCAATGTATTTATTATTTCACCCGGGTCACTTTTATTTTTAACTTGAGGAGTGAGCCCCCGGCCTTAGGTGCGGGCTTGCTGTTGACTTATGGCTGACAGCATTAGCAATTTAGTTATTAATTTTAATCAATGCATTTTTCATTTCACCTGGGTCATTCTAATTCTAAATTGAAAAGTGAGCGTCCGATCCTCGGTACAGCCTACTGCTGACCCATGGCTGATAACATTAGCAACTGTGTTGCTAATTTTCAAGCAGGGTATTTATTATTTCGCCGGGGTTATTTGCAATTTCAATGTTGACTTTTTCATCGGGTCATTTATATAATTAATAAATAAAATAAAATAATAAAAAATAATAATAAATAAATTTCAACTTGAGTGAGATCCTGACCCTTGGTATAGCTTTGTTGATCTATGCCCGTCAACACTAGCAATCGAGTTACTTCTCACCTGGGTCATTTAAAATTTCAATTGAGGAGTGACCTCCCGACCCTTGGTATGGCTTACCGTTGACCTATTTTGTCAACAGTAGCAATTGAGTTATAATTTCAAGCAATGTATTTAGTCTTTCACCGGGTCACGTTTAAACTCCAACTTGAGTGAGATTCCGACCCTTGGTATGACTTTTTCATCAGGTCATTTATATAATAAATAAGTAAATAAATAAATAATAATAATAATAATAAATTTCAACTTGAGTGAGATCCTGACCCTTGGTATAGCTTTGTTGACCTATGCCCATCAACACTAGCAATCGAGTTACTTCTCACCTGGGTCATTTAAAATTTCAATTGAGGAGTGACCTCTCGACCCTTGGTATGGCTTACCGTTGACCTATTTTGTCAACAGTAGCAATTGAGTTATAATTTTAAGCAATGTATTTAGTCTTTCACCGGGTCACGTCTAAACTCCAACTTGAGTGAGATTCCGACCCTTGGTATAGATTCCGACCCTGGGTATAGCTTTGTTGACCTATGCCCGTCAACACTAGCAATTGAGTTGCTTTTTCACCTGGGTCATTTTAAATTTCACTTGGCGGTGAGCTCCCGACCCTCGGTATGGCTTACAGTTGACTTATAATTGTCAACATTAGCAATTGAGTTATAACTTCAAACAAGGTATTTAATTTTTTTACCTGGGTTAATTTTAAATTCTGACTTGAATGAGCTCCCGACCCTTGGCATAGTCTACTGTTGACCTAGATTCGTCAACACTAGTAACTGAGTTACTGTTTCACCTGGGGTATTTTAAGATTCAACTTGAGGAGTGAGCTCCTGACCAGTGGTACGGCTCACTATCTACACGTTGGTTAGCATTAGTAATGAAGTTACTAATTTTAAACCGGGTGATTGTCCTTTCATTATTTCACCGGAGGGAGCCCTGACCATTGGTGTTAGATGACCATTGATCTTCACTGGTATGTCACCATTGGTAATTGGGTTATTGATTTTAAGTATACATTAGTCCCGTTACTGGGGTCATTTTGAATTTCAACTTGAATTTCGAATATTAACTTCGGTGCGAGCTCTCGTCCCTTGGTATGGCTTACTGTTGACCAATGTTGTCAACTTTACCAGTGAGTTAACAATGTTAAGCAATGTATTGGTTATTTTACCTGGGTCATTTTCAATGGTGACAGAAAGGGAGAGCTCCCGATTTCTGGTATAGCATACTACTTACCTATGCGTAGCAGCTTTGGGCTGTTGTGTTATGAGTTTCAACCAACTTATTTCTTAATTTACCGGTGTTGGAAGTACGGTTGTCTCCAACGGAGACATGCTCTCTCAACCCCTATTCGTGGCTAGAGAGTTAACCGCTTAACCTTTTCTTGAAGGACCGTACCGTCATGCCTACGTAGGCACCTCTTTCAGCCTTATAAACGGTGGGAGAATATGGAGAGCGTGTTTCCTTTTATATAAAAGATGACTGTTATTGCAGTCATACCCTCTCAGCCTTATAAACGGCTGCCGGGTTTGAAAGCGCCTTTTCTTTAAAACTAAAAAAGATTGGTTATTAAAGTCACACCCTGTCAGCATCATAAAGGGCTAGAGAGTTTGAAAGCGCGTTTTCTTTTAAAATGGAAGAGTAATAGTTATTGAGTCACACCCTCTCAGCCTTTAAAATGGCTAGAGGGTATGAAAAAAGGGGCACTTTTCTTTAGAATACAGGACGATTGGTCGTTTCAGTTACACCCTTTCGACCTTATTAAAGGTGGGGTTATGTTGTGAAGCGAATTTTTTATGAGACATAGAAAGATTGGTTGTTGAATTCACCTTATCAGTTTTATAAGGTTTTGGGATTTTAAAAGCGCCCTTTCTTGAAAACAGAAGTGGGTAGTTGTTTGAATCACACCCTTTTGACATTGTAAAGGGCTGGGGAACGCGACAGCGCATTTTTTGATTAAAGCTTAGAAGATTAACTGTTTGGGATACATCCTCTCAGCCTTATAAAGGGGTTGGGAGTTTGTGAAATGCGTTTTCGTGAAATTATAAGATGATTACTTGTTGATTTACACCCCCTCAGCCTGATAAAGGGCTTGGGATTCTGAAGGGCGTTTTTGCTTAAAGCATAGGTTGATTAAGTCACTGTGGTTCCGCCCCCCCCCAGCCTTATAAGGGCTGGAGAGGTCAGAAAGCGCTTTTTATTAAAAAAAAAAAAAAAAAAAAACTCGAGGGTAGTTGTTTTAGGTACACCCCCCTCTTAGCCTTATAAAGGCCGCAAAAGTTGATTAGGCGTTTTTTCTTTAAGCATACAAAAGATTAGTTTTTCAGTTGTACCATCTCAGCCTTATAAAGGGCTGGAGAGTTTGATAAGGGCGTTTTATTAAATAATAAGACGATTAGTATCGGAGGCTCACTTCCTTGGCCTTATAGCGGCTAGGGAATTCGTAAAGCATGTTTTCTTTAAAAGATAAGCCGTTGTTAGTTTGAGCTATACCCTCTCAGCCTTAAATCAGCTGCAGAGTTGGGAAAGTGCGTTTTTTATTTAGAACATAAAAGATTAATCGTTAGGATTATGCCCCCCCCCCCCAGCCTTAAGAAACGGGTGGGGAAATAAAATAAATAATAAATAAAAGGGAATTTTTCTGAAAGGTAATAAAAAGCCGGTCAGTTGATTTACACATCTTTGCCCTATAACCGGCGGGAGAATTTAAAAGGCGTTTTCTTTAAAACACGAGATTACTCGTTTGAGTCGTACACATCTCAGCCTTAACATGGCTGGAGAGTTGGCAATTGTGTTTCTTTTAAAACAAAAGAAGATTAGTCATTGAGTTACCCCTTCTCAGCCTGACCCGGCTGGAGAGTTCGAACGGCATGTGTGCTGTGAACAGTGAAGGTTGGCTGTTGGGTTGCATCCGCTCGGCCTTATAAATGGCCGGAGAGTTGAGGCACCTTTCATTGCAATATAAGATTAGCAGTGAGTTACACCCTCCCAGCCTTACGAACAACGAGAGAGTTGGGAAAGTGTGTTTTTCTTTACGATATAAAAAGATTGGTTAAGGTGACACCCTCTCAGCCTTACATAAGGCTGGGGAGTTTGAAAAAACCGTGTTTCCATTAAAGCACGTTTTCTTTTAAACAGAAGACTCAGTCGTAGAGTGGCACTATCTCAGCCTCTTACACGGCTGGAGAGTTTGATCATGTGTTTTCTTTTAAACAGAAGAAGATTAGTGTTAGAGTTACACCCTCTCAGCCTTAGAAAGGGCTGTGGAGTTGGGAGTGTGTTTTCTTTAAAATATAAGAGGAATAGTATTGAACACACCATTTCAGCCTTATAATAGGCTGGAAAGTTGGACAAATTTAATTCAGCCATGGGCAGATGCGTCCAATGCATACAATGGATGCTCATATAGTTAGTTACTAGATATTGGGGGGTTAGTCCTATGTGGCTGACACTCAGGTACCACCTTCACTGTTTTACGTAATGTCCACTTGGCAGTAATGGGAGCTCAAGGGAGTCCCGATTGCCAGTGCTGACTCCGGCCCCTTTGGGGCTACCCAGTTTCAGAAATTGGCAGGCAGTGCCCGAGGTCACAAGCCGTGGTCGGCCATCGACCCACAGCCCAGTCGAAGGGAAAGCATGAGGATGGCTTAAAAAGGGCCATGTGGGTGAGTCGGGCCTGTCTGAAGGTAGTGACCAGCCGTCAAGGGGTCCTACATTTCATTTTGGCCAACATTTGGGCCTGGACTCCATTGCCTTTTGGAATGGAGTGGTAGACGTGGTCTGCAGCAAACTTGCATGCACGGTCCTTACCCCCCTGCTGGTTTGAGACTCTGAGCTGAGACTGGCGGAGTTCCACATCAGGGGAACGGCTTTGGCTTGCGGACGGGCAAAGCGTCTTACAGGCCCGAGCAAACTCGTACTGGGTGGCTGGCATGGCCCTGCATACACATCGTCCGGTCCACCAATATGCCATCTTGTTGGTGGTTCGGTGCGTGGAGATGTGAGAGTCCTCATAAAGTGGGGAACAAGGAAGGGGCCATGCGCTCAACAGTACGGGGGGTAGCACACTACCTCCTTTATCCAGGGCTCGCGACAATGCTTTGTTTGCTGAGCGGTTGGATTGTAATATCGGAATTGGGCAACGTTCCGTTCGTCTAACAGGATAGGGGTGTTAGGAATCTCGGTGGGGGGATGGGGACTAGGTGGACACCTGTCCCCATCGGTGGCGGAAAATAGCTAGGGAAAGCCCATTGTCGGTGTGCACCTAAGGCACCTCCTTCAGGGGTGAGGGCCATTAAGTTAACATTCACCTCAAAGTTCAAGTTGAGGGGTTAACAAAGTGTAATGGCCCTGGAATGAAAGAGGCTGATCTCAAGATCTCGAGTACAGACCTCTCATTCATTTCCCTAAAAGGGGTTGCCCTGGTTGGATAATCAGGGAATCCAGGTGTTTCGCCCGAAATTGATATCGTTAGCCGAGGGGGCATGATACCCCGGCTAGAATACACCTTGATTCCTGACACCTTCTGAGTTAGACTTAAGGAAAATTAAATAGGTAACTTTAAATAAAAGTTGCTCAATTTGAACCCAATACTTTGTGTCTCGTCTCTTTTGTTCAGGGGGTTGGAGGGCAATACACTATGGAGTCAATGATAGTTTTATCCTCAAAATACTTCCATGAGGAAAAGGGAGGCAAGCCTAGCAGTTAGAAATTTCTTTGTATAGAGGGAATTATGGATTTTGCATTAAATTACTATCCAATGTTCATTAGGGACAACTCAAGACTATTTGCAGCCTGAGTTGAAAGACAAGATGTATCCGCACCCATTCCACACAGAGAAGGTGGTTGGACTTGGTGTTGAATTCAACACTGGCAGCAGTGAGTCTCACATCAACCTGTCACATATACTTCCAATTCCAATCAGAGTCCTTCCTCATCCCATCAATCACCAAATTTCAAAGTGGGTGGAAACTGACTTCTTTGTTCTTGTTACTGGCAAATTGGGAACTGGAAAGACTTGGATCCCATCTACACAGGTCTGAAAATCTGGTAGAAAGGGAGATAAAAGAGGGGGTACAAAACACACATCAATAATGCACACTTGATCATGGGACAGCATGAAAAACATGTGTTAAAAAGATTAGCATGAAATCCGATATTGAGTGAAAAATGTGCTACCATGAGCACTGTATGTCCTAGCACTCTCTCCCCCCACCCCCACAAAAAAGAGCTTATTGTGGTATGCTGGTGTGGACTGCTGCAGCACCTCTCCTCATTTGAAAATCTGAAAACATATGATGGAGAGATGTAAACAAACAGATGGAAGCATGTACACACAAGTGGCTAAATGGAAGCATGAAAGGAAAGCAATTCCCATGAGAACTCTCTCCAACCATTCTTTTGTTCTCATTTCTTGTGTATTTCTGAAAGGAAACAGCTGGAGTGGGCAGGAGTGAGGGTAAGGAGAAATGATGGAAAATCTGCCTGTGCACACTTTATCATATCTGCATCAGTGTTGCAACTTTGACAAAATGATTATGAGGTGCAGCACATTTTTGAGTGCCATTAAAGGGGGATTTCCAGTAGATGTCCTGCCATAACTTTTGTAGTTCCCTTCAGTCCACATTAATTAAACCTTTCTGGATGCCATGTGACCATTTTCCAGGGCTGAGAGTGCCATGTGTGCACTCTCCTTGAGGAACCCAAATTTTAATCCCACTTCCTTACTATGGATTAAGCAACTGGAAGGGCCCTTGGTGATCTATTTCTGAAGAGTAGAAAGAGTTGCATTGCCGTTATTTGGGAAAGCTTTAATCCTTGCTTCTCCAGAGACTCAGAGCAATGGGTTCAAACTGCAAGAAAAGATATCTCGCCTAAACGTTAAGAACAACTTCCTGATGGTAAACGTGGTTTAACAAGTAGAAAATGCTGCTTCAGATAGCATTTGCAAGAAAGTCAAGACCTGGCTGTTTGAGCAGGCATTTGCTGATGAAATATAACGGTTTAATTAGATATATGGAATGATGACGATGTGACGGAAAGTGATTTCAACATGATGCTGAGACCGTAATTGTATGTTTTAATTGTTAATTGTTGTGCTATATGGTCACTGTTTGGTTTGTTACTCGTGTTTTTGATTGAAGGGCAGAGGCTGCCTTGTGTAAACCGTCCCGAGTCGCGTTTGGGCTGAGAGGGGCGGTATAGAAATATGACAAATAAATAAATAAATAGTGGGGTCTCCTTCTCTGGAAGTTCTTAAACAGAGCTTGGGTGGCCATCTGTTGGGAATGAGACTAATATAGTGCATGTTCAGCAACATTTATTTCTACCAATAATTAGAAAAAATAATAATATCCGATCATAAGCAGAGTGCTTTTCTCTTTTCAGTGAGCAAGTGCAACTTGCCCTTGATCTTCCCATAGAGAATTAAGTATAGCAGGAGAGACAAGACTGCTTTTCATAGAAACAGAACCCTACATTTCACAGACCTATCCAGGATGTATCTTTGTGTATTTGTGTGTGTATGTGGTAGGGAGAGATTTCAGTTCCACAGTATCTACTTTGGTATATACTTTGCTCAACAAGCTGAAGCCAGTCAGGTGAAAAATACTCCTGGTAGCACCATGGAAAATACATAGAATCAAGGAAGTTAAGACTTCCGAGCTCTTGCCTGAGAAATTTCTTTTTTATTTCAGAACTGGATTCACTAGTTCTGGGTTTTGACTTCCGTTTTAATCTTAATGTTAAAAGAGCTACCCAAAATGAATAATCCTATCTCCAAAATATGTTCAGCAGCTTGGATAGCTCCATTAAATGTCTGAATAACATATTCACCAACTGAATATATTACCCCTCCTCCCAATTTTTGCAACAACAGAAAAGAAGAGGTTGCCGTATATTTAACTGGTGAATATTAGACATGGTTTAGAACCCAAAAATAGGGAATCGAAAATCTAATGGGGGGTGGGGGGATTTTTTGATTAGTAATAGAAAGACTTACAAAAAAATTCCAAAAATTTCTAAAATGTAACGTAATTACTAATGAAATTCGTTAGTAGTTCTAAAGTAGGCAAAGCAGGGAAACAGGACTGACACTGTTTTAAGCACAGGCAAATCAAGGGGCAACATTTCCCTTGGTTTCCTTGCAGGGAGATATAATGCATTAATATATTATTATTATTATTAATAATATAAAAGGACAGGGTTTCTTTGCAGGGACATATAATGCATTAATATATTATTAATAATATTATTAAATAAAATAGTTGCCCACCTCTGGTGCACGCCTTGCTAATCTGTAGAGTTCTCCTCACTCCAGCTTTTCCCCATTCAGTTTTACCATAGCACTCTAGATCTCCGTTTGAACTCTATGGCTTTTCTTAATTCTGAACTCTTCCTTCTCCTCTCCATGCTCTTTTCACTCCTGCTGCCCTTCTCTCAGCAGTTCTTATGTCCTTCTGCTCTGTCCTTCTATCTAAACCCCCTTCCTGGGTGTTTAAACCGCTTTTTTCCTCAGTCCTCCAGCCCCTCTAGGAGTCCCGATCTGGATCTCTCTATCGTTTCCTGCTCCTTTTTCACTTCCTGGAGGAGGCCTTTCACTCTAATTAGGCTCCAAGCATGGAAAGGCCCCGATTTGACTGTGAGTTATGTCTGCAAAGCTATTTTGGAGGGGAAAATTTTCCTGTTGGGGGGGCATCCGAAATATTTACTAATCTAATGAAAATTTGGGCCCAGGGAGTGCAGAAAAGAAAGTCCACTTCCGGGATTGGCCCTGCAATGCGTATAAACTTGAAAGTCCCATACATACGAATCCCTTCCGATTTCTTTTAATTTTCATAACTTTTTTCTCATGCCTAGTGAATATGCTATTCAATTTTTAAAAGGCTTTAGAAAGAGAACCAACTGTGTTTTTTGCAACAACAAAAATTACGGTTGCTTCTCTTTCAGCAGCCTTTCTTAATTTCAGTAGGCTATTTTAGAATGGCAAGAACCTGGTAATGTTATGTTTGTGTTTTATCCTTTCAAGTAAATTTTACCTTATGGTTACCTGAAGGAATACCTCAGTGTGTTTTCATGGTAAGACTTGTTCAGAGGGGATTTGCCATTGTCTTCTTTTGAGACCACCAGAGTGCAACTTGTTCAAGGTCATCTAATGGGTCTTCCTCCAGGGGCAAACAAAGAAGGAGCAATTTGGAAGTCCCTGAACAGTCTCAGAAGCGGAGTGGGCCGATCAAAAGGCAATCTGGCAAAATGGCACTACCTAAAAGAATCCCCACCTTATGTGAGGGGAAGAATTGTAGGAAGCTACAGACAATGCCGTTGCTGTTGCAAGTTTTTGGTCAAAATATATTTAGTCGCATGTGCTTCGTCTATTATTATCATTTGATACTTATTTATGCAATGTTTTTGATACTAAATAATAATAATAATCGAATTGGTTTTCATGCTTAAGCATGGATTTGAATCCTGGTCTCCAGTATTTAAACCAATACACAACACTGGCTTGCTTCATGTTTTCTTTTTTTTTTCCTGTTGCTGCTGTTGCGACCTGGGAGTCAACAGTCTTACCCATCTGTAGGAAATAAACCTGAGAGGTGAAAGTAGGTTCTATACTATTTCAAACATACTTCTATCCTGGAGCACTGTAGAAAATTGAAATGGTATCTTGAAGTTCCTTGTTCATAGCACCATATGGCTGTTGTGGCATAAAGAGGCAACAGGAGACAGAAGAACACTTGAAGGGACTATGCCAGATACCTTGCTCAAAGCTGAAACTGACCGTTTACCTGAGCTATTTCTCTACCAACTTCCCTAAGCAGAAGGTTTGATGAATGGCACTTCATCATATTGATGGACTGAACCTCTTGTTTGCAAGTCTCATCATGACAACTAATTTCCATTCATCCTATGGGTAATTGAGATGTAATGATTTCAGATATCACAACAGAGAATTTGCAAACAGGAGTGTCTGTGATTCAAATTGCATGAAATGAAGTTTCTAAAGACAAAGTTATAATTCCTTGTTGTGGAGGATGAGTAGCTGATAGCTTTCAAATGTATTTGCTGCAACAGGACACTGCATCCCATGTCCAAAAGGGTTGTGCTCCTTATATTTTGTCTCTAGGAATGTTTGTTTTCCTTTTGTCCATTTCTCCATTATATCTGTAAAGTTAAATGAAGCAGATCAATTTAATTGAATTAAGGAAATTAAACTAATTAAGGATTTAAAAAAACTCAGCTAAGCAAAGGTGGGTCAAATGAAGATAAATTATACTATTAGCAGTCAAAAACTAAGCTCTAAAAAGCGAGACACCAATAACATGGTAAATATTTGTGAAGAGGTTATACATTTGTAATGGTATGTGTTTCTGACTCATATTTACTGAAGTGTTATTTTAAAATGACATCATAGTTATGGCTCAAGTTAACACTTTGAGGCTTGTGCTGTTTTCCACATTTATTTATTATTTACAGTATTTATATTCCACCCTTCTCACACCACAGGGGACTCAGGGCGGATTACAATGCACATATACATGGCAAACATTCAATGCCATTTAGACATACAACATATATAGACAGACACAGAGGCAATGTAACATTCCAGCTTTTTCTGGCTTTGTGAGGGTATGCTTGGTTCCAGCCACAGGGTGAGCTGCCGCTTCACCATTCACTTGTTACACCGATCCTTTGATGGAGCACTTCCTGATTCCTCTGTATGCTGCTGGAAGATTTTATGGTATTGTAAATTAGTTAGATTAGCCTCCCCGCCTAAAGCGGTAACTAAATTTCCTACTTGTCAGATACAATTGTCTTTCAGGCTGCATAGCTCAACAGCAAGCTAGGCTATTCATACTCTGACCTGGGCTGGCTTCGAACTCATGACCTCTTGGTCAATAATGATTTAATGCAGCTGGCTACTAACTAGCTGCACCACAGCCTGGTCCTTTACATGACAACAACTTCAGGCTTTGCTAGAGCATAGCATTTTTCTCCCATCTGTACATTTACCAAGCAGATTTTTAAAACATGCCTCTGGAGAATTTGTCATGTTTGCTACACAGAAAGACAAGTCAGGGCACTCTTTGCATATATGTATAAATTAGACCAGACCAATTTCATTTGTGGGCCTGGCTTAAACAACTTCCAGTAATCTAACAAAGACTAGTAGCCACAAACAGCCAAGGGATAACTGTGGCTACCTCTTTATTTAATTTATTTCTTGCTTTTCTCCTGAAATAAGGAATTATAATAAGATCGAAAACAAATGTGTGCTTGTTTTTTTTAAAAAAAATATTAACATGATAAAATATATTTTTAATTTTTTTAAAATTAAGCTACTTCAAAGCACATGATTTTCCAAAAGGTGCAACATGCTTCTTTCTTAGTAGACAATCCATTCACAGAATATAGAATTAAAGAGTTGGAAGACATGTTGAGGACCATCCAATCCAGCCCCATCCTGTCATGCAGAAACACAGAATCAAAGCACCCCTGTCAGATGGTCATCCAGTCTCTCTTTAAATCCTCCAGAGAAAGAGATTCCACCATACTCCAAGGCAGCATATCTGCATACCCACGTCATCAATTCCTCAATTTTTGTGCCCTTCCAGAGGGTATTTCTGCAACTGACTGGATAAACTAACCAACCATCAGCTGTTCTTCCCATTACAGGGATCTCCTCCTCCTGTCAGTTATGTCAAGGGAATCTCCAGCCAATCCCTTCATGGGGATCTTAGCCGGCACTGTTTCTCAGCCAATCAGGGGAAGGTGCAGGAAGCCTGAACAGCTGTCAGAACTGCATAAAATGTCTTGTGTTTTTCTATGAATGTGTGCTTAATGTTTATACATTTTGAAGCACTTTACTGGTACCTGCATCCCTTTTGGCCAAACTGAATAACCCCCTTTAGCTTTGCTTTCAACCCCAAGCACTTGTTCTCTGTCCTGGCTATTCTGGTTTAGCAAAAACCCATTGGGCACAGATCTCCTTATCTGAGGTCCTAGTTGAAATCACTACAGATATAGCCCTATATTACATTGCATCAGTTACCCTCAGTTTTCAGTTCCCGACATTGCAATTGATGAGATTTAAAAGTACTTCGATTGTGCCTGCAATTAGCTTAATAAATTGGAAGAACTGTACCTCCTACAGATTCAAGTTGAAAGTTTGTGGCTCAGTATTTTCAGAACTGCATTAAATATGTAATTATGTAGAATTTGGAGGTATACCTCTAACTTCAATTTATGGTAATAGGAAATACTGTGCTGTGCATACTTTATTGCCCTGTTCAAATACACAGCCCCATTTCTTCTTTTTCAGAATTCTTTGAGTCAAGGGATTTGCTACCTAACATTCATTTTAAGATTAAGTGGGCAGAGAAACAGAATAATAAAGCTACTGATTTCATTCTGACGGCTATTTTGGAATGCCAATAAGAGCTAAATATTAGCCAGGAAGGGATAAAAGCCTTGTCAGTTTCACTAGGTATTCTAGGGCCACTCAAGCTGGCAGCTAATGAGCCGACTGGTTCAAAGTTTTATAGGTAAAAGCAAAGCCAAGTAATCTCACTTGAACATGTCTATTCTCTCAGCAGGTTTAGTGATTACTTTGGCTTCATTGTGTTGCTTGCTTTTTCCACTCCGTCATTTGCTTTAGGGAGTAGAAAAATCGGAATATCTCATCATCTGCAAGACAGTTCTCCAACTGCTTGCTTATAGGATTTCTTTAGCAAAAAGATATAACTTCAGATTCCAGGGTATACTTTTTCATCATGTATGAAAACATTGCTTTAGCTCAATGTTTAGGAACCAGATGTTGTTGAATTTAGCTTAGCAGTGTGAGTTGGCATGGGAAGTCAGCTAAATAAAAAGGCTTGCTTCCTTTCATGTTCCTACCAGTAGCATAGGATGATGATATCATTCTCCAACATCTTTGGAGGACTCTTGGACCTGCATTATTGTGTTTTGGCTAGCAAAACATAGCTGTTGACATCACTGTCTATGAAACCAGCTGGTAGACAGCAGTTTGTGCTTGTTTTTCTCTTACTGGACACTACATGGTTGCAGAGGGCAGGAAATGGTGAGTCTGGGAGAGATTTTCTTATCTCCATGTGAATATTTTTTAAAAGCTGGGCTGCTTTCATAACAGTCCCATAGAAAGAAGGAAATTGCTTGTATTATTCATTCTCTCCCAAGCAAACAAATACTGTAAAAATACCCTTTAATGTGATATAAAAAAAGACTTGAGAGCATGATCGCAGATGCTACTGGCAATCCTTAAATTAGAGACAACAGTCTGGATACTATTTAACTTCAAGTACAGTAGACTTACATATATATGTAAATTTACCAATTTATCATTGATTCAATTGATGTCATTTAGCTGGGACTAATATTTGGATGTAGAACAGATTAGTAAATCCTTAAAATGCTATTTTTAACCATTTGCATCTTCAAATTTACCGTATATTCCAGGGTGCAAGATGACTTTTGAACCCCAAAAAATCATCTCCAAAATGGGGAGTCATCTTATACGCCAGATATCACAAGGTTCCTTTGGTTTCTGCTTCGGCTGCTATGGGAGCTGAAACCTGCTCCAGTGGGTGGGCAGCTGCCCACCTCCCTCGCCATCCCTGATCGGCGCAGCCTGAGGAGGAGGAGTGAAGGAGGAGGAGGAGGGAGGTGGCGAGGCGGAGGAGTGTGAGGCCACATTACCTTAAAGCAGACCTGGGAAATTGCCGGCCCTCCAGGTGTTTTGGACTTCAACTCCCAGAAATCCTAGCCAGTTTACCAGCTGTTAGGATTTCTGGGATTTGAAGTCCAAAACACCTGGAGGGCCGGAAATTGCCCAGATCTGCCTTAAAGAATGGCTGGGGGTGGTGGCCTGCTGGGCTGTCCCCATCTCCCCATGGCCTGGCTCTGCCCCCCTCTGGCATCAGCCCTCACAGCAGCTGCTCCAGGCTTGAGGTGGAGGCAGCACCAAGCTGGTCTCCACTGTGACCAGCCTTGTGCTGGCTCTGCCATCGCCACACCCATGGCTTTGGTTTCCACAGCAGCTGCTCCAGGCTCACGAGGAGGTGGGGGCGCCCAGCAGGCCACTACCCCCAGCTGTTCTTCAAGGTAACATGGCCTCACACTCCTCCTCCTCGCCACCTCCTCCTTCCTCCTCCCCCGCGCCTCCTTCTCAGGCTTGCTCGGGGATGGCAAGGGAGGCAAGGGGTGGGGCAGAAGCCACTCCCACTGCCACCTACACACTCCAGGACACACGTTTGGAGGGGGGGGCTGCAGGAGCCTGAAGGATCTGAGCTGGATGGACACCTGCTGGGAGGGCTTGGATGGTACCTTCCTGCCTGGCAGGAATGGGGTTGGACTGGATGGCTATTGGGGTCCCTTCTAACTTTGGATTCCATTATTATCATCATCATCATCATCATCATCATCAAGGAGAGCTTGATGGCCACCTGTTGGAAGGGCTTGCATTGTGCCTTCCTGCCTGGCAGGAGTGAGTTGGGTTGGACTGGATGGCCATTGGAGTACCTTCCAACTCTAGGGTTATATTATGATTATTGTTATTGTACTTATTAAGCAGAGCTGGATGGCCACTTGTCAGGAGGGCTTGGATGTGTTTTGCTGCCTGGCAGAATTAGGGTTAGACTGGATGGCTGTTGGAGTCCCTTCCAACTCTAGGGTTCTATTAATATTGTTATTGGATCTGGGCTCACTCTAAGTAAGGTAAAGGTTTTCCCCTGACATTAAGTTCAGTTGTGTCCACCTCTAGGGGTTGGTGCTTATCTCCATTTCTAAGTCGAAGAGCTGGATACCACTCTGATAGTCTTGGATTTAAAATCATATCTGATGTTTTTTAAAGTTTTATTTGGTGTGTGTTGGAAGAGGAGTGGTCTTATACGGCGAATATATCCCAAAATCTGTATTTTAACTGTAAAAGTTGGGGGGGGGGTCGTCTTATATGTCTTATACACCGGAATATACGGTAGTTTTTATTTTTTAAATCTTTCCTTACTTCTCTTTCTCTCAACTGTTTTCAGAGAAAATAAAAGTTTTGATCATCTTCAGATTGAACAGCTGATGAATCTTTGGTCTGCCTGTACCATTATGGCTCATTCAGAGTATATTTGTTTCTGCCCTAGTTCTTATTGAAATATGTGTCAATGGAGGTTGGGTTAATTGTTGTGGTGTTGCATGGTAGACATAGCTAGCTTGTTGTATTTACACTCTCACCCCCTTTTAAGTATATAGCTGAGGAGTTGGGCAGACTTAATTGATGGTTGTTATTGTTGTATGCCTTCAAATTCAACTTATGGTAAACCTGTCATTTAGTTTCTAATGTCAAGAGTTCTTCAGAGATGAATTGCCTTTGACTTCTTTTAAGGCCAAGAAAGTGCAACCTGCTCAAAGTCACCCAGTGGGATTTCATGGCTGATTGGGAAGTCTAATTCTGGTTTCCATAGTTATAATTGAATTCTTAAATCACTACAACACCCATTAGAGACTTGATGTATTTTCTTGCACTATTGTACCATTAACTTTTATCAGTGTTGGTGTGTTCTGTATTAAGTTCAGGAGAAGTTATCTCAAGAAGCTATGCACGACCTATCAAGAAGAATGAACTCTGAAGTAAAAACAAAGAGGAATACATATTCTCTAATATGAACTTAATTCTCATCCCTGCAACAAAATCTCCTTAGAGCCATGCACCTCAATGATTAAACCTGCAAAATTAAATCTGTTTTTGCCTTCCAATGGACAGCCACAAAGCATGCTGCAAGCAAGATACATAGATGGGGAAATGCACATCCTATGGCAAGCAGATGTTTTCTACCATTTGAGAGAGCATCACTTCTAAAAGACAATAAACTGGTTTTCTAGTTTGGTTTTCAGTTTGACAAGAAGAAGATTACAGGATTCATTTTAAAATCTATTGTACAGTTTCATGCTCAGTTTTATATCAAAAAGTCTGAAATAAAGTTGAGTCTGCCCTAAGTCTCAACTGCACTTTTCCTCTTGATATGCCACAAATATTGAGAATGCATGCTCATATCCATAAATTCTAACTGAGATGGAGTTCTACATTGCTGAGGTTTAGCTTCAGCTATAGCTGGTACTGCTGCTTTGTTTTGAGGTGGAGGGAGAGATCATCTAGAGCAGGGCTGTCCAACTGCTGGCCCTGCAGGTGTTTTGGACTTCAACTCCCAGAAATCCTAGCCAGTTTACCAGCTGTTAGGATTTCTGGGATTTGAAGTCCAAAACACCTGCAGGGCCGGCAGTTAGACAGCCCTGATCTAGAGCCAGTAATCTTTTCACATCTGAAAATCAGGTTCCTTAAATCCTGCAGCTGAGTCATAACCCACTGGTTCATCTTTTTGACCCTGAGATCTCTTTTTTTTTCTTGTTCATACATTTGCTTAAGAATTGCGAAGCTACTACCAAGTTTGATATTGTACTGATTTTGATCAAGGACAGCATTGTGAAACAGTGTACCAAACAGAGGAAAATTACAGCCAGCTAATGTCTGGAAGATGGCAGCTGTGCCCAAACTGGAGCAGATGCTGAATGTCTCAATTTTCCCTGGGTAGTACAGAGCTTGATTCCTTGATTCTTTGATTTGGAGGTGCCGGAGGCTTTGAGAAATTGTAAATCCCAATTACTCTAAGATTTATCGATCAAGTAAAGAAAGACAACATCATGAAAATTCTGTGTGATCAACCAGATTAGCTAATTAGACTCTTTTGCTGAAAATGTGGCATGCCAGGTAATAATAAATACTACTCACAACTCAATTAGCATTTCAAATCAATATGGCAGTTTTGGATTTCTTCTTCTAAAACCTGTTAGCCAAAGTCAAGCAGTTCCAAGTTATATTAATTTTTCTGATAGTTGTAAGATTATCCTCAACTCTTTCTGAGGCCCCTTCTACACTGCTAGATAATCTGGATTACCAAAGCAGATAACCCACATAATCTGCTTTGAACTAGATTGCCTGAGTTTACATTGCCAGATAATCCAGACCAAATCAGATAATCTGATTTTATATGGCAGTGTAGAAGAGGCTTCCGTAAAACCAGTAATACATAAGAATGCCTTAGTTTTTAGAGAAAATGGAAATTGCCTTGTTCGAGCTTGCAATTATTTTGCACTCCACATCAGCTGAAAAAGAAAAGGCAATCAATGAATCCTGCCTTGGAGCTCTCTGGGAACTCTGGATTTTGTACATCTTGATGTTCTTCATGGAGCTCTTAAATTATAGAAGATTTCTTCCTCTTTCTGGCAAAAATGAACAAATGCCTACACCCTGTTTTTGGAGATCTTTTTAAAAGAACGAAATAAAAAATAGAAGTTTGGACAATATTTATAAGGCTCTGTTCTGGTTATAAGGAAGGACTTTAAATAACTAGGTTTCAGTCATTTATAAAGTGCCTGATCCATCAAAATTCCTGTATATCAAAGTTCCAAAGTGCTTTACTTAGAAATAAGTTTTTATTGATTTTCCATTTACACATTAAATTTGGGGACACATACTTAAAAAGATGTTCCAAGTTAAGAGAGCTACAAGATTTAGCTGGAATTTACTTGGAGAGTTACATATACATAACCACTACAGTTTCATAGCTACACACAGTAACCCCTTCCACAACTCCCTCAATCCCTAGTAACTAGCTTTGACACTTTTTGAGATAAGAGTAAGGGACATTTACCTAAAAATATGGGATTTTTCACCAAAATAAGGGACACTTCATTAAAAACTTGTAAATCATCAATTTTAAAAATGTTCAAAACTTTTCAAAACTTCAGAGACTTCCAAATCCTTTCCTTAATGGTTTGAAAATGCTATTTCCTATTTCATTGGATGGTCTTTACTTTGAAAGTAGTTGTTTTACTCCAGAAGAGGGAAGGGAAGCAAAGGGGGGAAATTCATCCACTCTCTTTAACAATGTTTCCCAGGATCCAGACATAAGTGAGGGGAGAGGAGAGGGAGGAAATCCATCCACTCTGCTTTAAAACGCTTCCCAGGATCCAGACAGAAGTGAGAGGAGAGGAGAGGGCGGAAATTCATCCACTCTGCTTTAAAACGCTTCCCAGGTTCCAGACAGAGGCGAGGGAAGAGGAGAGGGAGGAAATTGTTGGGCCTGTGTCCTCAGCAGGGATTCTGGCATCTACTGTGCAAGGGATTGTGGCAGCCACAGTTCATGAGGGAGATGAAACTTTTGCAAATGTCTTGCAGATACAGCGTTTGGGAAAAGCTGTTAGAAAGGCCAGTTCTCTTGGGAATCATCAGTGCACAGATAAGGCACCTGGCTGTGCAACTTTGGATAGAAAGAAGGAATGTGGTAATTGGCAACTCAAGGTCCATTCTTTCAGCAGTGGTTTCGGTTTGCCAAAGTAAGGGAGGGGAGTGAGAGAAATCTAGTTTTTGATATAATTATGCCTTGCAGTTTGAATCTCAGATTCAGGTCAACTTCTGAAATAAGCTTCATGAATTTCCAGTTCCTGCATTTAGCCTCATGTGTTTCAGGTCTGCTGTATTGTTAGCTCAAGTACTCAAGTCTGGACTTCGATCTTTCTTGGAAATCTTTTGGACTTTATCAATTACTGGAACTTGCCTGCTTGGATGTATAAGGGACTTCACAGCATTCCTACAGCATATGGGCCTTTGGAACATTTCCTTGGATTATTGATGGAACTCTATATTTCTTTTGATATATTTTCTATTGCTTATATTGCTAGCTGTTTGCTTCAATAAATAGACTATCTTCTTCAGCTGGAGTTGTGTGTTTGGATTCTAAAGGCTCAGTTTTCTACGCTGGTGTGCAACAGCAATTCATCCACTCTGCTTTAAAACGCTTCCCAGGCTCCAGACAGAGGTCAGGGGAGAGGAAATTCATCCACTCTGCTTTAAAATGACTTCCCAGGTTTGAGCCGAGGCCAGGAACCAGAAGCCGAGAAACGCTGAAACATTTCTGACTCACTTACTGCTTCATAACAGAAATGGCAGAAAAAGCTTCGGAAAGGCAAAGGGACTTTTTGTTTCCTTAAAAACTTCAAAATCACTTCAAAAAGCAAATCTTTCCAAATTTATTCCAAATTATGAAGATTCCAACCAAACCTAACCATGCCTACTACAGGCCAAATAAGGGAGAATGAAGTCAGCAACAGAAACTAGGGAATTGTGATTTTATTTTGACTGTTTTGGATGACAAAACAATTTGAATGCTTTTATGTATAGTCCCTTTGATTGGCGACAGGAGAAAGACAATTTATGGCTCCATTTCAGGGAACAACTTTTTAGATGGGCTCTGCGTGACCTGATCCTCCCCTGTCTATTATGTCATAAAGTTGCACATTTGAGGTGCACTAACAGGTAGGTTGGAACTCTGATAGTAAAGTATGCTGATGTAACATCAACAATCCATCTATTTATGGCCATGGTAGAAGGATGAGTTTACAACTTTCCTCAAATAATGATTCCTATCTCCTTGATCTTCCTCTTCCTTCTGTGCTCCCTCATGAGAGGACAGGGGTTAGGAAAAAAACATCTGTTTCCCTATAGTTGGATACACAATGTTGATGTAATTATCTAGGAGTCGCAACAAATCCGTAGAACATTTGGTGGGGGGGGGGGTGCACCTGTTATTGTCACTATTGCATCTCTCGGTCTCTCCCAACCTCTACATGGCTGTGTTAATGGAGGTGTGTAGATGAAAGATGAGTCCTGAGGTAGGGATGGAAAGGTGACAGAGTGGATTCCTTCCTTGTTGGAACTGTATGCTCTATCTCCCCTTTCAAGCTCCTTATCCTTTTTTACCTGAAACAAAAAGGAAATGTTATACTTAGGTCATCAAGAGTGGTTGGGACTTCTCAATAGCTCCTTCCCCTGGTATGAATTACCATTGCTTAAGTTATGAGAGTGATTTTGGATTCTTTTTATTTTATTGATGAAAATATTTCTATTCTTTTACTCTAGGTTCATTTGTGTTCTTTAGTCTCAAATGGAGCACAAGAACTCAGTGCCATTGGCAGTGAAGGTTAATCAGGAATGTTGTCTCCAGACAAGAAGTCCTTGATTTTATAATTGATGCCTATCCAGCATCGAGTTCTGTATGTGAAATGCATAAAACTCCATGAAATCAAAGTCTAATGAAATGTGTAAGGTTTTGTTATTTAATTCTACCTCTTCATTTCTAAATGTGCCTATGTGTTTGTGTATGTAATAGTATATGGGACAGAAGTAATAAATCCCAGTTTGATTACACAGTAATAGCCATGATCACATTTTAGGCTAACAGGTATCATAATTTATCATATTCAATTTGTGACAACATCCTGATTTTTTAAATAGATTTTCAACTGCCTTACAGTTCCAATGCAAATACTCCCCTCTGTAGTTAGGCATTGAGTTCTGCTATTGAAGAAATGGACTGCACACCACAAAAACCACTTAGTCTACAGTAACCAAACTGAATTTAATGGATCTGCATTAGAATTCCCTGTACAAAAACTGAAGCCACAATGCATTAAGAACAGATTAAAATGTCCCAGGAATATCTTAGAGCAGCTAAATAGACTGATGTTTTGTTTTGCTTTGTTTTGAATTCTAAAGTATCTGTGATACAGCATGGTTAACTGTTAACTGAAATAGCAAAAACTGTAGGGATGTATCATTTTCTTTTCATTCCTAATCCCTGCAGGTCTGGTACAGTGAGATGGGGCTTTGGAAAAATCTACTTCTCCCTACATTGGTACCCAGTGGAGTATGTAGCTAGGGCATTATGAAAATTTAAAATGCAAAGTCCTTGGAGTTGAACCATCATGTATGCCCATGCATGCATGCACACATAGTCTAAAAAATCTGATGATCTATGGCAACTCCATGTATAGGTAGGCAGGCACAGTGAAACAAGCAAGCTGGGGTTGCAGATGATAGAGGGAAATCTTGAGGCTGGACTCTTTTGCTACTTCATTATTGTCAGAGTCAAAGGCCAGAGCAATCCGGAGCTCTGGCCTTGGAGACTCCGCCATGTTATCACAACAGAGGCCGATGCCTTGGACAGGGCCGGCTGGGTCTGGTTTCTGACCTAGACTAAACAAAGCACAGCTGCCTGCAGGGGCATTATTGACCCAAGGCTCCCTAGGATGATGGAAGGGGCCCACAGGGTGGCGTCAGCTGGCTGAGTGATGCAAGGGGCCCATGATGTGACATCAGTTAGAGGGTATAAATATACGGTGTCGGGTGGTGGGGAGCACTCTTGGCTTCAAATGTTTTGTGGCCTCCAATAAAAGTGGTGTTTACTGGCAGCTGTCTGAGTGATGCTTCTTTGAACCTGGAGCGGCCTGACACATTATGATGGAGGATATACAGCATAGATGATACACAACCCACCTACCTTTTCAAAGAAAAGAAACAAAGCTTGCTGCATCAGGTGTGGTAGAGAATGCTATCCCATTACCAGTGTTGAATTAAAAGTCAATTGCTAATTCAACAGGCTCCTGTGCATGTCTGAGACCAGGTTGGGGTGAGGGGATAACTATCCTTTGCATCAACATGTACTGAAGGTTCTGTTATATCTAAAGCATCTGTAGAGCCACATTTTAGCTTTTTTCTACCTCCAAAAACTTTGGTTGTTATTCTTACATTCTTGATCAGTGGTTCCCAACTTAGACCAAGGACCACTTTGACCAGGGACCACTTGACCAGGGACCACTCTCCAACATTAGTACCAAAAGAGTTATGACTCAGTTTTTGGTCAACTTTAGATACAGTTTGGTTATTTAGGGTGCTGATTCAAAATATTGCATTGGATAGACCACATCAGCTCTAGTTTCTGATACAGCACATATATCATCCAGTAGTCGCCATCTGCTCACCCACAGAAAGCCATATTTAATAAGCTTTGGCACTATTAGGGGGTTTTACGAAACCAGTCATTCTCATTGCAACAGTATAGTAATAGTGAGGCCGGAGACCATATTTTAGCTATTGTGGACCATTGGTGGTCCACGGACCACAGACTAGGAACCACTGGATTAGATTAATAAACCCAGAAGCACATTACACATTTTTTCAGCAGCATGACAAATGACAAAGAAGCCATTGGATCCAATTCACTTATCCTCCCAACCAGCACTCTCCTAATGCACTGGCTTTTATCCCTACTGTAGGCTGGAATTTGACCTGGAAGTGGAATAGACAATTAATTGCAGAAAACCAGTCTGGTCCTCCAAACCTGAAACTTTTTAAAGACGTAACTATTAAGTGGAAGGGGAATGTACACTTTTTCCTATGGCTTCTGGTCTGGAGAACATTCCCAGGACCACAAGAATGAAGGTTACATTTAAAAGTAAATGGTATGGCACACGTTACCAGTGAAGTTGGAGCATTTCCATCTAACAAGCAATCAACACTACAGATAATTCATAGTGCTTCACATATTATCTGTGAGTGGTTTTTACATTAATATGTGCATTATTGTGTTTTATTTTAAATATCCACAATATCTGTGTCTGGTTTTAACAGTGATTGTTGTTTTAGTACAAATTGAGTATTATGTGTGTGCGCCAGATTTCACCAAGTTACAAGTACGAAAATAAAAGCAGAAAATTGTAGTGGTAGGGGGTACAGGTAAATGTGCACTGCATGGTCTTAGTGTCTTTTGTATGTTGATATAATATTACATTTAATTGAAGAAATCCCACTGACCATGAATATTGGAATACAGCTCTCAAATGGATTCTCTTGAAAATATTACTTGGCAAAAGGAAGGTCGGAATTCGCTGGAATAGTAACCAATAGTTACACATTCATTAATATTCTCTATTCAAAATCCCCATGTATGCTGCAGTTTAGGGGATATATCTTTGCATGTGTGCCTTCAAGTTGCCTGTCAATTTATAGTGACTCGATAAATTTCAAGGAACAGTCAGAGGTGATTTTGCTAGTTCCTTCCTCTGAACTAGAACCTGTATCATATGGTATTCATTG
This sequence comes from Anolis apletophallus, assembly GCA_030556195.1. Taxonomy (NCBI): domain Eukaryota; kingdom Metazoa; phylum Chordata; class Lepidosauria; order Squamata; family Anolidae; genus Anolis; species Anolis apletophallus. Next base: position 77,534,032 of record JARBWK010000003.1, read on the forward strand.
ATGGTCTTCCATCCAAGTACTAATCAGGTTGACCCTGCTTAGCTTAGGAATGGGGATAGGATGCAGAAAATCCCCCAATATCCACTTGCTAGGCAACAACCACTATGATCAATGAGGGTCTGGACCATTGGAAAGCAGAAGATTCAACTTCCCACCAGAGCCACATGCAAACAATCTTGGGGGCAGGGAGAAATGAGAGGGAATTGTAATAAGGATGCTTCAACTGACTACTACAATGGAATCACTTGTAGAAGGCACTGGAAATTTCAGCCAACTGCTCCCAAATGGCAGTACAATGAACACCAGTCACAACTGTTTGCAGTAAGTGTTACTAGTAACACTTACTGCAAACTAGGGTTACTAGGGTTGCCACTTTTTGAGATAAGAGAAAGGGACATTTACCTAAAAATATGGGTGGCGTGTAGAATTCAATCAGGTTTTAGGCTGTACAACACAATGAAATCTTGCTGCTTGTCAGGGCAGAAAGTATTGAATTAAATGGACCGTTTGCCCAATCCATTATGTAGCATATTTTTCTTCATGCATTAGATAAGAGAATAAAATTTCCATCCATTAGTAAAAGTTAGGTGTTCTTTGTGGATTGATGATATTTGCCAATCTGCCCCTGAAATGCATTGTCTCATGTTGTATATCTATTTAAATGTATGCACAAATTGAAATAACTAGCTCTTAAGGATGGTTGAACAATCTACATAGCATAAAACTATTTCAGAATTTTAGATATCCACACAATCAACCATCCAGTTTCTCATTCCTTGGAAGTTTATGCATCACCATGAATCACTATGATTGTATGCACATTATTTGTGCATATGTGTGTAGCATGTCAATTATAGCAAATTACTATGCTAAAACCATAAAGAAAGGAGACATTCTGGCTAACCAAAAAAGAAAGAAAGACAATTAGGAAAAACTACCATTTACTGAAGATAATTAAAGTTGACAGCAAAATGTTTATAAGACAGAAGTACTGCCATGCTGATCCATGCATTAAAATTATTCACAATTATTGTTATTTGCCACCAAATTGTCTTTGACTTATAGTGGTCATATGAATGAGAGACCTCCAAGAATCAAAAGCATCAACAGCTGTATTCAGATCTTGAGCATTTGGCAATATTTTCCTTGATTGAATTAATCCACATGTAGTAAAGTCTCTATTTTTCCTATTGCCTTCAACGTTGCCAAGGATTGGCATCTTTTCCAATTAATCATGCCATCTCATGATAATGTCAAAGTATGATAGCCTCAATTTTGTCATCTTCACTTTAGTTAAGATCTCAGTGTTGATTTACTCTCAGACCCATTTGTTTATCTTTCTACTAGTCTGTGGCATCTAAATATCTCTTCTCTAGCATCACATTTCACATTAGTTTAACTTTCTGGCACATTTCTTGATTTAACTAGCTTTCACGGTCAACACAGAATTAGGAAAGACTATTGCCTGGCTAATTCTGACTTGGATATGTGATGTTGTATCTTAAGATCCTTATCTAGTTCTTTCATGACTGCCTTCCTAAATGTTAGTTCTCTTCTGATTTCTTTACTCTATTTTGATTAATGACTTTTGTTATAACATCTTCATTAAACAGTTCAAATATATGTAAATCATTGTTGTTGTTTTTGGACTTCATATTAAGCTGAAGTCTTGCACTTGCATTTTATTAAGACCAAGCAAAAGTAACAACCCCCCCCCCCACCCCCACCCCCCACACACTAAAGATATAATTCTCCAGGACAGTAGGAGGTAAAGGGTGAGAGAAAAGGAACAAATAGAAAAGTCCCGAAAATAGGCCAGCAGAAAAATATATAAAATTTCCCACTTTTCAGTGAGAAAAGAAGAAAGGTAAAGAAAAACAAAGTATAATGGAATGAAACATCAATGCCTCATCTCCATTTTTTAATAAAAAGGTTGATTGAAATGCAGAGATCTGCATATTGCATCGGATTACACACATAAAGTCCTGAAATAAAATGTAAACAATCAATCTTAAATTGGCATTTTATTCGTGTGAACGATTTGATGTGTTTTAATCTTATGTATATGCTTTAATATATGTCCTTTAATGATTTTATGTTTTTATCTAGCCTTTACACTCATTCTATAAGTATAGAAATTTTAGTCAAAAGTCAGCACCAAAAACCTGGGTCGTCTTATCCATGGATCAGTGTGAATATTGAACCTTCATGTTTATTTTTTTTTAAAAGAAGAATAGACAGGCAAAAGGAAAGAACTTGTTCCACTCTAGAAGAACCTAAAACTAGAACTGAGCTTCTCTACTTGGCAGTTGTGCCATTTCTGGCCTTTTCAAATGCCTGTGAAGATAAATGGTGACAGCAGCCAGGGGCACTTGCGTCTCTGAAACAGTATCGGTGCTTTTCCTTTTTGTGGAATGACCTTCAATATAGCTCTGGGTCAGATCAAAATCCACAATTTTGGCCTCTTAACCCACACTCAATTTGTACATGAGATCAACTTATACATGAATACAACAACAACAACAATTTTATTGATTAGCCAGAAGCCATATCAAATACACACAGAACACAGACACATTGCAATGATTCTAAAAACAATCTGAGGAGAATTCTAGACCATTACATCAATTAAACCCCTGTTTTGCCCAGCAGGAGGGATTCTAAGGGAGGTGGTAACAATTCACAGGTCCTCATCTCCAACACAATTTATTCCAATTGCATCTATGTAATCAGATCTTAGTTTCATGGCTTTACAGAGAAAACGAGCAGTAGCATCTGTTATCAGCTTGTTGGAGCCGGCCAGCAGAAGTGAGACTTTTGCTAGAGGGTCCCAATGATTTTTTCCCACGAGAAATATCTCTAGCAGTTGTTTTCTCTCTATTTGATAGATTTTACAATAAAGCAGAAGATGAGTTAGATCTTCGATCTCAGGGGCACCACAAATACAGATACGCTCTTCATAGGGAATTTTCTTGAACCTCCCATATCTCACCATTGAATCTAATTGCTCAAACCTGGCTCTAGTGAAAGTTTTCCTTAGGTGGTGTAACCTTCCTTGCTGTAAGTAAGTGGTTAGTTGGAAGGATTTCTTAAAACCACTCAACCATCTCAGGGAAACGGTAGAACCCAAAGAGTCTATATCGGGTTGGGCCGCAATGTCATTAATTCGTTGGACGCACTTCTTTGAAGTGCTTACTTAGCTCTTGACCAGATAGGTGGACTGGGAATATTACCTGAATGCCACACCTTCTGATGTAATCAAACAAATGGTCAGCCCCGATTTATAAGAACTGCTAGATTGTTCCAGCAAACATAATTTTGGGAGGCGAGACGCCTCCATCTCCATGACCTTGAGCCAGTAGTTAAAGGCTCTGATCTTAGATTGTGTGCTAATAGAGAACATTCCCAACTCCGCCCTAACTGCTGCTGCTGGGGAGCTTCTATCGGCCCCTAAAAACCACTTCAGATGTTGAGCTTGGGCCTTATCCAGGAGGGAGTATCATTTGCACCCCAGATTTCAGAACCATAAAGAAGCAGCGGGGAGATTTTATGATTGTAAACTTTCAGAAGGGGAACGAGGGAGCCCGGTTGCCGTTGATTCAGCAGCTTTAAGAGTAAGCTCATTCTGCCCTTGGCTTTAGTTGAACACCTGTGGAAATGATTGTGCCATAGACCATTTTCTGCAAAGTCTAATCCTAGGTAAGTGAAGGATCTAACTTGTTCTAATTGTTCGCCTTCTATTTTCCATTTCATTTTGGAGGGCGTTTACAAAGATCATCATTTTTATTTGGTTTTGTTTATCTTTAGTGCATTTCTAAGGCAGTAGTCACTAAGTTTTCTTAATAATCTCCTCATCCCTATTTGGGTGTAGGAGAGTAGGATCATATCATCTGCATACAGAAGTGAGTTGATTTGCAAGTTAGCTACTTTAGGCATATGGACATCCGCCCCTCTAAGCGAATTTGGAAGGTCATTTACATACAGATTAAATAGCAGGGGGCAAGAATACATCCTTGTCTGACCCCTTTGCCGGTGTTAATAGGGCCAGTTCGGTCACCAGCAATACCAAATCTCACAGTCACCTGAGAATTATGATATAGGGCTTTGATCAGCAAAATCAATCTAGGGTCTGCATTCATACATTGGAGTTTGTCCCAAAGGATTTCCCTATCAACTGAATCGAAGGCCGCTGACAGATCTATAAAAGCGGCATATAGTCTATTACCCTTGGCTAGGTATTTGGAAATCAAGTGATTTAGGACAAAACAATTATCCATTGTCGATCTATTGTGTCTAAAGCCAGACTGCTCTTCCACCAAGATTCCATTTTCAGTTACCCACTCCTCCAGTCTACATAGAAGATACTTTGCATACATTTTGGCCACAATATTCAATAAACTGATAGGTCTGTAGTTGGCGGGATTTTTCTTATCTCCTTTTTTGTGAATGGGGATAATGATCGCCATATTCCAACCCTTTGGTATATATCCTGTATCATTTATATATGAAAATAAACCAGCTAAAACAGGGGCCCACCAGGCCTTGTAGGCTATAAACAATTCCGAAGGAAGATAGTCATCTCCGGGCCTTGTTACGTTTCAGAGAAGTAATAATATTTAGAATTTCTTGTTCCGTGACCGGGGCCAGAGAGGTAAATTAGTCAACCCATCCACTTCCTGGGTGGATTGCCTAGAAGGTAAGTTATGGGAGGAGAATAGCTGCCCATAATACTCTTCCCACACATTTGCTGGAATTGGGTTATCAAAATCAGCCTTCCTTTCTTTTAGTACGCCCAACCTTATGCCAAAAGCACTGAATTTTTACCAGCCGCTGCAAGCTCCAATCCTTTCCATAATTGTTCATTGTATTTGTTCTTTTCAGTCTAATTAATTTTTTATAATTTCGCCTTAGCAGCAGCATGTTGGCATGGAAGTGTGGGGCTGTATTCCTTTTCATTAGTCTTATAGCAGCCTTGAGCTGTTTTTTAACCTTATGACATTCCCTATCAAACCACAGAACAGAAGAACCCTTATTATCCCTACGTATAATTTTGGTAGACATAAGTTCTTTAAGTTTGCCACAGATGTTGGCGAATGCTCTGTCTATTGCAGGCCAGTCCTGGGAAGGAGTTTTAATGGTTATGGCCCATTTTGTAAAATCGTCAGAGTCGATAGATTTTTGGATATTGTCTAGGTTGACACAGGGCCATGCCAGACGTTTGTTTTTACAGAGCGTTGCCTGCGATAGCGGGCCTAAATCATTTGGAGGAATACAAGAAGGCAAGATTGCTAACTGAGTACTGACCGGTTGGTGGTCAGAGTCCTCCATAGTGTGCACTTTATGGTGAGAAAAAAGATTTACTTTATCGGAGGATACGCAGATGAAATCCAAGGAGCTGCTGTGAAGATTAGCGTGAAAAGTGAAGGGATAAGGAGATAAGACATTCGAACCACCTAATAGTCTCAGGTTGTTTTTACAGATTAAGGAAACTAATGAAGCACCGGCCTTGTTTGACTTCTGGTCCCTAGAAAACCAGTGGGGGTGGGAAGTTGCAAACCAGTCTGGAAGACCTTCCTTTTGAATAAAGGAATGTAAGGAGGGACAAGCTTAGCGTTAAAATCGCCCAAGAGGATAACAGTTGCATCCTTATATAGTAAGGAAAGATCTTCTAACAGGATTTCCAATTGTAGCCATTGTACCGGATTGTAATAGGGGGAGTTTAGGGGAGGTATATACGCATTGATGATAATTAACTCAAGCCCCTCCAGTAGAGTTCTGACCACTAGGTAGTGGTGAATATTGTCATCCCTATACAAGTTTTCTCCAGCTTCGAGAATATCCTCCTTAAGCAGAAGACAGAGGCCCCCTGAGGCTCTCCCTCTATTCCCACTTTTTTGGCCTGGAACCCACCAACTAAGAAAACCCGGGATGCATATTGGGTTTTTGTTTTCGGCAATCCAGGTTTCTTGTAAAGCGATGATCTGAAAGCCTGCTAAGAAGCTCTTAAAATCGCTCCCGAGAGGGTCTTTCCAACCTGAAACATTCCAGGAGCAAATATTTATAACATGAATACATATATCATATACAGGCAGTTCCCAAGTTACAAAGATATATGTTCTATAGGTTTCTTAAGTTGAATTTATTTGTAAGTTGAAACAGGTAAATTTTTAAAGTGTCACTCCAGCTATATAAGCTTTTGATAGCATAGGAAAGGATTAACACCCCTCTAATGTTTGTTTTGCTGTCTGTGCCCCTGTTCAGGAGATTTCAGCTCACTTTCTTTCCTTGTGATAATTGAATTTTGAAAAATCTATCTTGTTGTGGAAACAAAGATTTGTGATAAAACTTCAATTGAAACACCTTTCTCCCACTCTTTTACATGAGTGATTTTCCCTTCCAAGGGGTAGATTTCTCTCACTTTTTGTTGCCAACGTCTCACCCCCCATTTGTAACTATGAGTCTTTGTAAGTCAGATGTTTGTAACTCGGGGGATTGCCTGTATATTGTAACTATGTGCATTCTGTCTCAAGCACTGAGGTTAAAAAATAAATGATTCTTATTGTCGTCATCATCAACTCAGTCCATATTTGGGTTCATCTACACCAGGGGTGCTCACACTTTTTCAGCATGGGAGCTACTGATTAAAAAACCAAATCCCAAAGATCACCTACCCAGAAATGTAAAACGCATAACTATTTTCTTATTTATTTATTTATTTATTTACATTTATTATTCATTTTTATGTACCGCTCCTTCCAGCAGGCTCGGGGCAGTTTACATAAAATGAAGTTATAAAACATCAACATTTCAATTTAATAACAACAATATAAAACAGAGCATAAAAATACATCCAACCACCCCATTTCTCCCACACTGCCATATTACCACACATATTATCAGCCAGAAAGTAAGAAGAGAGGCTTTGGAACTGCAAGGCCATTTAATACTCAGCAAGGTAAACAAAGGGGCATGCATAAATGCATCCAACCACCCCATTTCTCCTACATTTCCATATTCCCGAACATATATTCCTCAAGGAACAAAGCAAGCAGAGAGGCTTTGGAGCTAAAAGGCCATTTTTAAACATTAAAAATAAACAAAGAGACATGCCACAGAACAATCAAGCACCCACCCCAAAGTAAAAAGACCGACCTTTGAGATGTGGTAAGGAAATGACCCCAAAGCGTCCTCCTCCTCCTCCTCCGTCATTGCTCCTATTTCCACGCCGCCAGCATGCGTGCCGCCTCCAAGAGCTCACGAGAAGTCCGAGAGGCAGAATGGGCGCTTCTGTGCATGCGCACGGGGCCAGCCATGCATCGCGTCATCCAGGCCCGCCCCCTTTGGTCTCCTATGACTCTGAGTGGCTGGAGAAGGACAGAGGGAGGAGGAGGAGGAATCTAAAAGAGGGGGCCCATTCTGCCTCTTGGACGCTTTCGGAGGCTGTGCGCGAGCAGGGAGAGGGGAGGAGCCACGATGGGGGACTTCTTTGCAGCGTGCAGGGGCGCGTGAAGAGGACCAACAGCAAAAAACCTGGTCAGGGGCCTGAAGATCACCAGGATGAGGCCCAAAGATCACCCTGGTGATCCCGATCACCATTCTGAGCACCCCTGATCTATAGGATTATTGGAATGTCAACAAGAATTCAATTAGTCGCCTTCCACCAGCGGTGCTCTGGGTGACTTACAACATAAAACCAATAAAACACTTTTTAAAAATCACAATTAAAACAACTAGTCAAACGCTCTGCCAAAGAGTCAAGTCTTCAGTGCGACAGTGAAGCATCTCAGTTTGCGCATGGCTTGGATGTCGGGTGGCAGAGAGTTCCACAGTTTTGGGGCAGAGGTTGAGAAAGCTCTTCACCTAGTGACCTCCAGGTGGATTTCTCTGGGGCCCAGTATATGGAGGAGATTCTCTTGGGAATATCGAGGTGACCACTGGGGTTGATAGGGGAGAGGCAGTCCCTAAGGTACGTTGGCCCCTGGCCGTACAAGGCCTTAAAGGTCAATACCAACACCTTGTAGGAGATCTGGAATTTGATTGGTAACCCATGCAGCTGACACAGGATAGGTGTCATATGACATCCCACAGGGGTTCCTGTAAGGAGCCTGGCAGCTGCATTTTAAACTATACGAAGTTTCCGGGTCACTGACAAAGGAAGGCCAATGTATAGAGCATTACAGTAGTCCAGCCTTGAGGTGAGTATGGCATGGATCACTGTGGCTAAGGCCTCCCCGGAAAGATAGGAAGCCAGCCACGTAGCCTGGTGGAAATGAATTGAATTTTGTGTTACCTTTTTTTGGGGCTGTTTTCTTTTTCCATTTGTAGGCTCTTTTTTATTTCGCCAACACATCAATAAACTACAATTTCTTATTGAAAATATGTTTTTCCAGAAAGAACACAAAATATAAACCAATTTGTATTGGACTTTATGTTGGACTGAAATTGTTTATTTAGATACAGCCTTCTAATATATGCAAAGCTTGTGGCCACAACTTAATGTTTTGTTGTACATGTTTCAAGAAAGATATTTATATAATTAAAATATCTGACACCTACTTCTTATTTGTGGAAATAAATCATTGTTTTTAGAATCCAGCTCCGTCCCAAGAACATTTCTTTTTCCAGGTATAGATCTATACTTGGCACACCATGTTTTCTTGAATACGGGGTACATCATCTACATCAGGGGTGCCCACACCTTTTCATCATGCAAGCTACTATATGAACAATCAAGTTGAAAAGATCACCTGTTGTGCATGTGAGCGTGCGCGCACATGCGCACGCACACGCTCTTACTGCAGCCTTCTGTCCGCGCGGAGCTTCTTTCTTGCCTGCCCACGAACTCGCCACCGCACGCACCCGGGAAGGGGATCCTCCTTGCCTGTGTGCGCTCTCTCTCTTAATGTCTTTGTTGCCTTCCTCCTTCCTGCTGCGTGCTTTCGCGAAGCAGGAAGTCCCCATCCCGTCCTGCTTCTTGCGTGCACAGCAGGCCCCTCCCACGCATGCAGCAGGAGGGCATTTATAGGTGCACCCGCCAGCGCTACGGCCAGATATGGCTTCGGCGGCGGCTCAGAAGGCGCAGGGCTGGGAAGAGGCTGCTGCCTGGGCCGGGAAACTCAACCGAGAGAGGGACCCATATGAGGCTGGAGCCTCCCCATGGCAGCCTCCCCCCTCCCTCCTCCCTCGAGGCTCCCCGCCCCCCCAGCAGCAACCAATGGGCGGTCATGTCACCACACCATGCGTGACAAGTCGAGCGCCAGGGCCTGCCCACTAAAACCTCATTTTAGCAAAAGAAGCCCCGCAAAGGCGGCGGGAGGAGCGCATCATGCGCCGCATGGCAGGAGCGCCATCCGGCTGGAGAGGCCCACAGATCACCTGGAAGAGGGCCGAAGATCACCTAGGTGCTCCCGATCACCATAATGAGCACCCCTGATCTACATTGTATAATTAATGTAGTTTGGAGCTATAATTTTAGAAGGTTTTTAGTCTTCTGTGTCATGTCAGTTAAAGTGGTGCCAAATTACATTAATTTCAGCAGAATTGGAGATAAAAAGTTGGTTTCATGCTAGATTTTTAAAAAGATTTAAATGAAGCCAAATTGTGAATATTATGTAGCATTTTAGATGGGGAAAACCTCAAAACAATGCTTCCTCAGCCCCATTGCACTATATCAGACATGCTGGGATTGTGATTGAAAATAAAATTATACAGTACTCTGTGGTTTTGGACATTTCAGATAATAGTTAAGCATGCTAACTCACTATACGACAAAGATTTTTTAAAATAAAGTAAGACGGAAGCTCATGGTGTCATCACATATTTCTGGGGGCATTTTCATCTGTTCTTAGTGCATCGTGGTTTCAATTTTTGCACAGGGAATTCTAATGCAGTCACATATAATTGAGTTTGACATCTGAAGACTAAGTGGTTTTTGTGGTGTGCAGTCCATTTCTTCAATAGCACAATTCACAGCTAACCACAAAGTGTAGTAAATATTTGCACTGGGAATATAAGACTGTTGAATAGCCATTAAAAACACAGTAGGTTCTCTCAAATGGAAGACAATAAATTATGATACCAGTTTGCCTAAAATGTGGTTATAGCTATTACTGTGCAATCAAACAGGGAGGTGTTACTTCCTGCACATCCTATTACATACACAAGCACACAGACACACTTAGATATCAAGATGTAGAATCAAATTATAAAACCTGGCACATTTTATCAGACTTTGGCTTTGCAGGGCATAATGTATTTCATTTATAGAATTCCATGGTGGGTAAGTAACACACATAATGTCAAGGACTTTCTGTCTGGGGACAGAGCTAGTAGGTAATCTTCATAGGTAAATAGTTACGACCATCCAATAAGGCAGTGTTTCCCAACCCGTGTGCCATGGCACACTAGTGTTCAGTGAGCAATTATCAGGTGTGCTGTGGGAAATTGGAAGCTACAATACCCTTTCTTCCCCCTCCTGCCGAACACTTTTTCTTCTCCACTCAAGCTCCCTTCTTTCCAGCCTCGCTCTGCTCGCTTTGCCTTGCTTTGCTCACGCTACTGCGCAAACTCACCCCACGTGTTCCTCCCTCCCCTCCTCCCCTCCTCCCCTCCTGAATATTCTCATGCTGCCCCCTCGGATCAAAATGGCAGCAGAAGCGGCAAGAAAAAGTAAGTGTTCGGCAAGAGGGGGGCAAAAGGGCACGAAGGGGAAGGGGGAGGAAGAGGTCTCTGTCGAAAGCTGGCATGGGCAAACCTGGACCTTCCAGGTGTTTTGGACTCCAACTCCCACCATTCCTAGCAGCCTCCGGCTCTTTTCTTTGTTTCCCCTCAGCCATTTGAGCAGGAAAGGGCCTCAGGCTGTTAGGAATGGTGAAAGTCCAAAGCTCCCAGAGGGCCGAAGTTTTCCCATGCCTGTTTTAGGAACCTTAAAGTGGTGAGCCTCCTTTCAACATTGTGATTCTGGATAGAAAACAAACAACAACATAACATTGTTCGCAGTTCTCTCTGGGTGTAGGTGAACTACAACTTCCAAACTAAAGGTCAATTCCCAAGCAAACCCTTTCAGTACTTTCTGTTGGTAATGAGAGTTCAATATGCCAAGTGTGGTTCAATTCCATTGTTGCAAGAGTTCAGGATGCTCTTTGATTGTAGGTGAACTATAAACCCCAGCAACTACAACTCCCAAATGTCAAGGTCTATTTTCCCCAAACTCCATTTGTGTTCACATTTGGGCATTTTGAGTATTCATGCCAAGTTTGGTCCTGATCCAACATTGTTTGAGTCCACAGTGCTCTCTGGATATAGGTGAATTACAACTCCAAAACTCAAGGTCAATGCCCACCAAACTCTTATAGTATTTTCTCTTGGTTATGGGAGTTCTGTGTGGGAAGTTTGATTCCATTCCATCAGTGGTGGAGTTCAGAATGCTCTTTGATTGTGGGTGAACTATAACTCCCAGCAACTACAACTCCCAGATGACACTTTGTGTCATTTTGGTTGGTGGTGTGCCCCAGGATTTTGTAAATGTAAAAAATGTGCCGCAGCTCAAAAAAGGTTGCAAAAACACTGCAATAAGGAATACTTTATCACTTTCTGAAGTAATCTATTGAGGCAAGTAATTGTTTATTAATTTTGTTCCTGAATGAAGCCACAAATAATATGAGCAATTTTTTTCTGGTCAGAAAATGTTTTTGGAACACACATTCACGTACAGATTTTGCACATAACAAGTCCTAGACTGTGAAGATCCTTATTGATTTTGATCATTTTTTCAAAGTTATTTCAAATAATCTTTACATCTCTAGTCCATTAAAACTGTAGAATAGCTCTTATAATTTGTGCAAGGAAGATATCTGATCAAAACAATATAATATGATAGTACTTCATTGGTAGTATGTGCCTTCTTAAAGTAACACCATGAAATAAGAGAGCAGACAACAAAATATGAAACAAAGGGCCATTAATTGACCTATTTAGAACTGCAATTAAGAGCAGTAAAACTAACCTGGAGGGAGCAACAAAGAAATTGGTCATGACAGAGGCCAGGTATTACACAATGACTATCTCCTCATCCACCTCTGAGCCACCTGACCCCAGGAGCAGTCCACAATGGCTTGCTGGTTTGGATAGTCATTACTGGAAGGCCATTCCAGGCGCACTCTCTCACAAGCCCCAAAACTCTATAAGAGAAAACATGAAACCCCTGGTCCATCCCCAAGGGGGAAAATCCCAAAATGCCTCCAAGCCCCACAACTTGTCAGGGCCATCCTGGGTCTTCCCCTTTACCCCCATATAAAAGGAACCAAGGTGAACACCAACAATGTTCTCCCCCCAGTTCCTACCACAGGCAGGTTCAAGCATCTGCTTAGTGCCTTTCCCCCCAACAAAGCCAGGGCTTCCTCAATACCCTGCTTCAGATCCCTTATAAAAATTTCATTATCAGCAGACAGGTGTTTCCCATTGGGTCTGAAAAACTCACGCTTTCGAAAAACAATCTCAGGTGCTGCAAAAACATTGCATTCCACAACTCTCTGTTCACTTTGTGTCTGGCCAGGTCTAAAGAATGGGGATTGCCTTACCCCCTCCAAACAAAACTTGGTAGTTTGGGTAAACAACTGAAGCAAAAGGGAGGGGGCAGCTGCTTAATCTTTGACTCAGGCTTCTCCCTCCCAAGCAGACATGTAAAAACCAGTCATTGTATTATCACTGGTCTCTTCACGGGGGCTTCAATTGCTTGCCACCAGTCAAATCCTTTGGCTGCTGGCAAGGTAAGTCATTTCCACTGTATGGAGAACCTACAATGAGGATTTTTTTTTGCAAGATCTGTTCAAAGGGAGTTTGGCTTTGTCTTCCTCTGCGGCTGAGAGAGAGTGACTTGACCATGGTTACCCAGAGATTTTCCATGACTCAGTAGGTATTTGAATCCATGTTCCCTAGAAATCTTAATCCAACACTCAAAACACAATAGCACCCTGGCTGTTGAGATCTTGTTATGTCCTATGCTATATTTCTGCTGATCACTAGCACGATGTAACAGTACAGCCTAAATGAATGGTAATTTGGATCAAATCTGGATATTGGCCATCTGCCGAGGTAGCATAGCATGTTACACCATGCAATTACAATGACAGGAGAATTCATGAAACTATACAAAATGTATTTAGATAACTATATTCGGGGGGGAAACACAGTACTGAGTTTGCTGAAAGTACTGTCTCTTTAAGTATTTCTGCTTTTATTTTCAGGGATAAGACATTAACAAATAGCTCATTTGTTGTTTTCTGAAAGACAAATTGCAAAGTAGATTTTTATTTGAAAGTCCCCAAGCTATCTTTTTATGATTTCATTCCAGTTTTGAGGTCTACAATTTCATTTAACATGTGCATCATGTTCCACTTCAGAGCTTGACCTTATGGCAAATTTGTCCCTCTGGATAACTGTTAGTAATGCTTCTTTTAAATTATGGATTAAGTATGCTATCTGCACAAGACCAGTTGGTTTCTTTCTTTACATATTTTTTTCTCAATTACAACTGGAGTACATTCTGGACATTTTGTGATACAAAAACTCTTAGATTCTTTTCATGATTAGTTACAGTTTACCAAACTCTCCAGAGGGATTTGAAACAACCACAAATGCTTTTCAGTTGAAAGATTAAAAAAACAAATCATGCCCTACTAAACTGCAATTGAATTTACTTCTGTGTGTATCTCCGTTTACTTCTGTCTTCTACTATGGAAGTTTCTTTGGAAGTTAAGCCATGCAATATTTACTTTGCATGCTGATGACCCAAAGGTCTCAACTTGATGGTCCCCAGGTGTTTTGGCCTACAACTCCCAGAAATCTCAGCCAGTTTACTAGCTGTTAGGATTTCTGGGAGTTGAAGGCCAACACATCTGGGGACCCACAGGTTGAGAACCATTGCCTTAGGGTCACCATGAGTTGGAAAATATTTGAAGGCACACAACAACTACCTGATGCTAGAAGTACTATGTGTTTAGTAAATACTTGATGACCTCTTAAACTTGAGAAAACAGAACTACCTTTTATTTAACTTATAGTCCTTAATAGGACTGTCAGACTGAAAACGGAAAAGTGGATGGTTATGTAGAAAAGGAAGTATCAGCAGGTGTTTCTTGTCACCTTCTGAAATTCTCTCTTCTACAAATCTTTAAAGTTACAGAAGAAGTGCCAATTTTTGCACTGATAAACCTTGGCCCTTTGTATTTCTTCCTGACCATTCGAATCAGAATGAGTCCAAAGAATCTGGGATATATTTAGCATTTCCATCATTCCTTTCATGGATCTATATGTTTCTTTATAAGATAAATAATACTCAACAGCAAACTGCAATTGATTGCACATTTTGCCAATTCCAAGTGTTTCTACCATCCATAGAATTCAGTAATGAACCAAACTGGGAAAACAGGACAGCCTCACATGGCCAAATATGGGAGCCACCCATTTTGACTTTGATGTCAATCAATATTTAGACATTCTAAAGTCAATGCCACCTTTTTATTATTTCTTAACATATTTTAAAGTTATAACCTTGCCTTCTTTTGACTGTAGAAGATGAAATTACCAGATTGAGTAGCCCCTTAGGGGAAAAATGGTGTCAGTGAAATTGAAAACAAAAAGGCCCAGGGTTGTGCTTTTGCTTTTTGTGCTGTATACATTTGGTTTGTTTTTTATTGGATGAGTAGGTACAGACATATTTTTTTACAAGAAGGGCAGTTAACTGCCCTCTTGGTTTCTTGTAGATCATTGATCTGAAAGAAAGACAGAATGTTAGAGGTGATACTAAATAAGAAGGCCACAAAATGTCATAAAGATACAAACTTGATCAACTATATCTCATACGGACTTAGTTGTGTTTGGTGCCTAGCTACAAAATTCTGTCGATATTTCCACATTGTTAACCTTGTGAAAGGAAATTCAATTGCCCCACATCTTTGAAGTTTTTAAAGAACATGAAAGAAAAGGACAGATGGAATCACATGGCATGGCATGGCATACTTGATATTTCCACTTATTGAACAGGTACTTGAATCCCATTCTGAGTAGTGATCCATGATGACATTGAAAATGACAATCTGTGGGTACTAGCTACATGCTTGTGAAAACCTTTTAGTCTCAATTTCATTGCATTTCACTGAATCCTATTGCATTCCCATCCCACGCTACATTCATATCAAGCTGTGAAGCTTGAGAACTTCTCCCTCCTCTTTTCAAGCAAAGGCATTTATGAGTTTTTGTTTGATTTTTTTAGTTTAAAAGTATGCATTTTAATGTGCAAATTTTGAAAAAAAATCCCATTGCATCATATTTGTGGATACTTTTCAACTGCATCCATTTTTACCCAGTTAAATGCCTGGTTTTGTGTGTAGCTTATTCCTCAAAAGTGTGTTGCAAACCCTGCAAAAGGGTGGTTTCCAGAAGTTCCCAGTTCAAATAAGTCACAGAAGTACAGCATGAATTTGTTACACATTACTACCTCAATAAAATTAATTTCCATTCTAAACTGTCTGACATTTGACGTTCTACAGTGGCAGTACTGGCACAAGTGGAATAGTGGTATCAGAGTCCTTGGAAACATAACTTTTATGGCCAATAGCTTTCATGGTCAATTAAAATGAAACATGATGATATGTGAAAGTCTACTGCTACTGTTAGGTCTTTTGACAATTTGGCTTTGTTTTGTTTTTGGTGGAAGGAAGATGGGTAATAAGACCACTGGAATAAGGAAGTGTTAAAATTGTATGTCACAGGAGTCATAACAACACATGCAGTACTTCTGGAGTTTTTTAAAAATATCATTTTATTTTGCAACACACTTTCTGGCTTTTTATTGCTGCACTTTGATCTTCAAATTGCCAAATCAATCAGAAGCACTTCAATCCAATCTAATATGAATTGGGAACATGGCAACTCAGCCCAGTGTGGTTCCTGAGCTGGTCTTAATGTTATATAAGATATTTTCCCCAGAAAATAGTTCTGCACAAGTTCTGCAGTTACCGTCCAGCTGGCACAAATTGTTGTATTCAATTCTGTTATGATCCATTTTAAGTATCTGATGGCCACTCATGTAGGTAATCTTACAGTGGAATGAATTGCCAATACTGTTGACTGTGGCGGGAATTGAAAATAATATTTGAAGTTGGCAATAGGACAAAAGCCAATTTAGATCAACCTTTCCCTTTTTTCAAACAGTAGAGAAACAACATGTTGCACCAAACACAGAAATGACTTTCTGAAGGAGGATCTTTGCTAGTTTTATAGGATCTAAATCAAGGGGTTAAATAAGAAGGGATGTCGCTCAAGCATACAAGGCATGTTTTGGATGCAAAAGTCTTCAGAATTAAGTCTTGGCATCTCCCAGCTCAGCCCGAAACCCAACAGTGTACAGTAATGAGCATCAGTATATAATATGGAACTTTATGACTAATATTCCAACAAAATAAGACAGCTTCCTACATTCCTACAAAGCAATTTTCTCATTGTGGAGTAAGCACTATGCTTCAAGATGATTAATTTCTTATAATTTCTCTCTGATATTTGCATTCATGGAAGAAGGACTGGAGAATGATGTGCTATTTTGATATTTTCATAATAAAAAAGAATTCTTACTTGGGAAGGGTATGTGTGAGAGTAACACATATTATTTGTAGGATGAAAGAAGGTGTAGACTATAATGCATGAACGAAGATTAAGGCAACTCAATACAATGTGTGCAACATGAAGGTAAAAGCATTCGACTACTTGTAAATACCTTAGAATTATAAGAAGAAACAGAAGTGTTTACAATACATTTTTGTTTTTCTTACGTTGTCAAAGAAAAAAGGAATAATTTGTGTTGTTTTTAAAGAGGTATAGCATGGTACATCTTGTGAGAAGTCATGCTTTTTTAGATTGATCTGGAAAAGCCTGCGATCCCACCAAGTGAAAAGAAAATGTTTTGATATCACTTGCTCTTTCATAAGAGAAATGGATCTGGCAGATTCATAACCCTATCCACAGGACTCCTTTCATTTTATGTCGTTAGATTGGAAGTAAATAGCTGATGACTGAAACTATCTATAGAAGGGTGCATTGCACTAATTCAATGTAGAGAAAAGAGGAAAGCCCGAAAGGACTCAATTAAGGCTACATCAATTCATGATTCAGCTTCACTCAGTCTTGCAATCAGATTCTTAGGGAAAAACATAAACTGAATATAAATATAAAAGCTAGCTCTTTCCTACAAACTACTCCTTTTTCAGAAATATTTTAACATTTCCTAGCCCCTTTCACAGAAATTTACAAGTTTGACCATATGAGATCCTTAAGAATATCACTTTGATTGATCTTTTATAAAAAGCAGAGAGCAGCTGCTCATTACCTTATCACCACTGTCATTACAACATGTGGAGAAGTGCAATTGAACCTTTGTGGAGTGGCTCTCTTGATGTTGTTGAACTACAGTTCCTAGCAGCTCTAGACAGCATAGCCAATGATGAAGAATACATAGGCAATGATGAAGTTGTAGTTCCAACAATCTCTGGAAACAATCTGACAAATCAAGAAACATGAAAGGCACTGCAGATTATTTCAAACAGAGAAGTCAGCCATAGCAGAGCACTTGATGAACCAACCTGGATACAACATTTTATTTGAGAACACAAAAATGCTGGGCTACTCTACCACCATGTGTCAGACTACTCAGAGAAGGGGATGATATATATATATATATATATATATATATATATATATATATATATATATACATTGACCCGTGGAGTCCGTTTTTTGGTTAATGTTTTCACATTTTGCAGACCTATATACAAATGTATATAGTAAAATCCTTGTTCTGTCTGCTCTAAATTAAAAATAAATAGTGAGCTATAAGATGCACATGACCCAGATTCAGTGTGGTCTTGTAGCTACTAAGCAACTGCACTTGCTAGTTCAAAATTTCCATTTTCCATTTTGACATTGATGTTGACTCAGTTAGCAATACACCTAGAACTAGCATCTGAAATGCCACTGGCATTTTGAAAATCAATGGATTTTTTAAAAAGTTGCTATCCCTGTGTTCCCAGTTTGTTTCTAATTCACTTATCTTTGAACCAGATGAAACCATAGGAACAAACAGGAGAACTACACAAAAGTCCTTTTGTTTCATTGACAGCTTTTAGTAGACATTCCTGAAACTGTAGAAAGGCACTGTGTTATTTAGTTTAGAAAGGATGAACAGATAGGAACATATACTGTATACTGAGGGAATGTTTAGTAGCAAAGTGGGATCTTGGAATGCTCTGCAAGTGACAAGAAAACTGTACAACCCGAAACATTAAGCAATGATCATATCAGCAATGGGGAAATTTCAGGCTTGCAGGATCTACATTGTTATTGTTGCTTTTAATAAGAACGTGAAAGCCACTAACTAGAGCTGGCTGCAAAAGCCACATGGTTAGAGCTGAAAACTAAAATCCCTCTAACCTAAGACTGAGACTCTGCATAAAATTTATTTTCAGCATGAACTTAGTGCTCCTATAAAAGGTCAAGTCCCAGTTACTTCAGTAATGAAAAGAATTTTGTTTCTATTTTGTCATAATGGCACTCAATATTCACATTCAAGATAGGAAGAAGCTGATTTTTTTAAAAATGAATGTAGGAAAAACAAAAATGGACAAATTGTTCCTTCCAGGTTTATGGCTTTCAATGTACAGCTTTTTACTGTCTGTGTTTGAATCCCGAAATATATACATATTTATTTATTATTTGGTTTTGTATTCCGCTCCTCCCTGCAGGCTCGGGGCGGGTTACAACATATAAAACAGGCAGCATGTGGTGACCATGCAGCCTTACAATAAAAACATAAAAACATTAAAATTTACATGTCACATCACGAGGTGTTGGAAAGAAAACACAAAACATTTCCTTGAACCTGAGGCACAGGTATATTAGGCAACTGTATTAGACAGTCACCCTGGCCAATGCGCCAAGTCGAAGGCTAGTCTGAACAATGTGGTCTTAACAGCCCTCTGAAAGGGGATGAGCTCTGGGATGGCTCGGGTGTCATCTGGGAGGGAGCACCATAACATCGGAGCTACCACTGAGAAGGCTCTCTGCCTAGTTGTAGACAGATGGCAGGAGCGGATTGATGGTACCAGTAACAGGTTCTGTTCCTCTGAACGTAGTGATCTTGGGGGCATGTATGGGGCAAGGCGGTCCTTCAGGTACGCAGGCCCTAAGCCGTGCAAGGCCTTAAAGGTTAAAACCAGCACCTTGAAGGCAATTCGGTACTCAATAGGAAGCCAGTGCAGTTGCCGAAGGATGGGCGTGATGTGCTCCCTTACTGGCGTTCCCGCCAGCAAGCGAGCAGCAGCATTCTGCACTACCTTGAGCTTCCGGATTGTCGACAAGGGAAGGCTGACATAGAGGCCGTTACAGTAGTCCAGCCTCGAGATGACCGTCACTTGGATCACCGTGGCCAGGTCCTCCCTGGACAGGTAGGGTGCCAGTCGCCTAGCCTGTCGTAGGTGGAAGAACGCCATCTTACTGACCACGGAGACCTGGTTCTCCATGGTCAGCAAGGGGTCCAGTTGAACACCTAAGCTCTTAACAAGGGATGACGGGCTAAGTTGCTCGCCATCCAGGGTAGGCAACCGGCACTCATCCAGCCCAGGGAGACCAGGCCACAAGATCTCCGTCTTCGACGGGTTCACCTTCAGCCAGCTGGCACGCAGCCAACCAGTCACGGCTTCAAGGCAAAGATGGAAACAATCGGGTACGGTGTCCGGCCTGCCGTCCATTCTCAGCAGAAGCTGGGTGTCATCAGCGTACTGATAACACTCCAGACCAAAGTCGCGGGCCAGCTGGGCCAGGGGGGCGCATGTAAATGTTGAATAATAAGGGAGAGAGGATGGCCCCCTGGGGGACCCCACAGTTAAGTGGGAGCCTCCCAGAGACCTCCCCGCCCCCCTCCACACGTTGTCCCTGGTCCCGGAGGAAGGAGGCCACCCATTTAAGGGCAGTCCCCCAACTCCGGACGCAGCTACACGGTGGGTCAGCAAAGCGTGATCTACGGTGTCAAACGCTGCTGTTAAGTCTAACAAAACAAGCAGGGCTGATCCACCCTGGTCCAGCTGGCGGCGAAGTTGGTCTGTAATGGCGACAAGCACGGTCTCCGTCCCATGCCCAATACGGAAGCCGGACTGGAAGGGATCAAGTCCAGCTGTGTCTTCTAAGAACTGCTGCAGCTGATCCGCTGCTGCCCTCTCAATTACCTTGCCTAAGAAAGGCAAGTTGGAAACAGGCCTGTAATTGGAGGGAGCCGAAGGATCTAAATTCGAAGGATCTAAATATGAGGGGCTGCTGATAAGTCTTTGGCTTTACCCAGAAAGAAATGAGATAGTAAGGTGAAACTTTACATTTATTCCACATACTCTTCACTGATATAAACACACTTTTTACATTGGTATTCCAAGTTATGTGAGCCTTGCAAAAGGAAGGATTTCAGTTGTGTCTCAAACCAGTCATCCGTAGCAGCCATGGCATCAGGAATGGTGTGAAATTTTGTACCCTTGAGGTGTTTCTTCAGGTTTGGAAACAGATGATAGTCAGAGGGAGCTAGATCCAGTGAATATGGTGGGTGGTCAACCAGCTGGAAGCCTAGCTCCACCGGTTTTGCCATGGTCGCTTGTGTAGTTTTCATTGATTTTCTTGTAGTTGATGGAAAACAACCACCGAGACAAACATGGACAATGCAGCTGGGAACTGTTGTGTTTATAGGCTTAATCTAATCCTTACAATAACAACAGGAACCCACTCTCTTCATGACTGAAAACATACTCCAGAGGAGCTTGTAATGTGGAGAGAAAATTTCTACTTCCTCTGTTATTTGAAATCTGCCCTTGAACAAAAAAAAGTTCATGGCTGAATATGTCTCATTCAATGAGGTCATCTCAAATGTAGGAAAATTTTGTTTTAGTTCTGTCTTTTAGCTTTCCAGTAGCCAAATTAGGGGGTAAAACTATTTTTGTGATTAATCAATTTTTCAGTTTGCTATAAATTTTCTATAATTATATCAACAGATTTCAGTCTTTCATCACTTCACTCTTGACTCAGAAGGTGTCTTTTAAATATGTCTATTGAACTATCTATCAATCTATTGTTGAAGGCTTTAATGGCTGGAATCATTGGGTTGTTGTAGGTTTTTCGGGCTATATTTCCATGTTCTAGAACCATTCTTTCCTGACGTTTCACCTGCATGTATGGCAAGCATCCTCAGAAGTTGTGAGGTGACCTTGCCATAGATGCAGGCAAAATATCAGGAGAGAACGCTTCTAGAACATGGAAACATAGCCCGAAAAACCTACAACATCCCACTATATATCAATCTAGCTAAACATTATTTTTGTTTGGCAGACCTGATGCTTTGGTAGGAGGAGGAGTACGGCACTGACAATTACAACCCACCTGAGTACAAAATACAAATGTCACGAACATCAACAAACAGGCTGGGGCTCTCCTATAATCAAAAAATGAATGAGACATGGAAAATGAAGAGAACATTGACAACAAAATAGATACAAAATGAAAGAGACAATTGCAAATGGAAAAATGGAACAAATAGATCTGTCAGAGCAAAATGAAAAATGAAATAGAATGAACATTTTTCAAGCAGACATCCCTAAAAATACAGAAGGGAAAAGCTTGTGCTGGCCTAATGGCAGGGAAGTTCCCTTTCCGAAGTATTTTGGTTAGAACAATACTGTCCACAAGGAATAATTGCCATGACCTCATTATCTGTCTCTTTCCCCAACTGGAATAAAAAAACTGCCCCTTCTCCTTCTTCATGCCTCATACTTCCTTTTGACTTTTTCCTTTCCTTCCAACTCAATCTGGTTTGAAGACAGAGAGACTGATTTTCTGTCATTGTCAGAGGGACATAATTTAATTATTAATTACATTACCAGGGATGTCATCTTCAACAGTTTTAAAGATTGTGGTCCCATTTTTCTTATAATTGTCCTCACTCTTTTCTATTGTTAATGTTATTGCTTATTATTGGATTGTGGTGAAAATAGGTTGTTTCCATACATGGCTTTCATAAAAGCAACATTATGACTTCTAAGTAATCCAGTAGATCAAATGCCAAACAGTTTCCAGTTTATAGGCAGCTTTTCCTTTCATTAATATCCTCATGAACTTCCTCCTTTGTTTGCTCAAGTGGCTTTCTGGTGGTTCCCATTTCAGGAGGGGTGAAGAATGAGCTCTGAGTTTTATTGTGAACCTTAAAGGAGTTCTTCAAAGTGCTGAACCAATTTGAAGGGAAGCTTTTAATAGTTTGAGATAAAACCTGGAGAAGATTCTCAATTGCCATGGAATCAACCTGTAGCCCCAGTTTGCTCAGACATATCCATAGAAGATAGATGGTTTATGTTGTTATGTATACTTGAACTGTCACCTTGGTGGTATATTGGTGGTGGACCCTCAAACAGAAGTCTCTTTCTGGCAGCTGTTTTCTCCATATTCCATTTCTGGTCTGGTGCTTGCATTTTCTGAGTTTTGAAGATGAATAGGCTGCTGGAGCAAGGTGAGGGTGAGAATAATGAACTTTGATTTTTTTCCCCCATTTACTTTTTGTTTCTAAAAGCCACCTCCATTTACTTTCACATTAGTTTCATTTACTTTGCTTTAGCTTCACATTTGTTACTGCAACCTTTATAGCTTGCGGATTCAGTACAATCGCAGACAGATACTCAAATGGCACGACATCTTCAGGCTTTCTGCTCCTCCTGTAAAATGTCTAAAACTGCATGTAGATTTGACTAAGACTCCATTTATAGGACATTTACAAGGTGTGACATCCTGTAAGCTTCTCAATATTCTTAGTTGAACCCCACTGTATGTTCTCTCTCCGCTATTATATTTTCTATGTAATTTTTTTTCTGGCAATTAAAAGAAATTAACTTACTAAATTTCTGTCAGATTAGGCAAACAGTATATACTGTAAAAGGAATGTACATGTAAAAGAATACTACTTCTAGAACTAGAGAAATTTAAGGAAGTTGCATTCATAGGAGAGCTTGATTGATCAGACAACTCCTGAAATAAATATGCTCCTTGCCATCTATGATGAGGTGATTCAGAATTTGGAAGATCTATGAATAAAAAAAGAATATCTCTTCAAGATATGCATACCCATGGGGTTAAAGGTGCATTTCAGGGTGGGGGAGGACTGCATCCAGAATGAGGAACATAGAAGTTTCCCAATATTGGTGGGCTAAAAATCTCATATTCAAAATATGTCAAAATATCTAGAAGTCCATATCTGCCATCTACTGCAAAAAAATTCATGTGCATTTTAACAATGTGAATGTGCAAAACCGTGTACAACTTGCAAAATATGAGCATGGGCATGCTTTAGACAATAAAAGAAATGTGGAACAAAATTTGTACACTATAGAAGAATATAAAATATCAAGGGAAAAAGCCACCTTGTACATGTAAGTTTTGGTTTTCAAATTAGATGAGCTCTGTAACCCCTTTAAGCTGAGGGTGATGTGGACTTATTCACTGAGCTAATGAAGATACGGACCTGTGGCTGACTGTCGGATGTACACTACTTATTGCAGAATTCAAACTGAAACCAAAGTTAAAACTAACATGATTACAACATAACCCAATCTTCCTGTCAATTATATGGTATGTTTCCATCAGAAGTTACTATAGAGTCACACTGAAGGACTTAGTAAATTCCAAAAAAGGATAACTTTCTATGAATTTTCTAGATCCTACAGGGTGACTCTGGAGTAACTTCTGGTGGAAGCATACCATAGAATCACCTGGAGGATCTGGAAAGTCCCTTTCAGAAAACTCCTTTCAATAGGGTTTCCTGTAACCTAGTTTCTTGTTTCAGCTGTAAGTTCAGTAATTCATCCCTTATGGATGCCGAGATCATTTTTTGGAGGTATATTATATTCCTTTTTAAAATTGCTGTACATCCCAGTAACGTGGCCTTCTCAAGTGAATGACGGCTGTTGAGGAACAGTGGCAATAAGCCCAGCACCAATGTCCAATAACCTGGGTTGGCTCAGAGGACACACATCATCAGGTGTGTGTTCTTTGAGACATTGTGGAAAATACTCCAGCCTGCTCACTGGTCCTACCAGGTAGACGCAGTACTACAGCTAGGGCCAGTGAAAGGATATTTGCCAATATCTCTTTTCAAAGTAGGGTCATTTTTGCTCAGCAGAGGATTGCCTGGTGCGACACTGGTATGAAGTGAAAAGGTCAGTGTCTACTTGATTCATAATGGGAAAGCATACTGCTCTCTGTATGATTTTTGTTTGCATGTTTATGCAATGGGTAAAGCCCTTAGGAGATGCAAAATTAGTAGAAATATACCTATTGAGAAAGGGACTGAGTAGTATGTTGCCTCAAAGTTTGGATGAAGATAACGGAATGTGTGATAAATTAAATTATCCATATACTTCTGTGAAATTCTGCTTCTCAACCTGCTGTAAAATGACAATATTCCCTTTATGCTTAAAAGGAAGCACATATCAAGATGACAAGTATTATACTACATGTCTTCATAAAAGCCATTGATGGAGTCTTTCAAAGCTCATTGTAAGGAAGACAAGGGCTCTCTTTTGTGTGTGCCTATGTATTTTATTTATCTCTTTAGGGACATAAAGACCCAGTCAAAGATTTAATGTAATCAGTCCTTTGAAAATGGGTGATTTTACTATCAATGTTACCATCCCCCTTTCCTCCACATTAGCCAAATTGAATTTTTTAGTCTATTCCGCATTGTGAGAAAAATCATATTCTCATCACTTAGGGATGCACCATATAATTTCAGCGCACACTCTTTGGATAGTTATGTAACCATAAAATGAGAAACTGGCTCTATTAAGAAGTTAAACAAAGAAAGGATCAAAAGATAATATAAGCAAAGTACAAACTCTGCATTTCACTGTAAAGCACAGGTAGATGAGATACAGTTTGTTTTACACTGCTAAAATTGTCCTAGGAATTAACCATTCCTTGAGAGTGAAGTCTTCAGCCTTCTACATTCTTACTTCAGTCTGTGTTCATGTCCCACTGAATTCAATTGAGTGTGTAGACATTTTAAATGACACAAGAAGTGCCTCAACTGTTGTATCCCCCCCCCTCTCCCATAGTCTCAAAATCCAGGGCTTTATGGAACAAGACATTCTGTATCTATCATGAAGAAGTAAGACTTAACTGCTTTGCATGCCAATGCCATTCCATTATTTAAACTTCTTGAACTATCCAAAGACCAGGAAGAATTTGAGTTCTTGAATCCACATGGTGATAGAAGCTGTGTTAAAAATACTTACTAAAATGTTCATAGAAAAAATGCACATTTCACACAGGCACACATTGGCACACAATGCTATGAACCCCTGGGAGTTGTAGATATTTAACATTATCTGCCAAAGGATGATGGTGCCTCACCAAACTACACATACCATGATTCCATAACATTAAATCATTGCTGCCAAATCACATTAATTCTACACAGTAGATGCACTCAGTGATTGACAACTGATTCTGACAGAAGTGTTTCCAAGGCCTGCCTGGAAATGTCAAGGACTGGATCTGAAACTTTTTGCATGCAAATCTTACATGCTTAGTTCCAGAATGCCCATGAGTTGTAGTTTCTTAGTGCATATTGATAATTCACCAAAGCATAATTCTCAAAATTTCATCTTAATATGACTTTAAACCATTTCAGTCCATCTGAGATGTGCAAATATGTAACTGTTCAGATTAAGCCCATAGTGTTATTGCTTTGCTTTATCCCCTTTTCTTTCCTCTGAGCTTTTCTTGTCCAATATGCACTACTTTTGGCTTCACTGAAGTTGCACTGACCTCTTCTCCTTACCTGTCATTTCACCCAGCAGCAACTGCTCTGGGCTGCTATGGAGCTCAAAGGCCAGGCCTGATGAAATGTCTTGTCCAGGTCTAAAGCTCTCATGATTCGTAGGCAACAGCAATGGGTTATAGAGGAAACTAAGCAGGAAAAGAGAAAACTGTTTTTCAAAGGAGGAAGTCCTCTTCACAGACCACTGGAAAGGGGGAATTGATATGGTTTGTGGAGCAGAACATGAATCTTGAAGCATTTCAGCTGTACCTTGGGATGCAGGAATACAGCTCAAAATACCCAAGTCTCATGCAACTGTCCAAAATATTGGTTGTCTGGCCCATTTTCTGCAATACAGGTATTTTGGTCTTAATCATGAGAAGCAATCTATTCCAGTGGAATATCTGTAGTTCAATCCACTGCTATTTTGCCATATGCAACTGGTGGATTTGGTAACTATGCCCTACTCAGAAGTTGACATTCGAGATCATTCACTTCCTTCATGTTTCTTTTGGGGGCATTAAAAGTTTAATAAAATTCAAATAGAACTCTGAAAAAACTGAAATAAAATAATAATTTTATTTTTGGGGAAGAACTGTGGTTTGATGGTAAGATAATACATAGAAAATAGTTGAAATATAGTAAGGCGACTCCTGATCAAAAACACAAATTGGAGGTGGGGGCGTATTGTGATAAAATATACAATGTTTAAAAATACAAGTATTGTATTACATTTTAAATGTCCAAATTCTTATTATTTATATTATTTGTAGATAAGTGGGACAACCTTTTGTATATGACAAATATTGGGAGAGACATGGATAAATAATATAAACTTTGGAAGAAATTAAAATAAAATGTAGATTTTTAAAATGTGGGCTGGATGGAATAAATAAGAACATTTAACATGGAGAGAGAACTTATAATTTCATCTTTTATTTCCCATTTCAATATCTCCCCATTTGTTCTCTCCCCATGTTAAAGAAATTAGAATAGAAGTACATTATAATATTTTGACAGATGTCTTGGCTTGATTGCAAAGATTGTGGAGAGGGCATCTTAAACATATCTTTTTGAAAACCGCACACACACACACATATTTAATAGAATTCTAATATTGGAATTGTTTCAGTTCTACAATATTGTTCCCAAATGTTCTCAATGCATTCCAATGCTTCTGTCATCAGTCTTTCTCAAAAATGCTCTGCATGTTTTGGTTTACATTTCCTATGAACTTCAGTCATCAGTATCAGTGGCAAGGAATTATGGAAACAGGACTGAACACATTTGGAGAGATCCAAATTGGGACTAGAGCAGGTTAAAGCTTATATGTTCACAGTTACCCTATATAAGGGCCCTCCTTCAATAGTGCCTTCTTAAAAAGTAAAGATAAAGGATTCCCCTGACATTAGATCTAGTTGTGTCCGACCCTGGAGGTGGTGCTCATCTCCATTTCTAAACCAAAGAGCCAGCGTTGTCCATAGACACTTCCAAGGTCATGTGGCCAATATGACTGCAAGGAGCATTGTTACCTTCCCACAGAAGCAGTGCCTATTGATCTACTCACATTTGCATGTTTCCAAACTGCTAGGTTGGCAGAAGCTGGGCTAACAGCAGGAGCTCACCCTGCTCTCTGGATTTGAACTGCTAATCTTTTTTTGCCTTCTTACTTTCTTGTAATTTCAAAGAAGGGTTCTACTTAAAAATACCACTACTATATCAAAATGCAATACTTTTTTACTTTTACGATACCCAACTGGATTGTCACAAACAGCTGGAGTTTACTATGAATCATACTGCTGACATGAAAAATGAAGAAAGCATCTTAGGTAAAAGAGGCTCAGTGGGTAGGAATTCCATTCAGGCAGGAAAAAGAAGTCAAAAGTGAGAAAGTCACTGGTACCCTAGCCAGAATTACTTTGATATGGCATAATTGAAAAACAAAGGAAATCTATACAGATTCCTTTCCTTCCCCAGGAAATAAATGAACCATATTTCCAAATCAATTTTCATAATTGAAAACATCACAAGCAACCTTATTTATAGCTCAAGGTAATGGTTACCTCAGTGAAACAAGCTCTCAGGGAATTTTAACAGCTTACTGCAGACTTAACGGCTCAGGTTCTCCTTGCTAGCTGATGTTGAAGAAAGACTGCAGAGTAAGGAAGATGGGAAGCTACCTTTTCTTAAGGTAGGTCACAGGTTCCTTTAGCTCAGTATTGTCTGTATGGCAAGTAGATGATGGCTGGTCTTTGAAACTATCATCTTTCCAGGAGCCCCCGACAGGTTGGAGGTTCGAATCCGAGGAGAGTGGGTTGAGCTCCTTCTGTCAGCTCCAGCTCCCCATGCATGGGCATGAGAGAAGTCTCCCACAAGGATGGTAAAACATAAAAAAAAACCTTCCAGGCATCCTCTGGGTGACATCCTTGCAAACAGCCAAATATCTCACATCACAAGCGACTTGCAGTTACTCAAGTCGCTCCTGACACGAGAAAAAAAACCTTTCCTACTCCTTCCAAGAGATACTCATGTTGTACATCTTACATGCATGTCTTCCCATCAAAACGTTGACAATAACATTTCACTGTAAAGGTCCTGTGACTAGAAATATAGTAAAAGAGCACATTATGCCCCTAGCATTCAAATAAAAATGACAGTGGAAAACACGCAGCTAAGAAAGAGCTTCTACAAGAGCCCGCAAGGACAGCATCTAATTTTTGTTTGTTTGTGTAATTGTAATTTCTACCATAAGACCAAAGCAAGTGCTGCCAAGACAAAAGGCTGTTGAGAAATGATAGAGTTGCTATGGGATTTCTTTCTAGCATTATGCCCTATTGTTATGGTGCTTCAGCACAAGGGTTCATTTATTCCCTAGGAAAAGAAAAGGATCTTTAAATATGTCTTTGTTTTTCAAACACCCCTAAGTACATGTAAGTTACAGGTAGCCATTGTCATAAAACAAAAAAATGTTTGGAAGGAAAATTCCAATTCTGTAAATATGCTACTCAGTGTCCAAACAATATTATGGTGAATGTTTCAATGGGGAATGGCATCATTTTTGTTTGATTATTTGGGCAATGTTGATCTGGATAATTTTAGGGGCCACACAAAAGGCTCCTATTGTTCATATGCAGCCCACAGGCCACATATTTATCATTCTTGTCTTTGTATAATGTGCTTCCTGTTCCACACTAGTTTACCATTTCTCTGAGGTCCAATGAATGGGCCTCTTAAGCCTTATCTGAATCGGGGTGGGGGGTGTTGGTTTGATAAACAGGGGGAGCAATGGCAGGAAGCCCTGCAGAAAACAGTGGCGTTATCCAAAACTGTATGCTATGGCAAAACCACAATTTCCATACAACACGTTGCCATCCCCAATATTTGTCATTTTTACCATTATTTGGTATGGGTGTACATTTAGGTCCAAAATACTCTAAGGTTATTTAGATCCCCTCTGATCTGGGATGCAAAGCCAGGTCAACCTTGTAATATAACCTATAGTTCTAGAACTTGCATGGGAGACCATCAAAGTACAGGTGCTGTATTTCAAAGGAAGGGACTGCCAAACCACATCTGAGTATCCCTTGCCTAAGAAAACCCTATGAAATTTACCACTGAGAATTACATGCTTATGAAAGTAATGGGGGTCACCATAAACCTGCCGTTGACTAGAAGGATCAGAGACACACACACTTCTTTTGAAACATTCCCCTTCACTGTTTGAGAGCACTCAATAGTTTTGTCACGAGCACAATACATGCAAAATTATCTTTAAGTAATTTCAGAGCACTTGCTCCATTGCAAAACATTTTTTTCCAAGTGAAATATCACAAAAGGTTTTAACCTTCTCACAACATTTATTTTTAATGATATAAATGAAAAAGTGTGGCATTAGCACTTCAAAGTAGCAAAGGCAATGCATTCCCAATCGCGCTGTCACAGAATGAGCTACAAACAACATCAGAAGATCCTAAAGAACTGGCTTCAGATTATACCGTCTTAAAAGCATGGCTTCAGTTACAGAAATCTCCAGTCCCTAGAAACCTCATAGCATCAAGATTGCTATTTTCATTCTATTTCTGTGACAACTTTCTACAACAGTGGAATGTATTCCCAAGAAAGAGAGTTAAGCAGTTGCTTAGTTTTCCTCAAAGGACATTACTTGATACAAGTCTTAGGTGCGTATATCCTGTAGATTTATTAGAGTTTGGCATCACTTTAATTGCCATTATGGAATTATGGGAGTTGTAGTTTTACAGGGTCTTTAGCCTTATCTACCAAAGGTGCCTCGCAAAATTACACTTTCCAGGATTCTATAGCATTGCATTAATTCTACGGTATGGGTTTATGATTCCCAAATTCTGGTCTTCCAGAGCTTTTGGACTTGAGTTTTCAGAGTCTCCACCACTTGGCCAACGGTCAGAGATTCTGGGAGCTGAGTCAGAGATTGTGAATGCTACTTTAGTCTTCTGTTAAGATAACAGTATCACAGCATAGTATGATGTGCTAGTCAAAGCAGCAAATCTATGCATTTCCATCAAAATCAGTGAGACCAACTTCAGATTCAGGTCAAGGTTAACGTTTATGCAGTGCTAAGAATAATCACTGGAAAGCAGGACCAGATACATTCTCTGCCCTTGACAACAGGCAAGAGTGCAACCTCTTCTGTATCTTTATCTTTTCTTTATTATAAAAGTGAAAGCATGTATGTATGCATATGGCTGGAGCTCCCACTTCCACAGACAACTATGACCCCCACTGATGAGGAGCCACCAAAGGCCCTCCCTTCAATGGCACTGCAGGTTATAGAGAGCATCATAAACATGTACAAGAGCTGCCAACTCCTGCCAATTTCCTCCACAAACACAATACTTTCCACCACTCAAGTGAATGCGTTCATACAGGGACAATTTCATCCTAGACTTCTAAGTGTTTCTTAATCTGTCCACTGGCGTGTAATTTGCATGATCCCACCCACCGCCTCTCCCATCACCCTTTCCAATTCTTTTCTATAATGTACAGCAAACAGAGTCAGATTTATCAGCACCTGAATATACTGGAGGAGCTTGGGCGACAGACTTAACTTGATGGAAGTTTTAGTTCACCCTGCATCAAAACAGAGCACTGTGACCTCAACCGACAATGGACCTGGACCAAACTTGGCACACAGAGCCCCTATGACCAACTAAACCTACTGGAAGAATGGGGGGGGGGACTGACCCACCATGGTGGGAGTTGTAGTTCATCCTGAAGCCAGAGAGCACACTGCACCCCACTGATAACGCATCTGCAGCAAATTTGACAGACATGCCTAACATAACCAATTTTAAATACAGATGCAGTTTGAGGGGGCTAACCAGGCATGATATGAGTTGTAGTCCACCCACATCCATCTTTATTTGGACTATTCATAAAAAAAGAAAACAAATTACTTCTTCAAATAACCCGGGCATTGCTGGATACCTAAACTAGTAGTGTACCATTATTTGTAAAATTTATTATGTATTACTCTCTGTGCCAACGGGCGGCAGCCAGATTACTAACTGGAGTGACATACAAGGAGCATACCACCCCCCTGTTGTGTCAGCTCCACTGGCTGCCTATCCACTTCCGAGCTCAATTCAAAGTGCTGGTCTTGACCTTTAAAGCTCTATACGGTTCTGGCCCAGCTTACTTGTCCAAACGCATCTGCCGCTACATCCCACCTCGTAATTTAAGATCATCCGGGGAGGCCCTGCTCTTGCTCCCGCCGACTTCTCAAATGCGGCTGGTGGGGACGAGGGAGACGGCCTTCTCGGTGGTGGCTCCCCATCTGTGGAATGTGCTTCCTAGTGACATATGATCAATTCCATCCCTCCTGACATTCAGGAAAAAAGTAAAAGCCTGGCTATGGGACCAGGCGTTTGCACACTAGCACAAGGCAGCATTTTAGACTGGATTTTAATGGAAAGTTTGATGAATAGGGCTCAATACTTTTATGGACGGAACACTGTGGTTTTTGTTTGTTTGTTTTTTGTTTGTTTGTTTGTTTTTAAACTTAAATGAATGTGTATGATATGTTGATGTAATTGTATTTTAATGTGTAATGTTTTGGGGGGTTTTATACTGTGTTTTATGTGTTTTACTGTGTTGGCATCGAATTGTGCCTTTTTGGAAGCCGCTCTGAGTCCCCCCTCGGGGGTTGAGAAGAGCGGGGTAAAATGCCGGAAATAAATAAATATATAAATAAATAAAGGTAAATTTGATTGGCAAACGAGTCTTATTACCTCAAGGGTGGTAATAGAAAAGAGTCATTTTCTGCATCTGAAAGTAATAGGTTAGCTCACAGATGGGCCACATGCTATGCAAATCCTCTCTGGATTTGTATTTGTTCCATAGCATCTGATACCTCTGGAAGCTGTCTCAGGGCTCTTCCGCACAGACACAAAATGTGGGAAAAACTGGCATTAAAACTGCATGTTCGACACTGCTACATGGTCACACATGGGTGCAAACCCCACCTCATTGGTAGGAGACCAGCCATACAAGCCAACCATTCAGACACCACTTTGACATGACTAGGCAAGGAGGGTAGGGAGGCACTGCTGTTCTACTTCCCATGGCTGCCTGAGACTGGGCAGCATGAGATTGCTGTGAGGATACCACCCGACATCACAGATGGCAGTCCCAGATGCCATTTGTCCATGAAAGACTTACCTTGGGTTACTCAGCATTAGCTTGGTGCATGGGCAAACTTAGGTCCCTCAGGTGTTTTGGACTTCAATTTCCACAATTCCTTAACAGCCTACCCGGAGGGCCAAAGTTTTCCCATGACTGCAGTTCCTGCCAGGCCTTGGTGTGTAGGCTGGGAAGCCTGCACCCTTAGGCCCAAAGCACCCGAACCTACAGTTGCAGGCTTTGAGCCTACACACCTGGGCCTCACAGGGCCTGCAGCCAAGTGCTGAGTAAGGAGGGCTCCTCTCTTGGTGCTTGGCTGCAGACCCTGCCAGGCCTAGGCATGTAGACCCAAAGCAATGGGGTGCCTGCAGCCGTACGCTGAGTAAGGAGCACTCCTTACTCGGCACTTGGCTGCAGGCCCTGCGAGACCCAGTTGCATAGACCAAAGCCTGCTCCCATCACCCTGGGTGCTTTGGGTCTATGGGTGCAGGCTTCACGGCCTACATGCACAGGCCTGGCAGGACCTGCAGCCAAGCACCAAGTAAGGAGTGCTCCTTATTCAGGACTTGGCTGCAGGCCCTGCCAGACCCTACACAATCCATCTAAAAGGCAGGCCTGCCTGCCTGCCTTTCGTATTGATTGCATTTTCATTTCAAGGAGGGGGGGGGCTTTCCATTTCATGCTATGCAGATGAATGGAACTAAATGGAAAAACAAATGGGACAAATTTCGGGCCCATGACTATTAGTACTTGATTAATGACTTGAATGGACTGGCTAGTATTCCAGTCTTATGATTTCACCACCTTGATTGCAGTGACCAAAGTGCAATGATGGCAGAGTTTTAATATTTTTCATTCGATTTTAACATATGTATAACTGTTTTGAAAATAGTCTTCTGTGTGACTGCCCTTTAAGAAGGAAATTCAAAAAGGGAACGTTTCATTTCAGATAACTCTGACCAGAATTAAATATTTCCCTGACTCAAGCATGCTTGGATTTTAAATACTTGTGAGCTCTTGGCTACAACCACTTTGTTTCTGTATCTATCTTAGCTATTTTCATTTGTTTTTATTAAGACAATTCATTATCTGGAAGAGACTTTGTGGGTCATTCAGTCCAACCCCCTACGAAGAAGCAGAAAAGGCATATTCAAAGCATCCCTCACAGATGGCCATCTAGCCTCTGCTTAAAAGCCTTCAAAGAAGGAGACTCCACGTCTTCGGCTTAGAAATGGGGGTGCACACCACCCCCCAGAGTCAGACATGACTAGACTTAATGTCAGGGGAAACCTTTACCAGCAGTGGGTTAAACTGCTGAACTGCTGAGCTTGTTGACCAAAAGGTCGCAGGTTCGAATCCGGAGAGCGGCGTAAGCTTCCGCTGTCAGCTCCAGTTTCTGCCAACATAGCAGTTCGAAAACATGCAAATGTGAGTAGATCAATAGGTACTGCTCTGGCGGGAAGGTAACGGTACTCCATGCACAGTCATGCTGGCCACATGACCTTGGAGGTGACTACAGACAATGCTGGCTCTTCCATTTAGAAATGGAGATGAGCACCAACCCCCAGAGTCGGACACGACTGTACTTAATGTCAGGGGTAAACCTTTACCTTTACCTATATCTATATCTATGGAAGATACAAGAGTTGATCCTGATTCCTTGTACAGGCAGTCCCCAAGTTATGAACAAGGTCAGTTCTGTAGGTTTGTTTTTAAGTCAGAACAGGTGCATTTTCAAGTGTAACTCCAATCAAAAATGTATTTTTTAAAGCTTTGAATAGCATAGGGAATGGTGAACACCCCATATGGTGCCTATTTTGCTGTCTGTGCCCCTGTTCAGAAGATTTTACCTCACTTTTTCGTCCTTGTGATAATTGGAATTTAAAAAATGGTTTGCTGTGGAAAAAGGATTGATGATAAATATCAAGTACAGACATCTTTATTCCATGATAATTCTTTGGGGAAAGAATTTCCCTTCCTGGTAGATTTCTCTCACCCCCGTTTGTAACTATGAGTCTACTGTAAGTCACCCATTTGTAACTATTAGTCTACTGTAAGCCCATTCAGAAGCAGCTCTGCAGTGCCTAATTTCCTGCTTTGCAACAGCTGCAGAGCTGTTTGGGCTGGAAGTCAGCCTGAAGAAAATGGAAGTTCTCTACCAGCCCACACCACAGGAAGAACACCATCATCCCCATGTCAGCATAGGCAAATCTGTGCTTAAGTCCGTTCTGCAGTTGACCTACCTGGGAAGCATCATCTCTTCAGACGCCAAGATTGACAAAGAGATAGATCACAGATTAGCAAAGGCATATAGTGCATTCGGTAGGCTTCACAAAAGAGTCTGGAGCAACAAGCACCTGAGGCAAAGCATCAAAATCAGTGTGTACAGAGCTACCATACTCTCTATTCTCCTCTATGGGTCTGAAACATAGGTCACCTATCGTCGTAGGACTCCTCGTATGCTTTCATTAGCGCTGTCTTCGCACAATCCTAAATGTACACTGGATGTGACGAATGTTGCTGTCCTTGAGCAAGCAGGGATCACCAGCATTGAGGCCATGCTATTGAAAACACAGCTACACTGGGCAGGGCACATCTCCAAGATGGAGGACCACCACCTCCCTAAGATACTACTCTACGGTGAACTCGCCACGGGTCAGCGCAAGAGAGGCGCCCCCCAAAAGCGATATAAGGACTCCCTGAAACAACATCTCAGGCTCAGCCAGATTGATCACCAACATTGGTCCACCCTGGCCTCACATCGGGAGGCATGGAGATGCAATATCCACAATGCTGCGGCCTCTTTCAAGAAGAGACGCCGAACGGGTCTCAAAGAAAAACGACAACGCAGAAAGAACCGCAACTTGGAAACATCATCCAATGAGACTTTCTGCTGTGCTTTCTGCAACCGGACTTGCCTATCTCAGATTGGCCTTTTTAGTCATCAACGTGCTTGTAAAAAGCGTGGGATGAGTCCTTCCTAAGAATCTTCATTCACGAAGTAATGCCGAGAGAGAGAGAGACTGTAAGTCAGATTATTGTAACTTGGGGACTGCCTGTACTTTAAATGATATGGTTCTTACTATGGAATTAAAAATGTCTCAAAGTACTGCTTTCATACTCTACTAACGGGTTATGCAATCTTTTCAAAAGCATATATTAAGCTTCAAGCGTCTATGAATATCCTGCCATCTGCCAATTATCTGTTTGTGTGCATTTAGCTTCTAACCTGAATAGCAAGATTTTTCCCCAGTCCAACACCTCCTTCTGTAGAAAGCCTTTTTTTAAAAAAAGGTCTGCAGAGTTTAATAATAATCTCTCTCCCCAATTAGCACTCACACTTTTAGCCGCCATGCTGATAAATTCTCTAAAGGTCACAGGATAACTTCTGAAGCAGAGAATTATTTGGTGGAGAGGGATGCTTTGCTAGCCCCCAGCAAACCCTAGGAGAGATCATACGTTCACATGACATTTCAGCAAATTCCAAGAAACACTGTCTCTCAGCTCTATCTTTAGTGTTATAATTTTTATCTCTTGAAAATATTTTTGTGACATAGCAAATTTGTCATCATGTACTGAGAAGCAGCCTTAATCATCACGGTATATCAGAGTGGAGCATTATTCCTCCTCCTTCAACAGTCTAACATGGTTATTTGGTATAATGTTGTAAAACGTGATTTTATGTTCAGCCATGAAATAATGAGACCAGACACTGTATTTAACCCATGACCTATTTATTTGTTTTGGAGCTGAAAGGAACAAAAAACAAAGAGGAACAATCTGTTGTGTGTCCAGCTGAGATCACCTCTTCAGCTATTTCTTTGGCAAAATCACTCGAGCCTCAAGGGTAATCCAAACATTTGGGTTGCTTCCTGACTAGCCATTTTCTGGAAAGCAAACTTTGTTCAGTCTCACCCAAGCATCATACCTTCCGAGGCCCCTTCCACACAATTGGCTAAGGACTGAGTCTTTAAATAAGAGTTCACTTGGCAGATGGCAAAGACAACCTTGATACCCTTTTGTTGATGAAGAGGGCTCTGGCTTTGCCTCTTTATGTCCATGACCTACAGCAGTCACAAGATGATCCCTAGAGGCCTTAGGTCCAAGCTATATCCGGGGTCCTATAATGATGATGAAGAATTTACAAAAAAATGGTTTGCCATCCTTAATAAGTGCAGTACTGATATTATGATCTTATTGATTGAACGGGCTGGCAAAGAACTTAATGAGCTAAGTGTTGATATTGCCGCCTGCAGAGAAAGCCTTAAAAGCTCCCTTACCACAGTGGACCTTAATCGTATTAAGGAACAATGTGATGAATTGACCTTGGACATCAAAAAGTACAAACTTGGCAAATTTAAACGTGACAAAGGTGATTATGATAGAGGTATGGTATACCTAAAACCTCGACCCAACAGTCTATACAGATCTAGGAGCATTAGATTCTCTAGGGAATCCATTGACTCCAACCCTGCACAGGAAGAACCACAGCCTCCCCCAGGGTGACTCTCAGTCACAGGCAGGAAGATATAATTTCCGCAACCAGAGAAGGGAGAATGAACCCCAGCCTCAACGAAATTTTCGGGGGCAGAGGCAGACGGGGAAGACCTAGTTGTTAATCTTTCTAGCCACACTTTCACCCAGGAGGAACTTAGAGTCCTTAACAAAGGACCCTCCTTTGTCATTACTCCTATCAATCACAGCTTTGATGTCCGCAAAGATCTAGCAGGTCTCTTTAGAACCATACGCCTTAAGGAACACTTTTCTAATTCTGACTGCCCCGATAATGCTACTCCGGCCACTAAATTTAGGTGTAAAAGTAACTTCACCCCATTCAATGTCTCACACAACATTAGGACCTTTGAAGAAATAGTCACCAAAGAAGCCAATGCCCTACTCTCTAAACACAAACCCCCGATGCAATCTGTCTAAACGTGAGGTTGATTTGTTGTACCAATTGGGCAATGACCCTCCCTCACCTTTAAATTAGCGGATAAAGGAGGTGGGCTCGTATGTATTAATACTAGTGACTATATTCTGGAGGCCAAGAGACAATTATCGGACACACGCTTCTATCATCCCCTTCCCAGCGACCCCACCAAAACCTACCTAAAATCCATTCAAAACATCGTTCATTCGGCTGAGCTAATGGGCCACATTGACCCTCAGCTCGCCAAATTCCTTATTAACTCTTTCCCCAAAATACCCGAATTCTACCATCTCCAAAAACACACAAAAATGTCCATCCTGTGCCAGGTAGGCCCATCGTGGCCAGCACTGGTGGCGTTTTACAACCTTTGGCCTCCTACCTTGATCATCTCTTACAACCCATTGTGCAGACCAGACGTGCTTACTTGCAGGATACTAGAGACTTGATCTCTAAAATCGAGGGCTTCAGTATGCGCCCTGGCGACATGCTGGTGGTGGCAGATGTCCAGTCTCTTTATACAAACGTACCCCTGGACACTGCTAGAACTATCCTTAAAGACACCTTTGAGTCCCTCTCGAACTCATCACCCGAATTACCTCCAGTCAGCTTTCTCATGGACATCACGGATTGCGTTTGTGATTATAACTATTTTAAGTTTGGTAGTGACTTCTTCTTGCAGATAGGGGGAGTGAGTATGGGGAGCCCCCTAGCTCCTTCCATAGCTAATCTTTATATGAATTATCTGGAAGAGAAATTTATTTTTGATGCCATCCCCAATGCCTTCACCAAATCCATTAAACTCTACAGACGCTACATTGATGACCTGGTGCTTATTATCTCCAGTGACATCACCCCTCTACAAATGATTAACTGGATGAATACATGGGAAGAATCTATTAAATTCACTTTTGAGACCAGCAGCACCACTGTTAACTATTTAGATGTAAGCCTCTTTGTAGAGAATGGACATATAAAAACTAAATGTTACACCAAACCCACATCCAAGAATGCCTTACTTCACCACAATAGCTTTCATAGCTATTCCCTTAAAAACAACTTGCCATATGCTCAGTTACTTCGTCTCAAACGCAATTCCACTAATCCTGAGAACTATCAGCAGGAGGCTAATTCCCTCCACAATAAACTCATTGCCAGAGGCTATCCATCTAGGGTTATCACTGCAGCTGAGCACAGAGCTGCGAGTGTTACACGAGAGGCTTTACTCACTAAGAAAACCAAACCTCCTCCCAGCAAGGTCGTCTGGCCTCTTACCTTAACCACTGACACTCCTGCCCTGCGCAAGATTATATCTAAATATTGGCCCTTGGTCAGTGATATTCCTGGTCTGCAACACATACCCACCATTGCTAATAAACGATCTAAAAACATTAGGGACATTCTGATACATTCCAGCCTTAGAACTCCCTCCATCAAAAGTAACCTTACTGCTAAAATGCATAGGTGTGGCAATTGTGCTCAATGTGAGTTTGTATATCCTGATAAACAAATCTACAACCCTGGCACAGGTAAAGACTTTACATTTAAAGACTTCTTTACGTGTAAAAGTAATTTGTGTGTGTATGGAATCTGTTGCCCTTGTGGAAGGATTTATTTGGGCAAAACAAAAAGAAATTTGAATGTGAGAATCTCGGAACATCGCTCGAGAATTAAATCTTTATCTGAGGATTCTCCCCTTTACCTCCACTTTAAGGCACACAAACACAGTCCGAATGATCTCCGTTTCTTCGGCATACAGAGGGTCCAAATACCCCCCCACAGTGATGTGGACAGATGCCTTCTTAGGGCTGAAACCCGCTGGATACAAATCTTAAAAACTGAAATTCCAATCGGACTAAACAACAAACTAACAATCACCGATCTACTAAGATAATTTCCACCTGGTCCTAGGGTCCCCTGGGTATTTAGCCTCTCCCGTTGCAACGCTCACTTGCTTCGGCCGCTGGTCCTACCATGGATGTATGACCTTACCTCCATGGCTCTGGTATGTGTATATATCTTGTATGATTATGGCAACTATGCATGCTATATGTAATTTACTCATGTAGTTATATTATGTATTATTACTCTGACTATATTGGATACATATTTATGTTGATTTAGCCATTGTGCTGTGTACTAGGGTGCTTTGGAACACTCTATTATATTTTGACTTTGTCTCTTTAGAAAACGTACCCTTAACATCTACATGAATGGAGTTTATGTGTTACTACTGGCCTTGAAAAAGACCCCTCCCCCTATGGGTCGAAACGAGAGTTGGTACCATCGTACAGAGTTATCCTCGTCGGCCTGCCAACTTGCGGTTTGAGTCCACTTGGATTTACTGCCACTGCGGCCAGGAACTCAACCAGCTCATCTCCTAACTCCGTCTCCCATCATCCCTGTCTCTTCTGGGCGTTTTCGACCTTACCTCCCCTGGACTTCTACCCTATCACCCTCTCTTATTTGAAATCTTGGACTTGTGTACTTTCATATTGGACTTGGGACTTTGAAGGGTAGGAACCCTCCGGGGTGATAATGTTTATATTGTGTTGTATATTTTGTAATAACCATTGACTATGCACTGCTGATTCTTATATGAATACATTTTGGATAAGCCAAACGCTGTTGTTCCTTGTTCACACTGCTACAGCAGTGTTTCCCAAACTCTGCTCCTCCAGATGTTTTGGACTTCAGCTTCAACAATTCCTAACAGCTCATAAACTAGCTGGGATTTCTGAGAGCCGAAGTTCAAAACACCTGGAGCAGCAGAGACTGGGAAACACTGACCTAGAGGGTGGTGATTTTGCCTTCCAGGAGATGGCTAGACGAGAAGCAATCCAGCGATTATGTAGATTGTCCTTGGGGCCCAGGTGTATCACCCAAAGTAAGACTGAAGAAGGGGTGATGCCTACCGCAGCTGATCCTATGCTAGGTTGCTCCCCTTCTTGTTCCTTTCTAGGTATAACACAATAAAACGGTTTTTAGATTAAATAAAGTGGTTCTTATTCAACCCTAGTATCTGTATCTGGTCTTGTCATTCCATGTTTGGCCATCAATGCTAGAACTGTATGTAGCTTTGCAGATCTTGGAAGCTGCCATTAGTTTCATGTATGGCGCTATCCTATAGAGGTTGCTCCCAACAGACATTTTATTGTTATCTATGCAATAGAAGTTTCACTGGACTGAAAATCTCAGCAGACTGTTTCCAAAAACCTTTTCAGGTGTTAAGCACTGCAGCCACAGAGTTGGGTTTACCATCAAGTGCATGTGAATGACAGTCAATGCTGACTCTCTACAAATGTGACTGTAATCATATTCAAATTTTGCAGACACCTGCTTTTGGCATTTATCCATTTCCTTTGTACATTTCTATCTGTTTTAAATTTCTATCTACTGTTTCTGTTAACAAATAGAAAGACTGAAGGGGGGGGGGGGGAGACAAATTAAAGATAATGTAAATTTTCCAATACAAGTGGATTTAATTGAATCAGCTCCTAACTTACGGTACCTCAATACTGTTTGGATCCTTGACTCAGTACTGCTGCTAAAGGTTATTGCTATTGGTTGGACAAAAGTGAGGATAAGTAGGCCTTCATGCATAGCACTTTCCTGACTTCAATTCTCCCCCAACTTAAGACATGGACAGGTTCACATTATTGTTAGATGGCTCAAAAGTAGGGAAGCATATTTGTGGTGAGGTTTAGGAACTCCATCTCCTCATTTGACACATCTTTTGGCCAAGTTCTTCTATAAGATGTGTATGTACATTGTGTGTGTGTGTGTGTGTGTGTGTATGCCACAGAACTTTTTGTGACTTGATGTTTTGAAGCTTCCAGTAGGCGTTCTTGGTCTTTAAGTGCTCTGTGACAGACAGTACACTTGATTACAGCTTACAAATGGTGATGATTGCAAGAAAATGTCATCCAAAGAGAATGTCCGAGAAAAGCAACAGACAATGTACTATCCTTCACTCTGATACATTTTGTTTCCCATGCTTACTAGAAACTGACTGGTGACCTTTCTCAAGGTATGCTTCATTTGATACCTGCAGTGAAAGAAAGAAAAGGGATCACATTCAGAAAACATTTC
Source organism: Anolis apletophallus (assembly GCA_030556195.1). Taxonomy (NCBI): domain Eukaryota; kingdom Metazoa; phylum Chordata; class Lepidosauria; order Squamata; family Anolidae; genus Anolis; species Anolis apletophallus. The sequence goes on from JARBWK010000003.1 coordinate 77,575,593, forward strand.
GCAATCTGAAGCTTTTCAAAACCATATTTTCCCCTCAAGACAACCGAGAAAGCAAAAAAAAAAACACACACAAAAATATCTTCATCCACTCTCCACTCTGCTGCTGTGGAAGTCTTGTGGTGGAGTGGATCCTTTCAATGAAAGACTCCTGTACAGCTGCGGCCAAATTGGGAGAGAAAGAGCGGGCCTAATTCAGTCAAAACTGTATGAGTTTAATGTATTGTCAAAGGCTTTCATGGCCTTTGTGGACACCTACCAAAAATGCAGGCAAAACATCAGGAGAAAAGGCTTCTGGATCATGGCCATACAACCCAGAAAACTCACAGCAACCCAGTGACTCAACAACACAAGGATGGACAAAAACTTACAACAACCCTGTGTGAATTTATTTTGATTGCACCACAAGTTCTTCCGTGGTTCTCATTGAAATCAATGGGAGCTGAACACTCCTAAACTTGGGTCTGTGTGCATGTGCATATAATATACTTATGTGTAAGTGTATATAAACTTAAGCACACTTGTGGTTGTATGGTAACCCAATACATTTCATAGAGTTTTCTTGAGTAAGAAATACTGAGAAATGACCTTTTCTATTCCTCCCTCTGAAATATAACCTACAACACCTGGTATTCATTGGTGGTCTCCCATCCAAACTCGAACCAGAACTGACCCTACTTAGCTTCCAAGATCAGACAGGATCTAATGGCATTAGGGTATATTAATTCCCATATAGAGTGATATCTTGACTTATGAGTGACCCACTTGCAGGCTTTTAGCTTTGGTTTTCTTTATTTGAGATGCAAGTCGAGATCTGAGTTGTGAGCTAGCATGAGAAAAAAAAGGGGGGGGGGAGGATAAAACAACAGCAACAACCCAGCTCAGGCCCTGTGATAGAAAAGGGGTTTGAAACCATTTCGTGTTCCCTCAGCACCAACATCACCACACAGCCCGGCGCCCCCTCTTTTACTTCCTTCTTTGCATGAGCACACTTTGCCATCTCCCTTTCTACCCAGCTGCACCCGAGTCTCTCCTTGTGACCTTCCAGCAGCACCTTTTGATTGGCTGAAGTGTGTGTGCTTTAGAGCCTTAGAAAGGAAAGAAGGAAGGAAGGAAGGAAGGAAGGAAGGAAGGAAGGAAGGAAGGCAGGAAGGCATTCATGCATGTGACCCAAGCAAACAAAGTGCAAGGCACGGGAGCCAATTGAGAGAACCCGAGCCTGTGGCATCTGCCATGTTGAAGTAGCTGTGGACAAAACCCTCCTCCCTGCAACTTGCTTTTACTGAATTGGGCTCAGATCACAGAACGAATTCAACTTGTACGTCGAGGGATTGCCTTATTTCACATGTAAAACTAGCAAATTGGGGTTTTTTTAATCAATAAGAAGGAAGTGAAGCCATCTCTATACAGATAAAGAGAAGAAAAAACACTTATGCTTCAGGTAATGAATCAAAATGCAAACGCTTGCTGCAGCTTCAAAATTAATATCCTATGAATTTTAAAGAAAGTAGCAATATCCTGAAATCCAAAGTTTATGAATTAATATTTAGCTTTTAGATATCAATATGTTCCTACTAAAGAAAAGCAGAGAGAGAGAGGGCAGGAGAAATAAGAATGGCTAATTCTCACTTTTATATACACACTTGGCATTTGCATTCCATATCCCCATTTATGCAAAATGTTCTTTCAGTTCTTTTTCAGTTGAAGAGTGTGTGCAAAAGTACTTAAAATTACAATCCAATACACATTTACCTAATAGTACTTTCTACTCAATTCAGTGGTGCTTCTTTCTGAGCAGTTGTGCTTAGGATCATACTAATTGTGCCCTATCAACTGGGAAAAAAGCCTATCTTTTATGATCTAATATTCAAATTGAATGTACTTGTTGTAGAACTACATCTGCACTGACTAAAAAATGTTCAAATGATACTCAATGCATCACTTGGAAAACCCATTCATTAAAATGTTTCACACATTTGAGTGATAATTTTAAAAGTGAGGGCACCAATGTCTTCCCATCGTGAGTGTTTATCCTTTTCTCTAAAGTCTAAGAGTTTGGTCTTCTGTATGCCTTATACAGGTGGTCCCCAAGTTACAAACAAGATTGGTTCTGGTAGGTTTGTTCTGAATTGAGTATGTATGTAACTTGGAACAGGTACATTTTAAACTCACTTCCTGTTGTCTCACCCGTTTTTAATGAATCGTAAGTCAGGTGTTTGTAACTTGGAGACTACCTGTATAGGAAAAAAACCCCTCTGTTTTGGAAACCAAAGCCATGGATTAGTGTTCTTTGCTTTGATGTTGCATCAGTCTTTTTTTTACTGCATGTTGAAAAACTCAAACTCATCCCACTAAGCCTCATTTTATGAGTCATGTTAAATTACCTTCAAAATGACCAAGTATTTTCTAACCAAGTATTGGGAGAAAGGGAGGATTCTATTATTATTAAAGCATACACAGTAAAGGTCAATGCATAGATGTGATGACACATCCTTGATGATCTCATCAAGCATATCCACCTTTACTTTCATGAACATTCAAGATCATGGATGAAACTATCCTTAAACTGAAAATGCAGATGTCTGGTCATGGCTATTACTGGTGGACAGAGTCTGGCAGTCACCAAAGCTATATAACATTGTGACTGCTAGGAATGAGGAGAGGGGTCAATGGATTTTTCTTCCTCTATTGCCAGAATACTTGCTCTAGGTACTGTGATTAGAAATGTGTTTCATCACTATGCTAATACATATAAAAATATTGAACAAGTCATTATGCCCACTGAGAGACAATATCAATTTAGTTCCTTCTCCAGCCAATCATTCCTTTTTTAAAAAAAATTGAAAAGAAGATGTATTCAGTTTTTCCCCAATTCATCCTGTTTGCATCCTGCCACTCTTTGACTGGTACAGGCAGTCCCCAAGTTATGAACAAGGTAGGTTCTGTGAGTTTATTCTTAAGTTAAATTCATTTCCATAGGGAAGGGTTACCACAGGAACAGAGTGATAATTGAATTTTGAAAATTTGTTGTAGAAACAAGGATTGGTGACAAAGCTTCACTGAAGACACATTTTCCCCATGACAACTCTTTCAGGAGTGAATTTCCCTTCTTAGGAGTAGATCCCATTGTCTCGCCCTTGTTCTTAACTATGAGTCATTTGTAAGTCAGATGTTTTTAACTAGGGGACTGCCCAAACTGGAAAAATCTTTTTAGAAACATTAAAACATTTCCACACTTTATAGTGGACCCAGAATGTTGTAATGGCTTGACTTTGCACATGGACATGGTGAGACCCATGTTTGATTCATAACTCAGCTGTCAAAACCCACCATGTGACCTTTGATAAGCCATACTATCTCTAAGACATAGAGGAAAGTTATGGGAAACCCAAGAAAATTGTATGATAGGAATGCTATAGATTGGAATTGATCTGAAGGCATATAATGTAAAACAAACAGTTCCATGCGTCCCCATTACCTCCTGATCCCAGATTACCTGCTTTAAACTGGAATATATGAATCCCCACTGCCAGAAAACCTAGAATAAACAGATAATCTGGAACCTGATCCTGAGATAAAGGGGCAGTGTGGAAAAGCCCAAAGAGACAGCCTGAAGTAGAGCTGCAGGCATTTTAGGGCCCATCCAGACAGGGCCCAAAATGTGCGGGCACGTGACTTTTACTGGAAGCATCCAAGTGATGTCATTTCTACATGCCAGGAAGACTCCTGCAGCCGTTTAATGGCAGCCGGGTGAGTAATTTTTTATTTTTAGCCCTTTTCTGGGAGGGGGGGGTGTTTGGTATCTAGGTGCCATGCTGGAAGCTACATCAGGGCAACTAAACACTCCGCCCCCCCCCCCCAGGAAAACGGTTTTTGGAGGGAGGTGTGCAGAGTTTAACTCACACTCAATTAGGGTTAATTCCTTACACCCAATTGAGTGTGGGTTAAAGACCTATGTGGAACTGGCCTTAGTCAATGACACCATTTCCAGGAAGGCATAGTCCCCATACTTTGGAAATACCATGGAAAAAGTCTCGGAAAGTATCCAAAAAGTTCACAGTTAAATTGCTGTTGAAGGGAATAGTGGAAAATGAGTAAATATAACTGGCAAGTTGAGATGTTTCACCACAAGGCAGCTTGACAGGCAGTAGATGAGCCCTCAGCAGGGGAAGACAGGAAAACAAGTTAAGAGCTGCATCAGAGTAGCAGGCATCTCATAGCTCTGTCCTAGGGATGTATTTCTTTACTCAGTTCTTTCTTGAAGAACGCAATGACTGATTTTTTTGCCCATTGCCTTTTCCCTGCATGAGTGTTCTGAAACTGTGTGGAATTTGAGAACTATTCATAACCTAGAACTCATTCTATGGAAAATTTATTTCCAGTTCTAATGAAGGAAACAGTATAATCTTTGATGTGTTCCTTCCCAGAAAAAATGCTGTAGTTGGGGAACTACCTGATATTCTTATGTGATTTTTTGCATTAAAAAACAGCAAAAAAAAAACCCCTTACTTCTTTTTGAGAAAATGTCATTTGGTTTGTTGTAGGTTTTTTGGGGTATATGGCCATGCTATAGAAGCATTTTCCCCCTGACGTTTTGCCTACATCTATAGCAGGCATTCTCAGAGGTTGTGAGGTCAAAACACCCCTAATGCAAAACACCCCAAATGCAAACTTTAAGCAGAATACATTCCAGGCTGCAAAGATTCTGATCATTCCAGGATTCTCCCTGCCTTGGTTTTCTGAGGGCCCTTCCAAGCAGCCACATAACCCAAAATATCAAGGCAGATATTCCACAATATCTGCTTTGAACTGGGTTATTGGAGTGCACACTGACATATAATCCAGTTCAATGTGGATTTTATACAGCTATGTGGAAGGGGCCTGATGCTCAAGAAACATGCTTCCTGACTATTACACAACTATTTCTGAAAATATTTTTCCATCCCTGGAAAAGGTTGCTGGTGTTGTTGTCTCCATTTATCTCTGCACATTTGGCTAGCTACCATGATGGCAGATATCAATTGTGGTATCTCCAAGTGATGCCAGACAACACTGCCTTTCTTGTGGTGACCACGAATACCTTCCATTTCAGAGGCTGCCTATATCATGATACTGCATTCGTTCTCACTCCCCCCCCAAACCACCACTGATCTTACAACTCATATATACTTCCTCTAGATCAAGGGTGGGTAATTACTGGCCCTCCAGATGTTTTGCACTTCAACTCCCAGAAATCCTAGCCAGTTTACCAGCTGTTAGGATTTCTGGGAGTTGAAGTCCAAAACACCTGGAGGGCCGGTAATTGCCCACCCCTGCTCTAGACCATGAAAATAATGTTGGTTTGTTTCTGACTATAAATTAAATATCCATTGTATGTATACCATATTGGCTTTGTGAACAACACAAATGCACCAGTTTAAAGACTAATTGAATGCAAAATTGAACACAAAGAGACAGGAAGGTGAACTAGAAAGATTAAATTTATCAGGCATCCAACAAGCCAGGACAGACGATAACTTATTTCAATAACTAAAACATATTTAGTTCTCTCAGACAATTCAAATTCATTAATAAATTAACTTAAAAAGACAAAGGAAGAATTTTGTTAGGCTACTCAAATGAACAATACAAAATAGACCAAACTTAGATGACAATCAACAATCATCCAAGCTGTGATTAGAATTCTTTCATGGTCAGTTATCAACAGGTAAATATTAGGCCTGGTTAGTTTCACTGGAATGCTCCAAAAGTCATATTAAATTCAGATTTAACTCACTTTCAAAACGGTTTTGAAGCGCTTTAAGCAACCAGGAAGTGAATTTGCCATTTTGAAGCCGGCGCTGCAATTTTTGGAAAGGGTTCGGAGAGCCTTGGCCAAACTGCCAGGTTTGGATGTGGCATCCTTTCCCCCAGCATTGGTTTGGAAGCCCACACCTTCCCTCCACATCTGACCAGTCCTGTCCAGATGTGGAGGGAAGGCATAAGCTTCCACACCCAGTTTGAAAGCCCACACCTTCCCTCCCCATCTGAATGGAGTTGGTCAGATGCAGGGAAAAGGCATAGGCTTCCAAATCAGGTTTGAAAGCCCATGCCTTCCCTCCCATCTGAACGGGGCTGTTCAGATGCGGAGAGAAGGCATAGGCTTCCAAACCCAGTTAAAACACCCAGTTTGGAGTGGATGCTATCATGTTTAAACTGGGTTAAACATGCGTGTCCGCCATTATTGAAGCCATTCCAAAATTTCGGAATTAATTCAGAAACATTCCGATTTTTAAAAAACTCTCGGAAGTCTATCAGAATCGAAGCGCCAGCGCCCCCTACATCCAAAATGAGTTTGAACCATTTTTTTCTTGATCAACCAGGTCTAGTAAATATAGAAAATGAATTGAAAGATGTACTGAATAATTAACACTATAACCTAAAGGATCTTGTATAATCCTTTTTCTTATGCACCGTGATTGTAGACTGCTGGTGAGCAAAGCTCCCTTTCTCCTAAATAGTGTCCCACTACATGGGAATTTTTACAACACAGTCATGCTGGGGAAATACTACCTGTCCCCAGGTTATCTGTCTTCATATTTCACCTCTTCCTTTTTTCTTCTTTCTCTCCTCCTTAATATCTTAATTCATCCAAATCATTTTTATGTGCAATTTTGCTCTGAAATTTAATTGGAACAATTTTATCTAATCAGAAGCTAGTATGGATTGGCATGATTTGGTTCACGAATTAAATAGCTGTAGGAAGATGTAGGGAAGGAAATAATTCAAATGTGGAACAAGCTGGAAACTAACAGATTTATCCAACTAGGAATATAAGTGCTCTGCTTTTAAAAATTTGGGTTCAGCTCCCTACACTTTTAACTTTATAAGTGCTAAATTTTGTCTGTCACGTTTTTTAAAAAGTCATTCAATATGAAAGATTTCAAAGTCAGTGGCCATCCTCCCAAATGTCTACTGTCATTCAAGTCCATTCAATTTTGTTGAGAGACAAAAATAAACAGAGTTAGTTAGATTAGTTAGATTTTACACTTAGCATGTTGAAAAGAGGGGAAAAATCACAGCAAATAAAGAATTCCCTGGAATAGCACACAAATTTTGGTGCAGAGGATTTCAAAGGTGAAAAGGGAATATTATCTTCATTAGGCCATAAAATCATTGGAAAACCCTCTCTTGCAGATAACTGTTGTTATTATTTTATTTTTCTCGCTAATAGTCCCAAAATTACTTTCTAAGAATGTCAGAGCCTTTGAAATTCTTATATATATTCTCCTAGCTTACACACTGATTGGAAAGGCCTGAAATGCATTTAAAAAGAGAAGGAAGTGTGACTGCAAATAAGTTTTCCCAAGCTACAAGAGAGCCCTAATTTAAAAAGGATTTTTAGGCTTCGGGTATGGGGGATATTTTTAATACCTGGAGAAGCTATAGCCAAGTCATGAGCAATTTTCCATATGAATGGCAATGTGTTGTTGTTTCTCAAGCCTTCCTCTGAAAAATGAAAAGGGAAGAAGAAGGAAACAGCTGACTCATGTTTGGCAAAGCACATAATGCAGGCTTTTAAAATCACCAACTAGGGTGTCTGAACTGCCTATCTGAAATCACCAGGGAATTGTCCAAAATGAACAACCTGTTCTAAGCTCCACATATTACAATTGCACTAAATGTCATCTGCAAACTGGTTTAAATGAAGAATCCATCCTAAAAAGACCCATGTGCATTTAAGCCTGAAATATTTAAAACATCCTTGAATGGAAATGTATCTGTGGATTGGCCGAATCCTATTATCGCACGCAGATAATGCCCAGCAAATGTTCCATACTGAAATGATCACTAATCTGAAAAATGTGAATCAGGTTTGTTTGCTATGAAAAGCAAATGTATTTATTTATTGATTTAAAACTTTTGTACCCCGACCTTCTCACCTCTATTGAGGGACTCAGACCGGCATAACAGCAAAGATTCAATGCTATACAATTTAAAAACAACTAGAACAACATATTAAAATACATAAAAACCCAGCATAAAACCACATCGCCATTAAAACAATTCCACTCAATCTGTAAACATGGTCAAACATTCAGTTAATAGCCAATCTCAGCCTATTCTGGGAAGGCTTGGTTCCATATCCAAGTCTTCACCAGCCTCCTAAAGGACAACAGAGAGGGGGCAGTTCTAGCATCACTTGGGAGAGAGTTCCACAGCCGAGGGGCGACCACAGAGAAGGCCCTGTCTCTCGTCCCCACCAGCCGCGCTTGCGAAGCTAAATCAAAATGCCAAAGATTCTCTTTTGTAAATAACAACAACAGCAACAACAACACCACCATCTCCCTAAAGGGACTTGAGGTGGCTGACATGGTGACAATCCCAGTCAAACATAAAATTAAAACATAAAACATATCACAGTAAAATGTATAAGAACAACATGATAAAACATCATAAAATAACATCATCAAGCAAATCATAGACCAACATAGTAATCAAATACTAAACTTGAGCAGGAAGGGCTTGTGCAATAAGGATGGGCGGACAAGTCAGATGGAGCCAGATGATAGTTAGGGCTAGAAGGGCAATGTCACTTAGATCACTTTATCTATAAGGCAGGGAACAGGGGTAAAGTGTAGGAGTCAGATATTGGATTATGGCTGGGGGGACACGATTATCTAATGAATTGTTCATCAAAACACTCTAAAATAAACTATGCATTGTAGGTTTCTCTGCATCTTCTAATTTCCTTTAAATATTAGGCTGCATCTTTTCCTTATATATTTTTGCTTACTTAAATAGCCCAATGCAAAATCTATACATGCTGGTGTAAAGGGCTCAATGCTGGCACAAGGGGACAATTTGACAATAGCAGAAGCTATCAGAGGTGCTTAGCCGATGCTTCCTTCAAACCTGGCCATTTGGAAATGAAATGTGGAGTAATCCAAAAGCCCATGGGATCTCACTAGAGTGGATGATGCTTCTGTGATATCCACAGTGTTATTAGAACTGCTACAGCACTATACTTTTGTTACCTCTTGTCTTGGATGTGATGCCACTTTATCATTAGTAGCAGAGACTTGTTCATGAAATGTAATAAATCAAGCTAGAAAAATCAAATGGATCCACAATTTATGAACTCATAAAAACCTTGTCTGTTTAATGAGAAAATCACAAAGAAGGGGAGGGGAAGGGCTGTACTTGCACTGACAGCATATGTTGTGTAGTGGAAAAGTCTAAATAGAGGAGGCAGGATGAGGTTTATGCCTATAGTTTTTTAATCGCAAAAATGTGAAGGAACGTTAAGTTTTATTGTTGGAGGAGGTAAAACAACTTATTAATTGACAAAGGATTTACTCCGAAGATATCAACCTATTATGGAAGCTATTTCTTTTTTATTAATATTTTTATAAAAACATTTGAGATTTAAAAAATAAAAGAGATTAAAAAAAGAAAATAAATGCAAAACAGTGAATGTAAAAGAAAAGAAAGAAAAACTGACTACATGTTCTGTCTAATCATCAAAGCCACAAATTAGTAGTTTATTTTCTTTCTTTCTTTCCTTCCTTCTTTCTTTTTTTTCTCTCTCACAAAAAGTTAATTGTGGGTTTCTGATCTTTAGGACATCTCACAAACCAGCTTTAACATATTTTCCTGTTGAATTCTTTAGTATTGCTGTCAGGTTCATTTACTGAAATCTTCCACACTTCTCTTCTAACCATACAGCCATCATTCCAAAAGGAAATCTTTCTAGTTTTTATTGAGTATTAATTTCTGAACCCTTCATATTGGACATTTGTTCCATAAACATTCAATATACATTTAAAATGTATGTATATAGTCTAAGAAAAAATGTGTCAGGAGCAACTTGAGAAACTGCAAGTCACTTCTGGTGTGAGAATGGGCTGTCTGCAAGGATGTTGACTGGTGGATGCCCAGATGTTTGATGTTTGATCATCCTTGTAGGAGGCTTCTCTCATGTCCCTGCATGAGGTGCTGGACTTAAAAGAGGGAGCTCAATCTGCTCTCCCCAGATTTGAACTGCTGCCCTGTCAGTTAGCAGTCTTGCTGGCACAAGGGTTTAACCCATTGCGCAACCGGAGGCTCCCTCTTAGAAAATGATACATCATTTAATAAAACTTCAATTTATATAAACATTATTTAAAAGTACAATTCTAACCTACATGATTTACCTTGTTTTTGCTGCACTTAACCCAAGGCTCCCCCTCCCCCTTCTTACACATTGTCATTGCTTAAATGGTGCACCATTTGTCAAACAGCTATAGAGTAAAATAAAAACATCCTTCTGGAAAGACATCCGTTTTCATCAAATAAATTTTCCCCAAGTCTGTCAAATTTAATCTTTCCCTTCCTGAAATTTCACATAATATCTTATCGTAGTTATTTTGAAACATCAAACAACAATCCATTCATCTTATTAACACCCACACACTCAATTTTTCCCCCTCTGTTTTGAAAGTTATTGCATCCATCAACTCACCTCAACAATTGTTTTTGAAAATTATAGAACAGTGGAAGTGCAGGAGGGAAGGGTTACAAGCTTATGTCGAAATAGAAGTGCAAGACTGTATTGGTGAATTAGCACAGTTGAGTGAATACATAGTCATGAGGGTGCTCTTGCCAGTATGTAGGCACTATAAGTGACTGTGCAAGTCCTGTGGAATAGTGATACTGTGTGATAAATATAACACACAAGCCTCTTTTGACCATGACAAGCCACCCAGATGTTTTTCTACTTTTAAAAAATGTCATTTTATTTAATTTCCAAAATTCCCTTCTCAACACTTTGTTTTTAACTCCAAACAACTGCTTTACTTGTTTATTTATTTATTTGATTGATTGAATGATTGAATGCTGCTTTTCTCCCAGAGCTGGCCCCAAGTCTGCTTCCAAAAACTACTTTCTTTGGTTCTTTACACTTCTTCTTTAAATTCAACTGTCTTTAAGATGTTATTTCAGTTTCACTATGTTCTCACGCCTCAAAGATCTCATCTAACCCAAACATTTCTCTAATTTTTTGGGAAAGACACTGAGTTTTATGATAGTGCACAGAAACCATTCCAGATTTAAGTGAATCAGACAATTCTTTCAGACAGTGTTTGTTCCAGCCCTTAATGTTATAAAAACAGAACAGTCCCAAGTACTTGGTGCATTACAGTTGTCACTTCCTTTTGTCTCATCTGTTTTGAAAAGAAATTTTAGGAATCAATGTTACTTGGTTGTTTTTTTTTTCTAAGATGACATACTGTATTCAGTGCTATTATGAAAACTAATACTGAACTAGTTAGACATGAAATGTTGCATGGCAAAATGGAAAAAGGTCAAGGAAAGTAAGCACTGAAGATGTATCTAATATACACAATATATGTCATCAAGAAGGGGTGAGTAGCATGAAATAAATTTTTATGGGACATTAGGAAATCCCTAATCGGTCCCAGCCTTTTCTTCATGTTATTCCATGTGTCCCCACCCCCAAATGTGATGTGTTTTCTGAACATGTTTTGATTATACCCAACTTAATGGAAGGTAACATTTGTACCATGGTACTATCAGTAGAATAACCCTAATATATTAAATAATATGCCATTGCTATTCTGCATTGTCAATGTAGAGCAATCTACACCATTCCATTCTTCATAAAAATATTTTTATGCAGGAAATTTGTATATGAAGTCAGTGTAATCCAAATAATTTGGTAGTAGGCAGTTAAAATGAGTGATATTAACATTTGTGACTGTCGGGTATTCTTCAGTTGTCTCAGATCTACTACAACATCCTAACTCTAGGTGAAAATTAATAATAACATTTTACAGAAGTCCAATGAAGTGCTTCTGAATTTTATTGTATGCTTTTCTTGCTGCAGCCCTCTATTTTTTTTCTCAGATCTCCAGATAAATTTTTTTTAGAATGGAGGAGATGGTATAGGAGAGAGAGTGCTTCCCAACTCTGGAGGTACCACACAGGATCCTAGTCTTTACTCCTTTAAGTAGGATTCCTGGATTTTAATATATGGTATCTATTGCATATAGAAGGCAAGAGTGCTCTGTCCATGAAAAAAGCACACTAGTACACAGTAGGCATGAGAAAAATGAAACGGAAATTAAAAGGATTCGTAAGAGATTCGTATGTAATGGGACTTTTGAGGTTTTACGTATCGCTGCCGCGATCCCGGAAGTAGACTTCCTTTAACGGTCCTTGAAGCCAACAATTTGCGTTAGGATCGTAAGAAATTCTTAAGTATTAATTAATTAATTATTGTACTACTCACTTCTCCCTGTCTTCTCCCCTCATTTCCTTCCCGCCTTCATTCAGCTTCTTCTTTTTCCCGCATTTCTATGAGAAACTGGAAGTGACGCTGCTGCTAGGTAGGCTAGGCAATGCATTCTGTAAAGTGTAGTCCTCCAGGCTTCCCCCCCTCCTTCTCTTCCCCGTTTCTCTGCTGCCATGCCCCATCGCAGGGGCCAGCTTCAGCCCTCCAGGTACGTGTTTTGGACTTCAACTCCCACCATTCCTCACAGCCTCAGGCCTCTTCCTTTTCCTCTCAGCCTGGGCAAATTTGGGCCCTCGCTCCCTCAGGATCGGGGTGAGAGAGAGGCAGCGAAGAGCGAGGGGGGGCTCCTCCTCCTTTTCTTTTGCTGCTTCCAAGAATAGAATACCCCCCTCCCTCCCTTCCTCCTTCCCTCCCTCCTTCCTATTTGGAGAGTCCCATCTAGAATTCAGTGTGGTTTATTCAAGTTTTGGCCTACAACTCCCAGAAATCCCAGCCAATTTACCAGCTGTTAGGATTTCTGGGAGTTGTAGGCCAAAACCATCTGGAATGCGCATGCTCTGGCACTTACTAACGAATTTCGTTAGTACTTAAGTTACATTTCCGAAATTTTTGGGAATTTTTTTGTAAGTCTTTGATATACTAATCAAATATACTCCCCCCCCCCCCCATTTGATATAAGAATCGCCATTTTAGGATTCTAAAACATGCCTAGTACACAGGTATCATTGGAACAACAAAGGCCACAACTTTAATGATTACAACTGTAAGAGTTGGCCTAAACACATGGATTTCAGATCCAGTCATCAACCAATCAGCTTGTTGATTGATTAGACCAGGGCTTTCTCACTGTTTTAGCTGCGGAGCCCTTTTTGAAGCAAGAGTTCCTCATGGAGCCCCTATAAATGTGTGTGTGTGTGTGATATATACACACGCGCACGCACACACACACACACACACACACACCAGGCATTACAAACTTTTGCTGCTGTTTCGGCAGCTCCAAGTTGTAAATTCCCTGCATTTTTTTCAGGATGAGGAAAGAGGAGGAGGAGAAAAGCAACATGGTGCTGTGGAGTCCCTCACTAATACTCGTGGAGCAAACACAAAGGCTATGCAGAGCTCAGTTTGAGAACTTCTACATTAGACCATGTGGACATCCAAACCTTGCTGGATGTCTATCCCTGACACCAGGAGGTGTTTATGGAGAGAAAGGAGGATTGAATACATCATTTCCTTCCTCTTCTGAACAGCCAGTAGCTATAAGTTTTAAGAACATCTTCCTATCATGGACTTCCTATCAAATAACAGATGTGTGCTTGTAATAACAATATTATTATTGCTATGTACTGTGATGGCATATGCATATCTATGTATTTGATTTGAAAGTATAGATAGTATTGCTGTATGTGTGTTTCCACACACACACACACACATTTCTTGATTTAAAAATGGAGACTTCTATATAGCACATAATATGTCATACCTTAGAAATTAACTAAATAGACATCTCTCCTTACCAGAGGCGTGCCTTCCTTCTCTTCTGCCATGTAAATCCAATTTCTTCCTCCCACGTCCCAACGCCCCCAATGACAGAAAATTCTATTGGATCTCAAATCCAACAATCACAATGGAATCCCACAGAACCTACATTTCTAATATCAACAATAGTGGCTCAAAAGACTGAAGAAAATAGGACCATCCAAAAAGTATATTGGAATTGCTATACTATTTTCTTTCACATTTAGCAATATCCCCCAGCCTGAATAAAAATGTCTGTATTCACAGATGTCTTTCTTTATGTACGTTTTTGCATTGTTCATTTGCTTTGTTTACTCTTGCCACATGTACAGAGAAAAAAATGGCTTACTAAATTTTCTTCTGAATAAACCTGGAATGAAAAATGCTCTCTTTAAGCATTGTTTGGCAGCTTTTTTTTTTTAAAAAAAGTGCAGAACAAGATAGAGTGTCAATAAGTTGTTTTGAATTTTTGTTTAATATATACATGCTGTATGGAATCTTTTTAAAAGCCTACCAGATACAGTAACTCACCAACTCCAGGTGCAACTGGCCTTAAAATCTGAAAACACCATGTACCGTGAGCTCCAAATACAAGATACTTTTTATTCCTAGTAGAGATCATCCAATAATGTATTTTGAGAGAAGTCAAAGAGACCCTAGTTCCATATAAAAACAACAACAACAACAACAACAACAACAAAATGAGCATAAACAGTCTGATTTGGCCATTATTACAAATGTTGTAATAGTGGAAATAACTATATGGGATCAGAAGAAATGTCCAGCATCAGTACTCTTTATTTTTATATCATTGTAGTGTTGTGCTTCTCTCTGTGCATATGCTCTTTCAATCTTTTGTTCAATAGATACCAGCCTTCGTGATTTGAAAAGGCACTCAAAAAATTACAGCCTACATTTCTTTTTAAATATCTTACTGCTATGCAGGCCCGTAGCCAGGATTTTGATTTGGGGGGGGGTTGAGTCTGAGTGAGAGAGGGTCTACCCTAGCAAACCTTTTGTATCGTTATCCCAATACCCCCATGCATATGGGATATATTGAGCATGGTGATCAGATCATGATATGAATACACATAATAGTTTAAATGATGTACCAGTAAGGACTTCTTACAGACCACCCTGAGAATTGCGGGGGGGGGGAAGCCCTCCCTAACACCCCGGCTACATGCCTGCTGCTATGCCTTCCTATCAGAGGTCTACCTCTTCTGCTTACTTAATTAAATACTCATATTTCCATTGGCCTATTCCTCCTTTTATTTCTTATTCTCTCTTTATTTTTCCATGGCAAATCACTGGGTGTGACTTCTAGGTTGAGTACAGCCTTTAAAAATGCTTAGTGCTTTGCAGTTTCCATTGTTTTCTCGAAGATCTGACACAATTTAGTGCTAAGAGACTGAACCATGATGCAGGGATTTCCAAACCCAAATCCCATCTCTTTGATGAACTCACTAAGTAGTTCATAGACCTTTCTAGATTTACACTGAAATTTTAGATCAAATTACTCAATAAGTCATAAGCTTCTGTCCTATGATGTGGAGATGTACTAGGGCACAATAATAATATTGGCCTGCTTTTTGAGAATATTATTATTACACAAATTTAGTAGCTATCTCAATATTGTTGTGGTCTTCAAAAGCCTTGACATGAGCTCCATGTCTCATATTGAAACCAAAGTCCCATGCCAGTGTTACATTTACTATTAATTAAAAACAGATGTACAAATCTACAACCTGAAATCAAGTACTGCCATCCCTGGTATCACTCATTGCAAGTACATTTTTTGTTTATAATAGAGAGGAAAACTGTAGTAAGTCAAAGGAGATAATTTTCTGTTTCTCAGACCCTATGGGAACTGCATAGGCCGCCAAAACCACTGAAATAATAGATGGAAGGGGAAGAGAAAAAAAATGTTAAAACCTTACATCTAATTTTCTAAAATGATCTTTTTTAAAAGGTAAACAGTTTAGGGGAATGGTTGAGTGTATTGCAATGTACTGGTTTGGACTGGAAAAATATTTGGCATTTGAAGATACGTATTTTATTTATTTATTTTTATTTTATTTATTTCATTTTACCCTGCCTTTCTCACCCCATAGGGGACTCAAGGTAGCTTATAAACTCCAGCAAAATTCAATGCTGCATGGACATAACAATAAAACACACTCCATCAAATTATTTTATTTTAAACTATATCACCAAGAGTCCAGTGCTCAAGATAGTTGGAGTCTGCATGCTTTTAGTGTTGCTATAATACGGATATTCTAACAATGAAAATATAATCATTAATCATCTAATGTACAAAAGTTAGAAGATATCATTGCTTTTGCTCCTCATTGCTATATCATTCATTCAAAATGAACTTCAATTTTACTTTGGACTGTTGTTATGAGAAGTAGTGTTCCTTTGCTATCACGGGAAAAATAAGACATGGCAGGTTCAGAACTCAAGAAATGAACTCCACAATGACTCCTTTATTATTGACTGGTTTCCATTTAGTTCTTTTCTAATAGAAAAAGAAGTAATCTAGACCACCTCATTCTTATGTCAGTCTTTGGAATAGCATATTACCCCGAAGGATAGCAAAATAAATGAATACACCTATTCTCATTACATTTTTTGTTAAGGAATTCTGACAGTCTTTAAATTTTAATTTGCTCTGATACATTTTCCCAGGTTATATTTCTTTAAATAAAAATATTGTTTTATAAAAAAAATCTTCACATAATTCTAAAGTCATTAACATTTTGCTTGCATGATCATCAAGGAGTGAGTGCTTTCTCCTTGTTGATCACATGGATTCCCCATTTTAACCTCAGCAGATGCAACAGGTGCTCGCAGAAAGCTCAATTCTTGGTGAAGAGTAGTCTGGCTGAGACCTGCCACCTCATCACACTGGGGCATATTGGCCCCTTGCATTACTTTGGGGATGGGGCCTGCAGATCACCATCACATGATGCTCAGCTGGCCCCACCCCATTGATTCTCGAAGTGCAAGGAAAGAACCACAAGACCCTTCCTTGGTCACCACATTTGGGTAAGTGTTTTTTGGGTAGCTCTGATGGAGTTACCCTGCATTTTAAAGCTATTATCCACATTGGATAGGGCAATGCAGCAATACATATTGCCACCCTTTCCCCTGTTTGATGGGGACAGGCTGCCAATGCACCTTGTCCCATTCCCCACCTGTGGAGTAAGGAGGGAGGGTATGCAGGACACCACGAGGTGCCCCGTGCACCTACCACTTCATGGTTGATTGCCACAAAAATGGGGAGGGATCATCTGTATTATGAGGTCCATAGAGAAGGCGACAGCCCAGTAAGTACAATGAGGTATCACCCAGCTAAAGTGTCTGGTCACCAAAACACCATTTCAGAGGTTTTGGCCTGGTGCCATTATAGACCCTTCTTACACTACTATATAATTCAGATTATCATATTTGATAATCCAGATTATCTGCTTTGAATTGGATTATATGAGTCTGCACTGCCATATAATTCAATTCAAATCAGATCATCTAGATTTTATATGGTTGTGTAGACAGGGTCACAGTCACTGTTTTGGACTGGCTCCAGATAAAGCAGCTGATGTGGCATCATAAGTGATTTTATTAGTTTCTTCCTTGAAATATATTACCTGGCATTAATGATCCCACCTGCTTAGCTTTTAAGATCAGACAGGATCTGGTTAATTGGTGAGTATTTATGAGGTTAAATCTACTTTATATACACAGGTATAAGTCAACCTCATCCATAAATTGAGGACAGGTTTGGGGGACAAATGATATGATATGATCCATGAATAAGTTATGGATCATTCCACAAAGAAGGGGAAGTATAAATGTTGCCTCAGATGGCCCAGCCAACCATAAGAACTATCACCATTTCCTTACTCAGGCATTAAAAAGGACAGAAGCAGCAATTAGATGAAGAGAGTAGAGGCCGGTGCTTCTTTTACATCCTCTTAAGATGGATTGAGCTCTTGCTTTTTGCCACTTTACTCAGAATTAAGGCATAGTACTCACAGGCCTCATCTACACTACCATATAAAATCCATATTATCAGCTTAGAATTGGATTATATTAATCTACACTGCCATACAATCCAGTTCAAAGAAAATAACCCGGATTTTATATGGCATTGTAGAAGGAGCCACAGTACTCATGGTGACCCATGGATAAGTCAATCCAAAGTTCTTTTGGGTAGATTTTTTAAACTAAAATTTCTAGACATATCCATGAATATTTTGGGTATTACTTGCTTCAAACTTAAATTAGAGAAGATCCATACTTAGCCATGCTTTTAAACAAAACCTGAAATAAGTCAAGAATAGCCATACTTCAGTCCACCTTAACTATCTTCTGTTTGCTTTATTTATTTCCCACAGATTCAGGAGGAAAGAAGACATATGTTTGCTCTGTACTGCCTAGGCAGTAAACTTTTAAAATACATTGGAATGTAAGAATGACAGATAGTTACTGACCTGCAGCATTAACACAGGAGGAATCTAAGGATCTCCTAGTTACCCTTTTATCTCAATCAATGGCATCTGAATTCCAACAGGCTTTGTATCACCCTCTTTTTCAACACAACACCTAGGGCACATATACACAACCTGGTAGCTGTCAGCTAGTGCCAGCTTGAGACCTCTGTAATAAACATCTGCCCTGCAAAAGCCATGAGCGTGTTAAAGAAAGGATAGGCTCCTAATAATGTTGTGCTGCTTTGTTCAAAATATTGCTGGCAATACAAATTCTGGTCCTTCAATCTAGTACAACAAAAATGTCTCCATAAATTATTGTAAATTAGTGCTGATACAGTTCAAACACAAGTCTCACAGTGACCCATTGGTTGCTTTGTTATCATTTGTACACTTATTCAAAGTCTGTTACACCAGCACATAATACACTGATAAATAATTCAAATCCTACAAAAGTAGATGTGCTTTGTAATTGTAATTTGTGTAAACATGCTTTTGTTTGTTTTTCTTTTTTGTCTTTGAATATATATATATATATATATATAGAGAGAGAGAGAGAGAGAGAGAGAGAGAGAGAGAGTCCTTTAAACCTTTGAACAGATAAATGAACACATAAATAAATGACATCATTCTTGTTAGACATCCTAAGGGGAATAGAATGTAAGCTAATACTTGCCAGGTTTTCTAAGGAAAGTGTAAAGATATTTGCAGGACACATAACAGATATAGAAATAATATAATTCAATTATAAGAGAGCATGGCAATAAAATGTTGTATTGTGGACTGCTCCTGCTCAGGTTCCAGCCACCAGTGACCGAAATGCAGTTGTTAATTCAAATTTCTTTAGACCCACTGAATCTATATATGTAAGCAAATTATAGGATATATCTACACTGAAAATCTGACACTACTTTGTAGTTTGGTGAGGCACCAACACTCTTTGGCAAGTAAGGCAAAAGACTGAAACTTCAAGGATTCCATAACATTGAGCTATGGCAGCTGGTGATGTCGAACTGCATTAGTTGTACAGTGTAGATGTACCCATAGTGATTAAATTGGTATATTTTAGTTAAAAATGGCAGTTGAAATTAATACTGTGCTCCTTTTTAGGATACTTTCTTCTCTTCTCATATCCAGTCCTAGCCGATGCACAATGTTCTTCAGATACTTGGTCCTTAATTGCATGTTTTTGTTCCTCTGCAACCTGTACATACTCATTTTTCATAAAGGTATTTTATATCTATACAGCAATTGGGGTTCTTTCACATTTGTTGATATATGCATCTTGCATATAGATATACTGTTTTGGTTAAACAAGAATAATCATCAATTTAATTTCCGGCTATCCTACATGGCCACTGGCCATGTTGTCTTAGAAATTCAGGAAGTTGAACTCCCCAAAGACACCTTTCCTAGCTCTGATCACCATTTGAGGAATTAGTAGACAAGATGTATGATGAGAAGCACTGGAAACCAATAGCATATCTAATTAGAACTGTGAGATCAATGAAAAAAATGTTTCAAAACTCATTAGAAAAGTAGGGGGAACCAGCGCTTCATTGCTAAAGTGTTTCTAAAGTATCATTAGTGAAAATTTTCTTTACTAAAGAGGGTAATGAAATTTCACTACTTTTTCATTATAGCAATTGCGTAAGTGGGGAAACTTCAGGGATTCCTTTCTCCCTAGTTTTTACTTGCTACAATGATAAAACATATTTGCCACTGTTCACCCATCAAGTTTCAGTATGAATGTATGAATTGTTTATTGTACCAGCCATAGGCCATGGCATCACATAATATACAACCTTTAAAAGTAAATACAATAAGTACAATAAGCACCTTCCAATATAAATATAAAAGGACTTATTCCATATACTGTCTCTTTAAAATGATAGTAGCAGTGACATGATAACAATAACAAAAGTCTGATTTGCATCATTCCAAACTATCTCCATTTCCATTCCTAGCCTCCGCTGTGAATTTTCATTTTCAGTGCAAGCAAGCCAAGCAAAGCCAAAAACACTGCCATTCCATAATTTAAAGAGGAATGGCAGCCTTTTTGGCTTTGCTTGGCTGGCTTGCACTGAAAATGAAACTGACTTTGGGAGGCTTCTGAGATTCAAATGAAAACGTTTTGGGTAAGTTTCTATCCTTAAGTTTTTGGCTCAGGCCACACCCATGTGTTGGAAATCTTGTCATAAGTATGAATTTAATGAATTTGATATGACTTATGAAGATAATGATAATTTTGTACAACCCTAACATCTATACATATTGATCCTTCTATAGACATTTATAATATATCTAGATGTTTTTCTTGCATTCTTGCAGGGCCCTTTTCAATACACATCAATCTCAGTTTTTATGTACTAAAAATCAGGGCAAGCTAGAGTTGACCTTACACTGTAAAACACTTCTTCTCACTGTTATTTCCTACATGCTACTGTTTTCTTTTATGTCATCTGAAAGTAGATAGACATTCCTTATTAGTAAATGTTTTTGAAATAAACAAGTAGTTCTCCTGTGGTGGATTCAAACTTAGGCAGTCTTGGTTATACTTAGAGCAACACTATTCAAAACACTGGGGCTTAAATCAACCATTTAGTTCCTTTGATTTTATGGTCCTACTTTCACTAAGGCTGGGTCTACACTGCCTATATCCGAAGATCTGATCCTAGATCTGCTTTAAATTGGATTATATGAGTCTAATCTGGGATCAGATCCTGGGATATAAGACAATGTAGATCCTGCATAAGTGTCAATCAAGCATGGGATGTAGCTATGGGGAGGATGAGGGCATTTCTCTCCAAATACAAGGTGAGGCTATTGCACCCAATGACATTTTGTGTCAGTCCCAAAATTTCTAACGATGCTATAACTTGAAACTTGATCATTTAGAAATAGAGTCTAGACACACAAAGAAAAAATGCAGGCAAAGTTACCAAATGAATACAGTAAATGGAAGAGTTCTAGGTTTGAAAAGTTTTCAGTTTCAAAGGGGACTGAAGCAAAATTTGATAGGGGTGTTGGTCGAATTTTTATTTCTCATCCCCCTGCTACCACCCATAGCAACACTCTTTGATCAAGCCCATTGGTTTTATTGCCTTCATCATATGTCGTACAAGTTTATTTGTCATGTTATCTTTCCCAATCCTGTCCCAGTTAGTACTAATTAAGTTAATACTAGTATGGAAGCCAACTCAAAGGCGATGAAAAGGAGTAGCTATGAGAACTCCAATATTTGAAAGGCATGCAAGGTATCTTAAAGAAATAAACTGTCCAAAATAAAACAAACACATTTTAAAATGAGAACACTGATATTGTGTTTCTAATGTTAAGTGCTAATTTGTATATGATGGAATTGTGTTGATAGTTGTTGATGTGTTTGTCTTGGGCAGTTTTTGCCATTTGTACACTGCCTCGAGTTGCCTTCGGGCTGAGAGAGGCAGTCTAGAAGCAAAGTAAATAAATAAATAAATAAATAAGAGTATCATTTAAAAATAGGCATAAGCATGCACTCGTGAAAAAGAATAAGCATATCACTCTAAATAAATGTACACGTTCAACTTTTTAAAATAAAAATGCATATGATTTCTTCATAGAAATAAAGAACAAAATCCCATAGCATGATACAAAATGGGTTTCAGAATACAATTTTGATGGAAAGTGGGGAAACACAACAAAATTGTGATAGCACTTTTCATAACCATATGAATAACCTGATTCTTTCTTACTGAGAGGCTAGGTTTTATTTAAAGTCTTCAGAAATACATTCTTAACCACATCAGGGGGAAGAAAATGACTGCAAACAGAAGCTATATGACAGACATACAAATAATACCTCAGCTGTTCTGTTAGGTTTTCAATTCACAAGGTGGTTTGCTCATTTCCTGAATAGCCATCGAATGCATTCCGTCCCACTATAACATTTCCTGGCTCACTTTAAAAAAAGAAACATTGATCATCAACAGCTCTTTTCTTATACAGCCAAAAAGTATGGACTATTAAAATTGTGACATTAAGGTCAAAATATGATTGGGAAGGAAAATTGATTCTTGGTAGTTTTAAACTACTTTGCTTTTTTATTATAATTTACAATATGAAATATTTCATTCCCCCCTGAGAAAGCAATTCTTTCATACACCCACACACACACACACACACACACACACAGAGATACAGTCATTCTATCCACAGGTTCTTTGTCCATTAATTTCACCACCATTGGCTTGAAAATATTTTAATTTTCTTTTTAAAAACTTGATTTTTCTATTGTACTACACTATTATATATAATGGAACTTGGACATTAATGGATTTTGGTATTCACAGAGAGTCCTAAAACAAATTCACAGCAGATACCAAGGAACCACTATATACACTGTTCATGTGCAGCTGTATTTTGTGTTGTTGTGTATTAATAGTAGTAGTGGTGGTAGTAGTAGTAGTAATGCCCTGCTTCTTCTATCCCAAAGGAGACACATAGGTATTTTTCAAATAAAGAAAAATGATCAGGTGGTTCTTCTGGAAAAATCTGTGGCCATTGTACACATTTTGTTTCAAGTCATTTTGATATAAATAATAACAGTAATATGAAATAATACCAACTCTTTAAGTGCTTCAACACACCTGATCAGCCAGTCCAGTTCAAAATGAACCCAGACTCGACATCAAACTTAATGAAGCAAGTAGTGTCAGAAAACTTGCAAGTATTGGAGCATACTACAAGCTGGCATCATAATTAATTTATTTTTTGTTAATTCTAAATTATCAATTGTTAAATGATAAAGTACAGTATGTGAGTGACATTATAAATAATGTTTGGGTGTACAGTAGAATAGATCACAGATGATCACACACCAGGGTGTCCATTTGAAGACCAATCATGAAATAATGAGACCAGACACAAAAACAATGGTTGATCAACAGCTATTTCATTTGAACTATATACCATTTAAGGCCCCTTCTATGCTGCCATATAAAATCCAGATTATCTGCTTTCAATTAGATTAAATAACAGTGTAGATTTAGACCCCTTCTACATTGCCATATAATCCAGATTATCAAAACAAATAATCTTTTTTTTTAATTTGGCAGTGTAGAAGGGGCCTTATATAATCCAGTTGAAAGAAGACAACAATTGAACTGTCTAATAATAAAATCTATACAAGAAAAAGAATGTGTACGCATAAAACACCCAAACACTGATAAATGGAGTGCATCCATGCATGAAATAACAAGAAAAGCAATGTAAATAATAAAATGGAATTTTACAGAATTGTAAAGATGTGCAGGCAGCAACTAATACAAAAGGAGGAGTCCAGTTATGATAATAATATAAGAGTGAAAACAAAAACAAAAAAGAATTTCTGACAGGGAATTAGGGATTTATAATAACACCAGTTTTATTTCTATCATTTAGGAAGGAGTGGGATGCAGAATTATCTGCCTAATATGAAAGAAGACACACACAGAAAGTCTGAATGTTTAACTGTTAGAATTAGTTATACCATCTGTTTGGAAATTTCTATTCTACTTTTCTGGATTTTGTAATCAGTGATGTCAAAACATACTTTAAAAGTTTTAAATTCTCCAAATGTTGAAGACCAAATTAGCAAAAGCAATAGGAATTCGGAAGCAGGGAAATTTTATGAAACATAAATCTGTGTCTGGGAAGACAGTCATTGAAGAGCCTTTAGAATTTCAAAATTCACAGAAAATCACTCAACTTCCTTTTCCCCAGAGATTTACCAACAAATAACAAATAAGCCCTGAAAATATCCTTTTCCTCCAACTTGCTGTTTCCCTTTCTATGGCATAAATTACTAAGGAAGGTTCAAATGATGTTCTGCATCAGTGGAAGCCCCTTTCATGCTGACCAACCAAAAGGGGTTCAAATGGACTGAGGATCCAGACAGGCCTTTCCCCTAGGAGAATCTGCTTTCTAAAAACACAGATTTTCCTGGGGGCCTGTTCACACACACCCAAGAAAGCGCACAGTTTCTGGAGTGGGTGTCCAGACGTTCTCACGGGACTAGCCCAGGAGAAAGTCTGGAGGCCCTACTCCCCTCTCCTGAAGCTCCTAGACCCCTTAGAAAAGTACTGAAAACTTACCCAGCTCTCCCAGTGTGTAGAAATGATGCGCCCGGAGAGTGGGGGGAGGAGTGATTTTCCTCTCCCCCCCCCCCCCCGCTCTCCTGGTGCGTCATTTATATGTTCCAGGAGAGCTGCTCAAAGCCTGTAATGGAGGCCGGGTAAGTTTTCAGTACTTTTCTAAGGGGTTTGGGGGCTTTATGGGAGGGGAGTGGGTATTACCACAGTTTTCTGGGCTTATTTAGCCCAGTAAACTGTGGGAATGGTGACTGGACTGTAGTCCAGACACTGGAAATAGTGGATTTATCTGATGCCTTCTAAATCCACTATCTAATTAATTTGCTACAAATAAGAATTTTGAACTGTCCAGAACATTGTCTGGTCAGCCCCTCCTTTATTGCAGGAATTACCACAATAAAGGTACTGTCTGGAGAAAGGCAGAGGTGCCAGAAGAGTATTTGTTATTTTATTACGGAACGGTTGTTTAATGCACTGTGGCACATTACGGAACCACTGTTCAATGCTTGATACATGTATTTCTTTTGCATGATTTGTTCTGCTTGATATAGCCTTGTGCATGATGAGATAAACTATACTACTACTGTGTGGACGGACCCTGAGTTCACTCAGTTGGGATGTCATTTGATGTCATCCCCCTATACTTCATAGCACATGTGATTATTCCTCCAAAACATTTAATATTAGCAAGCACAGTAAGCACCCATTTTAAAAAGCACACTGCACATTGATAATTTAATCTTACATGAAAGATAGATAGATGATAAATTCAACAGAGCTTTCGAGCCTTGCTTCTTTGGACAGGTTTCTTTTAACTCTTGATTCTGTGTACAAAGAGCAACACTCTGCAAGTGGCTGACAGTACAGGTGAGGGTGATTGCAGAGTTGCTACATATTCAATGTGATAGCTACACTCTCAGCAGTATCTGTGACAGAAATACTTCCCTGTTGTTTACATTATTCATATGTTATGGGAAAAGACTTTCTGGACAGTGTAGGACAGTGTTTCCCAACCAGTGTGCCGTGAGCAATCATCAGGTGTGCCGTGGGAACAGGGGCGGTCCAAGGTAATTTCCAATGGTAGGCGAACATTACTTTGGCGCCCCCCCCCAAATTTTTTTGAAGTACCTTGCGTGCGTGCTTTTTCTGCTCCTTCCGCGCACCGCTCCTGCGCGCCACCGCTCCTGCGCGCCACCGCTCCTGCGCGCCGCCGCTCCCGCGGGGCATTGTGCTGCGAGGAGGGGACTTCGCGCTTCCTGGTTCCCCCTGCCTGTGGGAGGGGCTGGCAGAGGGAACCAGGAAGCATGAAGAAGAGCCTTCGAAGGCCCCTCCTCTTGCTCTCCCGGGCTCCCCCTGCCAGCCCCTCCCATGGGGCATTGCAGAGGGAGGGGAGCTCTCCCTTTCCTGTGCAATGCCCGTGGGTGGGGCTGGCAGGGGAAACCAGGAAGCGAGAGGAGGGGCCTTCGAAGGCCTCTCCTTGCGCTTCCTGGTGCCCGCTGCCAGCCCCTCCCACAGGGCATTGCAGAGGGTGGGGGAGCGCTCTACCTTGCCCTGTGCAACGCCCGTGAGTGGGGCTGGCAGGGGAAACCAGGAAGCGAGAGGAGGGCCTTTGAAGGCCTCTCCTAGCGCTTCCTGGTGCCCTCTGCCGGCCCCTCCCATGGGGCGTTTCACAGGGCAAGGGAGAGCGCTCCGGAGGTTCTGGGCATGCGCGAAAATGTCCATGCATGCTCAGAAGCTGCTGGCAGCAGGCAGCAGCGCCGGACATTTTGCGCGCATGCCCAGAACTGCCAGAGCTGAACTTCAGCTCTGGCAGTTCTGGGCATGCGCGAAAATGTCCGTGCTGCTGCCTGCAGCAGCTTCTGAGCATGTTCAGAAGCTGCTGCAGGCAGCAGCAAGGGGTTCCGCTTCGGCGGCACGGCCAGCGCCGATCCCTGCTGCTGCCTGCAGCAGGGAGTTCCACTTCGGCGGCGGCGGCGGCCATCCATGATGGCGCCCGGCACGGCCGGCGTAGCAGCGCCCATCCATGATGGCGCCCCACGCGGCCACATAGGCCGCTTACATTGACGGACCGCCCCTGTGTGGGAAATTGGAAGCTCCAATACCCTTTCTTCCCTCTCCTGCCGAACACTTTTTCTTCTCCACTCGGGCTCCCTTCTTCCCAGCCTTGCTCTGCTCGCTTTGCTCTGGGGCGAGTCTGCGCAGTAGCGCCTGCACAGGTCACATCTTCCTCCCTCCTCCCTCCCCTCCTGAACACGCTCATGCTGCCCCCTCGGATCAAAATGGCGGCAGAAGCGGCAGTGTAGAAGAAAAAGTAAGTGTTCGGCAGGAGGGGGAAGAAAGGGTGTGAAGGGGATGGGGGAGGAAGAGGTTTCTGTCGAAAGCTGGCATGGGCAAACTTGGACCTTCCAGGTGTTTTGGACTCCAACTCCCACCATTCCTAGCAGACTCAGGCCCTTTTCCTCCCCTCCCCCCCTCAGCCACTTAAGCAGGAAAGGGTCTCAGGCTGTTAGGAATGGTGGGAGTTGAAGTCCAAAGCATCCAGAGGGCCGAAGTTTTCCCATGCCTGTTTTAGGGACTTTAAAGTGGTGAGCCAACATTGTGATTCTGGATAGAAAACAACAACAACATAACATAACATTGTTTGAGTCCAGGGTGCTCTCTGGGTGTAGGTGAACTACAACTTCCAAACTCAAGGTCAATTCCCAAGCAAACCCTTTCAGTACTTTCTGTTGCTAATGAGAGTTCAATATGCCAAGTTTGGTTCAATTCCATTGTTGCAAGAGTTCAGGATGCTCTTTGATTGTGTGTTAACTATAAATCCCAGAAACTGTAACTCCCAAATGTCAAGGTCTATTTTCCCCAAACTCCATCTGTGTTCACATTTGGGCATATTGAGTATTCATGCCAAGTTTGGTCCTGATCCAACATTGTTTGAGTCTACATGGCTCTCTGGATATAGGTGAACTACAACTCCAAAACTCAAGGTCAATACCCAGCAAACTCTTCTAGTATTTTCTCTTGGTTATGGGAGTTCTGTGTGGGAAGTTTGATTCCATTCCATCATTGGTGGAGTTCAGAGTGCTCTTTGATTGTGGGTGAACTATAACTCCCAGCTGTTGAGCAAGACCTTTGTGTGTGTCTTTCTGCCAATCCTGCCAGGATATCTATGTTGTGTTCATCGAAACAGGCCCAGGTTTCACACTGAGTGTATAAATACATTTAAAAACATATTAACTATATGTATTACTAGGCAGTGCTGCAAGCTCATCCCTGGTTTATTGTTGTGGGATTTGTGAGAGAACCTCTTTGGCCTTTTTTTGTAATTAGAAATAAATATTTACTGTGTTAGAGTGTCATTTTGGTTGGTTGGTGGTGTGCCCCAGGATTTTGTAAACGTAAAAAATGTGCCGCGGCTCAATAAAGGTTGAAAAACACTGCTTTAGACTATTAGTTGCCAATCTCTCAATTTATGTTTAATGTTGGACGTAGTTCCCAACTTTTGGTCCTCCAGGTGTTTTGGACATCAGCTCACAGAATTCCTGACAGTTATTTATTTATTTATTTATTGTTCATTTTTGTATTCCGCTCCTCCCAGCAGGCTCGGGGCGGATAACAGTAGATATAACGGGCAACATGTCGACATGCGGCCCTACAATAAAAGCATAAAAACATAAAAACACATTAAAACATATTACATCACCGCACAGGGTATGGGAAGACATACGACATGGTTCTTAGTCCGGTGTGCCTAATTAAAGGCTAAACCAAAAAGGGCAGTCTTACAAGCCCTCCGAAAGGGGGCCAGTTCCGAGATAGCTCGGGTACTGTCCGGGAGGGCATTCCAGAGCACCGGTGCCGCTACAGAGAAAGTTCTCTGTCTGGTCGTCGATAGATGGCAGGAGCGGATTGATGGCACTAACAGCAGATTCTGTTCATATGAGCGCAGTGATCTCGGGGGAGAATACGGGGTAAGGCGGTCCCTCAGGTGCAAGGCCTTAAAGGTCAAAACCAACACCTTGAAGGCAATTCGGTACTCAATAGGAAGCCAGTGCAGTTGCCGGAGGATAGGTGTAATGTGCTCCCTCACTGGCGATCCCGCCAGCAGGTGAGCAGCGGCATTCTGCACTAGCTTGAGTTTCCGGATTGTCGACAAGGGAAGGCCAACGTAGAGGGCATTACAGTAGTCTAATCTCGAGATGACCATCATTTGGATTACCGTGGCCAGGTCGTCCCTGGACAGCTAGGGTGCCAGTCGCCTAGCCTGTCGGAGGTGAAAGAATGACGTCCTGCTGACCATGGAGACCTGAGCCTCCATGGTCAGCGAGGAGTCCAACAGAACCAAGCTCTTAACCGATGGTGATGGGTTAAGCCGCTCGCCATCCAGGGTAGGCGACCGGCACCCACCCAGCCCAGGCTTCCCCTCAAGTTAGCCAAGATGACTACAGCTTCTGGAAATTGAAATCCCAAACACCATATGTTTGGAAACCATTGTTATTCAATTTGAATAAAATTTAGTTATTTTCATAGCTGGTATTTTCAAAATGGAGGAGAAAGTTGAGAAGAAGAAGAGATTTCAAGGTCTGGAAGAAACTGACACTATCATAAGTGGTGCATAAGTTAGCTACTTAACACTCCTTTAAAATAAAAGCTTCTCGCACCAAGATATATAGTCCATATACATGGAAAGGTAGAGATGGTTCCTGGCATTAATCTTGAGGATATTAACTCTGCTACCTCTTTATTATGTAAATACAATTAGATATTTTTTACTTCTCCCTCTTATTTCATCAAAATGCTAATTAACTGGTCTCGGCCATAGCTTATCGCAAACTGAACTCCTTTTAGCCTAACAGTGAGACAATAAAAACGTGGGGATATATATATATATATATATATATATATATATATATATATATATATATATATATATTTAAAAAGTGCACAATCATATCTCCCAGACTGAGAGGAGAACAAAACAAATGTGCCATTTAGATTTATGTGACATTTCGTTAAAAATAAAAGTGACCTGGAATTCTAAGAAATATCACAATTTGCTCTTTATTTTTGTTGTAGCTCTAATTTGAAAGTTGAACATCAGAGCAGCAAAGACTTCAGAAAATCCTCCAGGAGGGCAGGCATGCTTTTCCATAAAGCTTGTGATCTTATAGAAAGTTTAATTAATGTCATTCCCTACGCCCTCCCTTGTAATCTTGATAGTGATCCAAATTTGGGGGTGGCATGAGATAAGAAAAAAGCAATTAATCAACACCCTTATAGAAAGTAATGGACAAATGGCTGAAGGGTTTCAGCAAAAGAAGATAAATGTTGTGTATTGTCAGTGTCAGGATGATGGCTAGCCTAGCCGATAAAAATTAGGCCTATAGAGAAAACATGAGGATGAAGTACTTGATATGCTCATTCCAATATGCTCATCCATGCTCTTAATTCAACATACTAGCTTGGAATGAATGAAAATATTTCTCTCATTTTTTGAAGCTTTCTTTTGTATTTTCAAGTCTTCACAATTTACTTTTTTTTAAAAAAATGTATGTCACCTGAAACACTTAGAAATGTGCAGCCTGTGGATGTGTTGTTTTCTTTAAAGCATTTATAGAACACTGTTAAAACAGCATCTATTCCAAGAGATTTAGTTTAGAATGCAATTTAAAACCTATAACAAGCATAACATGAAGAACAAAACATTTAAGAATCCAGAAAACAAATGGAAAAACTCATGAGGCATGGGAGATGTAGAAGCCCATAATATCCTGTATATAATCTAGTCACTGTTTATTTGGAAAATTATAATCAATTTGTGTTTCTTGTATATAATAATAAAGGAAAGGAATAACATATTCTGGTCTAGATATTGCTGTTGGTCAATAAATGAAAGTCTTTCAGTACCAGAAAAGGGTTAATGTCACAGAACTGAGCCTACAGAAAACACAAAAGAACTATCCAAATTACAGAAGAGCTTCCATCTTCTTTGATAGGTCAAAAATTTCCTTTTTGCTTTTTTCAATTTCTAGGTTCTGGTCAAAAAAGACATGGTTGATGAATCTAGCCACTTAGAAATGCAAGGAAGTGTAATACTGTCCTTGCATCAGGAATGTTTAAGGGGGGGGGGGGGACCCTACAGAGGCAGTAAGAGTTGGAATGGCTAGCCAGATGTAATTAGGGAATAGTTTTTATTTTTCTATTTCAGCACCTTTTGGGAAACAGCTGAATATTCATTTTTCTGTATTGCTCAAGGAAGAAATGCCGTACTTTTGTAGAATGCACAGCAATGCAGTAATATCACCCAATACATATTTTCTTCCAAATGTAACATTGCAAGTTAAAAGGACCTTGACAGTTATTTCAGAGTATGTCTAAAAATTAGCCTTATAATTTGATTAACTTGTCAATTTCTTAGCTAGGAAAAAGTGCTTCAACCAAAATGTTGCAACATCTTTTGAAAAGGTATTACATGCCATATCAACACATACTCTCACTCAGGCCCATTCCACACAGCTAAAAAAAATCCCATATTATCTGCTTTGAACTGGAATATATGGCAGTGTGGACTCAGATATCCCAGTCCAAAGAAGATATTGTGGGATTTTCTGCCTTGATATTCTGGGTTATAGGGTTCTGTGGAAGGGCGCTCAGTTGAGTTAAATGGAAGACTATGATTATTCTTTATCTCTGGAAAAACCAGCACATCTGCTAGAGGTGCTGTGTTCATTGCCCTAGAAGTAATGGAGACCGGAAGGAAATCTATACACATAATCTCTTCATTCTGGATGCTCAAGCTATCCAACTGCCTCTAGCTAAGTTAGAGTTCGGTTGATCCTATTTGAGTTGGATATGAATTTTCTCCCTTTTTCCCATTGAAACTGGGGGACTTTGGAAAAGTGGGATGGGGCATAGTTTTAAGTAAGTGGGAAGGGCAGAGGAATACCCTCCTTTTAAGGCATGTGTTTTGTGCATATGGGTTTCTTTGAAAACACTACTCAAAGAAAATTTCAAACTCTTGCCCATGCCTTCTCCCATTGTTCCAATGGAATGTATGCACCTATATTTTGAGCCCATTTGACCATGGATAATGACCAGTGCCAGATGTTAGACCAGCGAGGCCCTTTACGAGTTAAGTTATGAGACCTCTAACTTGGGTCCCAAAGGTGGCAGGCCTAGTAAGCCCACACTGACTGCTTTGTGGCACACTAAATTCTATCATTATGTCTGGAATCCCTCCGAAACAGAACATCTTCACATTTAGAATTGCACCAGATAAGCAAAATAAATGGCAAACGTTTTGGGGTGTTTTTGGCAGAAGGATGCGTGTAATAAAGACAACAGGCCAACACTGCCACCAAATATGTAATTGTCTTCCAACCCCCCGAAATAACGAGACAGACACAAATATATATGGTTTCAAATTTGGGCAACTTTTATTTAAATAGTTACCTATTTAACTTGTAACTCAACTAACTTTTTGGTGTCAGTTCAACTTGGTGTGCGTAAGCTGAGGTAGCGTCACCTAACGTCTACCCCTCAGCTATTCAGGCATACTGCCTGGGTCCCCTGTAGATTTCAACCCGGGCAACCCGGAAGGGAAACATCAGGAGAAATCTCTCTCAACTTTTGAGACTAGACTCTCCCCGCTCCTGGGACATTCCTCATCACCTCACCCCTAAAATTAACCGTCTAGGTGAGTGTTTGCATAATGCCCCACACCCTTAAGGGGTGCCTTAAGTGTCTACAAACCTTTGAATAACTCAACTATTTACGCTTAGCTAGTTTACTAGCCGACCATTCCATCTAAGCCCCTAATAGACAGTATAGGATAGGCAAAACCCAGTGGGCGAATTCCTATCCGACCCCCCAATGTTAAACCATTTGAGCGATCATTATTATACTATCCATGGGCGGGAGTGGTGGGCGATGTCTTGAGGGAGACTGAGGGGGCACCACTATGCCAGCCCCTCCTCCCTTCCAGCAGATTCTGCAAAATTAACCAATCTCTTCTTCGAGGGAGGAGACAAAATTGCTCCACCAGCCAACAAGTTGGATGGTGAAGTGTATTGTCTTCCAACCCCGAAATAACGAGACAGACACAAATATATATGGTTTCAAATTTGGGCAACTTTTATTTAAATAGTTACCTATTTAACTTGTAACTCAACTAACTTTTTGGTGTCAGTTCAACTTGGTGTGCGTAAGCTGAGGTAGCGTCACCTAACGTCTACCCCTCAGCTATTCAGGCGTACTGCCTGGGTCCCCTGTAGATTTCAACCCGGGCAACCCGGAAGGGAAACATCAGGAGAAATCTCTCTCAACTTTTGAGACTAGACTCTCCCGCTCCTGGGACATTCCTCATCACCTCACCCCTAAAATTAACCGTCTAGGTGAGTGTTTGCATAATGCCCCACACCCTTAAGGGGTGCCTTAAGTGTCTACAAACCTTTGAATAACTCAACTATTTACGCCACGGATTGGGAGCAAATGTCCTATTTAGCTCCCATCCCCCACCAAGCCATCCACTATAAACCGAACACTTATCATCATTATGCAGAAACAAAAATTGCCCATAGCAGACAGATTGATTCCATCCGATCTGCAAAGGTGAGGGCTGTCAAGCAAGATCTCCCCATGGGATGTGTAGGAGCCCCGAACTCTTGCAAGCACCGTGCGCATGGCCCGGTTCACCCGTTTCCTAGCCGATTCCATATATATATATGTGTATATATATATATATATATATATATAAAAAAATTATTATCATTATTTTTGAACATCCCCGCTACATGACACCGGAAGCGAGGGATGATAGCCGACCAGGCGATGTGCACCCGCGACCATGCATGCCATATTTTACAGATGTCATTCCAAGCTTGCAAGAACAGGGCCCTACCCTTCAAGGGGCCTAGATCGTTGCCTCGAAGGTGTATAACCCAACGTCTGGAGGGGCCCTCTCCTAGACTGCAACGAAAAGCGGAGCAAACCATCCCAACGCATACCTCTGATCCCATGCTACTTCAACTGCAGCGACGGATCGAGGCCCAAATGCTGACCATAGTGAGACCTCATGGCCTGCCGGGACACCCAGTGTATGAAACTGTGTCCGCAGACGAGGATCCTCCATCTATGGTTCAGCAACGCAGGATCTGAAATGACAGATCCAACCTTAATTGTGACCACGGAGTACCCACATATTTCCTGAAGGCATTTGATTTCCATCTGCCCAGGGTTTTTCTTTTCTTTTCTTTTTTTTTCCTCCGAGTCACATCACATAGCATTGGCCACCGTAGCTTCTCCAATGCAGCAATAGGGGGTTGCAAACTTGTATTGCCCCAGAATGCAGACCATAATGAGTCCTCATGGCCTGCCTAGCAGCCAGTAAATATAACTGTGCCTGCAGACGAGGATACTCCATCCATGGTTCAGCAAAATGGATCTCAACAAGATCGCCACAATCAATTTGCTAAAACAGAGTACCACGCATTTCCGAAAGCATTTTATTTCCATCCGCTCGGGTTTAACCCCTCGGAGTCTTGTCCGATAGCATTGGCCACCGAAGCTTCTCCAATGCAGCAAGCGTGGGTTGCAAACCTTAATTGCCCCCAACATGCTGACCATAATGAGTCCTCGAGTCCTGCCTTGCAGCCCAGTTCGAATAACTGCTCGCAGACCGGATGAACTACGAATCCCAGCAGCCACAAATCGCAATGTCAATGTCCGCTGTTCGCACCCCCCATGTTCACGTTTGGGCATATCGGGATCTGTGTAAATCTGATCCAATGAATAAAACAACAGCCTACATAACAGTAATCTATTAACAGTCAGGAGCTCACTCTGCCCCCAGACTTGTTTTTGGACACATGACTTCATGGTCATTAGAGATTTAATGCAGTTGATTACCAACTCGCTGCTCCAACTTTCAATTAAAGTTGCATAGATCAACAGCAAGCTAGGCTATTCACCGTGGGGGCTCTCACTGCCCCCAAGCTTGCTTTGCACATGTGTCTGCTTGGTCAGCAATGATTTTAACGCAGTTGGCTCCCAACTTGCAATGCAACTATCGTTTAGGTTGCATAGGTCAACAGCAAGCTAGGCTATCACTGTCGGGAGCTCACTATGCCCCCCAGCTTGTTTTGAACACATGGCTTCCTGATCAGTAATTACTCTATTGCAGTTGGCAACCCCCTGCGGATGCCACTATTAAGTAAGGCTTTCTAGGTCAACAGCCAGCTGGACTATCAAAAGTTGGGAGCTCATTCTGCTGCTAGGCTTGCTCTGAACACAATGACCTCCTGGTCAGTAATGATTTTAATGCATTTGGCTACCCACTCGTGGATGCCACTATCCATTAGGGTTGTCTAGGTCAACAGCAAGCTGGACTATCCACAGTCGGGAGCTAGCAACTCGTGGATGCCACTATACATTAGGATTGTCTAGGTCAACAGCAAGCTGGACTATCCACAGTCGGGAGCTACACCCTGTCCCCAATCTTACTTTAAAAACATGACTTCTTGGTCAGTAGTGATTTAATGCAGCTGGCTGCCAACTCGCATATGCAACTATCCAAAAGGTTGCATAGGTCCACAGCAAGCTAGACTATTAACAGTCAGGAGCTCACTGGCCCCGGCTTGCTTTGAATACATGACTTCTTGGTCAGTAGTGATTTAATGCAGGTGGCTAGCATTTGAACACCTGACTTCTTTACGAGCTAGTTGCAATAAATGCCCTTCCGAACATCAAATCATTACAGCCCATAATCTCATTTATGTCTGACCTCAAGATTAACTCGTATTTAATATTTCATTTACATCATGTTAAATCCAAATTTTAGTAATATAGGTCAGTAGCAAGCTGCACCTCAAATCGGGAGCTTCCTTGCTCCCTTTAATATTATTTTATTTTATTTTTCCAAAATCTTCATTGTCTTCGATATCACTTAAATGATTACCTGTTAAGGACTGTTATTGATATTTAAATATTGTCACCTCCTCATTTTCTTTTTCTTTCTCTTCTTTTTTATTTATTTATTATTTGTTATATTTATGTATACACATATACATATGTAACTATTAAGTTGTTTCAATTTATACATATATATATAAAGTCATTTCATTCTTTTTTCTTTAAATTATTATCTTTTAAATATATACTGTATATAAATCTTTTATATTTATTTCATCTATTTTTATTATTAAAATGTATTTTATATATATATATATATATATATATAATTATTATTATTATTAAGGAACTCACTCTGCCCCCAGGGCTTGCTTTGAACGCATGCCTACTTGTTCAGTAGTGATTTAATGCATTCAGCTGCCAAGGAGCAGATGCAACTATCTTTAAGGTTGCATAGGTCAACAGCAAGCTAGACTATTAACAGTAAGGAGCTCACTCTGCCTACTTGGTCAGTAATGATTTAATGCAGTCAGCTTGCATGTGTCTTGTATCATAACATGTATATGTTAATTGCTATTTATTATTCTTAATTTTATTTAGTTATTTAAAATTATTTATTTTGACCTTACCAAAATGGCCACCAAGCCTAACACAAAATGGCTGCCATGGCCCCACCCCCAAGATGGCCACTGACCTCACCAAAATGGCAGCTGAGTCTCCACCCCCTGCAATGGTAGCCACCCTTTAAAGATGGTGGCAATGGCCCCACCCACAAAATGGCCACCTCCATGGCCCTGGCATGGCCATGAGGCCCTGAAGTGAAGAGGACAAGGGTGAGTCAGGGAATCCCACCCCAGGGCCCTTTTAAGAAGGAGCTGAGGCTAGCAGTGGGAACCTCCAACCTTTCAGTGAGCAAGTTCAGCAGCTCAGTGGTTTAACCCACTGTGCCACGAGGAGGGGGACTTAAATTAATATTATGTTATAGGAAAGGGGGGGGGCAATCAAAACGAAGCCCTCCAGGCCTGGCTCCCTGTCCAGGGAAGCCAGGAAGAATTAAACTTAGATATAACTAAATTTAGCAGAGGCCTACGAAGGGCAAGGGGCCAGTTCAGCCTGGAAGATGAACTCTGGGCCTCCCTCATGGCCTCTGCACAGACCTGGTGCTGCATGGGCTCCAAGGTGTTCCTCACTCAACGATGTCTTGATGCAGACTGAGGGAAAATGGGCTGGCACCACTATGCCAGCCCCTCCTCCCTTCCAGCAGATTCTGCAAAATTAACCAATCTCTTCTTCGAGGGGAGGAGACAAAATTGCTCCACCAGCCAACAAGTTGGATGGTGAAGTGTATAAGATTCCTTTTGCTGCCACCTTCAATTGTTTCATAGGCCACCTCCTTGCCGGAATGTTTAAGAAGCCACACAAACTTTTCAGGTGAAATGAAACAAGACTATGTTGTTTATTTGTTCTTAAACAGTAAATAAGTGAAATGGTTTCAATAAACTGTCAGACTTTAGTTAAATAGATAATGGTCTTTAACTTGAGTTTCTTAAAAGCAGTATTCCACACACAGGAATACAAACAGGCTATTCTGAACCTTTTGAATTCTTTTTTCACAGCAGCCTTCTATCACTATAGAGGCCTATAGTGATAGAAGTTTTGAGAACTGTAACAACAGTTCCCAAAACTCTTTCTTCTGCTTCAAAAATCCTAACCAACACTTCCAATTCCAAACTCCTAACTTATAATATAGCTGCCTTGGTTCCTTCTTTTCCCTTTTAGCTCTGCATATCTCCAGCATTCCCTTCCAATTTCTTCAGCCAATCAGGCTGCACTTTCAGCTATGAAACTATCTGATCACTCCACCCCTCTGCTCTACTTAGCTTTTCCAAACCAGACTTGTTTACTGCTTTTACACCAACCCTTTAAGGTAGGCCAATGTGTTACAATGGCCCCCCTTGGCTAACGGGGCCTAAAACACATCTAAGCACAATGGTAAGTCCAGTACTGATGGTGATCTTAAATTAATACACTTCTGTACTGCTTCCTATAGTTAGTACTTTTGCATAGTGCTCATTTTTTCAAACAGGGATGTTAAAATTGTAATTGTTGATACATTTGCTTGAAAAATTCTGACTGTTCCAAGTTATCCTACCCCTGCCACTGTGCGCTCTACATCAATCGGCCACATCTGCCCTGTTACTTTGATGTTAATTAAGCAAAGACAAATAAATAGAATGGTAAATGATTTTTCATTTATCATAGGTTCTGAACATTTCCATTTGAAATGTAGCAGACCCCTTCTATTTGAATGCCTCTTTGACATGTGTCATCTTCATAAAAACTGTCAAAGACTCATGCAGAAACACATTCCAATTAGCTTTCTCTTCCATGAAAAACACTGTTTTCCTCTCTTTTGCCATTCTTTCAGGTCTCTTAACTAGGACCACCTGTATGCAGTATGTCACATTCACACAATAGCCCACAAAATGAAGCACAAACAAGATAATATGTCCATCCTTTTTTTTGAAAGCCCCAAACTGTGAAATTAGTATTTTAAAAACCTCTATTCATCTTTTAAAATGTTTCCAACCTAACCTTTTATGGGTCTGTCTCAACATCCTTGGAAATTTGATCAATGTATTCAAATTATTTATAAATTGGCAGTTCTTTTGCTTCAACAAACAAGCAAACAAATGAGCAATATTTATGTGTAAAAAGTTCATGAATCTGCGTGTCTCTTTGTCTGAAATTTGCCTATTGTTATCCCCTCATACAAGCTATGAAGCCTTGGGATTTTATGCAGTTCCCCAGAACAAACCAAAAAAAAAAGCTACAGCTGTTTGTTTCTAATGATAACAGATGAGAAGTATAAACGTTTGGCATTGTGTCATGAGATTTGGATTTAGATGAGGTGCTGGTGTATAGCCAAATTGGACTGTGTTCTTTATTGTTTAATCATTGTGTGAATCAAATCTTGGGATCACTGTGCATTCCTACCCAATGTATTATAAAGTTGAACTGTCCTAAAATACCTAAGAAAAGAAATATAGTGGGAATGAAACAGTGCTCAATTTTATTTTCAATTATAAGATAATATCTGTCAACAGAAGTGTGTCCAGAAATGATTACATAAGAGTTGGAACATGCATTAGTGGCTGGTTAATTAATTTATTTATTTACTTCATTTGTATACCACTTTTCTCCCCCAGGGGAGGGGGGCTCAAAGCAGTTTCCAACATATATACGGCAAAATTCAATGCCTCACATACATAGAAACCTAACATAAAACAATAATAACATACAGTTATTAATTAAATCATAAAAACGCAACAATATTAAAACGTGGAGTTAAAAACATGTTAATATAAATATTAAAATCATACAACTCAACGATCATAGTTCAGGGGCATTCCAAATATCAATATCTATTCCACACAGATTAGGGGCCCCCTGGTGGCTCAGTTGGTTAAACCGCTGAGCTGCTGAACTTGCTGTCCGAAAGGTTGGTGGTTTGAATCCAAGGAGCAGGATGATTTCCTGCTGTTAGCCCCATTTTCTGCCAAACTAGCAGTTCAAAAACATGGAAATATGAGTTGATCAAAAGATACTGCTTTTGCAGGAAGGTAATGGTGCTCCATGCAGTCAAGCTGGCCACATGACCTTGGAAGTGTCTATGGACAACATCAAATCTTTGACTTAGAAATGGAGATGAGCACCACCTCCCAGAGTCAGACACGACTAGACTTAATATAAGGGGAAACCTTTACCTTTACTTTTATTGCACATATTCCGGATTGTTCCTTGTATTGCTTACTGTCCAAAGGCTTGGTCTCATAACCAGGTTTTTACTTTTTTTCTGAAAGCCAAGAAAGTGGGGGGGGGGCTGATCTAATTTCTCTGGGGAGGGACTTTCATAGCTGATGAGTCATCACTGAGAAGGCCTTGTCTCTCGTCCCCACTAGTCGCACCTGCGAAGAAGGTGGGACCAAGAGCAGGGTCTCCCCGGATGAACTTAGTCTTTGAGATGGTTCATAGAGGGAGATACATTCAGACAAGTAAGCTGGGCTGAAACCATTTAAGGTGTTATAGGCTAAAGCCAGCAATTTGATATGTGCTTGGTAGCAGACTGGTTAAAGAGTGTTAATGCTTATTGCACAACATTCTTTGAAAGCAGTGGCACTCCAGTTTCTTGCGTATTTGGCCATAACCTTTAACCCACGAAAAACATTTCATTCCAAGTGATACATACTACAGTGAGTTTGGGAGAATCTACATGGTGTTGTGGGTATGCTGTGGGTGTCATTTTCCTCTATTCACTTGCAGGTTGTGGCCATTCAACTTCTGGTGAGCAGGTGGGCCTCCAGCTGTATAGCCATTACTTCTTCCTTTTGCCCCATTCCCTTCCCTTCCCTTCTTCTCCTTCTCCTTCTCCTTCTTCTTCTTCTTCTTCTTTAAAACCCATCAAGACAGCGTGATAAGAAGGGCAAAATATGGATTGGGAGGGGTTGTCTACCAGATGCTGGTATAGTCCATATCTCGAGAGCATAATTTGATAGGAAAAAGGGCTATGGCAGAATATTCTAGCTTTCTGCAAGAACTGGCTTGCCATGTTTAGACATCCTATTACACCACAGTGCAGTAATTTCCTCAGTCTGTGGAATTGTGAATTCCCTCTTTAAAAAACCACTTTTCCAATCTACTTGCTCTGATTCTGTAAAATGGCTCCTGCTATTTCAACTTCAGTGCCTTTGTTGAATCACCCTTCATTTTATTATTAAAATTAGCATCATAAGCAAATAGAAAGATGTGGCAAAGGAGATGGTGGGGTAGACTTAAGGGACTTGCGTAGCAAAGCAATATCATCAGCATAGCTGAAGGGGGGGAAAAACCTATAGCAGATTCCCACAAAGGAAACTGATCAGTTATTAGCTTTAGGAATTTAATTTCCAGAAGAAGCCATGACTCTAAAGGCTCATTTTCATAGTTCAGTACGTACATTGCTAGAAGAGCCACAGAGAGACTGAGTTGCACATATAAAAAGGGAATTTCTCATTGAAATCAGTTTGAATCAGGAATTTCTCCCAGAATTCAGATGCCTCTATCTGATTAGGCAATATAATCCAGAAAACCTTGAAATATGCAAAATGGGGCCCCTTCTACACTGCCATATAATCCAGATTATCAGAGCAGATTATCCACATTATCTGCTTTGAACTTGATTATATGAGCCTACACTGCCCTATAATCCAGTTCAAAGCAGATAATCTAGATTCTATATGGCAGTGTAGAAGGGACCTGAATGTGGATGTCACTGGTTCCTACAAACTTATTTATTTATTATTTTTTTTAAAAAACTTTTGTATCCAGACCTTCTCACCTCTGTAGAGGGACTCAGACCAGTTTACAGCAAGGATTCAATGCTACTAATACAAATTAAAAATATCCTACAACAATACAAAATTAAAATACATATAGGTAAAATACATAAAAGCCAAATTGCCGACTAAAAACAAGTTCAACTCAGTTTGTAAATGTGGTCATTCACTTTGGTCTAATTTCCAGGGCTCTGCATATTAAAACATGTATCCACATTTATCTTCTGACATATGTTGTAAGGATATGTGGTGAAATGTAAAATTCTTCTAAAAGTACTAACTAGAGTTGGAATGCATAGCCATGTTTAATGCAATTTTTTCATAACAAGCATGTTTAACCTAAATCATTAGTTCCCCCTATCTTTAACAGAAATCTACTCTTTCACCAGTTTTTCCAGATGAGTGACAGCCATGTTGGACTTGCACTTTGGGCAATGCGTGACAATGAAATGCTATTAAAATTAGTTGCATGGAAAAAATTATAAAAGATGGGGAAATTATACCTCTCATCTTGAAAAAAGAAAGTAACAATCAAAAATAACTTGCAGTACTGAGAAATTCTTTATCAATATACAGACAACAATATCGAAATGGTTGTTTACTTTTTATTGGGGCAACTACCACTGCAATGTAATCTGAGAACAACCATAATGGCTAGATCTCCTTCCACAGGATAGGTTTCAGGTATGCTTTAAATCAGTGTTTCTCAACCTGGAGGTTGGGACTGGAAGATCATGAGGAGGTGTCAGAGGGGTCACCAAAGACTATCAAAAATACACTATTGGTCATGTGGGCTGTGTGGGGGAAATTTGGCCCAATTCTATTGTTGGTGGGGTTTAGAATGCTCTTTGATTGAAGGTGAACTATAAATTCCAGCAACTACAACTTCCAAATGTCAAAGTCTATTTTGGGGCATATTGAGTATTCGTGCCAAGTTTGATCCAGAACTATAATTATTTGAGTCCACAGTGCTCTCTGAATGTAGGTGAACTGCAACTCCAAAACTCAAGGTCAATGCACACCAAACTTTTCCAGTATTTTCTGTTGTTCGTGGGAGTTCTGTGTGCCAAGTTTGGTTCAATTCCATCATTGGTTGAGTTCAGAATGCTCTTTGATCATAGAACTATAAATCCCAGCAACTGCAACTCCCAATGACAACATAACCCCCCCCCCCAACCCCATCAGTATTCAATTTTGGGCATACTGTGTATTTGTGCCAAATTTGGTCCAGTGAATGAAAATACATCCTGCAAATCTGATATTTACATTATGATTCATAACAGTAGCAAAATTACAGTTATGAAGTAGCAACAAAAATAATGTTATAGTTGGGGGTTACCATATGATGAGGAACTGTATTAAGGGGTCACAGCATTAGAAAGGTTGAGAACTACTGCTTTAAATGAAACACCACTTTAGATTATAATTCTTTTAGTAGATTATCATAAGTAATGGAAGAAGACAGAAGTAGTCACAGTGATACCTAGAAAGCTATGTTAGTTTTCT
This sequence comes from Anolis apletophallus, assembly GCA_030556195.1. Taxonomy (NCBI): domain Eukaryota; kingdom Metazoa; phylum Chordata; class Lepidosauria; order Squamata; family Anolidae; genus Anolis; species Anolis apletophallus. Next base: position 77,617,771 of record JARBWK010000003.1, read on the forward strand.
TGTGACTGAAAATAAACTTGACTTCCAGGATACTCCCTGCTCTCCTCCAGGCTTGACAGTCCAATGGGGAGTCTCCTTGGTCTTTCACCCTCATCAGGACAAATGACACATACACATGTCTAGTCCCTTGGGAATCCTTCTGTATGTTGTCAGTGGGAAGTGGAGTGGATCTGGAGAACAAAGGCCAGGTTAACCTGCTGTCCTGGTTTGAAATGACCACAACTTAATTGGCTACAGCTTACACAAAAGTCTGACATAATAAGCCAAGTCTTGGGCTCAAAAAAGTTGGTGGAATGGAGATTTCTGAGGCAAAGTGTTGTTTGAACATTAGGAAATACTATTGTAATTATAAAAGTTTAACAGTGAGAGGTGAAAAGGTTACATCTAACTGAAATCTAACTGCGCTTTCTAAGCAGAATTAACTGTTCATATCCTGTTAACTGTCAGTAAATTCTTTGCACAATCCTGTAAGGCTATATATAGAATAAGAAAATAATTTAAATCATTTTTAAAAGATTGGTTTCTCCTTATAGGCCCATTAATAAACATTCTTCTGACTTGCTTAGCTTCCAATTGCTGACCACTAGGCTTATAGATATAGATACAAGAGAGTGTAATTTCTTAGAAACAGCAGCAGTTAGTGGCTATACTCTGGGGTCCCTTCTACACTGCCATATAATCCAGATTATCAAAGCAGATAGTCAACATTATTTACGTTGCACTGGATTATATGAGTCTACACTGCCATATAATCCAGTCCCCTTCCACACAGCTGTATAGAATCCACATTGAAATGGATTATATGACAGTGTGGACTCAGAAAATCCAATTCAAAGCAGATATTCTGGGTTATTGGCTGTGTGGAAGGGCCCCAAGTTCAAAGCAGATAATCTGAATTTTATATGACAGCGTAGAAAGGGCCTTGGAGAGATCTTTTAAATCTGGAGTAAATTCACTTAGAAATCACTGCTCAGATGGCCCTGGTTGATGGAGTATAAACAGCCCCAGAATGAATGGAAGAAGTTCGGTTAAGGTAGCAAATTCAGGCATAGAATGGGCCAATGAAGTAAAGTTGTTTTTATAGTTATGTGGCTGTTTTATATGCTTATGTATTGTTTGCTATGTATGGCACTTGAAGTGTTTTTGCGAGCCTCCATGAGCCCCTTCCTGGAGATGGTCGCAGGTTATAAATAATGATGATGATTATTATTGTTATTATTTAAAATAGCATCAGTTCAAGACAATATGCATTTCAAAAGGATTAAAATAGCTATACAGGCTGGAATTCTGCATGTACTACTTAGACGTCTTCTATACTGCCATATAAAATCCAAATTATCTGCTTTGAACTGTATTGTGTGGTACTGTAGATTCATATAATTCAGTTCAAAGCAAATAATGTGGATTAACTGATTTGATAATCTGGATTTTATGGCAGTGTAGAAGGGTCCTTACTTATATAAGTATCTTAGTTGCATAGCTAAGTAGTAAAGGTGGGTGATCCATAAAAAAAGTTTCTAAACTCGTTTGGGGGGGGGATTTCCGTTGGTGGGTCGTTATAGAAAGTTTTCCAATTTTTTTAAAAAAATTTAATTTTGTAATACAATGGTTGAATTGCAGAAACATTTGAAAATCACACTCTGACAATTTAAACGTAATTGATAATGATTTTTCATCATTAGGTCGTTACTGCTTCAGCGCAGGACTGACACTGTTAAAAGCACAGGCAAATCAATGCAACATTGTGGAATACAGAGAGTTGGGAAAAAGGATAGGGGGTTCAATTAAACACTCTAATGTAATATCAATCCAAACATCTAATTATGACAAGAACATATCAGTATCTAAGAGAAATGTATATATTCAATGTTCTGATACTCAAAGCTCACAGGACTCAAGTGTTTCGCCCAAGGACTGGGTGTGCCAACTGCCTCAGTTTATCCCACATCAAGTTAATGTCCCACATGGGGATTCTTCAGTTCATGAAGAAGGTTTAAATGGGTAATGTTTAATAAAGTCACCCAAAGCAATTCCTATATTGGTGTCTAGCCCCTTTATTTCAATGTCAAGGGAGTAAACATTAGCTTCCTGCTGGTAATATCTGTTTGACAGTGGATAAATTATCTTGGAAGGCAGGGGCGGTCCGAGCTCTCCCGGGGGGGTAAGCGAACATTATTTTGCCCCCCCCGGCACTCCCAATGTGCGCTCCATTTTGAGGCGCCGCGGCGTCGCCCGCCCTGCTGCTGCGCTGCGCTCCGCGGTTTCGCGTGCATGCGCAGTGCCTACGGACCTCTCTTGAGGTCCGTAGGCACTGCGCATGCGCGCGAAACCGTGGAGCGCACATGCGCAGTGCCTACGGACCTCTTTTGAGGTTCGCAGGCACTGCGCGTGCGCGCGAAACCGCGGAGCACACATGCGCAGTACCTACGGACCTCAAGAGAGGTCCGTAGGCACTGCGCATGCGCGTGAAACCGCGGAGCGCACATGTGCAGTGCCTACAGATCTCAAGAGAGGTCCGTAAGCACTGCGCTGCGCTCCGCGGTTTCGAGCGCACGCGCAGTGCCTACGGACCTCTCTTAAGGTCCGTAGGCACTGCGCGTGCGTGCGAAACCGCGGAGCGCAGCGCAGCAGCAGGGCGGGCGACGCCGTGGCACCTCACAATGGCGCCCCACCCGGAGCGTCAAGATGGCGCTCTGGCGGCGCGTAGGCCGCGTAATGGCAAAGACCGCCCCTGGGAAGCTGGTAGAATTTCTTCTTTTTTGTCAGTTTTGTAACTGAGATGGGATGGCCATATGTCAGATATGTCCTAACTGATTGACAACAACTAGATAATTTTAGACTTTTGATTCAGCTCTCTGATTAAGTGATTCTATGATGTATATTTGTCTGTGCATCACATAAATGAGATTCTGAAAGATAAGGTCCAATAATAGGAACCAATCTTCTTTCAATGAAACCAATGGGACTAAGTATGAACAGCAGTTTTCCTTTTCTGTAGCCAATTGGTGGCTTCCTGTTGATTAAAAAAAGAATCACATGAGGCAGGCAAACCAGCATTGTATATCCCTATCACATGATGCTGTGTGCATTTGGCTGCAAGCAACCCCTACCTCCCGGTGATTCTCCCATCCCTAGCTATAGATGGGTAAAACTCATCAATAGTTTCCATTCTGCTATGTTCACACTATTATATAATGCGATGGGTCCCTTCCTTTTCTGTGCCAGCATGACAGCACTAAAGTGACATCAGAGGGCAGGATTCTCCTCCTTTTCCCTCTCGTCTTCCTCCATCTCATTATTCCCAAGCTGCTGTTTTTCTTTTTAAAACATATATATTGCCTCTTTTTTGTTTTTAATCTTGTGCAATTATGACGACAACAACAACAGAATTGTATTAGTGTAGGAAGGCAGGGTTATGATAGTGTGCAGAAGTATGATCATCAAACCATATCTTGGAAAATCAGTACCACTGCATTATTGAAAAAAAGTGTGCTAATAAGCACCTAATACAGGACATACCTATTATCTATGCTAGGAAAATAGTGAGTTGGTTTGATAAAGTCATTTTGTCCCAACTAGAGTAAGTTGATTCAATCAACTGTTGTACTTTGAGTTATATAAGGAAATTGTATTATTTCAATACTCTTCTTTAGTAATGATTTAAAACAGATTGAGGTCACTGATGGTCATCACTTACATTTCTGGTCACAGGCTATTGGACCAGAAGCCATGCCACCTTAAATTCTTAAATTCTTCTCAAATTCAGCTGCCAAGCATCAAGCAAAGTCTCAAGAGAAAGTAATTGAGTACACATAAATCAACTTTAAAATGTCTTGGTGTGAAAGCAAACATGCCAGCTGACAGTTCTATGAGCTTATTGCCTCTTCCCTATAACTTTCCATCAGTATATAAAGCATGGTAGTGCTTCTCTAGCTTAACCTCATAATGCATATTATTGAGATAAATTCAAAACTGTGAATCAATCTGAAGAGCCTAATAAGATAAATAGTAACTATTTGATATATAGATGGCCATTCCATCCCATTCAAGTTGGCTGCAATGGAAAGCAATTGGCAATAATGTTCACAAAGTAGCTTATGGCTTTAGGCAATCACTGGCATTCCAAGTTCACTTGCAGCGACATAATAAACCAGAATAAAGAATAAAAAGAACAGTTCATTTCTCTGAAAAAGCTTTTCAGCACCCATGGGGAAGGTGAATGGCAGTACCAAATAAGAACGAAAATACAACACATTCAATTTCCCCCCCTGAGAAAGAAAAATGTATCCAAACTCTTCCTGACTCTCCCCTCCCCAACGGGTCACAACAATATTATGCATTGCAATATTGTTGTGATTCACAAAACACTACAATACTTGAAAATAATATACAGATATTTCAAATTTGCTCATATTTCTTCTGCAATTCTATAATCTGTGATAAATGTAGGGCTTAAAAAAACTACCTGTGTTACTGGTGCCCAGGGATGTTGCCCCTAATGGTGGAATAGCTTCTTAGCAGCAACTCAGGGAATAATATTATAGAGAAAAACCCACCACAATTTCTACTCCCTGTAGATAGTGTTTTTTACAGCTACGTGACTTGCATGAAACTCGCAGATGCACTTCAGCTCATAGTCTTAAAAGCAAATCTCTCAGCACACTATGAGCATGAATTCAAATGTACTTGAGGATTACTCAAGAACACCAAACAGAAAAGTGTCTTAGTATGTTCCTCGGTATCACTGGAAAGGAAAATTGTAAAATACATTAAAGCTTAGCTGAAGAATTAATTGTAGGCAAAAGGGCTGTCCTATGGGGCTCCCTATCCTGAGTAGCCAATGTTCCAAGTCTAAAGCTAGTGTAACATGATCATATTCCCATTAGCGATCAATATCACAGTCAACACCACAACATTTGCAGAAACAAATGCTATTGGAACAGCACTGACACAGTTTCACTGGCAATTTAATGGAGTTGAGGCATATTTACCTTGGCTCCCAAGAAGCAAATATAAAGAATAGAAGTAGATAATTTCTTCAGACTGGGGTGACACGTTGGTTCCTCGCAAATCCACTGGGAATTGTGGCTGCTAAAATTTATTGGCAGTATACTATCTCACACTACTTTGAAGCAGGTGAACAATAGCTCACAAACAAGAGAAGTAAAAGAAGGGGGTTGCATGGGATTAATAGGGAGGGGGGAACCAAACAAGGTGAAACTTGTTTTAATTGAGTTGTTCATGTGCTTTTTGATAGAGCTATTGGTGGTTGTTTATTTTTGTGTTCTCTGTTTCTATTTACACATGATCAAAAAGAAAAGGGGGTCTGTTCACAGGAGGCAACTGCTGAGAAGTGAGAGACTCAGTTCGCAGTGGAGCCATAGAGTCATTAGTACTATATAGCTGCCCATATCTGACTCACAGATACAATGAGGAAAATTCCAAAAATGTAAGATATTCTACCTTGACATCTGAATTGCAATACGCTTAAAGTAGATTTAAAATTAACTTCAGCAGTCGCCATTTATTAATTTATCCCCCCAACCCAGTTTTGAAACAATTCTAATCCATCGATGCCATGACTTATGACTCAACTTTTCCCAGGCAGAGGAACTTCCTGTCAGCTCCATCACAATTTGTCAGTTAAACATCAGAAACAGTCATAAAAAGGGAGGGAGGAGAAGATGGTCTGAGATTGCCTTCTGGACTCAGGAACCCGAATATTCAGTTTGGGCAAATGGGCTGTCATGTGGGCAGTTTCCTAACTAACTTTGAGTCCCCAGTAATCTGGCATAGTGCAGCCACTTGATCCTTTTCGGTATTTTTTTAAAAGAACAAAAACTAAGAAATATCACTACTTTAAAAGATCACTATTTTTCATTGCTTTAATAGAGAGATTTTCTGTTTTTTCTATCTTTTTAAAACACAAATCCTGATATTGTGAGAGTGACCCCTCACAATGTCGAAGTTAAATCCATTTTTAGAAAAGTGGGGGGAGAGGATGGAGAATCCACTCACTTGTGGGATATGGATGAAAACGGTTAGTAATGGAGAAACCAGCAAATTCAGATGACCTGTGATAAGTAATGAATAACGAAACAGTGATTTGCAAAGCTATAGGACTAAATACCATGATTATATGATATCCCCACCTCAACATGGGATAAGGTCTTTAGTTCAAACTATCATCATGTAGGTTTATAACACTGCTTCTTTATGTCCGCTTTAATATTACTGTTGAAAGTGTTGGCATTTTATTTGTTATTGCTTTTATTGATATGCCTGGATGCAATGTTGGTTCACAATACTCAATTCCCTGATCTCATCACTATGGAGAAAGGGGGGGGGGGGGGGAAATGATTTTTTTAAAAAGCAAGTTCAAAAACCAAAGTCCCAAAGGACATTAGCAATCATATGAGTTATAAACAACCAATCTCAAACTACATCTCTATATGGAGAATGATAAAAATTAAAATATTTTGAACTGTTGATTTGAGAAAAAAAGAAGCATGATTTTTGCTGGCACTTCTTTTCTGGCACTAAAAGGTTTTTGAATGGTCACGGGAAAGGCAGAATAATGAACATGCAATAAGGAGTTGGAGAATAGAGGCCTATATGCCATTCAAGTTATTTTACATAGGCCTAATGCCAATATTGAAATAAAACAATTTGTTCAAGTAAATAAACTTGTGTAATAAAATGGTTAGGTGAATGTAGTAATTATATTTGATTTGGGAAGGAAGTAAGTCTTTATTGATTAGCCCACTGGCCGTATCAAAAACTTTGACATACACATACAGTACAACATAAGTTAAAATAAGCAAGCAGTTAACACAATTAAAACTTGATTAGTAATTATATGGTTAACAAATGCACAAACTGATAGTTTGGTCTCTGGACAATCAGATTGGGACAAGACACATGATACTACATTGATTTCAGATTATAGAGCAAAATGACTTTGACCCAAATCTGCATCTAGAACAGTGCAATTTGGTATGAGATCCTGCACTGACAGAAATAATTATGATTGTGGAGTGATATCATTGTAGCTACTTCTACCAATATTCCCAAAAAATACATGACTTAAGCTAGCCAATACTCCAACCAAAGAAGTCTTTCATAGTTACTTATCTCAATGTGCCCTACAACCTACAGTCAACATTTCATAGCACAACTATCTGCAGTACCTCACAAACCTTTCATTTGGGGCACTACTTGGTTAAGAGGCAGTTTGGGAGGTGGTCACTTTTAGTCATTAGCAAGCTTAAATGTGAATCCTGATGAGATTGTAAATCCAGTTTATGTAAATATTGAATGGGATGCCAATATACATATTTATTTTACACCCCCCCCCCCCATGTCTAAATTTTTGAAATTTCACATTATTCCATTGTGAGCATAAAGCTTAACTGAGTGTTACCATGATCAAACATTCAACTGTGGTAGGAATTCCATGTCAGACTCTCTAAAGGAATGCACTCAAAGTTCTGAATCTGGATGTACAAAACTTGTCAGATATTTTTAAGGAACAGGGCAGGCTATGCCCACTTAATGCCTTGAGCTCTTTGTATGCTAGACATAAAGAGTTTTGTCAATTTTGATACGTTCTTATTAAAAATAAATAAAATAATATTCCTGACCATCCTTATTGGTGTCTAAACCCTTTGATGCCGGTTGGGTATCCCTTATTTATTTTATTTCTTCACATTTATCTACCCCCCCCAATGGCTCGGGGCGGCTCACAACAAATGAGTCATTACATAATACTAAAAACAGGCATATATAAAAACACAGTGCAAGCAAACAGATAAAAACAGTATATAAAACAACAATAGTCGTGCACTAAACACAACAACAGCAGACACAGTTTCAGGGTGGCTATGAACACACAGGTTATCCAAATCCGTAGGTCTGCTGGAACAACACAGTCTTACAAGCCTTCCTGAACGGGAGAATGTTTTGAACCTGAAGAGCTTTGGACTTTGAATTTTTTCAGGATTTTGAATACCTATATTGGCATACAGCTACATATGAAATATCTTGGAGATGGGACTCAACGCTAACCACATAATTCATTTATGCTTCATATACACTCTATATTCATTGCCTAAAAGAGATAGATGCAGCAATTGAGACTGATCCTGACCCTTTGTTACTGGCAATTGGTTTGACCTGGACTATGATTTGAATGTGTGTGATTTTAAATGAATGTTTTAATAATTTAATGTTTAATTACTGTTTTAATTGCAATTGTTATTTATGAATCTGCTTGATGGCATCAAATGGTTGCTTGTTGTAAGCCACCCCGAGTTCCCTTTCGAGGGTGAGAAGGACAGGATCCAAATATGCAAAATAAATAAATAAATGAATAATTTTATACACAGTATTTTTAGTGGTTTTGTAAGTGAAACAAAGTCTGTACACATTGAGCCACCAGAAACTATTTCAACCACCTAGCTGGACAATTTTGGATTATGGATGTCTTCAAAATTCAGAATTCTTGATAAGGCTGCCAGGATTATTTTATTCCATTTCTTCTTTGAGTAATCTCCCCCTTCTAGAGATCAACTGGAACAGGGGTGCTCAGGAAGTCGATCGCGATCGACTGGTCGATCCTGGGACCGAGGGAGGTCGATCCCAGCTGGATTGTGCACTTCTGAGGGGGCGGAGCCATGCCGCGCTAAGCCCCGCCCCCTCCGCCGGCTCCAGCATTTCCACTGCTTCTCTAGGGTAGAGAAAGGTTATGCCAAGCCAGTAGTGGCTATCTATGCCTCCACTGGCTTGGCATAACCTTTCTGTACCCTGGAGAAGCTGTGGAAATGCTCAAGCCAGAGGAGGAGGGGGCGGAGCTAAGTCCCACCAAGCTCCGCCCCTCCTCCTCTGGCTTGAGCATTTCCAGAGCTTCTCCAGGGTACAGAAAGGTTAAGCCAAGCCAGTGGTGGCATAAATAGTCACCACTGGCTTGGCATTACCCCCTTCTACTCTTTTTTATTTTTTAATTTTTTAAATTTTTATTGAGTTTTATACATAGATAAAATACAGTTGGATAGAAAGAGGGGGCGAAGAGGGAAGAAAAAAAGAAACCCAAGGGAAGGGTAAGTAGAGGGATGGGGTGTGCGGGATGGAAAAGAGAATGGGGGAGAGGAGGGGATACAGTATAGTTAGAAGTTGAAACATGAAATATGAGAGTGTTCTTCCAGTACGGTTCACGAGGAGTGTTGGTTTTCCACACTTGAAACAATCATTCCTTCGCCTTAATTCCGACTTCCGATTTCCTGACTGTGAGTCTTGCCCTTATATCTTTAGTGACTTTAGATAGCGTTTTAGAGGTTGCCAATCAGTTCTGTTTAATACTCTGGTCATTGACCCTGCTGTTCAGTTCGTCTAGTTCCATCAGTTCTTGTAATTTAGTTATCCATTCCTCTATCTGAGGAACGTCTTCTTTTTTCCAGCTTCTCGCTAGAACTATTCTTGCTGCTGCCGCTATAAAATATATAAGTTTATCTGTCTTTCGGTCGATCTTCTCATCTGTTAGGTTAAGAAGATAATAGGCTGTGTTTAGGTCGAAATTTTCCTCCCTTATTTTTTGTGTATGTGTATGGATTTGTGTCCAATACTTTTGAATCTTTGGACAGGACCACCAGCAGTGGAAGAATGACCCTGGCTGCTTCCTGCACTTCCAGCACTTGTTGTTTGTATTTTTGTAATATTTTGCCAGTTTTTGGGGAGTTAGGTACCACCGAAAGTACATCTTGTACCAATTCTCCGCTATAGTAGATGAGCCTAAATATTTTGTAGTTTTCCTCCAGGTGGTCTCCCATTCTTGCAATAATATTGAGTGTCCCAAATCTTGGGCCCAGTCTATCATAACTTGTTTTACTGATTCGGTTTCTACGTCCCATTCCAGTAACTTATTATATAGAATCCTGATTTGTTTCTTCTCGTGTTTTTGCAGATTCTCCCAAGTTGTTTCTTCTTCTGCGAAGCCTTTTTTACGGTCTGATTTAAAATATTCTTTTATTTGGGCGTAGTGGAACCAGGAGATTTCTGTACCTGAGTTCCTTAGGTCGTCTATCGATTTTAATTCCCACATTCTATTCCTCCTTTCCAATAGTGTTTTGTATGTAAGCCATTTCTCCATCGGAATTTCCTTCCTGTGTTGGGCCTCTAATGGTGATACCCAAAGAGGGGTTTTCGAGTATAGTCTTGCCTTGTATCTATCCCACGTCTTAATCAGGGCAGCCCTGATATAGTGGTTGGTAAAGTTTTTTTCTAATTTTGCTTTCCCGTACCAGATGTACGCGTGCCAGCCTCTTCTCAGGTTGAAACCTTCTAGCAATAGTGTTCTTGTTTTCTTGAGTGTGGTCCAATCTATGACCCAACTGAGGGCAGCTGCATCGTGATATAGTTGTAAGTTTGGAAGAGCCAATCCTCCTCTTTCTCTTTTGTCCGTGAGGATCCTGTGGTTTATTCTTGCTCTCTTGCCTTCCCAGATGAATCTTAAAATGTCTCTCCTCCATATTTTAAAATTGTGGCCCGTTCTTAGGACCGGGATGGACTGAAAGAGGAAGATCATCCTAGGTAGGACATCCATTTTGATTACTGCTATTCTACCTAGCAAGTTTAATTTGAGATGTTTCCATTTTTCCAGATTTGCCTTTATGGATTTCCACATTGTTTCGTAATTGTTTCTAAGTAATTGGTTATTTTGAGCTGTCAGTTGGATGCCTAAATATCTTACTTTAGCTGCAACTTCGATTTTGGTTAGGTCTTTCAGTTTTTCCGCTCTATTTTTTTTGATATTTTTAGATAAGATCTTAGTTTTAGCATAGTTTATTTTAAACCCTGCCACTTTGCCGTACTGTTCCAATTTCTCTATCCACTTATGAATTGTCTCTACCGGTTTCTCGACAATGCAGACTATATCGTCTGCAAATGCCTGAAGCTTGTACTCTTCTTTTTGTATTTTTAACCCTTTTAGATTGCCGTCGGATCTTATATCTTGTAGTAATAATTCTAACATAAAAATAAAAAGGAGCGGGGACATCGGGCACCCTTGCCTCGTTCCTTTCTCAATTTGAATGGTTCCTGCCGAGCAGCCATTAACTATAATATTTGCCTCCTGGTTTTGGTAAATTGCATTTATTGCGTTCGTTAACGAAAACCCCATATCTTTTTCTTTGAAAATCTGAACTAAAAAATCCCAATTTGCGTTGTCGAACGCCTTTTCGGCGTCCAAAAATAAGAATCCTACTTCTTTCTGGGTATTTATGTCATAAAACTCTATCGCGTTTATGATCGTCCTTAAGTTGTTTCTCATGTATCTAGATGGTAAAAAACCGGCTTGATCCTCATTGATAATCTCGTTTAAAAATGTTTTGAACCTATTAGATAGAATTTTAGTAAACAACTTATAGTCATTGTTCAATAAAGAGATGGGTCTATAGTTCTGTACCCTGGATGGGTCCGACCCCTCCTTATGCAGGAAAATAATATTAGCCCTCTTCCAGGAGTCTGGAATTGTCCCCTGTTGCATAACATTGTTAAATATGTCTTTAAGATATGGTGTGATTTCTTCTTCAAATAGCTTATAGTACCTGGCTGTCAGCCCATCTGGACCAGGCGCCTTGTTGCTTGGTAGAGTTCTGATGGCCTCTTTTACCTCCTTTGAACTCACTGGTTTGTTTAATAATTCTCGCTGCGTTTCACTTATTTTCTCTAGTTTCTGGTTCGCTATATATGAGACTATATCTTCCATTGCTATTTTGTCCTTCTTATATAAGTTTCCATAGAATCTCCTGAATTCTTCCCCTATTTCGTGGCCTTCATATATGTCTGTTCCCTTTGTTGTTAATTTAGATATGTGTTGTCTTTGTTTTTTTTCCACCAGGCTTTTGGCTAGCAATTTGCCCGGTTTATTCATATTAGCATATTGGTTCATCTTTAAGTACTTCAAATTTCTAGCTATCTGCTCATCTTGCTCCACATTTATTTCTTTTTTCAATAGCTCGATTTCTATCTTGGTTCTCTTACTGCTCGGATTTTTTTGAGCAGCTTTTCTCTTTCTTCTAGATCCCTATATATAGTCTGTTTTGTTTTGCCTGTCTTTTTCTATTCTTGGTTGTCCCTTGCTGTAAGAAATGGCTCTTCATGACCGCCTTACTTGCCTCCCATAAAATCGTCCTTGAGATCCCATCTTTATCGTTCAAGTCAAAGTATTCTTTTATCAGCCCTTTGTTGTACTCTATTTCTTTGTCTGTTTGTATCAGACTATCGTTAAGTCTCCATCTTCTTTCTTTTTTATATCTGTGAAGTGATAGTAATAGGGGGCAGTGATCGGTATTAACCCTTGGGAGGATTTTGATTTTTTCGATTTTTGTTATTAGGGTGTTGGAGGCCCAGGCCATGTCTATCCTGGACCAAGATGCATGGCGTGCTGAAAAGAAAGTATAGTCTTTTTCCTTTGCATGCCTCATTCTCCAGATATCATTTAGAGCTAGGTCTTGTTTCAGTTTTAACATCCCCATTGGCAATTTGCCTCCCTTGATTTCTTTTCCTTTCTTTTTCGCTCTGGATCTATCCAGCTTGGTGTCTAGGACCCCATTAAAGTCCCCTATTAATAAGATATTTTCGTAGCTTTGCCCCTCCAGGAAATTCTTTAGTTGTTTTACAAATTTCGATTTTTTTCCCGTGGGAGCATAAATATTACATATTAGTATTTCTGCCTGTTCTATTTTTACCTTTACACCCAGGATCCTGCCATCATTATCCTTGAAAGCCAATGATGCTTCTATAGAGTCCTTAACGTATGTTGCCACTCCTCTTTCCTTTTTGGGGGCTGAAGAGTAGAAGACTCTTCCGAGACTCTTTTGATTTAAGTATGATACATGTTTTTGAGATATGTGCATTTCTTGTAATGTAATTAAATCAAAGTTGCCTCTTCTCAAGATATTTGTGATTGCTTTGCGTTTATTTGGTGAATTCAGCCCGTTTACATTATTTGAGTAAACCGTCACTGCCATTTTCTCCGAAATTAATTAGTTCATAGTCCTTTTTCTCCCCTTCCTCCATCAAAACGATGTTGTCCTCTGTTGAGTTGGGTCTCTCTCTCTTCTTATCTTGCTTTCTATATTCCAAAGTCCAATTCACGTCTTTCGGGTCTTTTGCTTTCTCTGAGGGGGCCTTTTCATTGCCTTCTCCCTTTCCCTTGTTTTCCGTGTGTTTCTTGAAAAAACTGTAGAACTCTTTGGCCTTATCCTCGGAGGTAATCCAGTGCTTTTCCTCCCTGAAGATCACTGATATTCCTTCGGTTTTCTCCCACTTATATCTGACTTGGTGCTTCTTGAGTTCATCCACTAAAAATAATATTTTTTTCTTTTTAATAGGGATGTGGGAGTGAATTTTTTCAAAATGATAATTGGCTTTCCTTTATAACTAACTGGTATTTGTCCTTTGTTTTTCAAAATCTCATCCCTCACTGTAGCAACCCAGTTCACTTTTGTGTCCGGGGGGCAGGGGGCAGCACCGGGGGTCCCACTTGCATTAGAACCAGCCGCAGCTGAGGAAGAAGTGGAGGAAGGGGTTAATGAGCTAGCTGCACCTTCCTCTCCCACAGAGAGCTTGGCCTGGGATGAAGGATGGCCGGATGGCTATGAGAACTGGGAAGGTCAGGCTGATTCTGAAAGTGCTGATAGCGATGAATGTTATGAGAAACCGGGTGGGTACGGATCACAGGAGAGAGTTTGGGAAAACATGGGCGATGAGGCCATGGAAGCTGAAGGGGAGTTAGACTGTCATGAAGATAGTGAGCCAGGTGCTGGGAGGCAAGGTCAGAGCTTTGATAGGAGACGGAGCATCGACTTCAGCAGGAGGGATTGGCACCGCAGCCTAGAGCGCCAGAGAAGCGCTAGATCCCGTAGCACAGATTACCGCCGAAGCCTAGAGCGTCGGGGACCCCGCCGTGAGGTTTAAGTATAGGATCTGTGGGAACGGATCCTCAGTAGCTCGGCCACTTCTAACCTAAGGAGGTGTAGCGAGCAAAGGACCACGGAGCCAAGTTGCGGCTCGTGCCTTGCCAAGAAGTTTCTTGGGTCCATGATTGAACTTTGCCTTGTTCCTTGATCCACTTGGTTTTGCGGAGCTTTTGCCAAGCCTTGTGCCAAGACCTTTGCCTTTGGATTTTACAACGGACTCTTTACTTTTGGACACTACTTTTCTATATCTAATGGACAATTGCCTTTTTATCTGTTCTTTATTATTCAATAAATAGTTAGCAGATTACCGTCTCTGTGTGTGTGATTAAGGGGCCGGCCGAGTCCTTGCATCGTGACACTCACCGATCTCCTCCCGAAGGATACTATTACGTCCCTCGCCACCTTGTTTCTCTTGGCGTAATTAGTATTTATCCGTTGTACTCGATCTATATCCTGCTCCATTTGGACTGTTGGGATATTCAGAATCTCGGCTGTCAGGGCCACCACAATTTCCCTTAAGTTCTGGTTTTTCTGCTCTTCAATGCTCCTATACCTGAGTTGGTACTCAGTCTCCCTTATGGCCATTAGTTCCTGTTGTTTTTCTATTTTGGCATTTATTTCTTCTAATTTGGACACTTTCTCTTCAATTTTTTTTAAATTTTGCTCGTTTTTGTGTTGTCTTTTTTAATGTCCTTAAGCTCTTGTTGCATCCCTGTCATCTCCTTTCTTATGTCTGAGAGTTCTTCCTTCAGTTCTTCTTTGAGTTCTACTTTCATCTTTCCTAATTCTTCTTTGAACATTTTCTCCATTTTGGCTTGCATTTTTTCGCTGTTATCCTGTAACTGTTCTTGTATTTGTTCTCTCATTCTCTGCATTTCTTGAAGAATATCTCTTCCGGAGACCTCTCCTGACATGGAGTTCCTTCTTCCTGGTGCTGTCTTAGTTGATTTGGGTGCATTTATATATTTTTACATCCTTCCTTCCTCCTAGTCTAATGCCAAATGTATAGTAGTTTTCAGGCCTTGTTTATATTCCCTCAGTTTCTTCCCTTGACACTGTTCCCTGTATGGGTCAGATGGGCTTGGGTACTTGGGTACTTAGAGGACTTGCAGACTGCTTCCTCACAATGTCATGCCACTGCTTATCTTTTATTGCTTTCCCTTTTGTTTGCTTGTCTGCTCGCCTCGTAGTTATACTCGCTCTATTTTAGGTCCCTCTCGCTGAGCCCTCTTGTTTTCTCTTCCCTGCTTTCTGCTTTCTGCTTTCGGGTTGCGCTCTACGCGTATATGTCAGCCTTTTAAGTTTTTTAAGTCTTCTCTACTATCTGATCAATCCTTCGCTGTCTCCCTCCTCCTGCGCGCTCTCCCCCGGCGTCCTGTCACTTGGGCTCCTCCCCCAAAGTGCCTGTATCTTGCGTTGCGCGTCCGGCCACCCCGCCTTCTTTTTACGTCCTTCCGTTTGTGCCCGCCCCTTCTAGCGTCCTGGCGCCCCGGCGTCCTGACATGTGTGTGTCCCGACGCGCCGCCGTCTAGCGTTGCCGCGTTCCTTCTCTTGCTTGCTTGGAAGGGAGAGCTGTTCTTAAAGGGGACGTCTGTCTTTCCGCTTCCCACTCCTCGGCGCGATGCCTGGTGTCGGTGAGTCAGCCCTTCTTATTAATCTTATTGCTCTCCCTCTCTCCCAGATCTGAATTCCCGTTTGCTTACCGGGGCCGGGGCCTCTTCTGTGGAAGGAGTCTGCTCTCTTCTTGTGGGAGGGGGTTGGGGCCTTTCCTCTTACTGCTTCAGATGATCGCCGACTGCCTCTCGGTCGCGTCTCAGCTGTCCTCCACTTTTCCTTAACCTTAATCTCCTTCTTTCTGGATGATTGCGCTTTCCGTATTGTTTGAGCTACTTATGTTTGAGCTTGTCACCATCTGCCACAGTCTATCGGCTAGCGGGCTTCATCTCCTCGCGTCCCGTTCTTTGTCTTTTACCCTTTCTCTCTCTCTTCTCTCCTCTACTTGGATTAAAATGAAAGCGGTCGGCCTGTTGGGCACAAAGTGCCTTGCACCCCCCTCTTGGAAGCTTCTTCTGGGTCGAGGACCGGCGTAGTTCCTTACACCGTCGCCTCAACCTTGCTGAAGGTTGCTATGGGACTAACCTCTTCCCGTTAGCCCTTTTGGGAGATTTTCGTCTCCCCTCCGTTGGGGGGGGGGGGTTCGGAATGCCCGAAGTTCTCGGGAGCTTCAGACACCCGTGGCGGCCGCCATCTTGCTTTCACCCGGAAGTTCCCCCCACCTCCTTCTACTCTTGAGAAGCTGTGGTAATGCTGGAGCCAGAGGGGGAAGGGGGCGGAGCTAGGCCCCACCAAGCCCTGCCCCCTCCAGCATTTCCACAGCTTCTCCAGGGTAGAAGGGGGTAATGCCAAGCCAGTGGTGGCTATCTATGCCACCAATGGCTTGCATAACCTTTCTGTACCCTGGAGAAGCTCTGGAAATACTCAAGCCAGAGGAGGAGGGGGCGGAGCTAAGCCCTGCCAAGCTCCGCCCCCTCCACCAGCTTCAGCATTTCCACAGCTTCTCCAGGGTACAGAAAGGTTATGCCAAGCCAGTGGTGGCATAGATAGCCACCACTGGCTTGGCATTACCCCCTTCTACCCTGGAGAAGCTGTGGAAATGCTGAAACCAGAGGGGGAGGGGGGCGGAGCCAAGACCCACCAAGCCCCGCCCCTTCCCCTGGCTCCGCCCTGCTTCTCTCTTGGTAGATCTTGCTGACTTGGTCTTAGTATAAGTAGCTCGCACACTGAAAAAGTGTGGGC
Source organism: Anolis apletophallus (assembly GCA_030556195.1). Classification (NCBI taxonomy): domain Eukaryota; kingdom Metazoa; phylum Chordata; class Lepidosauria; order Squamata; family Anolidae; genus Anolis; species Anolis apletophallus. The sequence continues at coordinate 77,634,543 of JARBWK010000003.1, forward strand.
ACCCCTGAACTGGAAGAAGGTGCATGAGGAAATACTCTTGTTTCTAGGTCATTAAGTGATGCCAAGCTCAAATGTTTTCCATGCTGACACTTTCCTGTCTTTGTGCTCTTAAATCTAAAACTCAGGAGACACCCTCCCCTTTTATGTGTGTGTGTGTGTGTGTGTGTGTGTGTGTGTGTGTGAAGAAAGTTAGCATTGTATGTTTTAAGGCACTGTATAAGTGCCACATGTAAAATGCCTTGAGTCCCCCTTGGGGTAGAGGAAGGTGGGATATAAATAAGGTAAATAAATAAAATAAATAAACTAGACATTTCTTCTCCTTTTCAGAATTTGCAGTATCTAGAATGTAAACATATGACTATTCTGTCTATTCACTGGACATGGCTGAGGATTTACAAAACCAAGAGGAGTATCTTCTCCATAAGAAATTGATGTGTACATACCTTTCCTTAGTACTATTTTATGCCCTTCAGGGATGAAACCTTCCTAACTAGGTTTCTATAGCCCTCAGCTAAATGACTTGAATAATCTTCACACTTTTTTTCTATGCAAATAGAGAGGTAGAGAGAGAGGGAAAGATGGAAGGAGAAAGAAAGAGAGAATAGTCAGCACTATACTGATTCCTGTTTTCTTGACTAAAGCACATTCCATTCAGTCTGTGATGGAGAAATATGTATTCTTTTAACAAAGGGCTTGCTTACACAAGCATTCTTCATTAACCTCATGCACTAGAGCTGGACATTGCAATTCTTCAGAGTCACATTGAGTTGTGCTATCTACACAGAAGGAGTCTCGTGATATTGCCTCCTGTACAGTTTTAACCAAAGTCTTCACATTTCCGCCACTCACAAAGGACATGATTTTTTAAAAAAAGAAACAGAAGTAATAAGAAAAATATACAGACTAGACAAAGTATGAGTAAATCTATTTATTTTTGTCATCAGGATACTTCTTTTAACCCAAACAGTATGTTAGGTGTTGAGGCCCAAAATGTCTCATGCTGCCCCCCCCCCCCCCAAGTAAATAATGATTCAGAAACTTATATGACATGCTTTGTCTTGCAGTAATTTGGTCTCCTTCAGAAGAAATCAAAATTTCTTCTTGAAGAATGAGAACATAGAAAATATCTCTGCTGTCAGCAAAAAATGGTACAAATACAATACATAGGTAATTTATTCCAATCCTGATTCTAGTCACAGCCTGTAATGTCACAAGATTCTTGCTGGAGTGAGAATGTATTTCATAATTTTCACAACCTTTTTTTTTAAAAAAAGAAAGAAAACCCTAGTACTAATGGGCTTGTTTTGTTTTGTTTTGTTAAACTTGTTTCTGGCTATGGTGATCCTGGAGTGGAAATATTACGGAGTTTGCTTGGCAAGATTTGTTCAGGGGAGATTTTTCATTGTCGTTATCAGATACTCAGACAATATGACTTGCCCAAAGTCCTCCACTGGGTTTCCATGGCTGAGTGGGATTTGAGACCTAACCTCTAAGGTAGGGGTGTGTGAAATACTGGAGACTAATTCAGATTTCAGATAATTCCAGCGATTCAGCAGACAAACAGCCACAATATGAACTGGAAAGGACCTCTTCAAAGCCTGGAACAAATCATGAACCACTGAAACTTTTGGTTAAATTCAGGAAGGATTTATTGATTCAGACTTATTTTTCAAGAGATCTTACTCCACTGTCCCGTGCTGGCGTGATTTACAAGAGCAGCTGCAAACAGTTTTTTCTCCTCTATGGAAAATCTGTTCTTGAGGACAGTATACCTAATTGTAATGGTTTTAATTTTGTTGATCCAGATTGTTCTTAACCACTGTCAAGTTGTCTCTGAATTATAGGAATCCTGTGTATCCAGGTCCAGTATATTCAAGACTACAATTTATTGATTGAGTTCATCCATATGTAATGTGGTCATCTTTTCCTATTGCCTCCCAATGTGCCAAGCATGTTTGTTTCTTCTAATGAGTCAAAATGACTTTTGTTAGGTTTTTAGTTTTAGTTTCTAGGAGGAAATCAGGTTTGAGTTGTTTCAGGATGATTATATCAGTCATTTTGGCAGTGCATGGTATCTACAAAACTCTTCTCTAGCACATTTCAAATGCATTTTTTCTGGTCAGCATTTTTACTGTCTAGCCTTCATAACATAGAAATAAAAAATATGATGAGATCGGTGATGCTGACTTTGGTATTCAATTATATATCTTTACACTTCTAGAGTGTGTCTAATCCTGTTATAGTTGCCCTTTCAAGTCATCTTCTGATTTCTTGTCTGCAGTTTCCATTTTGATTAATGACTGAACCAAAATATAGATTCTAACTTGCCTCACAGTTGAAGGTGCATGACTTTAACTTATTTGCAGCTATGTCTTACTGTCTTGCTACTCTCGGTTTCATTCATGAAGAAGGAATTAAAACTATGGTTGGAAGTTTTCAAATTTTTTGAAAGTTTTTCTATGTCAGTGGTTTTCAACCTGTGGCCCCCCAGGTGTTTTGACCTACAACTCCCAGAAATCCCAGCCAGTTTACCAGCTGTTAGGATTTCTGGGAGTTGAAGGCCAAAATATCTGGGGACCCACAGGTTGAGAACCACTGGTCTAAATAATGGCACATCTCTGAGCTCCTAAATGTTAGCCAGGTCTAAGGTATCTTTTACAAAGTTTTGATATTGAAATTTAAATGTTGAACTCAGAAATGTTTCCCATAAGCTAAGTGTTTTCCAGTGTGAGGTGATACAAAAAAAGCCTCCAAAGGGTTTTTTTTGCACTAAGATCAGTATGTTAAGTATATATTGAGTTGTACTGAAAGGTTAAGAACCAAATTCAAATTGCCCAGGAGATGATAGATTTTAGACACTATCAAGAACGGTTTTCATTATCTTACATTTATCCAATAAATAAAGAAAAACATAGAAAAAGATAAATATAATGCTACAACCCTGGTTTGCAGATTTAGAGGGCTGTTGTGCAACATTACAATACGTGTACAAAGCAAAAAAGATTGGATTGAGCAGACTGAAATGGGAATAGATTGTAATTGTACAAATACTGAAAATATAGTGAAAGCCGCTTGATGTTGGCAATTGTATATTCACAACAAATAGATATCCCAGTGATTTCAGAAATACAGCCCCTCAACCTCATATTTTTGTCTGTCTGAGATGGTATCTTTCTGCATGACTGGTCACTTCCATTTGTGTTTATAAAAATTAGACAGAATTTCCATTTTTTCTAAAGGCTTTCTCTCACTGTAAGAAACATCTAAATCATCCCAAGAAGATTGTTTAGTTCCACTGCAGTAGCCTCCCCCTGTCTAAGTGCCTAAATGATCTTGGACTTTCTAATCTTTTGTAGGTATTTCCAATAGAGGTTGATCAAATGAATAATGGAAAGAGAATAAGTAGAAAAAACCCAACCTTCCTCTTACAGTACATAGATGAAAGATCACCCAATGAATTTAGAACAAACATAGGAAAGTGAAATTTTTCTTCAAACAATTTGTAATTTATTTATGGAAATTATTGATAACAGCAAGGGATGGTTACAGCCACTGACTTAGATTGTCAAATATGAATTGAGAAATCATTTATGCTGAAGTAGTCTACTCATGATTGTTGGACCTAATAGGTAAATGGAATTTCCACATACATGTAGTTAAGCAAAAACTGCTCCTGTCTGACCTTTATGGTCCAACCTATGGCAGAGAGAAGTTTTGTCCTCCTCAGTCCCTTTAAAGCGAGGGCATATTTTAAGAACAGAGTACAAAAACTCTAGTTCTCTTCTAAGATGCTTATTGGTGCTAGCCACCATTTTTCTGCACTAGAAGGACATGAAAATATGCTATATAATCAGTTAGCATTGTTCTAATGGACATTAAGTTGACAACCAGCAGCTGGCAGGAGGAAGAAAAGTAAAGGAACCCCACTGGCTTTCCTTCCCTGAGTTTGTCTTTTTTTTCCTTCCAAAATACACACACACAAAAGAATCTGTCAATGTCAGCCTTGTCCAAATGGAAAACTAGGGATCAGTTGTATTTTGAGAATTCTTTCATTAACATTAAGATGACTTCTAAATGTTGGAAAGAAGGACGTAACAATTATGTTTTTGTTGAATATTGATTGCTATCATAATTCGTGTTGCCCCCAGCATTTTTCCTATTGTTGTTTCTCTCCACATTGATATTCAATGCTACAGTACATGTTAGGGATCTATGAGGAGTTTCAGGTTCAGATTCTACCATCTCTACCTACAAGGATTCGTCAATGGGTGGCATGGATGAAGAAACTCTAGGTACCAATGTTTCATATACACATAAAACATATTTACATACTGTATATGAGTAGGAAATATCACATTGGTGATTCCTTTTCACATGTTATTTGCAATAGTCTATATGAGTAGCAAATCCTTTTGGGTTACTAGAGATGCAACTCTTGCCAAATTCTTTCTGTGTTTGGAAAGTCTCTGCAACAGCGGTTTTTGGCAAAAAATAGTTTGGGACAATGATGTGAAAATCTGTACGTGAATTTTCTTGTACAGAGAACAGTATTTTCTGTTTTCTGCTTCTGGCACAAAATACAACAAATCATTAATGCATTTCTCAAGGAGAAATAATAATAATTTCAGATCAGTGTGTAATCTCCCTTTGTGGGGCAAGGTGATTGAGAAGGCAGTTTCCCTCCAACTCCAGGCAGTCTTGGATAACACACACTTCCTTGACCCATTTCAAACCAGCTTCAGAGCAGGATATAGAATTGAGACTGCTATGGCCATCTTAGTGGATGATCTCCGTATCAACACTGACAGGGGGAGTGTGTCCCTGTTGGTACTTCTAGACCTCTCAGTGACCTTCAACCATGGTACCCTTTCTGGAACGCCTGGAGGGGCTGGGAATCAGAGATACTGTGAAGCACTGGTTCTGGATGTACCTCTCAGGCAGGTTTTAGATTATGGTTCTTGGGGAGAGCTGCTCCTCAAAAAATAAGCTGTTATGTGGTATCCCACAAGGTGCCATTCTATCTCCAATGCTTTTTAATATTTACAAGAAGCCACTGGGAGATATCATCCGTAGGCATGAGACAGTGTATTATCAGTATGCTGATGACACTCAAATATATTTCTCCATCCCTTCAAAAACAGCTTCAGCTAAGGTTATTGTGTCTCCTCTGAATGAATGCCTGGAGGAGGTAATGGGCTGGATTAGGAAAAACAAGTTGAAATTGAATCGAGACAGAGGTGCTTCCCATCAAGGGTATAAAAATAAAGTTGTTGTTGTTATTATTATTATTATTATTATTATTATGGTTCTAATCTGGGGATGGAGGTGTGTCAACCAGTTCTGGATGGGGTTACACTCCCCCTGAAAGACTGTTCATAGCTTGGGAGTCCTCTTGGATCTCTCTCTCCAAATGTCAGGCCAGATAGGTGGGACAGTCAGGAGTGCTTACCATCAGCTTCGGCTGATATACCAGCTGCACCCCTTCCTAGCTAACAGATTGGAATTGTGCAATATACATTCCAATCACTAAGAAAAGTGGCATCAGGGACTGGAGTATCATTGAACAATTGTATTAATTTCCCACAAAGTAATAGTCAAAATCTTACAACAAATACTTTTATATAGTGATAAATGCCAGACATACAAGATGAATTCAGAAAATGGAAAAACTCTAGGGAATCATTCCGAAAATGTGACATAATGTAGGACATGAAAACATTTCAAAAGACAATCAGTCTGTGCTTTATAAATTATAGTAAACTCTTTGATTGTGTTGAACACAAACTATGCCTCAATCTAAAAAAAATGGATAGATGCCACAGCATCTGATTATTTAGATTCATAATCTCTATTCTGGCAGCTGTCAGGATACAAAATGGAGAAGCAGATTGGTTTCCAGTTGGCAATGGGGTAAGAAACTAGTGCACTTTTGCCACACTATATATTGTGTTTATATGCAGAATGTATCATATAGAAATGTGGATTAGACTCAGATTAAAAATTGAAGGTAAGAACACTGACAATTCAGGATATAAAGATATCATATTATTAGTGAAAAATATGAAATGGAAATGCCTATTGAGGAAAGTCCAGTCAGAAAGTGCTAAAGCAGTTGAACATTAAGAAGACCACAGATAATGTATATAACTTTAATGTGGAAATAGCCAAAATGTTCCCATACCTTGCCTCAATTATTAATTGGAATGGAGATGCAGTCAAGAAATCAGAAGAAGACTGGGATTTGCAAGTCAACTATGAAGGAAATTGATAAAATATTCAAATGCATACATACCAAAATCAAGATGGTTCATGCCATTATTTTTCTCAAAAAAGTAAAGAGGCTCTGAGTTTACAGTATTTGAACAGGGTGGTGAGGATCAGGGTGCCTTGGCAATCTCTCTCATAATGTAACATTAAGCAGAAGCCAACTTGATAGAATTTGAAGTGCTGGTTTTGACCTTTAAAGTCCTATAGGTCTCTGGTTCAGGTTATCTGAAGGACCCTATCTCCTTATATGAACCTGGTAGACATCTATAATCTACCAGTGAGGGCTTTTTCTCTGCCCCGCCATTCATTCTAGCCTTTTTGGTGGCTGTTCCCAGACTGTGGAACTCCCTCCTCAGAGAGACCAGAATGGCCCCATCTTTGCTGGCCTTCCATAGGTGGGTCAATACCTTCTTCTGCCAGGAGGCATTTGGGGAAGAATAAGGAGAAGATGCCACTGGTGAAATGTGTTGGTGTTTTGGGGGAGGAGATTGTGAGTTTTAAAGGCTGTTTTAAGTGTATCGTATTTCAATCCGTTTTTATCATAATCCACAGTGTAGTATTTATTTATTTTTGTATTGTGCATTTTATACTATGACCAAAGTGTTGGATTGTTAGCCAGTAGCCACCTTGAATCCCCATGGAAAGATATGTGAGATATAGATAAAATTAATATTAACGTTAACAACAACTTGATAGCAACCAACAATAATGCTAAATGGGATTTGTACCTAGCTAAATGGGTTCAATAGATATCAGATTTTTTTTAAAGAACTACTGCAAGTTAATCTACAGCAGGTAAGAAAATGAGCAGTTATAAGGTGGGTGGAATGTAGGAAGTATAAGAAGGTTATGGCAAGAGGTCAACCACATCAGATTGGTACTCACTTTGGAAGATATATTTCCTCCCATTCTTAAGCAAAATGAATACCTTTAATATTTAGTCTATTCTACAGCACTGAAATAGTGGCATATAGTTTTAAGGACTGTTGTTTTCCCCAAGAAATGTGACCCAGGGAAGATTGCCACATCTCTTCTGTGCCACAGATGTTAAGAAAATGTGCCGACCCTAGGGATAAACAGAACAGTTAGCGGATCCTGCTATCATTCTGAATCGTCTCTTTTCTGGTATTTTTGTCTACAATTGGAATAGAGGAGAGTAGCTTCATGATAACTCCATCCAAATTATACAAGCATAGGGTGAAAAGGTGAAACAAACATTCCATGGCATGAGCAAGACTCTAGGTAATTTGAGGAATACAGAGCAGTGTAGGCAGACAGATGAAAGTTGTCTGGTATGTAAAGTACTTCTTAAGAGAAAAACAAGCTGACCCATTTTTTAAACGAGGTAGGTTTATTCTTTGTTTTTTTAAATCTCTTCAGGGATTGGAGTAGCTCTTGATATTGCTGAATAACAAAACAAAATGCCATCTTTCCTTCGGCCACATGGAAACATTCACATTGAGAAATAAATGATATCTAGAAAGATTATCCCTAGACAATACAGAGATCTGTTTGGCAATATCATGAGACGTCTAAACATAAATCTCAGTTAACTGTGTTCTCTTCTTCATACGATCAGTTGCAATGCAATGTGTCCAGGAGGAAAGCTGCAGCAGGAGCCAACATGTTGAAATCAGCATGATTGTTTCTACAGATACATCTATATTAGAATACATGTGTCAAATGAAAAGCCCACAAGCTGAATCCAGCCCACCACATCATTTTATGTGGCCTGCAAAGCTTTCAATGCCATGGCAACATAGTTACATTTATTCAATCTTACAATGATTGCCCTTTGAAGGCAATCATAAGGCTGATCTGGCCCTCACTAAAAAAAACAGGTTGACATCCTTGAATGCAGAGGGATACCACTGTCAATGCTCAATTTTCTAGTTTGGTGAACACTTTTTGGCAGAGAAGGCGGAAAACCTTCTAAAACTGCAAATTGCACATTCCACAGCATTGAAAGTTGTGTCGAACTGTATTTATTCTACAGTGTAGATGAACATTGTGTCTGCTTCGATTACTACTAGGCTTGTGCACAGATTCAGAGTGGTTGGTTCTCTTTGACCAATCTGGCTTGTTCGGCTTGGCCGAGTGGCCGTAATGGTAAGGGTTCAGCTATTACATTTTTTCATACATAATTGGACTACATGGCAGCCAATCACAACTCCTTCTCCCCTATTCAAAATCACTTGGCATGGAGAGGCTGCCACATGCTGCTCGCATGGGGTTTCCCCGCCTGTTGGGCCAATCAAAATAGAAGAACACTGTGACGTGCTTCCTTAACCCCATTGTTCAAACCCAGACTTCCTCAAAATGAAGAAGGAAAGGGGTTAGGAATCAGCACTATTGCTTGAGAACTAGCACTATTTGGCAAAGAAGACTAATGACCTTGTAAAACTACAACTCCTGAGGTTCCATAGAATTGGGCCATGGCAGTTAAAGTGGTGTTGAACTGCAATAATTCTACAATGTAGGCTGCTTCCACACACAGGCAATCAATCCAGAACAGAATGTGGATTATAAAAATCTGGCTTGCTCCAGAGTGTCTACACAGCAACTACAAGAACCAGCTGCAAACTGCAAAGGAGTCCACACAGAGGCACCGGATCTCTATAATCCACATTCTGATCTGGTATAATTGGCTCAATTGAAATCAAGGTCTCCCCCTTCTTTTTCTTACTCTTATGTTTTGTTCTCAGGACTTAAACAATGAACAGGAAGAGCAGCTGGAAATGTTAGCTGCTGGGTCAGAAAGGTCCAGTTTCCAGCAGCCACCCAACTTCAAGCTGGAAATATCAATAGCTGAACCTGTGAGTAGCAGCTCCCAGCAGCCTCAAGAAGGATGGATAGACATACTGCCCTTGCTAGAATGCCAACAAAAAGAAGGGATGGTTCAGAAGGTCTTGGCACCTTTATCACAAACACGTTAGTTAAGAAACAGCTGATATATGAAGTTGGGCTACAGATCTAGGAGTTGTAACTCCAACCTTTGTTGCTGACAACTGATTTGCAGCCCTCTGCTTTGTATCTGCTTTGTATCTCTGCCTCATATATTCTGTGTTATCCGACCTTGGTTTCATTGCTGTTATTCTCTTTGATTGTCCAGATTGTCCAGTCAGATGTCGCATCTCCTTGTATCGACCTTGGACTGACTGTAAAATCTAGTGTTCCCATGCTTTCATTCCAGGGGAGGGGGCATTCATTTACTTCCCAGCTGGGCTGCGTAGTTGCTTTTTTTCCTTTTTTACTCTGAGTGCTCTGGCTTTAGCCCTGTTGACATTCAAGGTTGATTTTAGTGCCTTTGTAGATGAGGTTGTATATGCAACCTAAGTAAGAGTGATTTCCTGGCACTGATTTACTGCAACAGTTCTAGCTGTGCCCTGATGCTTTCTCACCTCTTATCCCTTGTGAAATGTGTTCATACAGAGGTACAATGAAATAGGTATATATATTCCATTTGCTTTACCAACATCAGATCCTCTGAATATGACAGCCAGAGATGCAAGTGAAACATGCTGCCAGATCACAGCCATACAGCCTGAAAAACATGTAACACCCCAACAATGAAACTGATCAGATCTGGACAATGAATGTGCAAAAGGGGCATTTCCTAGAACATTCATTTTCAGCCTTCTATGATGATTTGGTAGATATTCAAGAATTCTTTGATAAATATCTTATTTGGGGGAATTCCCAGATGTAGAAAGCCTGAATGCTATTGAATGTCATCCCTGCATCCCTATAAATTTCTTTGCGCATTCATGTAAACAGCTAAATCTTACTTATGTTTGTTCTGAAGTCACATCACACTGTATTCCATGAGGTTTACTCCCAGACAACTATGTGTCGGATTGCAATGTCAACCATTAAGAAGAATATTAATCCTTCTTAGTCTCCCTTAAATATATGTTCCTTTCCCCCTTGAATAAATACCTTACCATTAACATTAAGGGACAAAAATCTCCCTCTGAACCCTTCTTTTACTCTATGGCATTTTAAAAAGGCATTTACAGTTCTAGAGACAAATGGTTTTATCTTTAAAACAGCTTGAGACATAAATTAAATACTGTTGTGAAGAAACACAAAGGAAAGATCGGAAATTGAAGTCATCTTTCCACTATAGAGCTGAAACAGTCCGATACATGTTTGTTGAAATATCTAAGCAGACTTTAGGGAATAAAGAAAAAGCTCAATGGACTGGAAGATTTAGCATGCTTTTCCTCCCTAATAATGGTGGAAGTCACATGGCTTGCATCCCACGCAGAGCTTTGAAGATTAATCCTTGAGAACTGCTCCATGTTTAATTAGCCAATCATTAATTTTGATTAGTCAGATTAGACAATATGTTGGAATACTGCTGGAACATGCAGAGCATAATTTAAATGCTGAGTAATCTTATATCTTTGCTTGCTGATATTAATATCTACCCACACTAATGAAATACGTTGTTTCAGTATTTATTTATCTGTGGCAAATCTGACAGGGGAAATGACTGTAGATGTAGCACAATTGCATTTAATGGATAGTGGAAAAATAAATGCAAAGGAACAGATCTATTTTCTTTTTTTCTTTTTTCCAAATGATTTTGCAGGAGGATTGTCATATTCTCATAAAATTAGATGGAACCTCAGTACAAAGGGAGGATGATAAAACATTATTTCACACATATATACAAAATCAGTTTGATGATCTACAACAACATCTCAGTGAGCTATGGCTACTATCAATACCGAGATTCCCATTTATTACTATAGATTGCCTTGCTTTTCTCACCTGTCTTGGACTTGCAAATGGACTGAGATAAAATCAAACTCCTTCTACAACTCTACCCGAGCAACTCCCACTACTGCTTTCCTTTAGTTCTGAAAGGTACTCAGCCTATCCCATTTCAAGGGGAGTATTAGCTTTAACTATACAAGAATAAAAGTAATGGTTGCTATGAGCAGAGTTTTGTGTGCTAATGATACACCTAGGCAACAGTCATATTATCCATAAATAAACTACCTGAATCAATCAGATTTTATAATTGAGTATGCACAATTATATCTTTGATATTTGCATGGATTATTTATTGTTTGTTATGTCGAAATAGGCTTGGGGATCAATGTAGGTTTTAACCAAGAATGAAATGTAATAAACAATGAATAATGCATGTCTAGCATTGCAGACCTTTTCATTTTTTTCTTTTGCCCAAAATCAATGTTAATGACAACTATTTTAATGTTTATTATAAACTCACTCAGAGTGCTGAGGCTGTATTCAGTAATAGTGTTTCGGGGAAAAAACTCAAGACAGATATAGCATAAGGAAATATGTCATATCTTCAATGCAGTATCAGGTCTCAAGGGACTTTTATATCAGTTGTGTTCAGGAAGTGTTTGGTATTAGGTGGACTTCAGTTAGCAAGAAAGAGTATGGAAACGAATGTATATAAACTGGGGACAACTGATGGTCAATAGTTTATTTGGGGAAAAGTCTTCAGAAACTTTCAACAGAAAGCTCTATGGTTGTTGACAAACACATTCAAAAAGTTTATTTATTTATGACATTTCTACCCTGCCTTTCTCTACCCCGGAGGGGACTCAAGGCAGCTTACACATAGACAACTATTCAGTGCCATAAAACAATATACAATTAAACTAAATATTTAAATAGAATGATAATTTTTTAAAAAAAAAATTAAAAACATTTAAGACAATATTTTCACACTTAATCATGTAATCCTTAAGCATAATATTCATTGCACACCATTCCCTCTCTATCTATTCCACAAGTTCCCCAAAGGCTTGGTCACAGAGCCACTCTAGTTTAGTTAAGGCATCACTACCTACATACATTTGTTACATGGAAACAGAAGTGGGTTCTTTCTGTCTCTGTATTCTGGAATTTCCTCACTTTGTCCTTGGGCAGTGTAGCAGGGGGGAAAGGTGGTTTGCTAGCCTCTGATGAAAGGAAGCCATGATAACATCATCCTGGTGCTCAGTGTTAGGGCTGAGAAAATCAAGATGGAGCCAGAGCGTGCATGCCTGGAGTTACACTTAAAAATGTACATGTTCTGACTTATATACAAATTCAACATTCAGAAAATACCCGCAGAACCTATCTTATTCCTAACTTGGGGACTGCCTGTATAGCCATAACATGCAACCAGTATGGACTTGACAATTAGAAATGGAATATATCCCTCTATTCATAAGGGATATATTCCAAGACATGGATGCCACAAACTATGGATAATAGTGAACCCTATATTTTAGACAGAATCGTACTGGGAGACCTAGAGAACCCCAGAAACACCTCTGGGGAAGGAATATGTATAGGGAGTGTGGGTCAGAGAAACCATGGATACTGAATTGCAGGCAGTGTAAATATAAAAAGTTTCAGTTTTAGAAAACAGAAATAATACAACAAGCCTTATGAAACAAATGAACACCAAAAAAGGGTTCTGACAGAGCACAGTTGGACAATTTACTTTCCTTTTTATATCGTATTTAACTGCAGTTTCAATTACACGAGTAGATTGTTGGTAGCATACATCCTATAAGTGCATACAGGAACAAAATGGGAGATTAGAACTAATTCAGCCATTAAAAAAGTTGAAAGGGAAGTTCCATATAAAAATGTCAATGGGCTATTGTCAAGCCTCATAAAGCCAACACAATTTAGCATTTCTGTGAAGTCATTGTGAATGTCTCTGTCCTCCTAATGTCATGCTGTCATCAGGCATTAACTTAAAATGAGTGAGAAGATTTTTGACAGAAGGTCATAATGTATCAGCAGTACATGCAACGGTAGTGGAAAAGATGGAGGCATTGATGGCAGGATCTGCAGTCATGGTAATAGCCTACAGTCTGCACTACAGGCAGCTTTAAATGTTGTTTTGGGGAAACCGAGTACTTTATTGAAAGGGCAAATGAAGTGAGATGAACTGTATTGAACTTACATCAGCATTCTCAACTTGGCATCCTTCAGACTTCCTCCCCACAAATATCTCTGAGCAAAGCTTTGGAACCATGTTTCTTTATCACATAAATAGGCTCTTTCAAGAATGCATTTAAAAACACTTAGATATTTTTGGTTCCACAAGGTTGCACAAAAATGTCTTTGTTCTTTTGGCACATTTGCTCTACCACAAAATAGATTTTTGAATTTGGCTCGTGGTCAACGTAACTCCCCATATATTTGAGCAATGCCAAATGTAGCTATTTTGCAGTAGAATCCTAAACTGGAGGAAGAGGCATTTACCCCTTCTCAAATTGGGGATGTATTTTTGAGGATTTTTCTATCAAATCAAAGGCAAGGCTGACAAAATTGGTTCCCACTGTTTTGCTTTGCCTTATACAGCACCAGCTCATCTCCAGATTTAACAATATAGAGACTATCTGAAGAGTTCACTTTTCTTTTTCTCATACTTAAAGAATGATAGAGTTGGAAGGATGACAAGAATGGTCTATTCCATGAAAGAATGCATAACTTCTGAGATATGGCCATGTAGGTCCTTTTTAAAGACCTCCAAAGTAGAGTCCATTACCTTTCAAGGCAATCTGCACCACTGTTCATCAGGTCTTAGTTGCCAAGTCTTTCTTCCTAATGTTTTGTGGAATCCTTGGCCATAGAATAATAAAACTCTGTGTCTGTGTGCATGTGCGTGTGCACGCACCCCATTATTAACGGTGTTCTATGAAGATATTAATGCTACACATTAAGAAACTGTTAATACTTCCACCTGAAATACCTGCAGCTCTGGTTCAGGCAGAGATTGGTTTTCCTTCTATGAGATCTCACATTCATTTTACTTTAATCAACTACCAGAGAATTATTTTAAAAATTCCTCAGTTAAGGTCTACCCCAAATTATGTGTTGAACAGCTATCAAACTCCTATGATTTTTCTATCTTGAATTCAAAATAGAAGCTTTGGGAATACCATGATGCACAACTGGATGGAGAACCTATTAAGAATTCTACATTTCCAAAATGTAGACAGTAGGGGTGTTTGATTTTTTAAAAAAAGATTCTAAACTACAAATGGGGGGGGGATTTTTATTAGTAATTGAAATACAAAAAAATTTAAACAAATTTTGTGATTAAAACGTTATTAATAAAAATATTCGTTATTTTTCTTTGTGCCAGCTGGCTTGCCATCCACTCCTCCTTTCCTTGGAGGGGTGGATGCCATGGTAGATATTCTTATATCCCTTTACTACTCCAGTTGTGTATTTACAGGTCTCCAAAATTTAAGGATTTGCATTATTATTTGATCCCCTCATTGCTTTTGAACCTAGAACCAATCTTTACTGTTTTATACCTACATTCCAATTTTTCAGGGAGAAAAAATCTATTTCCTGCCTGATAGTGATTGACTTTATGGTAACTCATCAGCTTTCTCTTTTCACATTGAGAGCAATGAAAATCCATGCAAGATTTATTGGTGATAGTGCAGTTGATTGCTCTGAGGATGTTCTTTTCTAGTAGAATTTCACATAATCTAATTATAATATTGTTGTTTATATTAATTGTGTCATCATTTGTACTGATTTTTTAAAATATACAAAATGCATATGCTATTTGTTTCTTGTACTTTTATCATGTTGCATCTTTATATTATATTTATTTATTCTGCATGCAAATGACCTATGATCTAGGTATTAGTGAATTACTACATACATATCCATACACAACCAAAGCCTATACATGATCCTAGCTAAACTAGATAGTTTACAAAGGAAATTGTAATTTTCTTTCAACAAATGTACTATAAGAGGGGAATTAATTGGTGGGTCTAACAATGAACATGCCAGAGAATAGTTGCATTCAAAGGCCTTGGATTCAGCTCTTGTCCATGTCAGCACAGCTCTCTGTGAAGGAGGAGTTTCATTTTGGCATATATTTTATTTTTCAGTATCTATAAGTAAAACAAGGATGATTTTATGTGAGTTTCTTTCAACTCACAGGCACAAAATAGTTTCACTCTAATTATGAGACAGTCACACACTGAGCATATTTCTGTCAAAAAGGGCACACAAGCCCAAGGTTCTATAATAAAAGATGCTGCTAAACTTGGTTATTAAAAATTGGTGTCAGCACTCGCTTATGATAGGTGGTGTTATAGTTGGTTTAATGTAATTGCTTTCACTATAGTCACATTATATTGCCATCATATATATATAATGGCTGATAAAATATGTCAGACCTATAATGAAATAATGGAGCACAAATGAGGGAAACTATAACCATTGCTGTGCTTGTATATTATAAAGAATAGCATGTGACATAATTAAAGAAAGTGACAGAGCAGGGTTTAGATTACCTGCTCTTGGGAAGAGTGTGAAAACTGATGAAGGGAAAGCTTTTTTTCACATTGTGAACTCAAAAACGAACATATACTAGGTTGGATGGTTTGCCTTCCATTTGACATGGACCCTAATTTGGAACATGGCATGTATTTGCTTTGACTGATTCAGAGGCACTATAAGTTGCAAGGTATTAATAGGATAGCTGCAGAGTGATCTGGTATAATGATGTCTGGAGATCAGTTTAGGGCTTTAAAAATAGCCACACATGGTAGTATTGCAAAGGTGAAAATAGCTGTCAAAGCACGATCTTCTGAAACAGAACAAAGTAATTGGCATCCTTTGTAGACCATGCTGAATTAAGAAGGAAGCCCTCTCAATTATTTGGCTACATTTCCTCCTCATCCCTGTTATGTTCAAGTGGAATTCAATCTAGTCCAAACAAAAGACACAATAACTTTGCACAATGGCAAGAGAGGGGGAAAAACAGAAAACTTTATGCTTGTCAGCAGAGTCAAAACATAAACTTGCAGTGTTGCATAAAAATTAATCAAACAACGCAACAAACTTACATAGTCTTCGTAAGTACTACAAAATACAAAGAGCATGGCTTCTTCATCTTCCTTCAAACGAGAGAGCAGAGCAAAATGCGTAGCTGTATTCTAAAACGCATACTGTTATACCCCAACGGGTGTGGTCCAAACTTACTTGCTGACCTAAATTAGCAGTTGCACATAATGATTAACAGTATGAGGTTTTCTTTAACACATACATACTTGTTGTTGGTTCCTTTAAAACCTATTCTAACAATCCCCACCTCTTCTGCTTTGAGTGTGGCTACAGAAAAAAAAGAAACTGGTGGGGATCTTATTGTCCAAGAAGTATATGACTATACTTATTGGAATAAACATTCAAGGTCAATATTGAATCAATGGGAACATCTACACTTGGGCAGGTTACCCTGGTATAAATTTGCCCTTGAAGCAGCTTATATACGAAATTCAGATGGTCTGCTGTCATCACCCCTAATCAGCCAGGGAGCTCCTGCCTAGCCACTGCAATAGTCCCTGCTGGTGTCAGAACAGGGCATTCCTGTCACCAGCAAGAAGAATGAGAACAGCAACGCAATCACATGGGGCCCTTCCACACAATCCTATATTTCAGGACAGGGCTGTCCAACAGGCGTCCCTGGGGCCGTACATGGCCCCCGAGCCCCTTCCCTCCGGCCCCCTAACTTGTTTTAATAAAATGCTAATTAAAAAAACAAAAAAAAAACCTACTTCCGGGTTTAGGCAAGCATCGCGAGACTATGCCAGCCACAGATGGGATTTTGAGGGAGGTTGAAATCCCGTCTGTGGCTGCGTAGTCTCGCGATAGCTGCCGAAATCTCGGGTCCCGCGAGAATTGCGGCTGGCCTGGGTGCGTGCCTCCTCCTCCCTCGCGGCTGCTTCCAGGCCAGCCCCCATTCCCTCAGAGAGAGGGAGGAGGGGAGTGAGGCAGGGAAAGCCCCTCCAGGCTCTGTCCTCTTCCTGTGGAGGGCCCTCGCTTCCCGCCCCGCGGATGGGAGAGCCGCCGCGCTCGACCTGAGCTTGGCCTCGGCTCCAGCGGGAATCTTCGGGGACGGCGGCGGCGTTGGTGCTTCAGCCCTGTGGCGGGGCTCCCGCAGTATGGATAAGGAAGGGCCTGGCTCAAATCAATCAATCTAAAAACAGTGGGACATTGGGTGAGGGGGGGAGGGGTCCCTCAGCGGCGGTTTCCTTGGCGACGCTTCCTTCCCCTCCTCTGCGCCCCCTCCCCCTTGTTGTGCTGCCTTCCCCCACGTGCAGGGCGCAACGTGGCTTCCTTTGTGCCTGCCCATGCGGCTTGTTTTCCCTTCAGGTAGGGAGGGAGCTCTTTGGGCCTCCTCTACCCGCCTCTGAGAAAGGAGGCCCCATCAAGCCCTGCGACGGCATTGAGGTGTTTGGGTTTTTTTTGGTGTGTCCCAATTTCAGTGTGGACTCAAATAACTCAAAGGTATTAGGAAACATTTCCCCAAATCCACCAGTGTTCCCATTTGGGTATATTGAGTATTCATGCCAAGTTTGGTCCAGATCCATCATTATTTGAGTCCACAGTGCTCTCTGGATGGAGGTGAACTACAACTCCACAACTCAAGGTCAATTGTAAGTAAATTGGAGCCGGGAGAGGGGTGGGGGTGGAGCCGGGGAGGGGACGGAGCCAGGGGCGGAGGCAGACCCTTCAGCCCCCCAGGTGATCAGTGACCGGAATTCCGGCCCTTGGGCCCGTAGAAGTTGGGCAGCCCTGTTTCAGGATATCAAGGCAGAAAATCCCACATTATCTGAGTGTGGACTCAGATAACCCAGTTCAACACAGATATTGTGGGATTTTCTGCCTTGATATTCTGGGTTCTGGAACTATGTGGAAGATCCCATGGAGCTCTGTGTCTGGCTAAAAGTGGCATCAATAATGACACAGGCATAATCTATCCTCTTCCTTGTGCCAATCAGTACAGGGAAGGGACAATGGGACAGCAGTACCTGGGCCCTTCCACACAACCATATATTCCAGAATATCAAGGCAGAATATCCCACAATATTATGTGTTAATGTTTTTAACTATGTTTTATGTGTTGGAGGCATTGATTGCCATTTGTAAATCGCCTCTAGTTGCCTTCGGGCTGAGAGGGGCAGTATATAAATATGGTAATAAATAAAAATAAATAAATAATGTGGGATTTCCTGTATTGATATTCTGGGATATAGAGCTGTATGGGAGGGCCCTCTTTCTGAACAGGGGATCAGGCTGAAAAAGATCAGATCCTACTTCCACATTGCCCCAAAGCCCCAGAATATTCCAACAACAACAACAACAATTTTTATTACAGCCCATAGACCCATCAGTAAAACCAACAGTCATTATAAATCCTCCCATCTCAGGAGAAGTCCATTGTACAAGATACATCTACATGGCTTCAAGTAATACCCCCTATCGGAGGTCAGTTGCTTTCTCAGCCTTGTTGCCACTGCAAGGAATTTTGCCATGATGAGAGTCTCCCTGTGGCACTTTTCCTCTAAAACGTATCTAACAATCCTCTGTGGGGGATGGCTGGTCATGCGGGACAGGATTGGATATAAAAGTTGGCTATGTTGCACTGTGTAGTAGTGGCACTACAATAAAATGTGTTCTATTGTTTCTATTTCAAAAAATTAAACAAACTCCAGAGTATTCCCTGACTTTATTGAAATTGAGTCAGAGTTAGAATATAACTTTGGGCTTGTCTACACAGCCATATAATCTAGAATATCAGGGCAGATGATCCATATAATTGTTTTGAACTGTTTTATCTGCACTGGGCAGGGCACGTCTCTAGGATGGAGGACCACCGCCTACCAAAGATACTACTCTATAGTGAACTCGCCATGGGTCAGCACAAGAGAGGTGTCCCAAAAAGAGATATAAGGGCTCCCTGAAACAACATCTCAGGCTTGGCCAGATTGATCACCAACAATAGTCCACCCTGGCCTCACATGGGGAGGCATGGAGATGCACTATACACAATGCTGCGGCCTCCTTTGAGAAGTCACGCCAAATGAGTCTCAAAGAGAAACGACAATGCAGAAAGAACCGCAACTTGGAAACAACATCATCCAAGGAGACTTTCTGCTGTGCTTTCTGCAACTGGACTTGCCTATCTCGAATTGGCCTTTTGAGTCATCAATGCGCTTGTAGAAAGCGTGGGATGAGTCCTTCCTGAATCTTCGTTCGTGAAGAAAAGCCAAGATCTGAGTCCTCACTGCCATATAATCTATTTCAGGGCTGTCCAACTGGCGGCCCCGGGGCCGTATACGGCCCCCCAACCCCTTCCCCACGGCCCCCTACCCTCCTGCAAGATATCTGCCTTTTAAGATTTAAAAAAAAAATTTTTAAATATTTTTTTGGAATATTTTTTTGGAATATTTTTCGGAATATTTTTATTTATTTTTTTTTTCGGGGGGGGGGTGAGGGGCGGGGCAGGGAGGAGGAGCAGGCTCTCTTCCCTCCTCCTCCTACTTCCCCTCCCCCCCCCTCCCTCTCCCTCCCCTCCCTCTCCCCTCCTCCTTCTTTCTCTCTTTCCCCCTTTCATTCCTTCCCCTTCCACCACCTGAAGGAAAGAGGGAAGGAGAGAGAGAGTGCACGAGTGAGAGGGGCGTGGCCAGAGCGAAAAAGGGGCGGGGCCGAGTTCGAGCAGGGGGTGCTCATTCATTCCCTTTCCGGCTTCCTCCTCTCCCTGAGGCTTCGTGCCAAGTTTGGTCCTGATCCATCATTATTTGAGTCCACAGTGCTCTCTGGATGGAGGAGAACTCCCAAACTCAAGGTTCAGTACTTTCTGTTGCTCTCAGGAGAGTTTAGGTTTGATTCAACATGGCTGAGGAATGCTTTGATTGTGTTTTCCCTTATGGCAGAAGGAGATTGACTGGATGGCCCTTGGAGGTCTCCTATTCTAGGAACCCATTGTAATTATTATTATTATTATTATCATCAGAGGCTGAATGGCCATCTGTGAGGAATGCTTTGATTGTGTTTTCCCCTTATGGCAGAAGGAGATTGGACTGATGGCCCTTGGAGGTCTCCTATTCTAGGAACCCATTGTAATTATTATTATTATTATATTATTATCATCATTAGAGGCTGAATGGCCATCTGTGAGGAATGCTTTGATTGTGTTTTCCCTTATGGCAGAAGGAGATTGGACTGATGGCCCTGGATGGCCCTTGGAGGTCTCCTACTCCAGGAACCTGTTGTTGTTGTTATTATTATTATTATTATTATTATTATTAGCAGAGGCAGAATGAATATTATGCCTTATCATTCAGGGTGTGGAAGGGCCCTGGCTTCTTATTTGCCTTCCTTTCCACACATCTGAATAAAATCCCATGTTATTTGCTTTAAACCAGATTATATGAGTGTGGACTCCGATAATCCAGTTCAAAGCAGGTATTCTGGGTTATATGGCTGTGTGGAAGGGCCCTGAATCCACACTGCAATATAATCCAGTTCAAAGCAGGTTTTGTGGGGTTTCCTGCCTGGATATTCTGCGTTATATGGCTGTGTGAAGGGCCCTGAGTCCACACTAATATAATCCAGTTCAAAGCAGGTTTTGTGGGGTTTTCTGCCTGGATATTCTGAGTTATATGGCTGTGTGAAGGGCCCTGAGTCCACACTGCAATATAATCCAGTTCAAAGCATGTTATGTGGGGTTACCTGCCTGATATTCTGCGTTATATGGCTGTGTGAAGGGCCCTGAGTCCACATTGCAATATAATCCAGTTCAAAGCAGGTTTTGTGGGGTTTCCTGCCTGGATATTCTGCGTTATATGGCTGTGTGAAGGGCCCTGAGTCCACATTGCAATATAATCCAGTTCAAAGCAGGTTTTGTGGGGTTTCCTGCCTGGATATTCTGCGTTATATGGCTGTGAAGGGCCCTGAGTCCACACTGCAATATAATCCAGTTCAAAGCAGGTTATGTGGGGTTTCCTGCCTGGATATTCTGAGTTATATGGCTGTGTGAAGGGCCCTGAGTCCACATTGCAATATAATCCAGTTCAAAGCAGGTTTTGTGGGGTTTCCTGCCTGGATATTCTGCGTTATATGGCTGTGTGAAGGGCCCTGAGTCCACATTGCAATATAATCCAGTTCAAAGCAGGTTATGTGGGGTTTCCTGCCTGGATATTCTGCGTTATATGGCTGTGTGAAGGGCCCTGAGTCCACATTGCAATATAATCCAGTTCAAAGCAGGTTTTGTGGGGTTTCCTGCCTGGATATTCTGGCGTTATATGGCTGTGTGAAGGGCCCTGAGTCCACACTACAATATAATCCAGTTCAAAGCAGGTTTTGTGGGGTTTTCTGCCTGGATATTCTGAGTTATATGGCTGTGTGAAGGGCCCTGAGTCCACACTGCAATATAATCCAGTTCAAAGCTGGTTTTGTGGGGTTTCCTGCCTGGATATTCTGCGTTATATGGCTGTGTGAAGGGCCCTGAGTCCACATTGCAATATAATCCAGTTCAAAGCAGGTTTTGTGGGGTTTCCTGCCTGGATATTCTGCGTTATATGGCTGTGTGAAGGGCCCTGAGTCCACACTGCAATATAATCCAGTTCAAAGCAGGTTATGTGGGGTTTCCTGCCTGGATATTCTGCGTTATATGGCTGTGTGAAGGGCCCTGAGTCCACATTGCAATATAATCCAGTTCAAAGCAGGTTTTGTGGGGTTTCCTGCCTGGATATTCTGCGTTATATGGCTGTGTGAAGGGCCCTGAGTCCACATTGCAATATAATCCAGTTCAAAGCAGGTTTTGTGGGGTTTCCTTCCTGGATATTCTGAGTTATATGGCTGTGTGAAGGGCCCTGAGTCCACACTGCAATATAATCCAGTTCAAAGCAGGGACTGGGACTTGAGACTGGGATTTTGGTGTTCATCTCTATCTCCAAGTCAAAGCCCCGGTGTCCTCCACAGACACCTCCAAGGCGGGAGAGGGTGGAGCCGGGAGGGGCGGGGCAGGGGTGGAGCCAGGGAGGGGGCGGAGCCTGGGTGAGCCGGGAGGGGGCGGAGCCGGGCCGGGGCGGAGCCGGGGGCGGAGACAGACCCTTCGGCCCCCCAGGTCATCAGTAACTGGAATTCCGGCCACAGGTCCGGTAGAAGTTGGACAGCCCTGATCTATTTCAAAGCAGAACAGCTATGTGGAAGAGGCATAAAAACCAGGGACACTCCCTGGAAACCACTGTGTACCATAAAGACAGTTAGCAGACCATTTACGGTGTTGACCATCCCTTATCTAGAATTCTGAAATCCAAAATACTTCAAAATCATCCACATGGGTGGCTGAGAATGTGACATTTTCCCTTTCTGATGGTTCAGTGTAAACAAACATTCAATGCATAACATTAACAAACATATTTTATAAAATTATCCCCATGTGTTAAGGTGTATATGACATAAATAAATTTCATGCTTAGACTATCTCATTATATATCAATATCCAAATACTGGAGTCGGGGGGACACGGGGCTCAAATCCAAAAAGTTCTGTTTCCTAGCATTTTGGATGAGAGATACTCATCCTATATTACAATTTTAGGTTTTTGATTTTCTGTATTATATTTTTCTTCCTTTCCCTTTTTATTTTTGCATTGTATTTTGTAGACTACTTGATAGCACAGAAATAGAATATTTTTTCATTACTTATCACAATTGTACCTACAACACTTTCAGTCTATTTTTCAAAATGCCACGGTTATCTGGGAAACAGAAACACTACTCAGCCAATTTAATTCTGACTGAGATGGTCCATAGATTGGCATTACAGTACAAGCTTTGCACGCAGAAGGTCACCAGTTCACTCCTTGTCATCTTTAGTTAGAAGGATCAGGTAGGAAATGATGTGTGCGATTTCTATCTGAGACAAGGAAGAGATCTTGCCAGTTTTAAAAATAAATATTGTGAAGCATGGAGGCATTGAGGGGAGGAAAGAGATGTCAAAGCCATCCCCGATCCATTAAAGCAGAGGTTCCCAACCTTTGGTCCTCCAGTTGTTTTGGACTTCAACTCTGAGAGAGCCCAGGCAGTTTTCCAGCTGTTAGGAATTGTGGGAGGTGAAGTCTAAAACACCTGGAGGCCCAAAGGTCAGGAACTGCTGCATTAAAACATGGCAGTTGGGATTTGTCATAAACATGTCTAATATTTGGATAGTGGCCCTCTCAGCCATTCAATTCCATCCCCCTTTATCCTCCCATTCCCTGGCTCATGTTAGATGAATTCTACCTTGAATCCAGCATCCTTTCATATTCATACATATAAAAAGGGTTTTTTATTTATTAAACTCAGCTTTAATAGGAGCAAAAGAAATAGGAGCAAAAAAAATAGTAACAAATTATTGAGGCAAAAAACCCAAAAATAATTGTAGGCATCTGCTACATTGACCCTTACAATTTTCCCAACACAAATTCTTAGTCTAATATTGAGTATAGGTTTGAGGCTTATATTGAGAATTTCTCTACCATATTCTTAACCCAGTTTACCATGATATAGAGATGACTGGTAACTAGGGATGACTCCGCCCCAAGATCCCCCCTCTCCCATTTTGTTGAGTCTGCTTTAATAGAATGTGCTGGCCTCTCCATTGGCGCCCCCTTGTCTTGGGGGAGAGTCTTGCATACCCTAATGAAGTTCTGAGCTATGCTGGCGGTGGTATAATAGTCACCGGTAGGGCCTCCCATGCCAGACAGGTCACAACCGAAGGGTCTGACAAAGAGTGTCAATGGGCAGGATGGGCTCTCTAGCTTTTTGGCAACCATCCTAAGAGAAGGAAAACTCTAAGTTCAAACCCAGGCAGATGGTGCTCATCTAACCCCGTAAGGTCAACCTTTCGATTTTGATGAGAGAAGGAAACTCTCATCAAACCTACGACCTGAGGACCTCGCTGCCACCGTCCAAGCTTGCTAGGCCCCGGCAGACGAGCCTTTGGTTTAAAGATTGAGGCCAGTTCTGTGCACGCTACGCTCCACCAGAAATGTCCATTGCACAGGTTCGAAGGACACGTCCAAAGTCATCAACGTGCTTGTAAAAAGTGTGGGATGAGTCCTTCCTAAGAATCTTCGTTCGTGAAATAATGCCAGAGAGAAGGTGCTGGATCTCTTGGGGATTTCTGAAAAACTTCACATACAAATGTAGAACAGATACACCAGTCCACTCAGATGGCAACCACCAGCTGTCACTGCAGTGTTCCAAGCTCCAAAACAGTCAGGGACCATAACAAGTGGCTCTTTTTATTGCTATATGGAAAGACAAAGTCAGTATTAGTGTGTAGGAAATATACTACAAAGCCAGATGCATTTTATGTGCTGTTTCATATAAATAAATGCAAATAAAGAAATAGTAATGAAAAATTTAATAAGATATACAATATAACTGGAAGACTGAGGAGATGATCTTGCTGAGTCTGCTGTTCAGGTGCTAGCTATTGAATTAATTTTCTAGTCCCAAACCAATGCTTTCTTTTCTAATATTTCTCTCTCTTTAATTCAAGCTTAGACTGTATGATTCTTCTGTATGGGGATGCCTTGTCTTAAAGCTGGAGTCTGAAAATCAGGATGCATTTCCACATATACTGTAAGTGTGTATGTTCTCTTCTGTTTCATAAACTGGAATGATTTTGGGGTGATATGTTAACCTGGAGGAACAAATTAGTTTGATAATGGACTTTGTCATTTAAGAAGGAACATAATGAATTGCATGAACCCCTGCAATGTCACCAGAAATATTTTTGTTGAGCATTATGGATAAAAATCTGGAGATAGATAGACTACTTCTTTGATATATGATAACAGTAGCAAGAACTACTGTGAACTGCAGCATCAACAATTAAAGAATGGCTTTATTGTCTTCCAAAATGAGGAACCACAACCAGTGGCAAATGAGATCATAACACTTGTTTTTCTTTTCCTCTGGAACAATTTTCATGATTCTGCAAATAGATATGGGCCAGTCCCCATTCAGCTTGAAGGAAGAAAATCTACACAAAGTTTTTTTAACCGAAGGGTACTATGTTAAAGGAGGTTGTCTCCCTGAACTGTAGTCTGCTACAAGCATATTACATCACCTTGAGGATTTCTGTCATGATTGGTATACATCACTCCCCTGGAGCCTGAAGCAAGATCTAGTTAGGCACATGTCTCTTTCTTTGGCTTGAAGCATCTTGTTTCTCTCAGCTTCAGCACTGGAGTACTTCTCTTTCCTGAGCAATCCAAATGCCTCTATCCATACTGTAGGCTGATGTTGATGATTCATTCAGTCCCTGCTGTACTGACCAGTGTAGAAGACTTTGCAGAAAGTTTCAGCCACATATTGCACTCCAGCATTTAGTTACTTATGTGATGGATTTTAGAAATGCAATACAGTTTTTGCTAGTCAACAGAAGTGACCATAAGCAGTCTAATAGATGGAAAGTGTTACAGATATTTAGGGAAGGAAAAAATAAAGGAAATTTTAAAAAAGAAATGGTAAAAACTGTTTTGCACATGAGAGTCGTGGAGATAAGTAAATCTATTTCCATTAAAGGTTATTGCCACCCCATTGTAACATTTCATTCTGCTGTTTTTCTCATTATTCAACTTTAAGAACAAAAAATCCCCAAGAATATGTTTTAATATGTGTCTAAAGCTTAGTTCTCCCACATTTTAGAAATTGTTATCACTTTTGTTTGTTTACTATTTGTATTGCCCGTTTTAAGCCTGTTGTTTTTTAATTATTTTTTAATTTGTTAAAAGTTTTTAAGGCTTCCTCATGGCGTAGTGGGTTAAACTGCTGAACTGCTGAATTTGCTGACCAAAAGGTTGGCAGTTCGAATCCAGGGAGCAAGGCGAGCTCCCACTGTTAGGCCCAGCTTCTGCCAATTTAGCAGTTCAAAAACATGCAAATTTGAGTAGATCAATAGATAACGGTGCTCCATGCAGTCATGCTGGCCACATCACCTTGGAGGTGTCTACAGAGAACACTGGATCTTCTGCTTAGAAATTGAGATGAGAATCACCCCCCAGAGTCGGACAAGACTAGACTTAATGTCAGGGAAAACCTTTACCTTTACTTAAAGGTTTTTAAAGTTTAATTAAAAGTCAAATAAATTAATCAAAAGAAGGAATATAGAGTAGAAACACAAAAATGCCAAGAAAAAAGCAAATGACCTCCTATCTATTCTCACATGGACAAAAAGAAAACAACCTACACTTCACTTTAGGCCTCCCAATATTGATTCCTTTCTTGAACACCTCCCCACCCCTCTCGATTTTTTTTAAATTTAACAATGGCAAGTCCTTCTTTTCCTCATACAAAAAGTGAAGAAATGGTTTCAAGTCTTTCAGAATTTTTTCCAATGTACCTTTTTAAAAAAGTAAATATGTTAATTTGTCCATCTTGGCCAAGTCCTGTTCCATTCCAAAAAGGCCATTGAACATATTGCTGTTCTGCTTTTGTGTTGCATTTTAAAAGCAGAAATACAGGCAAAAACTATCACAAACAACATTTAATTTGCAATTCCATCAATATCATTTGTATGAATGAATGCTAACACCCCTAATGAATCATTTTGTATGTCGGGAAATGCATCCTCCAATCTGTGCATAAGATTCAAGAACCATACGCTTGGAATCACCACCAATAAGTTGGAGCAACCTGTTGCAAACCTTTTGATTCTAAAGGGCACAGACTTCTCAACATGGCTATATTTCCAGCAAAGCAACCTGATGATGGAGTCAATTCTATTCTTGTTTTACATGCCACCAAATCATTTTCCATTTATGGTGACCCTACTAATGAAGCTAAAAGAGGTCCTGTTATCAATTATCCTCATAAGCTGTTGCAAACTCATAGGCATGGGTTATTTGATTGAAGTCATCCACGTGTAGTGTAATCTTATCTTTTCCCAGCATGTGGACAGCCTCACAAATCAGGTAAGAGTGGGTCCCTGGATCCTCCTCCTCTTTGTTCCCCAGAGGCCTTCTCCATACCTTCTCAAATCCCCCCTCCACCCGGTGGAATGCCCATGTGAGGCAAATAAGGCCAGAAAGACAAAGAGAGAAAGAGAAAAAGGCAGAAAAGTCTTCCCTTATCCTCTCCTCCAGAGAGGGCTCTGCAGGGAACTTGTTTTCCCAGCAGCACTTTGTATGGTGTGGGCATTGAAGGAGCCTCTGCCATGATGGGAGCTGATGTTTTCTCTTGCTCTGTTCCTCGCGTTTCTTTCTCAGCCATTTAGAAGCGTGGCTGACTGTGAATTTTCCTCCCCTCTTGAGGCACACACTGGTTGGGACTTCAATTCTCAGAACTCCATTTTAAAAAAATGTTATGGTAAATTTTTTTCCAATTTTCCCAAAATCAATGAAACATTCTGAAACTTGGAAGGCATGAGGTTGGAAATGGGGCTCGTTTAATCCTGATAAACCTGAAAATGATAGAGAAGTGAGCCTCTAAAAATTTTCCCTGTTGTCACCAATGGACTGAATCTTACTGGAACAAAAATGTCACTCCCTGCTGATTTCGGGAATTTCTTGGTAAATGGAATGGGGATGGGGGGCAGCCTAAAATGGAATTGAAAATATGGTCTATTGTTGTGTTGCCAAGATCCTTTTTGAATGTGAATACATTTATTTTTACATTTAAAAAACCAAACAAATCCTTGGCGTCCAGTGACAGTTCAGGTTTTAATTGCTCTAGGATTCATTCATTTGTTTTCTAGTATCTGTCAAATTCTCCTTCAGCACCACATTTCAAATGACACCACATGTTCTTTGCAGCTTTCTTCACTATCCAGCTTTCATACTTAAGCATAGAAATATGAAATACTGTGACATAGATGAATCTGAACTTGGTATTTATAGATTTCTTTTTACATTTCGTGATCTTATCTGGTTCTTTCACCGTTGCCCTTCCAAGTTCTAATCTTCTATTGCTGTATAAAATTGAAGGGACTTTCAAGGACAGTTCATAATATGTTACAGGAGTTTGTTGATTATTTTAAAAAAGAGAACAAGCCAGATCTAAAAGAGCTTTATTTTCCATCCTGACCTTGATTAATTCAAAATTGAAATGTATGTATTAAAGAATATGCACTTTGTGTACAATTAGACAGGTCTATACTAAAAGTGCAAAGCAGATGCATATAATAAAAATAATTATATAACAGGACTATTTTTTCAATATGGTGAATAAAATTGATTTCCCAGGCAATCTAAGAAGCTTATATCTCAGAGGTTTGTGGTTTGTTTGTTTTTTAAAGTTTCATGCTGAGAAGCACTGTGAACAAATTTTCTTGTACCTGTTAATAGAATTAGCTAGCTGGTAGTAGACAATCAAATTCATTTATTATGGTGTTCTTTAGAATAAATTATGCCAGCACTCTTCAGGGCAGGACCACAGATGTCAATAGTTATAGATAATGTCCACCTAAGTGAGCAAGGACTCTATATTCAAGCCATTACTGTGTCAATTAAATTATCCTATGACTAATGCAAAATAGTGCATTGTAAATCATTAGTGTTTATATGCAGCACCAAAACAAGAATTTGCTATAACCCTGCTGAGGGGATGCACAATTTCTCCATTATTAGATTAATGTAACACATTCATGTTCAATATAATAACATTCCCCAAAGCTTTCCTGAGGAGTCGTTAATGTGTGAGTATCATCAACTTGTAATGAATCAAGGCATCCAAGATTGGCTCTTTAAAACTATTAATTTACATGCCTTGGATTCAAGGACAAGAATGACAAATAAACCAAGAAACACAAGGACTCCTTGGCCTACAAATCTGTGAAGTATTGTTGTTTAGTGAAACACACAATATTTGACTCAGTGTAGAAAAATATATGCCACATTTTCCTTTATTTAAAGCCACAAAAGCTACAGATTTCCATTTGATTGCTCTCAAAGCACAAATCCTTTCAGTCAATATGGATTGATCCATTCTTGCATCTCAGGGAGGAACATAAAAGCTTCTGGAACTAAACATAATACTGGGTGGGGATTCTACACATTACACAACAATAAAAAGTCATGGCCTTTTTATACTTTCTTTTGGGAGGAAATTAACTTGAGGATATCAACAGAATTTAAATGGCCACTTCTCAAGGGACCTTTAGCAATGGATTTTATTGGATGGGCTAGCTCTTTAAAAGAAACATCAAGTTGGAAGAGATTATAAAGGCCATCCAGTCTAATCCTGTGCCATGCAGGAATTCACCGTCAAGGCACTCCAGACAGATCACCATCCAACCTCTATTCAAATACTTCAGAGAAGGAAATTCCACCACACCCCAAGTCAGCACATTCTACTTTTGAATCATTCTATCCATCAGGAAGTTCTTCCTAGCATTTAGAAGACCATAAAGCCACTTGGGCCTCCAGGTTCAGTACTGAACCTGGAGGCCCAAGTATCAGTGGTGGCCAAGAGGGCCTTTGTACAATTAAATCTTGTGTGCGATCGACTTCCTGGGCAGCCCTGCCCTAGACAGTTCAGGTCTAGGCTATTTGGCCAACCACATCCTCTTATACAAACCGCTTTGGCTCTGAGATCTTCAGGAGAGGCCCTTCTCTTAGTCCCACCTCCATCTCAAGCTTGGTTGGTGGGAATGGGAGAGCAGTCCTTCGGAGTGGCTTCTCCTTGACTCTGAAACTCCCTGCCCAGGGAAGTCGGAAAAGCCCCTCCCTGTTGTCCTTCTGGTGGCAGGCTAAAACCTTTTTATTCAAACAGACATTTAAAGATGAAGGTGTTTAAGATCTAAACAGAGGATGCTATAGTTTTTTTTACTTTGAATATGTCTGATAGATTTCAACTGAATTTGTATATGCTGTTTGTGTTTAATTCTGTTTTAATGTCTATTTGTATATTTTAAATTTGATACCAATGCTTTTATATCAAGCCTCTTTGAGTCCCTTTTGGGGAGATAAAGGAGGATACAAATAAATATAATGATGGTGATGATAATGTTGTTGATGATGATGATAACGATGGTGATGATTATTTTCAAATTCAGAAAGTATCCCATTAGGAAGACTAATGGGCAGCAGAATATTTGAAAGGAATCACTCTGTTTTTAGATTCTTTATTTCATGCATGGAAGTATGAATTATTTCTACAGTAGTATTTTCCTCCAACATAACATCATGTACAAGTCTTAAACTCAGTGTTTGAGCTGACTGCCCCCCCAAAGAACAGGGATTTGAAAGGGACCTATTGCATCAGCAATCTTCCGTAAAGAAATTATTACATCTGCTCTTCTGAGGATGGTAGCTCCCAGAATTTATTTGTTCTGGCCATATTGGTGGGAATTGCCATCCCCAACATCTGGAGAAACGAAGGTTCAAACCTTGTTAGGTAATAGGAAAGATTGTGGATGAATTTAAAGGACTTGATATTATAAGGTAAAACTTATGGGGAAGAAAAAGAGAAATTCTGCCTCCTTGGCCCTTCCTACTTACAGCATTGCTTACTTTTTCACTAATGGAGATTCTCCAATTAGATTTTAGATATGGATCTGGAGTCAGAAACTAGAAGCAACAACATAGAAGTAATGCAATTACTTGTAATTTATTACATTTGGAAGGGGTTTATGAGGGTGTAACAAAACCAGTTCTCAAAAGTAACCCACAAGAGAAGCTTTGTTACTGGTGTAGTAAAGTAAAATTGATTTCGAGAGACATCTTAGAATATGGAAAAATACCAAAAATTATTTGTCTTCCAACCCCCCGAAATAAAGAGACCGACACAATATATCTTGGTTTCAAATTCTGGGCAACTTTTATTAAAATAGTTACCTATTTAACTTGTAACTAAACTAACTTTTTGGTGTCAGTTCAACTTGGTGTGTGTAAGCCAAGGTAGCGTCTTCTAAAGTCTACCCCTCAGCTCTTTAGGCGCACTATCTGGGTCCCCTGTAGCTTTCAACCCGGGCAACCCGCAAGGGGAACATCAGGAAAAATCTCTCTCACCTTTTGAGACTAGACTCTCCCCATTCCTGGGACATTCACCATCACCTCACCCCTAAAATTAACCTCTAGGTGAGTGTTTTTCCGAATGCCCCACACCCTTAAGGGGTACCTTAAATGTATACCAACCTTTGGAAACTAAACTATTTACGCTTTGCTATTTTATTAACCGACCATTCCATCTAAGCCCCTAATAGACAGTATAGGATAGGCAAAAACCCTGTGGGCGAATTCCTATCCGACCCCCAAATGTGAAACCATTTGAGCGATCATTATTATACTATCCATGGGCGGGAGTGGTGGGCGATGGCTTCCAGCCGAATGAGGGAGAAATGAGGGCTGGCACCACGATGTGCCAGCCCCACCTCCCTTCCAGCACTTTCTGTGCAATCAACCAATCTCTTCTCCGAGGGAGGAGACAAAGTGATCCACCCCCAACTTGTTGGAGGGTGAATTGTATTGTCTTCCAACCCCCGAAATAAAGAGACCGACACAATATATCTTGGTTTCAAATTCTGGGCAACTTTTATTAAAATAGGTAACTATTTAACTTGTAACTAAGCTAACTTTTTTGGTGTCAGTTCAACTTGGTGTGTGTAAGCCAAGGTAGCGTCTTCTAAAGTCTACCCCTCAGCTCTTTAGGCACACTATCTGGGTCCCCTGTAGCTTTCAACCCGGGCAACCCGCAAGGGGAACATCAGGAAAAATCTCTCTCACCTTTGAGACTAGACTCTCCCCGTTCCTGGGACATTCACCATCACTCACCCCCTAAAATTAACCTCTAGGTGAGTGTTTTTCGAATGCCCCACACCCTTAAAGGGTACCTTAAAAGATGTCTATATATTCATTACGCAGAATCTTATCAATTACTTTCTGCGTAAGGTGCGCACCCAATGCGACCACCGTCCTGCTGGGGGTCATATGTGCAGGCCATTTCTCAGTCCCCCAGTATTTGTTTGCCTCACTAGTCCTGGCCTCCTCGAGGGTGACCAAGGACGACGTAGCAGGTCGCGAAAAATCTCCCCCGTTTCCTTGGCTGGCTTGGGTCGAAGAAACCTGTACTGTAGTACCCTGAGTGTTGTGTAATGGGGGGAGCGCTACCTGGCCCTGGTCCCAGGGCCAAGATAGTGTGGTGTTAGTACCTTGTGATGTGGAGGGTCTCTCTGCCACATCCATCCGGGGTAGCTCCTGGACCATTTCAGCCTGACCGCACACCGGCGACGCTGCAACAGTCGCTGCTTGAGATGGGGGCTGTATTGCCGTCACGGATGATGATATCGGCGCCGCCTCCGGCAGCGACTGATCCTCGGGCCGGTCCACCTGTCTTCTTGGGGGCTGCTCCACTGGGCGATCTGCCGCCCGCCTCCGCGCTTCTCGCTCGGCATCTATCACTGAAAGACGAGACAATAGATCAGCATATATCAAGTCTCGACCAGCTAGGCGAGCAGGCCTCACCTCCCCCCTCTGGACGTTTAAGCCCATCTCTCCCTCAATCTGTTGAACCCTCAGAGCGAGAGCATCCAAATCCGCTGCAGAGACCCCCCTCTCCCTCATAGGGGGCCTGCGGGGACAATGCCCGCTTCGCCGTCTTTGTCGCCGGGCCTTTTCCTTTAGGACCTCCTACGTTCTTTTTAGGTGCCATCTGAAATGTAAAAGATCGAGACAAAACGTCAATGGGAAGCCACCATATCGCCTGGATTACTCCTCTCTCTTTGTTTGTTTTGTTTTTAATAGCAAGCTAAGCTTGACGTCGAGAGCTCGCTCCTTTTGCGAGCTCGCTCAAGCCTAGGTATATAATAACTATATATATAATTAAAGTCTGTCCATCATAACGACATATGTATATATACCCTCAATCTTATAATTTTATTTTATTTATTTATTTATTTATTTTTATTATTATTATTATTATTTATTATTTATTTTATTTTATTATTATCATTATTATTTTTATATATAAATCTTTTAACATAATATTATTTATTTCATTTGTAATTGTATCTTAGCCATTAGTGGCAAGTTGTATGCACAATCTAATACTTCATTATTTTATTCAGCTTGATTTGCATGACTATATTTTAAACGTTCAGTTGGAATTTCCCCTTTTCTTTTTTTTTTTTTTAGGTTTTATTTTATTTTATTAAGTGTTTTACTTTTAAAATGGCCGCCATCAAAATGGCGGCCCCCACAAGTGAGCCACCATGTGGCTAAAATGGCGGCCCCCATAGCAGGCCGCCATGCAGTTAAAATGGCGGCCCCCAGGTACAGGCCGCCGTACACAAACTGGAGGCTCCAAAATGGCGGCCTATACTCCGACTGCCGTACAACACAAAATGGCGGCCCCCATAGGAGGCCGCCATGTGGCCAAAATGGCGGCCGGCAACTTCCGGTCTCCGTAGCGCTCGACTTCCGCTTGCCGTACAGAATGGCGGCCACCAAGCAACCAGCCTCCGTACGGCAAGATGGCGGCCTCCATAGGGGGCCGCCATTGGAATCGGCGCATGCGCAAACCGGAGCCGCGCATGCGCAAAGCTGCTAAAACTTGGAATGGCCACCGCAAACAGCGGCGCCAGCACCAACGGCCCGTTTTCCTGGCGGATCAGGCCCAACGGAGGTCGCGGCCAGGCCCACCCCTCCGGGGACCTACCCTCCAGCCCCAGAGCTACCGCAGCCTACAAGGGGAACCGGCGAATAACCCGGGCTCCCCCCACCCCCCCCCCCCCGACCGAAAAAAAGGACGCCCAGGGGAGGGTCGAACATGGGCCTCGGGGGAAGAGGAAAAAAGACCCCAAATTCCGGCGTGGCCTGCACGGGGCCCGCTGGACCTTCTACCCCCCACCCAGTAAGTCAGTAAGGGTAAGTTTTTCCTTTATTTTAAAGCTTTCTAATACTTAATGTTGAGGTCATTCTAAATGTTATTATTACTTAATCTTATTATTTCACTGGCTGTGAGTTAAGAAATTAGTAAGGGCCCACCTCACCAAACTCAAGCTAATTATTCCTCACAGCCACTAATTAAAATTTAATTGCCGGGTAAATAATAAGAAAGGGTGGGGGGAGACCCCTAAAGCCCCAAGGCTCACGAGGCAGCTATTCCAGGTAAGGAGCCATGTCAGGACCCACTATATGGTTCCTTCTCCCCTAGGAAGGCCCAAAACCGACCTTATTCTGTTGGGATTTGGCCTCCTGAAAAAAGCTGCCTCCTTCGACGATGGCTTCCAGCCGAATGAGGGAGAAATGAGGGCTGGCACCACGATGTGCCAGCCCCACCTCCCTTCCAGCACTTTCTGTGCAATCAACCAATCTCTTCTCCGAGGGGAGGAGACAAAGTGATCCACCCCCCAACTTGTTGGAGGGTGAATTGTATTCAAAAAGATGTTCTGAGAAATTTTAACTCCACAAATATGGAAGGACATTCAGGTTAGACTTATGCCTATTTTCCCACTTGGTTATTGGCTTCAACTTGCTAAGGTCAAAGCATTCTGCTTTCCCTGCACTGCTACATTAGATGTAGGGGCTGAATCTAGACCAGGGGTGGGCAATTACCGGCCCTCCAGGTGTTTTTGACTTCAACTCCCAGAAATCCTAACAGCTGGTAAACTGGCTAGGATTTCTGGGAGTTGAAGTCCAAAACACCTGGAGGGCTGGTAATTGCCCACCCCTGATCTAGAGCATATCTATGTGGGCACCTTAACCCAGAACAGGTGAGAATTGGCTCTGTGACATTTATATGATGCATAGAGCCATCTTGCCCTTATTGTAGGCTGCTGTATAATATTTTAAGTATTTTGACTGTTTTAATGTATTATCAATTTATATGTTTAATTCTATTTCAACATTTATATGCTGGATCAGCTTTGTGTTTCAATCATAGAGATAAACGTGGGATACAACAACAACCACAGTTGTTCCTCACTTTAGACAAAGTTGGGGAATGCTCGCAGTGGTTCTCAACCTGTGGGTCCCCAGGTGTTTTGGCCTACAACTCTCAGAAATCCCAGCCAGTTTACCAGCTGTTAGGATTTCTGGGAGTTGAAGGCCAAAACATCTGCAGACCCACAGGTTGGGAACGACTGCTCCAGAGCTTCCCTGTACTTTGGCAGAAGGAGTGAACAGCAGGACCAGTGATGATTCAGAACTAGCCCCACTGTTCACATGGCTCAATGCTACCATTCTACTTTCCCTGAACTCTGTGGTGCAAGGAAAACTGGGTAGCAATTACCTGTGTCATTTTTCTTTGCTGTAGTGGTGGCCTTAGAGCTCTAGAGAGCTTGTGGCCATAGCTCCACACCCTTGCAAACCTGCCTGTGCAAATGTCTTTTGTGCTACTCACTGAAGGAAAGTAACGCCATAATCCTTCCCCATTTTCTTCAGCTGTGGTCTACAATGGATCACAGATGGATCACAGTGTTACAAAAAAGCAAAAGCTGTTCCAAAAGGGAAAATACAATATGTAATGAAGCCATAAAAATTTCTCATGTAACTCCATAAAAAGAAGTTAAGGTTGGCATATACTGCACTGATTTTACATCAGCCAAGAGATTTCTTTTATGTTGTTCAAATATGTTCAGGAACCAGATTTTATGTGGCTTGAATGACAAGTGGTCTCGGAATTAAACCATTAAACCATAATCTATGACCCAGCAAATATAAAAGCTCTCATTTCCTATTCCATTAGCAGACTTCATCCTGAATTTCTCATCATATCTGAACACAAAGATAAAATGGTATCACTAACATAGTAAATGACAGAATACCCCTAAGAATTTATTAGGGTAGTCAGCCAAAGTTTGGAAGTTCATCCAAGTAATATATGACATTTCCAGGGTATTAAAAACAAAAATCTAGGCCTACATATAATACAGTTTTACCCATAAATAGCAAGTGTTCTTTTTTATTGAATAAAGTTTCATAAAGAAATGCAGAGCAAACTGACATAGAACCTTTGCAGACTATAACATTTTTTACTGTGAACGTAGTGGTCCTATCTTCTTCCACTTCTGGTATTGGTGTGAATTATTTCACCTACATCTAACCAGGGCACTGTATTTTTGCTGTGAACTTTAATGTATCCCTCCAGATCCAGCCCTCAGAGTATCAGATCAATTTTATGGGACTTGGCAGCTGTTTGAAGGAACCCAACAGCATAGCACATCCAAAGTACATACAGTTTGAACTATGGCCATATAAAATCCAGATTATCTGCTTTGAACTGGATTATATGGCACCATAGCCTCATATAATCCAGTTCAAAGCAAATAATGTGTGTTATCTGATTTGATAATTTGGATTAAAAGAGCGTGTAGAAGGGGTATTGTCACATGAATCTAGAAAACAGGAACGTTAGAGTAGTGTAGGATGTTCTATATCTTCTTCTATGAATCCTAAATATATTTATTTTGATCCGCACAGCCATACATATCCAGTTAGTTAGTATGAGTATTAGAGTTCATTTGAGACAACTTCTCTGATATTCCAGGAACCAAAGTTAGACCCCTTCTACTCTGCCATATCATCCAGATTATCAAAGCAAATAATCAATTATCTGTGTTGAACTAAAGCCCCTTCCACACAGCTGAATAAAATCCCACATTTTCTGCTTTGAACTGGAATATATGGCAGTGTGGACTCAGATAACCCAGTTCAAAGTAGATATTGTGGGATTTTCTGCCTTGATATTCTGGATTATATGGCTGTGTGGAAAGGCCCTGGATTATATGAGTTTACACTGCCGTATAATCCAGTTCAAAGCAGATAATCTGAATTGTATATAACAGTGTAGAAGGTGTCTGAGATAAAGTGTACCTTCTTTAGCCTTTCCAATTATAACTTCCAGAACTTCCTTACTGCAATAAAGTGTCCATTTTGCAGAAATTGAGATATGAGGATAATGTGCAATCATTAATTTCTCTTTCATTTTTTAATCAACAAGCTTGCTCTAATAGTGCTTGAATATTATTTTGCTCAGTGAGTTTAATCACAGGAATATTTAACACTCTAACAATCAAACTTTGCACCTCGCCATTTGTAGAAATATTTGTAGAAATATTTAAAGCCATGGATGATTGAATCTGTAGACACAAAATTCGTGGATCCGGAAGACTTTTATTTACAAATATTAACAAGCAGACAGACACCACTAGGCCATGATAGTGCCATTTACCATATGGACCTCAACACAAAGGTACATGGATTCACCACACATGCTGACTGGGGGGGGGGGGGAGTGTCTGGAGAAGCCATTGCTCCACATCCCGCATTGTGCAACTTGCCTAACTCCCATCTCATGGGGAGAAGTATTGCCCTCCCCCCATCGTTGGTAAGGCAACACAGGAAAGTTCTTGTTTTGCCACAGTGGTAATGTACGGCAGGCAAATTGGCCCGTGTAATGAGATCGTATAGCATGTTCTCAGCCTTTACTCCACAATGGACTTCAGTGGTCAGTCTACAGCTCCCTCTTTTGGGATTTCTGGCTATTGAATCTGCACTTGGAATAACTATTAATATGATATATGCAAAATTCCATGATACCCATTAATATATCCCACTTCTTCAAAGACAAATTTTACAAATGCTTTTAATAGTCATGGGTGCAGGAACAGTTTCAGTCATTTAAATCGTGTTTTTGTATCTTTTGTTTCATTTGGATGGCACAAAACAG
Source organism: Anolis apletophallus (assembly GCA_030556195.1). Taxonomy (NCBI): domain Eukaryota; kingdom Metazoa; phylum Chordata; class Lepidosauria; order Squamata; family Anolidae; genus Anolis; species Anolis apletophallus. The sequence goes on from JARBWK010000003.1 coordinate 77,672,279, forward strand.
TACACCCTCTCTGGTACGGAAATATCAGTGAAAGGAAAGGAAAGTGAAAATGGTAACTTTTTAGTCAGCTGATTTTCAGGACTTAGCTGCAGGCCCTGGCAGGCATGGGCACTTTGGGCCTGCAAGTCACACACACACACTCTTTCCAAGGACAGTAAACCCTCAACTTTACAAATTCAGATACATTTGTAGTATGTTGGCCAGTTTCAGGCTCAAGTGTCTGCCCTACCATAGTCCTCTCTTCTCTTTTCTTTTGAGTAACTCAGATTCTTGGTTATAATTATTTATTAGAAATTCCACAGTTTTGGCTGCTTCGTGTCACAACTGGGTTATCCTGTAATCTCAATGTAGCTATACTCAATGTGACCATTTATAAAGCTTCACTTTCTTTCTATATAGAAATAGGGATAGATAGACAGACACACACACACACAAATATTCCTTTTTATTTTTTATTTCACTTCAATTGTAACTTCTATATAACTTTTCTGACTATTATTTATCTCCCTTGCAATTATCTTTCTAAATTTGATATGGCTGAGACACCCCCTCCTCCATTGTGGCAACTGCATTACTATAAGCTTGCTGCCTCCCACCTAATCTTTATCTGACTCAATGTAGGCATACCTGTTCTAGGTGTTTGCCATTACCGTCACATTGTAAATGTGGAAATATGTTTGCAAATTAAAATCTACTTTATAGATTTAGAGTTAATATGAGTGTGTTCCCGGTTTGATATTCTTAGGAAACAGATGTGAATGGAAGACATATGCTTTCTGTGTCCCATATTTAAACCCTACTACAAAGCTGATTCCAGACTGTTTCTTTGCCCTCAGCCACTAGCAGCCAGTGAATATATGGAGGGAAGGGTCACATTCTCAAGTAGTGAATGCATGTCATGCCAAAGGCTTGATCTTTGCTACAGGAAAACTGTCCTTTAAAAAATATATAGAAAAAAACACTTTGTATGAGAGAGAGGGGAGCATTTCTATTCCTGCTGAGCAAAGGGGAGGGATCCCATGTGCTTACAAGAACCTTTGGAGCAGCACTCTCAGAAGCAAGGGCAGTTGGATCAGTGCTTGTCTGCTCACCCACAAAGATTGAAACTTCAAACATTTAAAACATTTAAAAAGAGCAGTGTTCTCCTTCAGAGCTGAGCAGCAATATTTCTTAGACTGCCGTGCCCAGAATCTCCCAGCCAACGTCAGCTCTGTGAATAACATTCTAGGAAAGAAGTCCCCAAACTAAGGCCCGTGGGCCAGATGCAGCCCTCCAAGGTCATTTACCCATCCTCACCCTAAACTTTAGACTTAAGGTTGCCCTAAATCTGTAACAACTTAAAGGCACACAAAAACAACAACGACAACACCAGTTTTGTCTTTTATTCAACAAATAATAAAGACATTATAGTACATTGTATTGGTATAGATTACATTTTTCTCTCCCTCTCCCTTCCTCTCCCTCCCTCCTCAACCACAGTATATTGCTACTAATCTTGCAGATCCAGCCACTGGTAAAGTCTTTATGTTTTTTGTATGATGTGAACATTGACTCCTCCATTTTTCACCCAATTAACATTACTATCTCATCAATCAAAAGCAGGCCCATGTTTTCCATTGAAATACTGGTAAGTTCATGTTGGTTAAAATTATTCTTCATTTTAAATACTGTATTGTTCTTCCAATGGTTTTTTGCTCTACAAATAAGATTTGTTCAGAGGGTATTCATGTATATTGCAAACTATAGTCTGGCCTCCCAACAGTCTGAGGGACCATGAACCAGCCCTCTGCTTAAAAAGTTTAAAGACCTCTGCTATAGGACAAATAGACTAAAACCCTTTATTGGTATTGTTCTTCAATGTCTCAGGAGTGAAGGAGTAGGCTCCTTTAATTGTTAGGTTTCCTTGCTTATACATTTATGGATTTCAGTAAGGGACAGGATGACCAAGTCTATTGAGTCATTTCAGAGAGGTAGATTGGAAAGGCCTGCCATATGGTGTTGATACATAGTTTTGTTTTGTTGTTTGAACAAGATTTTAAAATGCCAGCTCAACAATGCAAAAGTAATGTGCAACTTCTCCCACACTACTTTTCAGTGAATCTCTGAAGGAAACACATAGGCATTAAAGAGTTAGGCTTACTTTTCTGTGGTCTGTTGACCTCATAGTATAACTCTTATATGTCCAGCCCACACTATTCCCCCAAGATGGAGGATTATGACAAAATAGAATTGAGTGGGCTGTGAAAACAAGTTGCTGTGAAAGAGTTCTGGCATGTTTATGATTAAATAATTGACGGCACCATCAGATTTCTTCAGCCAAGAGTCTGTTTCAGTATTGAATATCACCAATGCATTCATTGGTCAATATAGAATTTTAGTGAATTTTATCTTGGGAGAAAGGTGGAATATAAATTCAATAAATAAGCAAAAATAAATTCTATTCTTTTCTTTTTAAAATTATGCACTTAAGAAATACACAGCAAAATCAGAACAACCTACAACAATCAAGGCAAAAGGACACTGGCAGGTATTTCCACAAAAGGACGATATGATTGAAGACATTTGAGTTTGAGTTTAATGACCACAGATGAAAATACTGGGGAAAATAAATTTAGAAAAAAATCCATGTAATGTACATGACATTCCTCAGCCCAAGATAAAAACAAAAACAAAAGGTAGTAATTCTCTATTTGAGACATTTATATCCTGTCCAAATGGCAAATTGTCCAAAGGAAATTCAAGTGTTGAAAAACAGATAGAAACTTGCAGATGCTTTTTGCTGTTGACAAAAATGTAAAAATGTTATACAATTTCATCTTTTTTATGAGAAGCATGGCCAAAAGCAGAAAATGCAATAGAACCTATTGTAATATAATTTAGTTTTTAAAATTCTGCGAAATAGATGACTATGCTTCTGAACATGTATTAGATGTCTAATCCATACTATGTAATTTAAGCATTTCCTTTTACCAATTTAGCAAAATAAAAACCAGAACTTCCAATTTAAAAGTGCCATACATTTTAATTCATTTAACTTATACATTTTATTAGTGTTGGTTTTTTCAGGAGCTTTGTGTTTGTTTAGATAATTATATTTATTTAATTGTTAGTTTTATTTTCTTGTTGTTTATGAGCTTACAGTGATGTTACCCTGTACTGTTTCTGATTAATATGTTGATCTTACTTTACTTACTTACTTAGGCAATCCCTCATGATGGTCTTCCAAATGTGAAGTCTTGGCGGTGGGTCCATAGGTGGCTGTGGAGTCCTAATCTTGAGGATGATGGTCTTCCAGATGTGGTGTCTTGGTGGTGGGTCCATAGATGGCTGTGGAGCACTCTTATTAATCTGCATGTTCTCCCTCAGTGAGGACATCAGTTTCCAGATGGAAGGTGGTCCTGGTCAGGATTGTCTTGATGCGACTTCCTCTTGGCACATTTCTCCCTTTCGCCCTCCATTTGTGCCTCTTTGTATTCTGCAGTACTGCTGGTCACAGCTGACCTCCAGTTAGAGCACTCAAGAGCCAGGGCTTCCCAGTTCTTAGTGTCTATGCCACAGTTTTTAAGGTTGGCTTTAAGCACATCTTTAAATCTCTTTTCCTGTCCACCAACATTCCATTTCCTATTCTTGAGTTCAGAGTAGAGTAACTGCTTTGGGAGAAGAATTGATGCTGGAGGAGCATTGCTTCAATGCTGGTCTTTGCTTTTTCCAGCACATTGGCATTTGTGTGCCTGTCTTCCCAAGAGATTTGCAGGACTTTTTGGAGGCAGCGCTAATGGAATCATTCCAGGAGTTGCGTATGATATCTGTAGACAGTCTACGTTTCACAGGTATATAGCAGGGTTGGGAGGACAATGGCTTTATAAACAAGCACCTTGATCTCCCTACTGATGTCCCGGTTCTCAAGCACTCACCAAAGCATTGAATGTTTGCCTTTTTGCCTGGAAGCCACCCTGAGTCCCCTCAGGGAGATAGGGCAGTCTATAAATAAATTATTATTATTATTATTATTATTATGGGGGTTTATAAGTACTTGAAGTAACTGAGTGCCTCTATTGTTTTTAGTGAAAGGTTATGAAAAGCAACAGTTTTGTGACCAGGGTGGATACCACAACATCAGCAGTTAATACTGACAAGAACAGATGTTTGTTGGTATCAAAAAGTACGGGACAGATGTTAGAATAGCCATAAATACACTTGTAAAGATCATAGAAGTTGTATTAATTTCTTTATCATTCTACATAGGAAGCAAAAACCAAATAATGGCTTATGTCAGCACTTAATTCTCGTTGCTCAGTCAAACTCTCTCATTTTTTAAAAATTAGATTGGAAGCAGTAGATGTGTCTGAGAGCTTATGATAAAGTGTGACTAACAAAACAAATTGCTGTCACTGAGCCTGGCAATCCACAGTGCTGTGTAAACATTAATTAAATGAGCAAAGATTGCACACCGTACACCAAAAAGTTACTTCTAGCCATTTGCTAATGAACCTAAGTTCATTGCAGAGCCTTCACTGGTCAGGCAGCTCCATTTTCTACTTTCTAAATATGATTTGCAAGACAATGCAAATCGTAAATGCCTGAGAAAAGGTGGGGGAAATGACCATGGTAGCCAGAGTGTCTTAGGTTGCGTTCGTGATTTTCTGTCTCTCTGAAATAGCCTTTAACTTAGATATGATGTGAGCTTATGTATGAATAGATGCAATGTGTCCTTTTTAAGTAAATTGAATAAACAATAAAGAGGTGAGCTACCTGATGCAGATCTACTCCGGTGTCTACCCAAAACTACCTCCTCATACTACTCTTGGAGAAGCCACCTGATCTTTGAGGACAATCGAATAATTGAGTGGATCCTTCACTGGCTATATACTGGGAAGTAAATTCAGGGAATTCCCACCCAGCTCTCAGGATCTTATAAGTGAGAGAAAACTCCCATGTCTACCTCAAGTCTTGTCTATTTTTCAACCTCCAAAGTCCCAGGACTTGTGGAAGTTGAGAGCCATAGTCTTCACCAAAACAGTCTCAAATATGAAATTAAAAATTCTCCCTCAATTACCTGGCCATTGATACCCAAATTATCAACACTACTTTGAACAAATAGCATAGTCCCTCAGATACAGTATGGAGTAGGCAAACCCCCTCACTCCAAAGAAATGCATACACATGTGCACACACACACATACACACACATACACATGACCAGGGTAAGGGGAGGAAATTTCTACCTGGCCTCAAGTGACCAGCAAATCTCACACTGCACCAAGGGTGTGCTACACAAATTAAGCAGAAAGACACATGAGGGGGTAGCTTAGCCTTAAATGGCCTAAATTCTCACTCCATTCATGTGAAGGGTTTTGGAGATCAGAGAAATATGCACAACCTCATGGTTTCTGACTAAGGAGGGCATCAAAGTTTTACCCCCCCCCCCCTCCACCATAGTATCCTCCACAGTCTCTTCATGCTGTGGCGTCCAGATACATGGGCTAATTGTGTGGGAAATTCAGCACATGGTATGGATTGCCAGGTGCCCTCCTCTCAAGTGTTCAATGTCTTGAATGTGTCTATTGTTCTTACAGTTCATTCTGTTAGTCTTGCATTATTGGGAAACTGGAAATGGAGTGTGCATATTTGTTACACAGAGATAAGCACCGGGACTGTGGCACTAAAATCACTACTTACCGAAAGACCATGAGTTCGAAGCCAGTCTGGGTCGGAGTGAGCTTCCGGCCAATTGTGTAGCTTGTTGTCGACCTTTGCAACCCGAAAGACAGTTGCATCTGTCAAGTAGGAAATTTAGGTACCACCTATGTGTGGGGAGGCTAATTTAACAAAATTTATGAGGCCAAAAACATCTCCAGCAAAAAGCATCCGGGGAATGCAGAAAGCATTTCATCAATGTCGCAGATGGACGGTGAAGTGACAACTCCCCTGGTGGCCAGAAAAAAGTTAAATAGCCTCTGACTGTCTGTCTATATGTGTTGTGTGTCTCTGACATTGAATGTTTGCCATTTATGTGTACATTGTAATCCACCTTGAGTCCCCTACGGGATGAGAAGGGCAGAACATAAATACTGTAAATAAATAAATAAATAAGCAAAACCCCATGCAAATGTGTTTTTCTAGTTTGTGGTTCTATTTTTACTGTTATGTTTTCTTTTCCTTGTTTTTTGAACAAGTTGACAGAAGGCTAAAGAAAGGGTACCATTCCGGTAATGGAAACTGAACCTTGAGCCTGGCACTTGAATCTTTTTTCAGCAATGATCTCTTCACTGTTCCTAAGTGAAAACATAAAGAATACTCCAGTTTCCTGATCAGAATATCCTGACAAAATGATTATTAATTGCTGCAAAATTGTTTTGCCCTTCAAAGAAAAAATAGTGTCTCCCCCCTATTCTTTAGTTTGTGGGCATAGTCACCACATATAGTAAAAGGAGCCAACCGTTGCATTACATTTCCAACAAATATTCTTTCTCTTAGGTTGTATTTTAGCTAGGTGTTTTGGCATCATATCCCAATGATACATTATCTTATAAAAATTCTAATGGAGGCCAAGATGGCTCTATGAGAACATCATCCATTTTTTTGGTAGAAGATTGAAGTAAACCCAACTGGGGCTTTGTCATTTAAAAATAAAATAAAAAATTAATGGCCATTGTGACTTTTGTATGTAGTTATTTATTTATTTATTTATTTATTTGTTCAGTCTTGTATTCTGCTCCTCCCTGCAGGCTCGGGGGGCGGATCACAGCACATAAAATAGGCGGCATGTACCAACCATGCGGCCATACAATAAAAACATAAAAACGCATCACATCACAAGGTACAGGATAAAATACAGAGGCATTTCCTTGAGACCCGAGGCGCAAGGTATACTGGGACTGTTTAATCCATCTTGATCTTCTTGGTAGTACTTTTGTATATTTATGTTTCCCATGATTTACCAATCATTATCTTCAATAATTATAATTATTTTTTCCTGTTTTTAATTTATTGAAAAGCTATCTTCCTGGTTTAGTTCTATGCTTAAAATGAATTTATTTTTTAAAAATTGTGGGTTTTTTCCATTTTGGCTTTAAGGAGCATTGATGCTTGCATTGATGATAATTATTTCAGGTCTTCTTTAATTTAGTATTCTCTGGGAGAGATTTAATTTAGTTTTCTTTATCTTTAATTTGGCTTTGAATTTCATTTATTTGATGTTGTCGCTACTTTTTCAGTTCACTTTTTTTTGGTATGAAAATGCTCCCCTTATAGGCCTTCATTGTGTCCCGAACAGTTCTTAGAGACATTCCTGGAATCAGATTAGGTTTTATAAATTCACTAATCCCATATTTACATTTTTCGACAATGTTTTCTTGTCTTAATGGATTTTAATGTAGTCACCATGTAAATGTTCTTGGTATGAATTTAATTTCCACAGATATTGGATGTGGTCTGAGATTAATGTTGGATGGATCATAGAGGTTTTTTTATCCATTTGTAGATTTTGCTGGAGGTTCAAGGAATAGGATTGGTAATGTTGAGAATTAAATGTGTAATCCTTATCATTTGGATTTTGAAATCTCCATATATCTTTACGTTTATAATCTTTTGCTATTCTCTGAAAGTTAGATAGTACTAACAAGGGATGCTGTAAACATCCCTTGTTAGTTTTCCTATACAGTTTGTTGTTTACCGCTGCAATCCTCCTGTATTCCTTTTCTTACTCAGTTTGTCTTTTTATCCTTTAACAACAACAAACATTGCATATCTTTTTGCAGAAAATGAAAATTTCATAAAAATGCTCACAAAAGTGAAAAATCATAAGAGAATGTGTAACAAGCTTTGTAATGAAAAATCATGAGAGAAAAAATTACTTTTCATGTATGAGAATGAAATAATTTAATAATGTAATGATAGGCATAGACAACAGTTGTCTTTCTACTTACTTTCTCCCTCTCCCCAAAAGAGAGAGATTTCCTTGCAGGATAAAAGTTCTTGTTCTACCACGTTGGGCCTTTCCACACAGCCATATAACACAGAATATCAAGGCAGAAAATCCTACAATACCTGCTTTTACTTGAGTCCACACTAGCATATATTGTAGTTCAAAGCAGATAATATGGGATTTTATTCAGCTGTGTGGAAGGTGCCTCAGTGGCATGGATAGCTACATTATTTTTAAAGTATTCCTATAATCACGAGAAATAAATAAACAGATAGGACTACATCTTCTTATCAACTTCTAGCATACATTTGGACCAAGAATAAATAGTTGAGAGCTTTTTTTATACCTCATCATTATGCCTGCTAGATCCAAAAGAGTCTTTTAAAGTCTTGCAGAAGGGAACGTTCAAATAATGGAATTTCTCATATCATGGTGTTGTGAGTGTGTGTGCATGTTTGTGGTGAGGAAAAAGCTGTCTCTGCCCCAAATATTCTTTGCTAGAAGGAGTTTAAAGGGACATAAGTCCTATATTTCTTTTTGATCATTTGTCTAGTTATTGAGAACCCAGTTTCATTCTTCACATCCTTATTTTGAGCAGATCAAAGACAATAAAGACAGTCCTATTTTTTTCCACAGAATTTTTAGAAACTGCGGATAGTCTCATAAGCATATCATAAAAGGCCGGGGGGGGGGGGGGGTTGCTGCAGCTGGTCATTAGAGGAACCAGAACTGAAAAATCTGTTTTTCTCCTTGTCCCATCCTTTTTCTTTTCCATGTTCTGCTCTTTAGATTTTGAGTCTGCAGTTACACAGTATTTTCGTTTTTAAAAATTGTAAGGCCCCCTCTACACAGCTGAACAAAATCCAGATTATCTGGTTTGAAATGGATTATATGTCAGTGCAGACTCAGATAATCCAGTTAAAAGCAGATAATGCATAGTATCTGCCTTGATATTCTAAATTATATGGCAGTATAGAAGGGGCCATTGTCTCAGAAGATACCCATTGGAAAACCAATTCATTTAAAAAATATGAATTGAATGCACAAAGCCATCCATGTTTTTTTTAAAGGTACTCATAAATGAAAAGGTCTTTCTATATGTGCCTAAAAGAAAGATATGAAGGACATTTCAGGACTCGACATCATAGTCAAAATTTTGTCTTTTATTTTTGCTTCACTTCTAGCAGCAAAGACATATGGCATAGAGATACAAAATATTGGGTGATGGAAGTGAAGCCTATGGACTACACGGGACCTCTGACAAAAGTCACCTGAGAATCTCTAAGGGCTCTTACACACAGCTGAATAAAACCCCACATTTTCTGCTTTGAACTGGGCTATATGGCAGTGTAGACTCAGATAACCCAATTCAAAGCAGATATTGTGGGATTTTCTGCCTTGATATTCTGTGTTATATGACTGTGTGGAAGGGCCTTTTGGCCTCCAGTTTCTTGTCGCTTCCAAAGGCAGAAAGAACAGGAGAAACAAATTATATATGGTAGTTGGTAACTCTCTAAATCAGGAATTGAGAAAATGTGGACTCCACTTTGATGGCCCACAGACTCAATTTTTAACTAAGAAAAAGCCCTACCCGGAGGAGGGAGCGGGGCAAAGATGGCGGCAGGACGGGTGTCTTGAGAGCTCCTCAAGACATCAACCGAAATCACCGATCGGAGGGCGAATCGCGCCCCCACCTCAGGCTGAGTCGATCAGCCAAGAGGCAGCGAAGCCAGGGGACCCCATCGCTGGCTCTATAAGTCGCCCCCTCCTCAAGAGGGGGAGACGGAGAGAGCCCGGTGGCCTCCCAGCCTGGTGAGCAGATCGGTGTGAGGGAAGCAGGCTCACGCCTGCAATTACTGCCAGCCCGGCCCAAACCAACAACGCAAAGTGAGTAACGGGGAGACCTGGGACAGAGGGGACAGAAGATAAGCCAAACAACGGGCGGAACCCCCTCCCAAGAAGCCCCAAATTTAGAGGCCCAACCACACAAAAACAGACAGGGAGAAGCCACGAGAAGGGCAGCGAACGCGACCCCCCTCCTCCCCTTCCCACCGGCATCACAATTAAGGACGATAAGAGTCGACGGGGGGGGAAAATAATAGTAACATCACCAGGCATCAAAATGGCGGACCAAACAACAACCTAGGAGGAACGGGAGGAAGCCTCTTTGAAGAAGAAGACCTCCATGTTTAGGCGGGAATCCCCACTCAGCCACCGGGGAAGGCGGGGAGAAGCCAGGAAGTGAAGGCAACAAGACATCCGGACTCTATTGGGGAGCGGACACCAAGGGGAGAAGAGGCAGGAAGTAAAGCGGGCGGGAGCCCGCGATCACTGACTGCCCAGTCCATTCCACCAACACCGGAGAAGGAGGGGTAAGGAAGCCTATCGTCCCGGGGAAAAGGAGACCCGCTGACCAAGGGAAAAGGGAAGCAAAGGACAGGAGGGAAAAAGCCTTGCGGGGACGACCAGAACGGGGAGGACCAGAGCGGAGAGGCACCCGGGGGGGGGGAAAAGCCACAAAATAAAAGGAGAAGAGAGGAAGAAAGGGACAGGAGTAAAGAACAAACAAAAAAACGAAGGAGGGGGAAAAGAAAGAGCCCCCCCCCCCCGAACAGGGGCACCTGGAAAGAAGTGATCAGCCTGGGCAAAGGGGAGGGCTGATTGGTGCAAAGGGCAGTAAGGGAAAGAGCAGCAATCAGTTGGCAGGGGGATTTGACAGAGCAGTGCACCCATCCTGCTCTCCTGCCAAGTTTCATCTAGCCAAGCAGCCCATTCACTAAATAATACTGCCAGCTCTGATTAGGAGTCCAGACACAGGACAAACAACTATGTCTCTGAAGGATATTCTGAGAGAGTTGCAGAGGCTGGGACAAAAGCAGGACCTGATCCTAGAAAAGGTGGAAATAATGCTAGGGGGGCACAAGAATGCGGTTCAGGAGCAACCTCACTGGGGGAGAGATGAACAAACTGAAGAAGGGACCGCTATGCTGACGAATGAGTATGAAGAAGGAAAGGGAAAAGATAATGGCAAGGAAAAGGAATCAGCAATGCAAGGCGAATTGAAGGAGAGAGAAGAGAAAAATATAGACCAAAAGCAAAAGCAAGAAGTATGGGAACAGCTGGAGTCCATTCAGAGAGCAAAAAAATGCTGGGGCTGTGCCACAGAATGCTGTCAGCTTGTCCACCAAGACTAGGATGTACATTGCCCTCCAGCAGAACCCCTCTCAGCTCCCAAAGAGGAATAAAACCAACGGAACTGGAAAGCACTTCAACAAAAGAAAAGCCAAGGGAACAAAGAGAGCCGAAGAGGGAAAGATAAACTACAGAAAATATGCCCTCTCCATGCAGTGATGACTACAAGCTATGGCCTCTGGAAACATGATCCCCCAGAGGCGGATGAAGGAGAAGCAGAATCCCCTAAAGAAAATGGTTAGATACGACCTCAGGGAAAAAGGAACGAACAGAACTAACTACCTAACCGACAAATACTAGCTAATGGTCATGGGCACTCTAATCACCTAATTGAAGGGTTAAAAAAACTGAGAAGAGATAATAGAAATAATAGTAAAAAGATAATAGTTTCAAGGGACATAAGAAGACCTGACATGGACATACAACTAAAGAAGACGAACAGAAAGAAAGAAGTGACACTTTAAAGAATAAAAAGAACTGTATTAGATATGTCAGAATGAAACCAGGGCTCCTGGAAGATGGAACTCAGCAAGAATCCCCCTTCTTTTTCCTTTTCTTTCTATCCTATCTCACTACCCTTGCCCGGTGGTTTTCCCCGCAGGATCCCGGTTCAATCCGTTACCCCCAACACCTCCTATTCCCACCCCTTCCCTTCCCTAACCCTCCTTCCTTCCCCGACCCTTAACCTTTCCTAGCCCGAAAACCCTTTTCTATCTTTTATTCAGATGTAACCAAAACTTTCAATAAAAATTATTTTTTTAAAAAAAGAAAAACCTTTTCCACAAAAAAAAAAAAAAAAAGCCCTACCCTAAGACACGAGTCAAGACCTGTGGTGAGGGGAGACTTTTGGAGGCCCTCATGAATGAGGTAAAATTGATCATGAAAGGGACAAGTTGCCACCCAAGTACATTGCCAAATACACCCCCACTCTGTTATTGTTTGACAAGGAAATTGGCATGTGGTGGATCACTTGAATAGGGTATCATTGGAAAGTAAAAGGTTCAATTAGATTAGGTAAATATCATGGCCCACTCTTTGTGGCTGAAGGGTGAGCCTCTGAAATGATCTCTCTAGGTTCTGTGGCATGGGGGACTGGGAAGAGAGCTAGAATGTGGGTTCCTCATAAAATCTTGTCATTTGGTCAGGAGTGCTGTCAGGATGGCCTTCCAATCAAGACTGGCCAAAGCAAGATATTTTGGATTGTCCTTGAGGGTTTTGGTGCTTGTGGAGGTGGTCAGGGAATTGACACCCGGGGACCTACAGGTTGAGAACTATATTTGGAATGGAGAAACAGAAGGGAAGGGCAGTTGCCATGAAAAGTCACAGGTAATTTTTCTTTAAAATTCTGCAATAATGAGAAAGGATCCAATTCGCTTCTCTCCCTAGAAAAAGTATTGGAAGAAATTTCTCCTACCCTCTGATTTAGACAAAAAGCACTCAGCCAAGTTTCCACTTCCATATCTCGGGCAATTTGTAAATCAACATTAATATATAACATGATATTCCAGTGTCAGAATTTCCTTGTATTGACAAGTGACAAACAATAAAGAAGCATTGACACAATAGCATCACATTGAACATCTTTTTTTCAAATAAGCTATGATAGATGTTGTGTGGAGGAGTGTTCATACATTCAGTAATATAGCTGGAATGTTGCTCTTCCTGAGTGAAGATGTTTTGAAATCACACATCAATTGGATTTATGCCAGTATTGTGAGCTGAAAACACCTTGTAGAATCTCAGAGTCATCATTTCCAAAGTTCACTCCTCTAATTGTTAACCTTAGTTAGCTTTATAATGAAGGCAAGAGTTTAGAGACTCTTGTTCAAATTTTCAAAGCACCCATTAAGCTCAATTAATTTAGGACTTCCAGAATTAATTGCAATGTCAGGAATATTTATTATTTATTTATTTCCATCATTTCTACCCCTCTTCTTCTCAACCCCCGAGGGGGGACTCAGAGCAGCCTAACAAGGGCAACGATTCGATGCCACATATTATACATATAGTAAAAGCAAACAGTTAAGAATAAAATACATTAAAATACAGCTAGAATTAAAATACATTAAAATACAATTAACATTAAGATGCATCATGTACATTCACAACAGTTAAAACAGTATTCCATCCATAAGCATTAGGTCTTGTCCACCAGTTTGCCATCTCAATCCAATCTAAAGTGCCGTATTGTGCTAAAGTGCAAACGCTTGGTCCCATAACCAGGATTTCACTTTTTTTCTGAATGCCAGGATAGCATTAAAAACTTCTTGGGATCCTTTCAGGTCTGGGCCCCCTTCCACACAACTATATAACCCAATATATCAAGGCATATAATCCACAATACCTGCTTTGAACTGGGTTATCTGAGTCCACACTGCCATATAATCAAGTTCAATGTGGATTGTATATAGCTGTATGGAAGGGGCCTCAGATCCCAAAATAATAGCAAAGCAAAGCAAAGCAAAGCAAAGCTTATTGATTAGTCCACTGACCGTATCAACATTAAAGACAAAAACAAAAACGTACACAAGCAGACACCAATTGCTATCCTAAAACTCCTGTAATAGTGAACTAACATACATTAAAACTTGATTAAGTTAAAAGATAATTAAAGATATCATTAAAATGTCAAGGTAAAATTACGTGCCGCAAAAGTTAAAAACAAAGGTTAAAACAAAGGTTAAAATAGGCCAGCTATTACACAATCCCAATCCAGTTCAAATATCTGCGTCACCCCTACAGTTTACCCCAGTCACCTCCCAGGTACACAGTTCTCAGCTGAGTTGCTTTATGAAGAAAAAGGGCCATTTAGTGTGTTATCTTAGCATTCTGGCCAGCCATTAAGAATGTAGTTTTGATATGAGTCGCCTGTGCAATGAATGGTCCAAGGTATTGATTTCTCTCTTTCTTGTACAAGATACAACTAAACAATACCTGTGTAATATCCTCTACCTCTGTCCCCCCACAGATACAGAATCGTTTGTTATATGGAACTTGGTTAAACCTTCCTACCACAATAACAGCACTTTTAACCACTTTAACTGCTATAGCTCCATTCAATGGAATCTTGGCTCCTCTTGGGTTTACTAAGCTACAAAGAAATGCAGCCATGGCAATTAAAGGGGAAACATAATGCTATGGTTGTAGTAGGATCCATGTACCTTCATGGAATTTTCTTGCTACGATAGGAGTGGTGACCAGAACATTCCAAGGAGACCCCACAAGACTAATGTGTTAGAAGGAGTTCAGTAAATCTGAAAATGCAAGCAGCACTTCAAACTCTCTGATATGTTTATTTATTTGTTTACTTCATTTGTATACCATTTTTCTCACCCCAGGGGGAGGGGGACTCAAAGTCTCCCAGGGGCCACTGAAATTCCCCAAGTCTTCCACAATTGAAGGAAAAAAGCCCAGAAATTGACAATTATGATCTTAATGAGTGTATTTCTTTTAATGTTATTTTGCATTTTGACTGCTCCCTTTGGTCACTTGCAGGTTACAAGTGGACCGGGCATGACTTCCTGACCCTTAACAGCTGACAACTCCAGCTGCAAGGTAAATTGGTCCTACCAAGAGGATCAAGTCATGAAGCTATTCCTCAGAAGCCCAACCAAGCCTATTTGAAAGGTGAGTAGTCCAATTCTCTCTCAAGCTTGTCTATTATAATCTTTTGTTAGGTTACACATAGGCATTTGATTTTGTTTTTCTCTTACCTCTCCATCTATTTTGTGTTGTGGCTTTTATATTGAAACCTAAAGGATATGGAAGTGTCTTCTTTTTTTATTGATTTGTAAGTTTCACTGGAAGGGCTCAAAAATGTAAATTAAAAAGTAAGAACTATCAAAAAGCCAAAAGCGAAGAAGAAGAAGAAGAAACAGCAGCAGCAGCAGCAAAATGGAATCATGTTGAGTTTGGGCTATCCATGGAAATAGTTCAAACAATCCCCAACTCTCTATTAAAGCAACTAGATTTCCCCAGCCTCTTCCCCCTCCATCTCTGACTTACATGTTGATTTCCACACTTACATTATCATCAACACCAGTGAAAAGAAGTTTTGTTCCGTATATCATCTTTTACCAAGAATCTCGATCATTCTCTTGAGCTATTTGTACCTTGCTTACAAGGACATCTGATATTGTCACGTTACTCACTATCCTCAAACTAAATGTGATTAATATTTTATTCTCTGTAGTTTCTCCCACATTACTATGCAAAGAGATGTTTTTAGTTACAACATAAGCTAAGCTATTCACAGAGACAGAGGGGGGTAGAAAGGACAATTGTCAATATGTATGACTTTTTAACCTTACTGTTTACACAAGATAATAACACAGTTTTGTGTATCCTTTCCTATCCTACATTTTCATAATCACACAGGGCTACAACATCCCTACCCAAACAAACGTTAGCATAATATCATGTTTAAGGTTCTGTTCACTAGCTTGGCATCCTCCCATCACTTTCATAGAAAGCTTTTAAGCTTTCTTTTGCCAGGCATAGGGCAACTGACATGGATTTAATGCCTATAGTGTCTACTTTTGTGTTTCTTTTTCAAGATGAAGTTGACCTGGAACGGTTGTTCAGAATACTCTTATCTTCCAGGTGCTTTGGCCTTCATTTTGAAAAATGTCCAGCATTTATTTATTTGTTTACAGTATTTATATTCCGTCCTTCTCACGCCGAAGAGGACTCATAGCAGATCACAATGCACACATACATAGCAAACATTCAAAGCTGTTTTCTAGACAGACAGACAGACAGACAGAGAGAGGTATTTTTGGCATTTCCACTTTGTTGCCTGGAGGTTATGCTTGATTCCGGCCATAGGGGGAGCTGTCGCTTCATCCACTATGATACTGAGTCATTTTGATAGTATTTCCTCCTTACTCTTTGATAGTGTTGTATAATATCTCCCCACTTTAAACAGTCCCTAATTTCTTTATTCACAGCTCAGCTGTTTTTGAATCACTTGGTTGGGCAGTAAACTAGGCTTAACTGTCAAATGCTCAATCTGACTTGGCCTTTGAACCTGTCACCTTCCGGTCAGCAGTGATCTATTGCAGCCAGCTGGTGATTAACCAGCTGTGCTTCATCCTGGTCCTGTACCAATGGTTCGAGGATCAGGGAGTTTAAGCACATAACATCTGGAAGACAAAGATGACAGGTCACTTAGATAGAAAATGGTCATAGCAGCAGATGAAGCTCGTTGTTTGCATGTTTTTGCTCATTAGTCTAATCCATAAAATGTTCACATCAGAGACCATCAGAGAAAGGAAGGAAAAGTAAAGAAAAGTAAAGTATGTTCTGTCACTCTCCTCAACTTCTTAAAATGTATTTCTTCTCTAAAACATGGTTATTTTTTCATCAGAATATTTGGCAAGTATTAAAGCAAAGAAATAACTAAGGGTGCATTTATACAGAAGAGTTAATGCAGTTTGACACCACTTTAACTGCCCTAGCTAAATGCTATGGAATCATGAGAATTGTAGTCTTCTCTGCTAAATAGTGCTGGTGTCTCACCAAACTACAACTCCCAGGATTCAACAATGTAGATGTTGCCTACGTCTCTATTCACATGGGTGTCCAGAATACACAGGTAACATCAGTATCTAACATAATTCAGACATAACAGCTTCTTCAAACTTTGCTATCCAGTTCTTTTCTTTCTTCCATCTCAACTTCACGTAGATTGACTTATAGTTACATTGGCTAAAACAGAAAACATATGACCTCACATACTTTTATGATAACAAGTATTCCAATTACAACAATGTTTAATAATAAAACCAATCAGCTATTCTGGCCTTTGCTTTTAAGCCTCACTTACCATTGGAGATAGTTCCACAAATTCTAGTCAATCAAGTGTGGATTTTTAAATTGGGACGGAGCAGTGGGTGCTTTCAAGTTTTGCACATCATGTCTTGACTCAAAATAGATTTTTTCCTTCTCTCTCTATATATACAGCTCTTGCTGATTGCCTCTATTCACATTCACATTTTTCAAAGGGCTTTCCCTGTTCATAACCTATTGTTCCTTTTAATTGGTACCAAAGTGGAGACCTGATAAAGAACCTGTGACATACAATAATTTCATTTTTTTTAAATCAAACATTGGGGAGCTAGTACTGATAGGGAGACAATCTAATACACATTTTTCCTCCTCCTCCTCCTCTGTACTATTAGCATTAGCATGTCTTGACCACCTTTCTCCCAGAATGGAATCTAAAGCAGCTTCCTAAACATGCATTTACACATTTTTGTGAGCATCATTGCCTGGGTTCATTTTAGAAAATTGTGTCAGACCCAGGTTTTTGACTTCTTTAAAAACTATTTGTATTTGGATACAAGGTACTTCTTTTTAGGCAAAAAAGTATTATATTGTGTCACTCTGACTTTAACTGCTCAGTGATCATTTATCTGTACGAAGTTGGAACAGAAACATAAAATTCCAGTTTTTATTATTTCAGTGAATACAAGTTAGACATTAGAGGGAGAATATGCAGCATAGTTGTAGCCAAGGCATTTCAGAAGTTAGTTGTTCCCTTCCAGTCACCGTATTTACATGCCCATGTATTATTGACGTGCTGAACCAGGAGGAGAGCCCATAGGTGAAAGGAATATCTTGCAGTAAGAGTGGTTTGTCACTAGAGTCAATTGGCTATAGAGGTACGGCAGCATCCTGGTTTGGATATCTTCAAAATACCTGGTGGGAATGCTCTAGCTGGAGATACTACTGCTCTGTGCCCAAGTAATTTGGCAGCTGGAAAGACTCAGGTCTTTCTAGCTGTGTGTGCTCTGTGGATTGGGCCTGGGGATCACGTTACACAATTCCTGGGCCCAATCTACAAAGATGTCTCAGGATTTTTGGGCTCCTGCAGCCAAACCCCCCCTGCCAAAACCCCTTTTAAAAGCCTTAAAAAGAAAAAGAAAAAAACCTTACCCGGCCAGCATTTCCCTGCTGCCAGCCCTCTCCTGGCATGTAGAAATGACATGCCAGGAGGAGAGGGGAGGAGGAAAATCGCTCCTTCCTCTCTCCTTCTCCTGGCACATTATTTCTATATGCCAAGAGAGGGCAGCAAGGAAATGCCATTTGGATAAATTATTTTTTAAAGTTTTTTTTTTTGGGGGGGGGGGTCCTTTTGTGCCCAGGTACTTGCCGGAAGATCTGACAAGGCATCTGTACAGCTGTACACACACACCCTTAGGAAAGTGTGGATGTTGGTCCAGTGTGGGAAATCTATTGCGAACCCAATCAGGTTAAAAAATTAAATTAAATTCCTGTCTGGAACCTTCCTAGATCAGTGGTTCTCAGCTTTTGGTTCTCCAAGTGTTATGAACTTAAATTCCCTAAAATATCAGCTATTTTATCAACTGTTCGGAACTGTGAGAGCTGAACTTGGAGTTTCAAACAACAATTGAAACTAATGCTGTAGGTAATCTTAGCCCCCTTCTACACTGCCATATAATCCAGGTTATTAAAACAGATAATCCACATTATCTGATTTCAAAAGAGATAATGTGGGATCAGAAACTTAATTATAGGGCAGTGTAAAAGGGGCCATAATTAATTCTTCTTTCTCTTGGGTATTCATATTTTTAGTCAGAATTTTTGTTGTATCATTATTTATTCTGGTGCTTGTCAGTTTATTATATTCTTTTATCTTTTGTATCAGATATTTCAGTCCATTCAGTGTATCTTCCAATATGATTATTACATCATCTGAAAATTCCTTCCAAAATTCATTTATTTTGTTTTTAACAGTAATGTTCAATTTTACGTTTGTGAAGGCCTTCTCAACATACAAGAATATCAAAGCATATTTAATTTAATAATTGGATTATTATAACATATCTATAACTATTTTGATATTATTCTATATCTGTGCCTTTGGCAGAAAATCCTTTTGATTCTCATGTATAAAGTACGTACTTGGAAGACTATCTTTATTCTATTTATTAGTATGAATGTAAAAATCATATTATCCTCATTCAATAATGACATGTATCTGTAATTTTTGAAAATCATAAGTTCTTATTCCTTTTTGATATGAGTGTAAGATTTCTAGGGAGTTATAGTTTTGGAGATTATCAGTCTTGAGAGATTTGTGATACCCATTTTGAACAAATTGTGTAGATTGCGCAATTTTTCAATAAAATCATAAGTGTTAGTGCTTTATTGCATGATTCTTTTTTTTAAAAAAAGCAGAAGCATCCCATTGATATTGTATTTTTGATCACTTAACCAGTCCTTTTGTGCTTGCTGCAAGTATATATGTTATTACTTGGAAATACACTCATTTTATGCAAAGACATTTTTCACAAATTGGAAAAACACTCTATGAAAAGAAAAGTGTATTCATCTTATGATGGAGGAAAGAAGTCTTGCAGGTGCTAACACACTTTGTCACACACTCATGGTGTGACAACAATATCTCTCTCATTCAGAACATGTAATTTAGTAAGATTATCAAAAAGTCCTAGTGATGTTTTTTAACCAGGTTGAATATTTTTTAAATGTTACATTTGTTTTGGGTTTTTTTACAGACATGTAGCAGCTCAGAGATTCAGTACCAGCACAATAAAAGGTAAGATACAAAGAGACCAAGTGATGCATGTTCCCAATAAACTGAAATCCAGCACAACAAAAATGTGATCATTTCAGACATATTCATCTTTTTCTTTTTTCCTTTTCAGGCAGGCTTAGATTATCCAGTTCAATGTTTCGGTAAATCCCAATTACCCCTCCATGGATGGTTTGTTCTCTAATATAGCAATAAATGTGGTTGTTCTGAAACTAATTGGGCTAGGTTGCACTACTTTAAAAATGCCACAGTAAAAGCTAAAGGGAGAATGCAGGCAAACATGAGTCAAACTAGATGGGACTCACAGCTCCATGCGTGTTTCACCTGTTGTTTATTAGTTTTTAGGTTTGTTTTTGTTTTTCTGAAAAAGAATAAAAGCAGCTTTGAGTAGTTAGAACCAGAACAATACAGCTATGTGGAACGTTTAGCTTTCCCCTTTCATACTGCTTGCTGAAAATTAGCATCCAGACCATCTAGTAAAATGATAAAGAAGAGAAAAATGGCAACAGAAAGGTAAATTGGGGGTTGGTATTAATAGGTAAATGTGAAGATTTTATTTGTCTTTGCATTTGTCTTCACAAATGCTAGATTCAAAAGTGTCTTTTCATTTTTTTTAAACCCTTTCAAATTATCACGAAAGGAAAGCCACATGTATAAAAAAACTGTAAAATAAAAATAAAACAATACCCTCGTCCCTTCCCAACAACGGTTTATGAGCATTGTTTAAATGGTACTTTGATAAATAATTTCCATTGCTGTTTTTCCTTTACACAGGACAGAGTCACAGCTCACAAATTTCATTACCTCCCTTCCATAAAATATTGAGGGAGCCAAATGCATCCATCTGTTGCAATGTAGATTGCATGAAGTATTATTGATGATGGGCTCTTGTATTGAAATGGGCTCATTTATCAGTTTTGAAATCGTGTTCGAGGCACCCAGGCTCAAAAGGATGTCACTGAACGAAATGAAAGTGCCGCCTTGTGCTGAAATATTGGCCTCAAACAATGGCAAACCCCTTGTTTAAAGGGGTCTAAAGGCAAAATTACTTTGAATGTCAGCTACAACCGTTTTTTTCAGGATAGATTATATGTTGCATGTGGTACAGCTCTTTCTCACAGCCCCCCTCCACCTGCTGTGAACAGGGATGGAAAAGAATTTGCTTACAAAAGTAGACTCAAGGGAGGTAAGGGTTTTGTTGGTGTTCTGTCTATTATGTTTCTTAGACTGGACCTACACTGCCATATAATGCAATTTCAGAATGCAGATTAACTTCATCAAACTAGATTATATGAGTCTACACTGCCATATAATCCAGTGCAATGCAGTTAATCTGCAGTCTGAAACTGCATTATATGACAGTGTAGATACTAGGCATGAGAAAAAAGTTATGAAAATTAAAAGATTCGTAAGAAATTCGTAAGAAATGCTACTTTTGAGTATTTCCGCATCTGGAACGCCAACCAAAAAGTGGACTTTCTTTATAGAACTTCGGGGGCCAGGATTTTCTTAAGTATCGTTATTAGGTCGTAAGGGGGGGCACCATCCTTCTCTCTCACCACCCTCCCGCCTCCCTTGCCAATAAGTATTATGGCAAGGCAAGCCCTAAACTCGCTCCTTCTTTCGGCTGGAAGCCTGGAAAAATGTAAACAGAGAGGTTTACTCAGAAGTAAATCCGCAAAGGAAGTAAACAGAGAGGTTTACTCATGAGAAAATCTGCAAAGGAGGGCACTTTGGATGAAGTGCCCTCCTTTGTGGATTTACTTCTGAGTAAACCTCTCTGTTTACATTTTTCCAGGCTTCCCTGCCCCTCCTGCCTGCCAGGATCTAAAGCAGGGCTGTCCAACTGGCGGCCCCCGGGACGTATACGGCCCCCCAGCCCCTTCCCCATGGCCCCCTACCCTCCTGCAAGATATCTGCTTTTTAAGATTTTTTAAAAAAAATTAATATTTTTTTGAATTTTTTTGAATATTTTTTATTTATTTTCGCGGCGGGGCAGGGAGGAGGAGCAGGCTCTCTTCCTCCTCCTTCTACTTCCCTCCCTCCCCCCCTCTTTCTCCCTCCCTCCTTCTCTCTCTCTTTCCCCCTTTCATTCCTTCCCTTTTCCACCACTTGAAAGAAAGAGGGAAGGAGAGAGTGCACCAAGCGAGAGGGGGCGTGGCCAGAGCGAAAAGGGGCGGGGCCGAGTTCGGAGCACGGGGGGTGTGCTCATCCATTCCTTTTCCGGCTTCCTCCTCTTCTGAGGCTTCGTGCCAAGTTTGGTCCTGATCCATCATTATTTGAGTCCACAGTGCTCTCTGGATGGAGGAGAACTACAACTCCCAAACTCAAGGTTCAGTACTTTCTGTTGCTCTCATGAGAGTTTAGGTTTGATTCAACATGGCTGAGGAATGCTTTGATTGTGTTTTCCCTTTATGGCAGAAGGAGATTGGACTGGATGGCCCTTGGAGGTCTCCTATTCTAGGAACCCATTGTAATTATTGTTATTATTATTATCATCAGAGGCTGAATGGTCATCTGTGAGGAATGCTTTGATTGTGTTTTCCCCTTATGGCAGAAGGAGATTGGACTGGATGGCCCTTGGAGGTCTCCTATTCTAGGAACCCATTGTAATTATTATTAATAATATTATTATCATTAGAGGCTGAATGGTCATCTGTGAGGAATGCTTTGATTGTGTTTTCCCCTTATGGCAGAAGGAGATTGGACTGGATGGCCCTTGGAGGTCTCCTATTCTAGGAACCCATTGTAATTAATATTATTATTATCATCATCAGAGGCTGAATGGTCATCTGTGCGGAATGCTTTGATTGTATTTTCCCCTTATGGCAGAAGGAGATTGGACTGGATGGCCCTGGATGGCCCTTGGAGGTCTCCTACTCCAGGAACCTGTTGTTGTTATTATTATTATTATTAGCAGAGGCAGAATGAATATTATGCCGTATCATTCAGGGTTATAGGCCTGTGTGGAAGGGCCCTG
The DNA here is from genome assembly GCA_030556195.1 of Anolis apletophallus. Classification (NCBI taxonomy): domain Eukaryota; kingdom Metazoa; phylum Chordata; class Lepidosauria; order Squamata; family Anolidae; genus Anolis; species Anolis apletophallus. The sequence continues at coordinate 77,694,959 of JARBWK010000003.1, forward strand.
GCTCCTTATTTGACTTCCTTTCCACACATCTGAATAAAATCCCATGTTATTTGCTTTAAACCAGATTATATGAGTGTGGACTCCGATAATCCAGTTCAAAGCAGGTATTCTGGGTTATATGGCTGTGTGAAGGGCCCTGAGTCCACACTGCAATATAATCCAGTTCAAAGCAGGGACTGGAATTTGAGACTGGGATTTTGGTGTTCATCTCTATCTCCAAGTCAAAGCCCCGGTGTCCTCCACAGACACCTCCAAGGCGGGGAGAGGGCGGAGCCAGGGAAGGGGCAGGGCAGGGGTGGAGCCGGGGAGGGGGCGGAGCTGGGGTGGAGCCAGGGAGGGGGCGGAGCCGGGGGCGGAGGCAGACCCTTCAGCCCCCCAGGTCATCAGTAACTGGAATTCCGGCCACAGGTCCGGTAGAAGTTGGACAGCCCTGATCTAAAGCATCAAAGAGTATTGGGGTAGTATACCTACATTCCATGCACATGCAATAATACAGCAGTAATAACAATGGGTATAAGAAGAGGTAAAATTCAAACCGAAGTATTCTGACTGTGGTCCCTCCTCAAGCGGTGCAAACTGCAAACAGGAGGCAGCCTCTCCCGGGAAAAGCCAAAAGCCCGGGCCCAGCGTTTGCTTGCTGCAGAATCCCGGGCTCATAGAGAAGAGCCCGTTTGCACCGCTTGAGGAGGGACCAGTCAGAATACTTCGGTTTGAATTTTACCTCTTCTTATACCCATTGTTATTACTGCTGTATTATTGCATGTGCATGGAATGTAGGTATATGACCAGTTGGATTACTTATAATATTTAGGCACTTACTCTATAAGTTAGCATTCATTCTATTATACATTAGGTTGGTTTCTCACAGGATCTAAAGCGTGCCAAGCCTTGATGCGATTTAGATCCTGGCAGGGGAGGAGGAGTGGACCTCCCTGCCCCTTCTGCCTGCCAGGATCTAAAGCCTTGAAGAGGCTTCATGACGGGCCAACTTCAGCCCTCCAGGTGTTTTGGACTTCAACTCCCACCATTCCTCACAGCCTCAGGCCTCTTCCTTTTCTTCTCAGCCTGGGCAAACTTGGGCCCTCGCTCCCTCAGGATCGGGGTGAGAGAGAGGCAGCGAGGGAGCGAGGGGGCTCCTCCTCCTTTTTTGCTGCTTCCAAGAATAGAATACCCCCTCCCTCCCTCCCCTCCTTCCTATTTGGAGAGTCCCATCTAGAATTCAGTGTGATTTATTCAAGTTTTGGCCTACAACTCCCAGAAATCCCAGCCAAATTACCAGCTGTTAGGATTTCTGGGAGTTGTAGGCCAAAACCATCTGGAATGCGCATGCGCTGGCATACGAACTACTAACGAATTTCGTTAGTATATACGTTACATTTTAGAAATTTTTGGAAATTTTTTTGGAAGTCTTTCTATTACTAATAAAAAAAATCCCCCACATTAGATTTTTGATTTCCTATTTTTGGGTTCTAAACCATGCCTAGTAGATACAGCCTTAGAATCTTGCCCCATCCCAATGCTGAGTAAGATTGTGAGACTTGACTTTTTTCCATTTGGAAATTTATTCATACTTTGGTACTCATTATGGCTGTGCAATTGATTAAAATGTTTCAAAAGTCATTACAAAATTAGGAGGTGCCAGTGTTACATTTCTAAAGTGTTCCTAAAATATTGTTAGTGAAAAATTTGTTACTATAATGAATAGCCTGGGTAGGTTCAGTCGGAATGCTCGTAAATCGGAATGAATTCGGATTAAATCCACTTTTGAAGCGGTTTCGAAGTGATTTAAGCAACCCAGAAGTAAATTTGCCAACTCAAAGCCATTGCCACCATTTTTTCCGATCCAGGCAGTGGATCAGAAAGGAATCAGCCCTAGATTCCTGGCCCTCCCGAAGTGGTTTCCCCTCATTGGCTGGAGGCAAGCAGCTGTAGAAATTGCAAAAAGGTCCTATAGGTTAACAGTCGTTAAAAACTTGCGGCTTCCCTTCTCTGGTGAGTGGCGATGCAAAGAAGGATGAGGTAGGCGTGGCTAAGCACAGCTATTCTTGAAGGCCACGCCCCCAGTGGTAGAGATAGCAAAAGGTCCTGCTGTTAAACTAAATATAAAAGCGAATCGCCAGCGCCCCCTACATCCAAAATGAGTTTTGAACAATTTTTGGGATCAAACAGTCCTAATAACAAGATTAACACAATTCTGTTACTTTTTTGTTATAGTAATTGTGCAAGTGAAGAAATTTCAGCTACTCCTTTCTCACTTATTTTTACAACTATTGGAGTGACACTTGTTACCATGGTAGAACATATTTACCTCTGTTAGGTAAATCAAGTTTCAGAATATTTCACATATCCACGGATTTTTGATTTATCCATGGAAATCTGATTTGGCCATAGCGGTCCATGCTCTTGTTACATCCCAACTAGATTACTGCAATGCACTCTATGTGGGGTTGCCTTTGAAGACTGTTCCAAATCTTCAATTAGTCCAATGTGCAGCAGCCAGATTGCTCACTGGAGCAACATAGAGGGAGCATACCACCTCCCTGCTACATCAGCTCCACTGGCTGCCAGTTTGACACCGAACACAATTCAGAATGCTGGCTTTGGCCTATAAAGTCCTGTATGGTTGCGGCTCAGCTTACTTGTCCAAACGTGTCTCCCTCTATGATCCACCTCAGAGGTTAATATAATCGGGAGAGACCCTGCTCTCTATCCCATCACCCTTGCAAAGGAATGAGAGACAGGACCTTCTTGGTAGTGGCCCTCTGTCTGTGGAACTCATTCCCTAATGAAATCAGGTCTGCCCCCTCTCACCTATCCTTTAGGAAAAATCTTAAATGATGGTTGTGGGACCAAGCATTTGAACAGCATACAATGTGATAATAATGTGTACAACTTATGTGAATGACAATGGATAGCCCTCAGATTATGTCTTTGGATTTGGATTTGTTTAATTTTAAAGGAATGTTTATAATTTCCTGTTTTAACTAATGCTTTAATTGTGATTTTATTACTATTGTTTGTCATTTAATGGTTGCCAGTTGTGAGCCACCCTGAGTCCCCCTCCGGGGATTGAAGGACAGGATATAAATGTATGACATAAATAAATAAATAAAAGTTACTTAATCTCTCTTGTTACTTCAAAAAGGAGCAATCCACTGCTAAATTAAGATTCTGTCCATTTATTAACTCCATCCTAACTTGCTGCTACTTAAATAATTATTACTTTGCACACATTCTGCATTAGCACAGCACAATGCCTAATCGCTTTTATCAATCATTCAATTCCCTTCAAACACCTTACATCTCAGAACATTAACCAAAAATTGGCCTCAGGGCAGAAATAATGTAATGAAACCATATATGGGAAAGAACAACAGAAAATGTCAACAGGAGGAAAGTGATCACTCAAAATTCTCTGGTCTGAATTTAAGTCACTGCACTGGATCAGTAACCTCAGTTTTTAAAGTAAAGCATAAATAATGAAATTATGTTTCTCCCTTGAAATGGTTTCCTTCCTGTCCCCTTCCTTGCTGGATTTCCTAGTTATGGCACAGATTCTATGAACCACATTCTCCAGATTTCCAAACAAGACTTTAAAGGTGTGAGGCCACAAATACTAGCTTTCCTCAAACATTCCCATTTTGTATTTTCTTCATCTTCGTTTGATCAGATTGCTTACCAGGGCTCAGAAACTTTTAAGGTTCCAGGGACATTCTTACCCTTTCCTGGAGGCTTATTGGATGACCATTCCTGGTTTCTAAATAAACGATCCATTTTGTGCATCATCTTAAATTTGAAGGGGAAAATATGCTTCCAAAAGACTTTGAGGGAAGATGTACTTTGCCTTTTGGAAGACTACTTGAGAGCAGAGTTATGGGATTTGCAGGGTTTGGTGAGATCTGTGAAGCTTTCTGGTGCTCCTCTGAGAGATTTCATTCATACCATTGAAAAGACATGGGATAAAGAGAATAGTAGGATTTATGTTTCAATAAAGAAAAAAAGAAAGCTATACTCTGGGCATTCCTTTTTCAAGATGATTAGAACCCTACTATGTTCAATATAGTTTTTCTCAACTAAAAGAGGCAAAAGCAGCTGTGGATATTCTGCAATGCTCCATTCCAAGCAACTATCTGTATACAAACTATAGACACATGCTGGAACAGAAATGTCAAATTTGAGTACAAAAAAGGCATTTTCTAGGTTTTTCAGCATCACGCAGTACATAAGAAAAAAAGTGCTGAAAAACAAACTATTTGAAGTGTTATGTTCATATAAAATATAGACAGATTTTCAACTCACATGATTCAGCAATAAACCACCAGCATGTGGTAACTAGGCAGCTCTCTAGAGCCATGCATTTCTCTTCAACTGAATTCTATTGTGTTTCTTTTTTTCAGTTATTACTTTAAAACTTACTGACATTTTTCATTTTTTTATAAACCCTCCTCCACATATTCATCTATAACTTCTCTGCATCTGATTGTGTGACCTTTTATTTTTGCAGTAGAATAACATTTTGAATACATTCTTGTCATCGTGGTACTCTGGCAGATCACCACGACTCTTTGCCCTCATAGGTGGCATGGCTCTTTGACCTACCTTAAGCCTTTCACAACAACAACAACTACAACACAACTTTATTTATAACCCACTCTCTCTCCCCGAAGGGACTCAGGGCGATTTACCAAAAAATAACAAAATAGCAAACATTCAATGCCCAAAATAAATAGACAATCAAAGCAAAACATAAAATAACATCAACTCAATACAACTTATGAGCTAACTTCTAATACTTTGTATATATCATTGTCCAATACTATCCTGAATTATGGTCTGGAGTTCTTGCCCACAATATCGCATAAGGGATACAGATGTCTTAAAATATCAAAATCCTGGGCTTCCATAACCTAATAGAAAGTAGAGGCGTGCACAATGCCCCCAAACCCTACTATTTTAAGTTCCATTTTCAACTGCCCCCACCCCCCATTCTGTTTTCCAGGAAATTAATGAAATTAGGAGGGGGTGCCATTTCTGTTCCAGTAAGATTTCTTCCATTGCCACCAATGGGGAAATATCACTAGAGCAATCCTGTTTAGTATAATCAGCAAAATGGTTCTCTCTGTTGTTTCCAATAGAATAGCAAAACATAGGAGAAGAGAGTGCTACTAAATCTTTCAAAATATGTAGAACAGAAAGTAGAAAAAGATGCCCCTTGTCATTTTAGCCACAATAGTTGAAATTCAAATTTTTGCACATCTCTAAAAGTAAAGGGACCCTCTCCTCTTTTCCTCTCACACATCCTACAGCTTGTCTACATAAGCCACCCCCTCCTCCCCAAAAAAGCTGGCTGTTTTCATGATATGCAGCTGCTTCCACTGAGTATCTCAGTTTTATAGATTTCAATCAGTTTTGCCCCTCTTCAGGAATAATCAGAGGATACTTCAGAGTAAGTTGGAAACTGGAGTATTCTACAGCTCTGCAGGATTCTGAACAGCTGGGCTGATTTGCCTTGATCTTCTGTCCAGACAAGATACCAGTGCTATCACTTTTTCTCTGTGCTTATCAACACAACGGTTTCTGCAGATTTTAAGTCACAGACCAGTGCAGAGATAGTTTGGGTGAACTAAAGGAAGAAAAAACAGAGTGAAGTTGACATATTTGTTCATCCTAAATATTATTGTTGTGGGACTGGAAACTTTTTGGCAAGAGAAGGTGAATATACCCAGAAGTACTGCTGGAAACTGCCTACCAGAACTGGGAAAGCTGCCCAGTATCTCCTTTGCCGAAGAAACTATAGGTCAATATTTCACCATGAATAAAAAAACAGTTGAAGGCTCTCCCTGGAGAGAGAGAAAAAATTGAAATATTACTTTCAAGGTAGTAAGTTATCATTGGACTTCCAAGACCCATCCAAAGTAGTTGGTTGTTTTACTTACACTTTCTAAAAGGAATTATTTACGTTTCAATTTTTTAATAATAACTTTACACGTATTCCTTTAAAGAAAATCCAGACTGCCATAAACTGCTAATCTTTGGAATTAATCACTGTGTTCCCATCAATGTCATCATTGCCTCCAATTTCATCATTGTCTTCACACTCACAAAAGAGCATAAAGCAGCATCATGAGGCACCACACAAGATACATCATATTCTTCCTCCAATATTTAATGTGTTCACTTCATAACCTTAAAAATAGCTAAAGGAAATAGCTAAAGAAGTGAAATCACTCTTTATTAAACTATTATAATGTAGTGTTTTCATGTCTTCATTGTTGAAACCAGACAAAATTTGGACCATTCTAAAAATTGTCCCCACCTATTTGAAGCAAAGATTACCAAACAATATTTTTCCAAAATCACAGAATGTTTTAGGGAGCATCGGTAAAAGAAATATAGTGGAAAGACAACCACATCAAAGATGGGAAATGCAAATAAAGAAAAATATTCTGAAACACCTTCAAATATCACTTTAAATAATTGCCCACCCTCAAAAAAAAGAGCTTGTTTTTAAGTCTTAAAAATTACTTATCTTGAAAGTGCCTTCCTACACTGTAAGCAGACGATACACTAAGGAATGGTACCCAATACAAGAGAAATGCACCAAACCTCATATTTAGGATTACCAAGGTTTTTATATTACTGAACAGACAACTGACAATGTATGTCTACTGATAGAGAACTATAACTTTCAGTGCACTGAGGTAGTTGGCATTTTCTGAAGCATGACTGAAAACCATTAACTTTACTCTTAAGATTAATGTCTTAACGAATCCCTCTTATCCATCTCCATGTCAGAATCTCACAAGTTGTTTCCTTTGGACATGATGTCAACGTGTAGTTGAGCTTTGTCAACTCATAAAAGCCAATTTGGGGGGGGGGGGCATGGTGATGTTTTAATTGGATCAAAGAAGGGCAGCATTCTGTCAAAGGAGCTCTACAGGATGAGTGGTAAACACTTCATATGTTACACTGCTGGTTTTATGTGCTTAGTTGTTGTCACTGGGGGTGTTTAATTTATCACTTCCATGAATTATTCATTGGAAAGCTAGGAAGACAGAGCCATCAGACTTCCTACATAATGTCACTTAAAACAACAAATTACGATCTCGCCCATACATTCTCCTCCGCAAAGTTTCTAATATCTCATGTGTCTCATGTTTTGCTTAATCTCTCAAATAATTGTTGTTTTCTGCCTGTTACACAGATGCCTCCATGTCCTTTTCTGTTCTCTGCCTTCCCTTGAAATGATGCGACATTTCTGTGTTTTGGCTGTTTCAGACAGGAATCAATGGCTATCCCTCAGGCGGAAAGAATCTGTAAATTCAGCTTTGCATTCCCTCCCCAAATCCAATTACAACAGCCCTCCCAGGCAATGCTATAGTTAAATGCCTGTCAGTATTTCCATTATAACCCCCTTCCTGCAGGAGTTTATAACTCTGTCATAGAAATTCACTGTAGGCTAGAACTTGTCATAGATGGTTTCAAACCAAACATATCTTTCTTGTTCCCCTGCCCCCACATCTTTCTAAAATATTTTTGGACTGTTCTTTCCCCTCTCCAGATCTCAGAGGTGAAAGCAAAGCAAACAAGACAGTCTGACTTTTTTGCCTACTCAAGTCAAAGTCGAAAGTCCTTTGGAGTTTATTGTCAGCTATTGTAAATCATATGACATATGTCTTTCCCTTGGAGTCTTAGGTTAGTCTGCACTGAGGCTTCCTGTGACTTCAGGGAAAAAAATCAGGACACCACATGCACACACACACACACAAATGCTGATCAAAAGTACACTGTATGGACATACTTGCATCAATCTGTAAGAGAGTGGCCTATAGAAGTCTTTTTAAAAATAAACTATTGTATATTCATATGAGAAATTGTGATAACTTAGTAGTACTATGTTTCTATTGTAAATATTCAGGACACATTCAAGTTTGGAGACATTTCCATTACAATTGTTACAATTGTTTAAACTGAAAAGATGTTTGCGGCTTCAATCTCATAGTAAAAATACATTAGCAGGAAGGGGTCATATTGGATTCTATCCTCCACAAAACATTCATGATGATTTGCACCCCAACTTGTTTTTGGCTCTTAGGACCCCATCTATACTGCCATAGAATGCAGTTTGAAACTATATGGCCAGCATAGAAACATATATAATGCAGATTAACTTAATTGAACTCAATTATACGACTCTACTCTGACCATATAATACAGTATAAAACTGCATTCTATGGCAGTATAGATTATTATTATTATTATTATTATTTCTTAACTGCTTCTCACCATGGTTTGAGGGTTGCAACATGGCTAAAAATAAAGAATAATCTAAAACCCTCATAGACACACACACACATTAAAATACAGAGGACAAAGATTAAACATAAGACGCCAGTTTAAAATTCATGATTGCATTTTAGTCATTTTTAAAAAAGAATTACCCATTAACCCACTCTCTGCCCAAAGAGCCACATGAGTCCCCAACAGATAGTTATGCACTGGAGCTGAGGGAAAAGTTAGAGGTGACCCAAACCAATTGGCAGGAGGTGACAAGTGTCAACAGGTCATGTGATCATTCCAGCCAAAAAGAGGTCTTGATTACAGTTGAATCCCCACCCACCCACCCACTCCCAAAAATATGTATGTAGATAATGATAATCAGTATATTCCTATATTAGTATTAGTGCACCTTGGCATAACAGGATGGATAAAAACACCTTAGGTCAGTGGTTCTCAACCTGTGGGTCCCCAGGTGTTTTAGCTTGCATCTCCCAGAAATCCCAGCCAGTTTACCAGCTGTTAGAATTTCTGGACGTTGAAGGCCAAAACATTTGGGGACCCAAAGGTTGAGAACCACTGCCTTAGGTGGGAATACATATAGTCATATGCATGACAAGAAAGAATAAAAAGCGAAGTGGCTACTGCTGTGTCATTGCCAATAGTGCGAATGGAAAGAGTCTTTCACAAACAAGCTCACACTGAGGTTAGTTCTTCCCGGGGACAAGATGAACTCACCATCATGTGACTGCTGTGTTTGATGTTAATGTGGAAAATACGGAGCCTATGCAGAGCATGAAAATATGGGGTGAATAAGAGATTTATTTTTCAAAGTGTACACAGACCTTAAGAGTGGCATGAGAGACTTTTCCTTAACTTTTACAGCAGACCTAGTTGTAAATTAATAACTGAAATTACTATATCTGCTCCCAATGTGAAAGAAGCGTGTCATTGTCAACTTGCAAACATGCTTCAGGCTTGACTGTTAAAGATCAGAAACTTGGCCAGAGGCTGAAGCATCAGTAACAGAGGAGTATGATGAGGGAATTGGAACTGATTGTTTTGTACATTATACATTTTATATCCATAAGGCAATGGAATCCCATGTTTGTCTGAAGAGACTTATGCCAGAGGGAATCTCCAATTATAACTTTGCAGTTTGCCCAGAGTATAATGGTTATTTAATGTTTGAGTTAGCTTGTTTTGCACAAAAAAAAGTGAATGTGGCTAAGAGCCTAATTTATGTGCAAAGTATAATGGTCTACATGAACAGTTCCAGGTGTATCTCCTTTCAAGTCTCTCTTAAAGCTTCAGCCTGTTTACTGGCTAGGCAGAGGGAAGGAGATAGGTGAAAAAGTAGAATCCATCTCTGGCCCCTTCCACACAGCAGAATATAATCCCACATTTTCAGCTTTGAACTGGAATATATGACAGTGTGGACTCAGATAACCCAGGGCGGATCTAGACAGCCCCTTTAATGCCTTCTGGCCAAACCAGAATTAATCCACCACAAACCAGGATAGTGGGTTTATTCCACACCTTCCAGACAGTATTCCCACTGTTTTCCTGGCTAAATTAGCCCAAAAAAACTGTGGGAATACCAACCCCTTCCCCAAAAGCCCTAAAAAAACCCTTTTGAAAAAGAAAAGTACTAACCTGGCCACCATTGGAGAGCTGTCACAGCTCTCCTAATGCACTGAAATGATGTGACAGGAGAAAGGGAGGGAAAGGAGGAAAATCGCTCCTGCTCCTCCTTTCTCCTGGCGTGTCATTTCTACACAGTAGGAGAGCTGTGGCAGCTCTCTAATGGAGACCGGGTAAGTAATTTTCTTTTTCAAAGGTATTGGGGGGGGGGCTTTTGGGGAGGGGGGATAGAGTGCCCAGCTGTTCTTCTGAACAGTCCTGGAAGAACATCTGGACACCACCCCAGAAGGTGTGTGCTTTTTGTGTGAGTATAGATGGGCCCTTAGGAACATCCACGTTTTTAAAATGTGAATGCCCCTGGGATAACGGCCTGTCTGGAAAGGCCTTCCGTTCAAAACGGATATTGTGGGATTTTCTGCCTTGATATTCTGTGTTATATGACTGTGTGGAAGGACACTCAGCTGTACATTGCTGGAGATCCAGAAAGGTGACCTTATCTCTTTTCCCTCTGCAGCTGGGAAGACATTGCCTTGTTTCCTTTTCTCCTTCCTAACTAATAAATGACCATGGCATCACCCCACCCCCCAACTTTTCTTCATGAACTCCTTCTCTTAGTATATCCCAAAACAGACCTAAACACACTAAACCCTGAACTGTGCCTGTATACATCAATGACATGATTCCGTCCTGTGTTGCTTCTCTAAGGGCGATAATGCATTGAAAATTAACATGTCTGTCTGTCTTTTCTCTTCTACAAGTTGCATCAGGGGAAAGCATGTTGCTGGCACTTAAAGAAATGAAGAGTCTGTGCAAAATTGGTTGATCAACTGAAGCAGCTTGATGAGTTTTGCAAAATGCTCAGGGCAACCTCAGCCACTTGGGGGTCTTCAGAGTAAAATGCAGCAATTGCACCTTCAAACATTACAGAGAAAGTACTAATGTCAGAGCAGGAAAGAAGAATGATGGCTAAAATTGGGAACTCCTTAACCTAAACCCCAAGAGCAACCCAAATAAGCTAAAGGAGCAGGTGGCTTAGGTCTCTAGAATGAGCATGAGAGGAAATAAAGTGGCTTTTCAGGGAGCAAGTCATCTCCCTATGCTAACATTTTTCTGTTCTCTCTCTCTCTCTCTCTCTGTCTCTCTCTCCCCCCCGGCTAAATCTCAGAAGACCTTGTTCCATGTTTAACTTTACTAGAAATGACTAAAAACATTTCTCTTTTCTCCGCCCCCAGCCTGTCATTACAAATATCAAATGGTCTCTAGGGGGTCTTTAAATTAAATATATCAACTCAGCTTCTGTAGAATGGTAGGGGATGGAAAAAGGAATGAAGAGATAGGTAAATCCTGATAAGGTAAACAATCTAGAAATTAATTTAAAAAGTTTTCCCCTTATTTTATAATGATAAAAGGAAGGAAGGAAGAAACGATCTTCAATTTCAATTCTATTTACTTATGTTTTTTTATGATAGCGATATTGGCTGCATTTTTGCACACTGAACAAGTCAGAGCAATGCGTCCTAGGAAGTACTATAATAGGTTCGGCCCTTTAGTGTTTTTTTTATATTGAAGAGGTATCCAATATGTACGAATGGCAGTGACAGTAAGGATGCATTATTTTTGAGAGCAAAAGAATGGACTGCCTGGTAGGTACTCTAACAGTGCCAGCCTTTAAGGGGAGCTCCTTGGAGCCAGAAGATAAGTATTCTGTGAAATTGCCTTTTGGAAAGTACAGGCAGCTACAAAAGCCATCCTTCCCATAAAGTGTTGTCTGTAAGAATCTATCTAAGCTTGGCAGTGAAGCATCAGAAAACCATGGATATATCTAGCCTCTGTCAGGAAGAATATGCTGGGCATGTTCTTATATCAATAGAAAATTATAGTTTGTCAAAACTCAAAATGAACTGGGACTTGAATTACTGAATTTTCATAGTCCTCCTTTCAACCTCACCAGTCCACTTGTGCATCCACTATATTACTATAGTTCCAAAAGATTACTTTTAACCAAGAATCTCTGAGCCTTCTTACCTGAATCTCTCCATATGGTTTAACTTACTTCTGCTGATAATAACCTTCCTGCTATTTTTTTTAAAAAATAAATATATTTCATGAATTTAATTACAAATGAATACCATTTGCAGCTGTGGATGCTCTCTCTCTCTCTCTCTCTCTCTCTCTCTCTCTCTCTCTCTCTCTCTCATGCAGATACTTCAACAGTGACCTTCACTACCTATCACAGAATGCCTCACTGGTGATACTGAGATAGTGAGAATGTGTGCACATGAGTGGAGGGATTGTCAACTATATGATATACTTGGTTGGAACAGCATGAATAAAATTATTTTCAACCATTATATCCCATTATATCACAGACATGTTTGCAGATGCATCCAATCAGTATAGGCTTATACTTCCTCAGGGAGGTGGCCTATCTCCTCCTTTTAAAGTTTGCCCCAAACAAGTTCAAGCCCACCAAGAAACCAGAACCACCAGCTTCTGTTGCATACAATCTATTTACAACAAACAAGAAGCAATGTACATAGTATTTTATGCTGCTATTTTGGCCTGAATCCTATTGTTAGTGACAACTAACACAGATCCACTGAATTTATATAAATATTAACTCATAATTGAATAATTGATTCAATGGATCTACTCTCATTTGAACTATTGATATGATTAAAGTTTATATTCCCAGGCAGTCATATGTAACCAATTTGATTGATATGATTGATTGAGAACATGGGTGGCAGCAGCAGCAAGGAGGAGGCGAAAAAGCCAAGCTGATATATATATATATATATATATACACACACACACACACACACACACACACACACAGTATATATATATACACACACACACGCATACACACACACACACATATATACACACACACACGATATAGCAATAAAACCCATATTAACAATGAGGTATAGATTTGATAGGGGAAATGCAGGCTATCCCTTCTCCATCAAATCTTCAGTGTAGACCTATGAAACTGAACACATGTACTCACCTGAAATCAGAGTGTCTTATGTTATGCTGTAAAATAAGATGTTGGCTCAACATTAGACCCCAGCCCATTAGGTAGCTGTCAGGTTCTTGATTTTCAAGCAGATCCACAGTTTGTGACTCATATCCTGATCTGATGACAGTGGGGGCAGTGAGAAGCCATTTATTTTTTCTTACAATGTCATCTATGAATGCTGCTATCAAAGTATTGTGAGTAATAAAAATGGCTACGTGACTTTTCACTGACAGGTTGTGGGTCTGGTTAACATAAAAAGGAGTCCACCAAAGGACATTTTATGAAATATTCTTTTTAGTCTGGAGATAGCCTTGCCAAAAATACCTTTTCCAGTTTGACAAGAGTAAGAGTACAGAGTGATCGCTATTCGCTAACAGATCCTGGCACCAGAAGTTCTCTATTGAACATGTTATGGATGACAAAATAGAAGATATAGACAGAATTGTTATTGTCATTTTACAGACTAAAGTCTATGGAACTTTCTTGCACTGCCAAGTTTAACTTTTTGAAAGACTCTTGCTGAAAGACAAGGTCAGGATGCAATTTCAGGAAGAGAATAGATTTCTCTGAACTCTGTCATCACTTCATTTTTGCTTCTATGCAAAGAAAATTGTATCTTATGTTGCGAGTCACACCACATTTATTCTTTGGTAGTTTTGCAATGCAGTGGCCACCAAGCCCTTTCCTGTCAAAATGTTTACATCAGCTACTAATCCGTTACGGAAACTAACAACAGTTCTAAGGCTAGGAGCAGCAGATTTTCATCTGATCTTGGCACAGGGGTGGGGAGAAATTCAAATACACTGCTAAATTTTAAATGAACACAGGTGTATGATCAATACTGGAAGAATAAAAGCACAAATTTCCTACTGATTGAAAGAGGGGCTTCCTTTTGTGGCTTGGCCTTTGATCCTCTTGGTGTGAGGTTTTGAAAACCTAATTTTTGAGCAGTTCTTAGTGCTGGACATAGCCATTTAAAAAATAAACTCCACTACTTACCAGATTATGTACCATGCTTTAATTTCTGTGCACCTTAATGAAGTTAACCTTCATGCCATGTCAATATGCAATGTCTACAAGTGCCAAATAAAATGGGCTCACCTTGAAATTTTTGTGAGGAGTCCACATGATGTATATCTGGTTTTGTAACAGAAGTGCTCCTTCCAACCATTAATTCAGCCCAAGAGAAACTGCAATTTACTCTGAAGAATCCAGTATATGTATTATAGCTGGGTCAGGCTAGATTTGGCCCAATCCCATGTCCACATATCCTAAAACCCCACTGCAATAGAGCCTTGCCGGTGCCTTTACTTCTCCTGGTCACAACAGGACTGGATGCTCTGTTGTGATTTCATCAGTTGCCAGCAAGCCTCTTCCAGCTTTTGACTGGCAAAAATGCAGTAATGGGGGTAGCAGCCCCAATGTGCTCTTAGTCTGGTCAGCCATCTAGACATCAAAGGGTTCCAGGAATATTCCTGTGCTGCATTTGGGGCAACTCTAGAGCATGGTACTCCAGTTTATTTTGGAAATTGTATGCAACCTTTATCACAAAAGATGACTGAGTGCCATAGCTAAGAGATGAATACTCTGACTAACAAAGTGATTTTTGACAAAATGTTTTTTTCTTTTGTTTGACTTTTTGAGATTTTGAATTGGTATTCATGAATTGACATATATTGCATTCCTTGAATTTCATCAACATCTTTTGAGATGAGGGATTGCCTTGGGAAGCCATTAATTTCTTGGCTGTAACTGCATGTCCATGTTGGTTGAAATATTATTTCTGTTGTCTTTATTCATGGTGTATGTGTGCATATACGTGTATAGAAGGTAGTCCATAAATGTCAATCTGAAAGGCATACTAAATCAGAAACAATGACAACAATGAACAAGCATAGTAAGTGGTATGAGTGCCAGTAGGTTTACCTTAGCATCATCACTGATAAGTCAGAAATGTCTTGAAGTCACACAACAATAACAACAGTTACATCTCTCTGTGTGTATAGACACACACACCATGTATATACAAACACACACACATATACAGAGAACGCTCTAGTTGTTAGTTTATTTTTCAAATCCATTTTCCTCCGTTAGAAAAGGTATATTTTGTAGCTCTGTTTCACACATTCATGTAATTGAGGGGATGACAGATGATGAATAGATCAGTCCATATTGATAGCAATGATTGCATTAGCAGATAGATAGTCACAATCATCCAGAAAGTGCATACAATAAACATATTTCAAATTATTTTCCATCTCCTATTATGAATATATAAATCATTTCCTATTCCACCCTTTATCAATCATGTTCTTGTCATCTCCAAGATCTACTGATGCCAATGTTATAAGAATTATGTCACGTTCTAATTCAATCCTTAGGTTGATAAAATTTAAAATATTCTAATATTTTTTTAAATTATTAATATCCACTCCTGATCCTTAGGTACAGTGGGTTGATTTACAAAGGGACATGAAAACAACAATTATTCTAAAATAAAAACTGGTTAAAAATAACAAAAGAAACACATTTCTAAATTAAAAGAAAAGAACAACCAGTGGTTCCCAAAGTGGGCGGTACCACCCCCTGGTGGGCGGAGGGGCGATCTAGGGAGCGCTGGAAGGCTCAGAAGAATTTGGGGGGCGCTGAACCCCTGTAAGGGGGCGGTGGGGGCAGTGACGTGAGCCAGGTGACAGGCTACCATCCATCTCTGTGTGTGTGTCTCTCTCTCTCTCTTCTTCCCTCCTCCTGCTCCCTCCTCCTCCTCTCGCCATGAACGGATAATAATAATACCTTTGGAGTTCCCTTCCAACTGGTTGAGTCTTATAACAACAATAATAATGTCCTTCAACCTATTTAGTGAAACATGGATTCAGTGCGGTAACCAATTTATTAACAAAAAAAGAAACTGATTGCAAAATAGTTAATCGCGATGATTTGAGCTTACTGTTGACGAAAATAGAGCCGAGGATTACTAGATTGGTAGCAGCATACTAGGTTCATCCTTCTCATTAAGATGATTATGGATGTTTTAACTTTTTTTGTATTACCTTTCAATTCTAAGTTCAATAAATAGTTTCATAATTTCAAACTTCAATGTTTCTAATTTACAACTTTCTTTATTATATTTTACAAAAAAGGTAGAAATATTAATACATATATCTTTCTTTTAAATTGCTACTTGAAAATTAAAAATTAATTTCTAGGGGGGCGGAGAGTAATATTTTTTTTCTGGAAAGGGGGCGGTAGGCCAAAAAAGTTTGGGAACCACTGTACTGGACAAACACTTAAGGTTTATTTCCAGACTGGAAATCTTAAATAGGCTGTTTACCTTCTTTGAGGATTAAACAACTTTTAAGAAATGTCTCTGTTAGACAACTTTTAAGAAATGTTAGGGTTTCTCTCCCTGCATATTCTCCAGCATTATCCTCTTGTGGTTGACACCTATCTGATTTCATACAGTTTTTCTGATATGACACAAGAGGCTCATCATACCAAAGAATTATAGCACAATTATTGCACTTTAACTGTCATGATTTCAACCTATGGAGTCTGGAGTTTGGAATGTGACACTCTGTTTGAGGATCACAAATGTCTATCCCTAAAATGCAATCCTCAAGATTCTATAAAATGCAGACATAGCAGTTGGTGGAAGAATAATACTACAATTCTATGGTGTGAATAGGCTCTATATCCATGACAATAGCTGTGTCTACATTTATCTGAGTAATCCAGATTACAGTGCTCTGAAGTTTCCCTGATGCAGCCTAGGAGCATCCCTGGAGCACTTTGGATGTTCATATGGCCAGCTGGGCCAAAGGACCACCACTGCCATGTCTTAGCCTGACTGACTGTCCTCACATCCAATGGAGCCACTGCTGCCCCACTGCTAACTAGCAGCTCACTGCCAGAGGCTTGCTGGTGGCATCACATTTCTGATTAAATGCCTGGGTGCCCTAGTGTGACATCACCAGCACCAACTGCATCAAGATGCCTCTGTCAGGGAGCTACTTGTTGGCAGCAAGGCAGTGGTTGGTTCATTGGATGTGTGGACAGTAGACCAGGCTGAATACAATCCAAGCAATCTGTCCATACTTCTTCAATTCCAGAATCAACCTGGAGCCTCTTGGAAGATCTAGGGTAAATGCATTCTTGACCTGCATTCATAGCTGGATGCAATGCTTCTACGACGATCCAGCCATTCATTGTTCAGACTCCCCAAAGCAGCTGAGTTTTTCTACTTTATTCTGGTCATGTAGATACAACCATTGTGGAGGATAATGATGATGATAATAATAATAATTAAAAAATATATTTGTTACCTGCCTCTCCTAACAGCTCGAGGAGCGGTACAACAGAGTTAAAACATATGAACATAAAATCTATACAATGAAATTCATAGATAAAATACAAACAAACATAGGGTCAAAATCAACATATAGTGGTAATAGAATGTAAATTCAAAACTCATGATTCAGAGCTGACTGAATAGGCCTGCCAGAAGAGATAGGTATTTAATTCTGTTTTACATTCTGACAGCTTATTTAGCTGTTGGAGCTCTTCCAGCAGGTCATTCCAAAGTCTTGGGACTCAGTATTTAAAGGGAAAATGAAGTGGAACATGCCACCACAGCAACATGGGAGGCTTCCTGTGTTCAGCCAGGACCAATGGGGGGGGGGGGAGTGGTTAATGCTACACTGGTGGAATGGTGACTCAAGTAAGTCAGATGATGTGGGGTGTGGAGCAATGGGTTCCCCACACCCCTTGATGTGAACCACCAGAATCACCACAATCTGTGGCAATTCTGGCAGTCTTTGGGATGATGCCCACAGTTAAGAATGGAAGTGAACCAACAGGAAGGGAGAGAAATCTACCCCTTGGAAGGGAAATTCAACCCTGAAAGAGTTATCATGGGGAAAGGGTGTCTCTCCACTGAAGCTTTATCACCCATCTTTCTTTCTAGAACAAGCCAAATTTTCCAAAATCCAATCACCACAGGGACAGAAAGTGAGGTAAAATCTTCTGAACAGAGGTACAGATAGCAAAAGAAACACCACAGGGGTGTTAACCTTTCCCTATGTTCTCCAAAGCTTTAAAATATATACTTTTGCTTAGAGTTCCATTAAAATGTACCTGTTCCAGCTTACATACAAATTCAACTTAAGAGCAAGTGTACAGAACCTATCTTGTTCATAAATTGGGGACTGCCTGTACACAGATACGGATTAGAAGCCACAAAATGATTTGCACCCTGAAAACCACAATTCCATCTACTTATGGGGTAATATCAGATGCACCCTATACTGGCTATTATAAAACTAATGCCTATTGAAAGCTATAAAACCAAATTTGTTATTTAGGAAAATTAATAGAAACAAAGTGAACCCCTTAATAAATCCTACAGTGTTTTTCTATAAAAGATGGAGCCAATTATAGCAACTCAGCAAATACATATTCACAACACATTAAATCTGAGCCCTTGAAATAAAAGCACAATACAAAATCTATAGAGGTGATAAGCAACATAAAAATATTTTATGCTCATATTAATGCTCCTCATTGATTATCCTCTCAGTTGAATCCCTGAACACATATCATTTGATCATAAATACAAACTTTATATTTGAGTATGGAATTACAAAAAAGTCAGTCACAATGCAATGGAGAGAAGAAGCAACAATACACAACAATAACTTTCTCCTCCAGCTCTACCTTTGATGTTCTCCACATGATTGGAAACCTTGATTTAAAGTTCATGGACATAATGAGGACTATTCTATTCCAACTCACCATTCTCCATGTGAGAAAAGTTGCTGAATTAGATTTAAGGCACTTCAGAATGAATGGTGCCCACGAATTGCCTTTCTGACATCTATACATCTCATGAATGCGGAAGCTTTGGAAATGGAGGGTGGCATTATTAAAAAGAAGTATGAACAGTATTTCATTCTGAAATGTATTTGCAATATATACCCCGTCCTCCAGGATTATAAACATGCACTGATTAATGTACCTTCTGTGTGCTTCTGTCTTATTTCATGACTCAGTACACACCTGAGGTGTGTATATTAATGAATGGTACTGCAAAGTCTGACCTATTTCATTTCACAACAAAATCATGTAGACAATAGCACTCTTACAATCTCCATTTTAAATATCAGATGGAATAAATTGTGTTTGAAAATTCTTTTAAAAATATCACTTGACATTTTCAGAAAAACTTTTGATCATTCTCTTCCCCTCATGGAGAAAAGAGAGTTGAGGAGTGCAGGAATGCCTTTTGATTTCAAATAAGGGGCTGAACTAACTGGACTACTTCAAAAAGGAATTCTGTCAAAAAAGACAAAATGTTACACCTTCACTTGCATTTAGCAGCTTTAGTGTACAGAACTGTGAAGAAAGATCGACAGGCAGGTGATAGTGAAATATTTTGTTCAACTTTGGGAGTACTAATTATAGCATGTCATTAGATACTGCATTGGATTTGTAGTGAGGTGAAATTGTTAGAATTCATTAGTTAGAGAGTTCTGGTTTATTCTTCTAAACTTCAGTAGAAAATACAGAATTCTGTACATGCTGAAGCTGGGGCTGATGTCCACATGAGCTGGGGCTACAACAGCTTGACTGAGCTGTCACCTTATACTCAATGTGCCTGCCACTGCTCCCTACTGGCCACAGAGCTCAGTATGAGTATTTGGGCACCATCTGTCACATCTGTAATGCCATAATGGGTCACTTACACAATCACCCAAAAGGTGATTGACCCCCACCCCCATTTCCTGAGCTCAGACTAACCGCTTATCTAGTTCCTGAAGTTTTGATCCTTCTTTTGGACAAATGTGCCCACAACTTTTGCACTCCATCAGGGGCTGATGAGATTTCATCTATTTTGAAGAAAATTTGCAGATTTCTTCACATTTAGAATGACAAAAACCCTTAAGATTAAATTATATTCACACACACACACACACATATATATATATATGGGGTGTTTTTAATTCTTTAATTCTTCTGTGTTGGAATCGATGCATATTCAACCACTGTAGTTTTCCTTTAAGGCTGTTACAACTTTTAAAAACTATGTGGCAGACAAACTCCACATAGGCATCTCCATAAAAATTCATAAAGCCATACCATAATAGAACTGTTGAATTGGAAGGGACCTCAATGCATATGCAGTTTAATGTAAGCACCACCCAATTTAAATGACTCATGACTGATGTGTCTTTGATAGCCACCCAATTACTGTTTAAAACATCAATGAATAGAGAGGTCACAACTCTAGTCCTCTGTCAAACAGAGATATTATTTTGAAGACTTAGTAGAAATTCATTTCTTGGAATTCAAGTCCATTGGTTCCTGCAGCAGAAGAAAAACTTTTCAAATATTTGAGGATGGAGTCATCACCTCTCAAGCCTCCTCTTCTCCAGGATACCCATTCCCAACTCCCTCAGCCATTCTTCATAAGGCTTGGTTTCCAAATCTTTTACCATCTTGAGGTGAGACTATACAGGCATGAAATACTGAACTCACCCTGACTTAACTCCTACGTATCATCATGACATTCCTGTACTTCTCTTGACTGTTATGGGCTTACCAGGTAGTGTAGATTGCTCTTAGCCTCCCTTCTATGGAGTCATGTTTCATATCCTTGTTTAGCTGTAGTTCTAAAAACAAGACACTTTATTCCCCAAAAAATCTGACCAAATAAAAATAGAGTAGTACTTTGATTTCCCTTGATAAGGGCATTACAATTACATTTGGTTGATACAGCCTAGAACTGCCTTTTTTATTTGTTGTTGTTGTTTTTTTAAAAAAAAATGGTGCCATGTTGCACTCCTATTAACATTTAGTTGTGGTGTATTTGAGATCCCATATCCTTTTCACACATACCATAGCCAAACATGTTGTCTTTGTAGATCTATATTTCTGCCAGAATGTAAAACTATCTCTTTAGACACTCATTTAGTTTAATTTGACCTAACTCACCAATCTGTTAACTTCAATTTGGATCCTGATTTTTGTCTTCCCTGGTAATACTTAGCCAGCTTTGCATCTTTGGCAAATTTGACAAATCTTCCCTCTGCACATTCTTTCAAGTAATTTATAAAGATGGTACAAAAACCGCTGAGCTCAAAACAGAACCATAAAGCATTCTTCTTGCTAGTTCTTTCTAAGATAACAAGAAACAGTCAATGATTACTTGTTGGGTTAATCTGCTGGAAATCTACAAAACTGTAATATAATCTAACCCACAATTTACTAGCAAGATCACAAAAATTGTTGATACACCCTTGCTGAGATCAAAATGCACACCATCCCCCAGTCAACAAGCTTATAATTCTATCTGGAAAAGAAAGGTAAGATTAGAGATGGCATGATTTGTTTTTGAGAAAAATCTACTAGGTTTTAGTAATCACAGTGCTCACCAAATGTCAATTTAATGATTTGCTTTAGACCCTAGCCTTGTAACAGCATTTAGCATCTAGTCAGTAAAAGATATACAGTTCTTCATTGCGGTCATTCTCAAAGGAAGCAGTAAGTTTCTTTCACAGTGAGAAATTTTGAAAATTACAGTTTTGTGGCCAAGGAACTAAGCTTCCAATAAGAAAATATTAAGATAAATAAATCAATCTGGAAGACTTCCCCATTCCTACCACTCACCCAAATTGACATGCAAATGTATATGTCACTCTCAGTAAACATTTCTTAACATACCCTATCTCCTCTGCTCTTGTGACCCGAGGGTGAGGTGGGTGGAAGTTGGGGTGTACTGACTAGAAATCCATGCAACTGTGTAGTAATCTGCAATTTTGTGTATGTGTTTGCCAGTTCTCCTGGCAGTGTAGATGTCTTCTAAAATGGGGCTCCTACTCTAGCCACTTTTCCTTGAAGAAATGCCCAGTTTGCAAGTCTGGAAAGAGCTCACTTTTGCCAACCCTCCTCACACATCCCCAGCAGACTAGCATATTAAATAGGATTGAAAATAGGGAGGAATTAGTAGACGGAAAGATATTTGATAGGAGAAAAAGTCTGAGATTTATTGGAGTTAAATTGTTGTTGTTGTTTGACTTCAAATAATTTCCTTTTTTGGAAACCCTAAGGCTATCATGGGGTTTTTAAAAAACCCAATAACAGTTTCTTTATTTTTCTCTGAGGGTGAGAGAGTGTAATTTGGCCAAAGTCACCCAGTGGGTTTTCATTGCCAATTAGAAATTCAGACCTTGACTTTCAGTGTCATAGAGCACATCTATACTGACCTGTTAAGTTGGTGTAGAATTGGATCAGACCTGCAGCTGCTATCGGTCACATGGATGTTATCCGTGGTAATGTGGGTCAAAGTCACCTTAATGCTCTCTTGCCTCATGTTATTCAAAGTCAGGAGAAAGTTCTAGGATTTAGGCTTTCGCCCAACTTAGGACAGTGAAGACAATTGGTCTTATTCCCAAGCAGAACTGGTCTCAACTGCCCCAACTGCCATTGCACATTCATGGACTTAGGTAATCTGGGGACTTGGGATGGGAATCCCTAGTCTCCACCTCCAGTGTCGTGGCTGTCTCCAGCCATGACATGACACCTGCCTTTTCTTTGTGACTCATCCTGATGTAAGTCGCAATGATGTGGAGTACTGGAAAAGAAGGTGGAGAGGAGAATGGATTTCCTCCTCTGCAACGACTGCGGACACCTTTTAAGTCTAAACTGGTAGCTGGCAAACCAGATCAGACCAGTCTAGATGGCCAGAACTCATACCCTTCCATCACGCTGGCTTCATATATTTACCGGTAGGTTCAGTAATATATTGTTAACATTGTGTAAGGTAATGCATATTAGCAATAAAATAGCATACAGATTTTCCATCCGATCCCACCTGTTGAATTTCCCCTTGGGGATCATGAAGACACCCTTTTACATGCATCAAAATGATTTCTAGCTCTTTCCCCCCTCAAACTAGGTAACAACATTAACTGCTAATGCATTCCCTATGGGGGATGCACAGATATATACATTTGTTATTTTTAAAGTTTACACATTGAAAGTTGTTAAAACTCTCTCAGACACAATTAAACCTTTGACCAGCTTTTCCCATAATTAAGGATATTGAAATAGATTTCTAAATATTTTATGTATTGAGGTGGATGCTTTAATTATTTAAAGACAATTATTTAGAAAAAGTGCTTTTGTTAATGAAAAGTGAATTGCCTAAAATAATTGCCCAATTTATCTTACTTTTCAAACTGGTTTCATTTGCCAAGTCCTTTTAGAGTAAAAGTAGGTACCATCAAACATTCAGATGCTGTCTCTAGGCGTCATGTCATATTTTTTTTAACCTGAAGATATATTTTTTATTTAAAAAATACAGAAGATTTAAAGTATTTTATTAAAATCATACAATAAAGACTGTGGTTACACTAAAGGGCTCCATGTGTTCTACCTTCGAAATGGTCATTCATTCTACTTTACCATGCATTTTCTTGTTGCTTGGTGACATTTTTTCATTCATTGTCTCCTGTAGCTACTCAGTACCTTAAGCATCTTGTCTATAGTTGTTATTGTTGTTGTTGCTGCTGCTGCTGCTATATTTATTTATACCCTGCTTTATCTCCCCTGGAGGGGACTCAAAGCAGCTTAACATGAAAGATGATAAAAAAGGGGGAGGCTTTGGTCTCCCTGATTTAAGAATTTACTATGAAGTCTGGGTAAAAAAACTTGGGTAAAAAATTGGATGACATTGCAAAATTTTAACATTAGAACGTTTTGACCTAAGGAGGGGGTGGCATTCAGATATTTGGTATGGGAAGAGAAAGGTAGAAAAAAAAGCCTTCGGGAATCATTTCATTCGATCGTCCTTGATAAAAATTTGGAAGAAGTATAAAGATAGAATATACCCAAAAACCCCAATGTGGATCTCTGCCTTAGAAGCATGTCAAAAAAAGGGGGAATTAGGGAGAGAACTCTGGCTAACCTACAAAGATATTATATTTAAAGCAGATGGTAAATATGAGTTAAGAAAACAAGAGGACATAAATCAAAAGTTCAAGGGTGTGTCATGGTGCTAATATAGCCACATAAATGAATACTTCAAATTAGGCAAAAAAATGGGTTTATGGGAAAATATCCTTTTGAGGAAAAAGTAATATTAGCGAAAAAGGAAAAATATCACCAAATTATATGAAAGACTGCTACAATGGACCACGGAGATGGAACAAATCAAAGACTGTATTGTGAAATTGGCCTCAAATATAGGCTCAGTCATACAGTTAGAGGAATGGGAGAGAATTTGGACTAAAAAACCTCAAACTTTAATATTCTTCAGATCTTAAAGAAAACTGGTTAAAAAGTATGTACAGGTGGTACATCACCCCCCCCCCCCCCAAGACTATCAAAGTATTATAAAACTATGTCTAATAAATGTTGGAAATGTGGAAAACAAGTGGGCACATTCTACCACACCTGTGACAAAGTTAAAATTTATGGAGGGAAATTCACAAGAGAACACAAAAAAATTGGCAAATAAGCTTCAAACTGGAACCTAAGTACAACCTGTTAGATATGTTAGAGTTAGACAAGGCGAAAGATAAAGAGCCCTTGTTTAACTATATGGCCACAGCAGCTAGGATAATTTATGCTAGAAGCTGGAGGAACGGGGAAACACCAACAGTAGTTGAATGGTTACTGAAAGTAATAGAAATTATGAATATGGATAGACTAACCCATCTGATGACACCGTACCAAAGAAAAAGGAAAACACAAATCAGTTGAGAACTAGTAAAAGAATACTACAAAAAAGAAAAGAAAAGATGAATATACTAATATAAAAATATAGATCGACCCCTATTTTAAATAAGAAATCTTTGCTTAAGAAAATGAATGTTAAAAATGGGGGAAAGAACTAGAAAATTAAGACATAAAACCAATAAAGACAAAATTAATATGCTGAGACCACCACAAAGAAGCAGGTGGAAGGCAAACCAAACTGATTTGTGTGTGAGAGAGGGGTTTTTTAGGTTCCCCCCCCCTCTTTTTCTTCTCACTCTACAATCTGTCTCTCCTCCTCTTTTTAATTATACCTATTTTTCTAAAACAAAAATGTTCACCCACTTTTCTTGTATTATTTTTAAAAAATTCTCTTTATTTTACATAAGAACATAAGAACATAAGAAGAGCCATGCTGAATCGGACCTCAGCCCATCTAGTCCAGCATTCTGTATCACACAGTGGCCCACCAGTTGTACACGGGGATCTCGAGCAGAAGGGAGGGCAAAACCCTGACCTGCTCCCGACCCCCCACAACCAGTACCCAGGGAAATCCTGCCTACCTCAACCAACTCCGAGGTGGCACTTGAATGTCCTTTTCAGTAACTACCGATACACTTGGTATCCATGAATCTGTCTAATCCTGCCTTGAAGTTGTTCAGGCTGACAGCTGTCACAACCTCTTCTGGAAGTGAGTTCCATAACCCAATGACCCCCTAGGTGAAGAAATATTTCCCTTTATTAGTCCTAATTTTCCTACCTTGGAGCTTCAGGGAGTGCCCTCTAGTCCTAGTGTTTTGTGACAAAGAAAATAGTTTTTCTTTATTCACCTTTTCTATCCCATGCATGATTTTATACACTTCGATCAAGTCACCTCTTAAACGCCGTCTTTCAAGGCTGAAAAGACCAAGGCGTTGCAACCTGATTTCATAAGGGAGCCGCTCCATCCCTTGGATCATTCTTGTTGCCCTTTTCTGTACCTTTTCCAGTTCCGTTATATCCTTCTTACGGTGCGGATACCAGAATTGTACAAAGTACTCCAAATGTGGCCTTACCATAGATTTGTAGAGAGGTAATACAACATTTGCTGACCTATTTTCGATTCCCTTTCTGATCATGCCAAGCATAGAATTGGCTTTTTTCACTGCTGCTGCGCACTGGGTTGACATCTTCATTGAGCTGTCCACCAAGACCCCAAGATCCCTTTCCTGGTTTGTCTCGGAAAGCTTTGACCCCATCAATTGGTAGGTGTAGTTGGGGTTCTTTGCCCCGATGTGCATGACTTTACACTTGTTTAGGTTAAAATGCATTTGCCACTTTGTTGCCCATTCACTCAATTTCGAGAGATCTTTCTGGAGCTCTTTACAGTCAGTTTCATTTTTAACTACCCTGAAAAGTTTAGTGTCATCTGCAAACTTTGCTACCTCACAATTTACTTCTACATCCAGATCATTTATGAATAAATTAAAAAGTAACGGTCCTAAAACTGAACCTTGGGGTACGCCACTTCTCGCCTCTTTCCATCCAGAGAAGTGTCCATTTATTACCACCCTTTGTTTCCTACAGTTTAGCCATGTTCCAATCCAGGACAAGACCTGTCCCCTGATTCCATGGCTGAAGAGCTTATTTAGGAGCCTTTGGTGAGGGACTTTGTCAAAAGCCTTTTGAAAGTCAAGGTAAACAATATCGACTGGGTCCCCTTTATCTATGTGTTTATTTACACCCTCAAAGAATTCTATCAAGTTAGTAAGACATGATTTGCCTTTGCAGAAACCATGTTGATTTTCCTTCAGCAATGCTTGTTCTTCTATGTGCCTAGTAATTTTTTCTTTAATGATGGTTTCCATCACCGTGCCTGGAACTGAGGTTAAACTGACTGGTCTATAATTTCCTGGATCACCTCTGGATCCTTTCTTGAAGATCGTTGTTACATTTGCCTCCCTCCAGTCCTCGGGTACAGTGCCTGATCTTAGAGAAAGGTTATATATCTTAGCTAGAAGTTCAGCAATTTCACACTTGAGTTCCTTAAGAACTCTGGGGTGGATGCCGTCTGGACCTGGTGATTTGTTGACATTTAGTTTAGTAAGGCATATGAGAACATCCTCCTTGTTTATCTCTATCTGTTTTAATTCTTTTAATTCCCTCCCTGAAAAAACTGACTCAGCTGATTTTGATTTTGACTATTTTTAACTTTTAATAAAAACTTATATGACAAAAAAGCAGCTTAACATAAAAGCACCATTTAAAGCATACAAATATATGAACATTAAGACAGGATTAAATATAAACAGGATTTTAAAAAAATCCAGTTCTCTTCATGTTGTATAATCTCTGTTTGACCTTCATTGCCATAACATTTGACTCTGTTTTTAGAATTCAATGATATGGCTGAATCTTTGATCCTAAACTCAAGGGTAAAATCTTCTGCTGTAGTTAACTAAAATGACAAAGTCAAACCACATATAATTACTACATGAACTACACAGAAGATGACCATTTTATGATCAGAACATTTCGCTGGCTAAACTGTTTCAAATCTCTGGGGAAGGTAGGATTGATTTGTTTAGAAATAAAGGGCTTGATGGATTTCCTAATAGTAAATAATTTAAATAACTTCGACCCAATTTAATTATTTTGCCAGTCTATGACTGCCAGCTTTTGATTTAAACAAGACTGAACTTGCAGTGAAGGCCAGAAAGTACATCTGGAAATTGTTGGCAAACAGAGGCACAGTAAAACATTACTAGAAACTCAGAACATTGTATGTTTGGACGAGGCCAAGATAGAATCTGGTGCATCAAGGATGGAGACCGAAAGCAATTTAGAAAATTAACGATGGAAAATGGTAGAATTTGATCAATTCTAGATAATCAATGGGATGGTGACTCCATTCCATGTTTTGAAGGAACTATCGAAGGATCGAAACAGTACAATCTAATACCATTAACTGGCTGACAAGGCTTGAGGCTATTGAATCCTTGGAGTTGTAATTTGGTGAGGCAACAGCACTCTTTAGCAGAGAAGGTAAAAGACCTTGTAAAGCTACAACTCCCAGGATTTTATAGTATTGAGCTATAGAACATTACAGATTTCAATCTGGGTATGGCATGCATTGGCGTCTGCTGCAGTGCATTATATGGTTGAACTTGGACTTTCCTCTGACTTTTTTTGGTGTGCTGTATACCCTTAAATGCACATTGCAGGTGGGCATTGGCAGTGTGCATTTTATGGCAGTAATGATTTTGAGTAATCTTGAAGCTGCATTATATGGTCAGAGTACATGGGGCCATGGATAGCTCCTTTGAAGTTCAGAACAGATTTGCCACTAGACAGACCACTGAGTAGAACTTGATATTCTGATACCAGGGTAATTAACATTAAAAGCATCTTCAGCAACCAATGCTGGCATGAGTTAACCTATAAAAACTTTGTGTCTACTTCTGGTTGCTGTGGAAGATGGAATTTCCTTTTCCCTCTCTCCACGGTGACTTAAGCTTCTCCTAGATTTATTACACCTGTCCCATGCCATGGTCTCGTGAGAGGTGTCTGGCTATGACACTTTAGCTAGATCCAAAATGATCAGGACTCTAGAGAGCCTCAACAGATGATGTAGGGTGAATCTATGTGCTAAACAAAGATCTTTGAACTATTTATCTATTTATTTATTTACTGTATGTCTACCCTGTCATTCTCACACTGAAGACGACTCGGAGCGGCCTTACAATAGGCAACAGTTAAGAACATAAGAAGAGCCATGCTGAATCGGGCCTCAGCCCATCTAGTCCAGCATTCTGTGTCACACAGTGGCCCACCAGTTGTACACAGGGATCTCTAGCAGAAAGGAGGGCAAAACCCTCGCCTGCTCCCGACCCCCCACAACCAGTACCCGGGGAAAATCCTGCCTGCCTCCATCAACACAGAGGTGGCACTTGGATGTCCATTTCAGTAACTACTGATTCCCTTGGTATCCATGAATCTGTCTAATCCTGCCTTGAAGCTGTCCAGGCTGACAGCTGTCACAACCTCCTCTGGAAGTGAGTTCCATAACCCAATGACCCTCTGGGTGAAGAAATATTTCCCTTTATTAGTCCTAACTTTCCTACCTTGGAGCTTTAGGGAGTGCCCCCTAGTCCTAGTGTTGTGTGACAGAGAAAATATTTTTTCTTTATTCACCTTTTCTATCCCATGCATGATTTTATACACTTCGATCAAGTCACCTCTTAAACGCCGTCTTTCAAGGCTGAAAAGACCAAGGCGTTGCAACCTGGTTTCATAAGGGAGCCGCTCCATCCCTTGGATCATTTTTGTTGCCCTTCTTTGTACCTTTTCCAGTTCCGTTATATCCTTCTTGAGGTGCGGAGACCAGAATTGTACACAGTACTCCAGATGTGGCCTCACCATAGATTTGTAGAGAGGCAATACAACATTTGCCGACCTATTTTCGATTCCCTTCCTGATCATGCCAAGCATAGAATTTGCTTTTTTCACTGCTGCTGCGCACTGGGTTGACATCTTCATTGAGCTGTCCACCAAAACCCCAAGATCCCTTTCCTGGTTTGTCTCAGAAAGCTTTGATCCCATCAGTTGATAAGTGTATTTGGGGTTCTTTGCCCCGATGTGCATGACTTTACACTTGTTTAGGTTAAAATGCATTTGCCACTTTGTTGCCCACTCACTCAATTTCGAGAGATCTTTCTGGAGCTCTTTACAATCAGTTTCATTTTTAACTACCCTGAACAATTTAGTGTCGTCTGCAAACTTTGCTACCTCAGAATTCACTCCTACATCCAGATCATTTATGAATAAATTAAAAAGTAACGGACCCAAAACTGAACCTTGGGGTACGCCACTTCTCACCTCTTTCCACCCAGAGAAATGTCCGTTTATTACCACCCTTTGTTTCCTACAGTTTAGCCAGGTTCCAATCCAGGACAAGACCTGTCCCCTGATTCCATGGCTGAAGAGCTTATTTAGGAGCCTTTGGTGAGGGACTTTGTCAAAAGCCTTTTGAAAGTCAAGGTAAACAATATCGACTGGGTCCCCTTTATCTATGTGTTTATTTACACCCTCAAAGAATTCTAACAAGTTAGTAAGACATGATTTGCCTTTGCAGAAACCATGTTGATTTTCCTTCAGCAATGCCTGTTCTTCTATGTGCTTGGTAATTTTTTCTTTAATAATGGTTTCCATCACTTTGCCTGGAACTGAGGTTAGACTAACTGGCCTATAATTTCCTGGATCACCCCTGGATCCTTTCTTGAAGATCGGGGTTACATTTGCCTCCCTCCAGTCCTCGGGTACGGTGCCTGATCTTAGAGAAAGGTTATATATTTTGGCTAGAATTTCAGCAATTTCACACTTGAGTTCCTTAAGAACTCTGGGGTGGATGCCATCTGGCCCTGGTGATTTGTTTAAATCACTGAGTGCTGGGTGCACGACAACATAAACTAGTACAAGACTGGGATATAAAAATATCTATTTCATAACAACATGAACAGCATTGGGATATACAGTTGTAACACACATATTTCAGGACATGTCATATACATAAGAACATTATAAGGAGATGCTCTATTCGCAATAGAACAATAGCTATAAATTATAGTAGAAACGCAACTCCTCAAATAATAGTGTGACAGTCCACAATATCAAAGAAGTCCCCAAATGCTGTGAAGTCCAAATAGCAGATGACACAAGGTATAGGGAGGTAGAATAAGCTCCAAATTATAAGTTCAAAAGTTGGCCGCCAGGAAGTAGGCTAATTCCTCCCACCTGGCAGAAGGGCTGCTGTAGCAAGCCCCACCCTTTCAAGGAATGTGCTTAAGGCAATTTGGGAGGGAAAAAGAACCTCTTTTAGCTGCTGCTAGAAAAATACCTCCTAGCAGCTAATACTAGAAGCTAAACAACAAATTTACCCAGGAACTTACCAGTGCTCCTTATTTTCTTTTTTGCAAGTAGTCTGCTTTAAACTGCTCCTCACAGAGACAGTTGGCTGACTGATTTATAAAGCTTGATGGCATGTCAAACAAACATAGAGATAAACATATACATTAAAAACAAAATTAAAAAGCAATATAAACAGATGAACAACTAAATATAGATACCACTGGAATTATGCACAGACATACTTTAACCCAAGGATGGGGAATGTGTGCCTCACCAAGATGTTGTTTAACTAAAACACTTATTTCTCACCATTGACTTGACTAGGTAGTAGATTTCCTTCACAAAAATATGTTATGTAAGTGAATGCATATAGTGCACACATATTGAAAATGTATAGAAACATCCATGTGGAAAGAAAAAGCAAAGCTTTTCAATTGCATACAAAGTGTGAGACTGGGTTGTAGTGGGATTTTGGAGAAATGCAGTAAAACTGAGACTGAGGAATTTCACGTTCTCTAGGTTTTGGGCAACTCTTCTATTTTTTCAAGCATTAGTGATAGAGTAAACTTAAAAGTTTCCCACAGCATCACTTATGAAGAAAGCCACTGATCTAGAAGAAAGACATTTCTAGATAATTTTATATTCATTCAAAATGAGCATATATATATATATATATTCATATATATATATATATATATATATATATATATACTAGGCATGAGAAAAATGAAACGGAAATTAAAAGAAATCGTAAGTGATTCGTATGTAATGGGCCTTTCAAGTTTATACGGATCGCAAGGCCAATCCCAGAAGTGGACTTTCTTTTACGCACCCCCTGGGCCCAAAATTTCGTTAGATTATTAAATATTTCGGATGTCCCCCCAACAGGAAAATTTCCCCCTCCAAAATAGCTTTGCAGACATAACTCACAGTGAAATTGGGGCTTTTCCATGCTTGCAGCCTAATTAGAGTGGAAGGCCTCTTCCAGGAAGTGAAAAGGGAGCCGGAAACGATAGAGAGCCCGAAATCGGGACTCCAAGAGGGGCTGGAGGACTGACGAAAAAAGCGATTTAAACACCCAGGAAGGGGGTTTAGATAGAAGGACAGAGTAGGAGGACATAAGAACTGCTGAGAGAAGGGCAGCAGGAGTGAAAAGAGCACGGAGAGGAGAAGGAAGAGTTCAGAATCAAGAAAAGCCATAGAGTTCCAACAGAGGTCCTAGACTGCTATGGTAAAACTGAATGGGGAAAAAAGATGGAGTGAGGAGAACTCTACAGATTAGCAAGGCCTGCACCAGAGGTAGGCCTAGGCATTTATTTAATAATATTAATAATAATAATATATTAATGCATTATATGTGTCCCTGCAAAGGAACCCTGTCCTTTAATAATATTAATAATAATAATATATTAATGCTTTATATCTCCCTGCAAGGAAACCAAGGGAAATGTTGCCCCTTGATTTGCCTGTGTTTAAAACAGTATCAGTCCTGTTTCCCTGCTTTGCCTACTTTAGAACTACTAACGAATTTCGTAAGTAATTAAGTTACATTTCAGAAATTTTTGGAATTTTTTTGTAAGTCTTTCTTTTACTAAACAAAAAAAAATCCCCCCCCCCATTTGATATAAGAATTGCCATTTTGGGATTCTAAAACATGCCTAATATATACATATACACACACACACACACGCACGCGCGCACACACACACACACACACTCACACCAAATATTATTTTTCGAATGGAATTGTTTACAGACATATTCATGGATGGATATTTACTCTGAATAAAGTACATAGGAAATGATGTTGCGTCAAAGTGTGGTTTATAAAAGTACTTTATTTTTAAAGTATCTGCACATTATCAAACATGTTCTTTTTTTCTCCTAGAATGAATCACAGGCTCAGAAATGTATGCCTTTCTCACTATAAATTGTGGTCATTCCTGTTTTCGTAAGAAAACTTTTTAAAAAGAAGAGATTTCTCACACAGCCTTAGTTTCAGATCTTCAGCCCAATTTCCTGAAATAGCCTAAAAAGTCAAGGATGCCTTCATCTTGCTCATCAAAAAGAAGTATGATGGTTAAAATCCATTGAGGCTCAGTTATCAGAGCTGTCTGGCCACTTGATGGAATCTCACAGCCCTTAAAGGCTCACAAAATGGCATTACAAGGTGTAATTTTTGCTTCTCTACCTGAAACCAAACCGAACCAGTTATTGCCTTTTACAGGAAAATATCTTTATATTAGTTGTTGAAATTCAAATAGGTCAAGCAAATTGCAGGTCTTTTTTTCATGTGAAGAGAAATCCATCAGAGCAAAGAGAAAGAAATTTTGATTTACTGTGAGCAGCATCAAATCCCAGAAGGGTGAAAGAAGAAAATGTTATAATTCCATAAAATCCTCTCAGGCATTACCCTGTTGCCTGACTGAGGTTAGAACCTATCCCATAAGGCATAATTATTTTAACTCCTCAAACAAAGCTCATAATTGAAAAGGCTGTTTTGTGATGGTACTATGGTATTGTCATTCAACTATGTCTGTGATTATAATAATCACCCTCTTGTTGTAGCACTAGATTCAATTATTGGAGAGCACATCTGTTTCATGGGTGATGGAACTGCTGGCTTTCATTTTACCTAATACAACATCATGATGAAATCTTCTGAGAAGTTCATCATATTCAGTGAAGCAATAGCAACAAACACATGAGGCTTCCCTCCCCTGAACATCTTAGAGCTTGGACAGACTGACATGGGAAGCTTTGATCCTTCATTTTGGATTTAGCTGAGGAATTTAGCATTGCCATCAATCTCCTTGTACTTTTATTTTTTAAATCATGAGGAATCTATTGATGCGAGTACAAATTTAACAACCACCATTTTTGAAATGTACCCCAACTATTGCTGCAATTTTATTTTCTTCCTAAAATACATGAGCTGTATTTATACTCTTCTCACATTTTCAAGATGCTTCTACATAATGGGGCTGAGTTAAAGTGTTAGGCAACAGGCAAGTTGGCACCCCCTTTCTCATCCCTACCTAATTCTATATACAGTAGTCAACTGGAGTGGCAACAGGAAAATGTCAGGATGAAAATAAAATGAAATAAAATATGACTACTTTCTGGACCTCATCACACCAGAGCATGGATCCACTTTAAATCCATTTTCTGCCTCCTGAAAAATTCTGGGGTTTGTAGTTTAGGAAGGGGCCTTTAAACTGCTCAGCCAGACAGGTCCTGGACCTCACTAAACTACAAACCCCAGAATTCTGCAGGAAGCAAAAACCAGATTATTTATTTATTTATTCATACTTGTTTGCCGCCCCTCCCAATGGCTCGGGGAGGCTCACAACATGTTCATAAAATGGCAGAATAAAACAAAATTAAAACCACAGTTAAAACATCAGATAAAAGGCACATGGCCACACATTGGCACAATGCAGCACAGGAGGTAGAATAAGATGGCAACACACAACTAAGGCTACAGTTCATCCAACTCCGAAAGCCTGCCAGAACAGCAATGTCTTGCAGGCTTTCCTAAATGGGAGGATGTTCTGGATAGCACGGACGTCGGTGGGCAACGAGTTCCACAGTGTTGGCGCCACGATCGAAAATGCCCGGTGATGGGCCGTGGTTAGGCAAAATGTCCTAGGACTAGGAACGACCAGGAGGTTATGTTCTTCAGAACGCAATGATCTGGTGGGATAATACAGGATGAGGCGGTCCCGTAGGTACACTGGTCCCAGACCATATAAGGCCTTAAAAGTCAAAACTAACACTTTGAAGTGGATCCATGTTCTAGTGCAGTGGTTCTCAACCTATGGGTCCCCAGATGTTTTGGCATTTAATTCCCAGAAATCCTAACAGCTGTTAAACTGGCTAAGATTTTTAGGAGTTGTAGACCAAAATACCTGGGGACCCACCTCATCCCTCCCTTGCATTGCCGGGGGAGGGAAAGCATGAGATTTTAAAACTTTTTAGGCTTTACCAAAGTTGCTTAATGGTTGTGAAAATAAAGTAATCTTGGGAGACATCCAAACATTATGGAATATTTCCGGGGGGGAAGGTAAGTGGTTCAAATTCAGATTCCCCCCCCCCCCCAAACACACACACACTTTTCCTGCATGGTTCAAAACTGCTTCAAAAGTCAAAAGTCTTTTTTTTAACAACTTTCAGGCTAATGCATGGTGAATGACTGCTGATGCATGGTGAATTGTCTACATTTACGGTGAGTTCTCCACCTTCAAATATGTTTTTATCCATTTCAAACACACATTTTAGCGAATAAAAGAAACGGGTTACATTCAGTATACTATTCTGAAAGCTTAGTCTAATGTGTGAACATACTTTTATTTAAAAATGCGAGAACACAAGACTGAATGCACTTATTCTGGTAATAATTCTGATAAAGTGGGAGTTTAGGGGATGGAATGGAAAAATAGATTTCAAAAATTCTACCTTAATTAAGAATAAGTAGTGCCAGGACAAGCCTGAATGAACTCACGTAGCTTCTGATAAAATTATTTTTGTGTTGAAGGAGATGAAAAATGATTTACTGAACCTGTTATTACATTAATCCATTAACTGATAAAAGGATTTATTTTTTTTCACATAAAAGCAAATTTGGGATGTCGAGGGTTTATTTTTTTCTTCAGTAGACTATTCCAGAACATATTATAATGTTATTGAGCCAATACACAAGTTATTTTAATCGTCATCATATACATTAAGCAAAGTCCGAATCGAACCTCTTTGAAAACCTTTTGGAAATTTGCAATATTTTATGTTGTACGTCATATATTTCCCCCTACTCTTAAGACAGAATGCTAAATGTCTACACAAACTAAAGAAGAAGCTTATATTGTGAAGAAACCCGTGTTCTTGTTATTTGTTAGTGTCCAAGTTGAGGATCACTTTTCAGAAATCCAAAATCATTCATATGGGTAAGATAATGATACCTTTGCTTTCTGATAGTTCGGTGTATGAAAACCTCTGCAGATTATTTAAAATATTGTACATAAAATTACTTCCAGGCTATGTGTATAGCATGTACATAAAACATATTTGAATTTCATGTTTAGATTTTAGTCCCATCTCGCCAATATCTCATTGGATATACGCACATATTCCATTTTTTAAAATAAAAAATATTGAACGCTTTAGATCCTAAGCATTATGAATAAAGAATATTCAACTTGTAAAGATGATTTTGTTTTGAAGAACTGACTAAAGTACTAAGGCTGTGTACATGCATCAAATCTATATCATGTTTATCCAGAGCAAAAGGAATCTTTATGTTGCATTACCCTGATTTTTAAGAGGAGGGTATTTTCTTGAAGCAATCTCTAGTGATATCCTCAAGGCAACAAGGAGATAGCAACA
Organism: Anolis apletophallus; assembly: GCA_030556195.1. Classification (NCBI taxonomy): domain Eukaryota; kingdom Metazoa; phylum Chordata; class Lepidosauria; order Squamata; family Anolidae; genus Anolis; species Anolis apletophallus. The sequence goes on from JARBWK010000003.1 coordinate 77,730,933, forward strand.
ATCTCTAGTCTGGCAGCTAAAGAAGAAATTTTGTATTCACATTTCCCTTCAAGCACTGATGCATACATGAGGTCAGTCATGGAGAAAGATATTGCTACTACATTCTTTTTTCTAGAAGAACATGTTCCAGAGAGACAGCAGGCTTGATAACTTTCATGGTTAAGCAAAAAAGTCACTTTGCCATCTAATAAACGCTCAACAACACACATATTTTACTTATACAGCTGGATTCTGTGCTAGTTTTTGTGTTCATATTGCTTGCTAGATGTAAATATAGACCAAAAATCAATTTGATTTCCTGGATATACTGTAATTCCTGCTTTTGGATAACTGTGACAAGATTACAGCCTTGTACATCAGACCTATTAATTTCTTTTCCCCGCTTCAACTCCATCTATACTGTCCACTTAAGTTGAAGTAAATGGGGCTCACCCCACAGTGGGCAAACATCACATGGGGTGGATCTTGGGTAACACAGGGCAAAGGCCACTTTAGTGCAATACCCAAAATTGGGGGAAAGTTCAAATACAGAATTTAGACTTTTAGATTAAGGGCCTATGGGAACAAGGCTATTAATCAGCTCTGTTTAGGTCAGTTATCATTGCTGTCTCCTCTGACATTCTGTGTTTCTGGGGCTTGGGTAGCCCAGGGACAATGGATGGTAGTCTCCTTTACCCATGCTCTGTATTGGGTTGCTCTCAGATTGTGACATAGGTCCTATCTATTCTCCATCACATGCTGTGACATCAGTTAGAGCAATAGGGAGCTCTGGGAAAGGAGAGAAGACTGTCACGATCACGGTTTGATGCCACTGAAGGGCCCCACCTTAATCACACACACAGAGACGTACTGAAGGCTTACTACTTTATTGAGTATAAAAACAGTTCCAAAGAGTAAATAGTCCAATAATGAGTAAGTGTCCAAAAGGTAATAAACCAAAGTAGTCCAAAGTAATGTAGCAAATAAGCTGGAAGCGTGGCAAGGCTCCGCAATCCAATGCGGATCAGGAAACAGGGCAAGGCTCCGCAAACCGATGCGGATCAGGAAACAGGACAAGGCTCCGCAAACCACTGCGGCTCAAGAAACAAGGCAAATGCAAGGCAAGGCTTGATGACCACTGCTGGCTTGTGGTCCCACTCCGCTCACACGCCTATTCAGGAAAGACGTGGCCGGAGAACTGAGGATGCGTTCCCACGGACCCCATATTTAATCCGTCGGCCGAGGTCCGCGACGCCTAGGCTCCTTCGTCTCCAATCTCTGCTCACGGACCTCGGTCGATCTAGGACTCTCGACCAAGCCCTCCTGCTAGACTCGATGTCTCGCCTCCTATCGAAGGAGCGACCTTGCCTCTCGGCAGCTGTGTCGCTATCTTCCTGAGAACTTTCCTCCCTGGCACTTTCCCACTCGGGTTCGTCCATGTTTACATTCTCGGGCTCCTGGGAATTCCTCCTCCGGTGTTCATAACTCCCTTCGCTGCTTCCCATCTCCACCTGGTGATCGGAATCTAAGCTGGGCCCAAACAACATTTCATCCCATGCCAAGCTCTCTGTGGGAGACTGCGCCCATCCGAAGGGCCCTGTGCTTCACCCCAGTCATCTAGCTCATCCTCCGAATCCACCTCTGCTGCTGCAGGCCCTAATGCTAAAGGAACCCCAGGACCTATTCCTTGCCCTCCAGGCACGAACGAGAACTGCTGTGCTACACTATCCCCCCCCCTCAGGGCCCCTCCGAGGCCGCCCTCGAGGTTTGGGTTTGTCAGGGTACTTGCGGTGAAAACGAGCCACGAGATCCGGAGCATGGACATCCCGAGCCCGGTCCATGAACGTTCTTCCGGTCCCAACCCCTTCCAGTCAAGCAAATACTCCAGCTTCCGGTAGCGGATGCGAGCATCCAAGATGTCCTGGACCTCCAACTCCTCCTCGCCATGACGCATCACAGGGGGAGGAGGCGGCTGCGTCACGTCAGGCCGCACCCCCTTCGCTGGCGGAGCAACGAACGATGAAACACCGGGTGGAGCTTCATGTCCGCTGGGAGTTGTAGTTTGAAGGAAACAGGCCCCACCTTCTCCAAAACTTTGTAGGGACCCAAAAATCTCGCGCCCAGCTTGCGGCTGGGGCGCTGCGTGGGCAAATTCTGGTGGACAGCCAAACTTTATCCCCACAAGGATGTCAGGACCCTCCTGGCGCCGCCGATCAGCCATCCGCTTGTAGTCAGCTTTCGCCTGGTCCAATTGAGTGCGTAGCAAGTCTTGGAGTGCAGTGAGCTCGAAGCCAATCCTTAGCCTCGAAACGGCTCGACGGGTCCACCGGCGGGTAGAACCGAGGGTGGTGTCCGTAGTTAGCAAAGAAAGGAGTCTCTTTGATGGATTCCTGTGTCGCATTGTTGTAAGCAAACTCTGCCAGGGACAACAAGGACGCCCAATTGTTCTGCTGATAGTTGACATAGCAGCGCAGGTACTGCTCCAAGGTGGCATTGACCCTTTCGGTCTGCCCATCGGTCTGCGGGTGATGAGCCGTGGACATCCGCACATCAATCCCCAGCAACTTCTGGACAGCCTTCCAGAACTGGGAAGTGAATTGGGTGCCCCGGTCAGTCACCAGGCTCTGTGGAAGTCCATGCAGCCGAAACACATGTTGCACAAACATATCAGCAGTCTCCTTGGCAGTAGGCACCCCCACACAGGGGATGAAGTGTCCCATCTTGGTGAAACAGTCCACCACGACCAGTATCGAGGTGAAACCCTTGGACTTGGGGAGGTCGGTGATGAAATCGGCCGAAATCATCTTCCAGGGAGCAGAGGGGGTCGGAAGCGGCTGGAGCAAACCGGCCGGCTTGCCCCCCTGGTTTTTAGCCCGGTGACACACAGGGCAGGATCCCACATAGTCCTCCACATCCCTCCGCACTTTAAGCCACCAAAAGTCCCGTAGGACCAGTTGCAAAGTCTTGAACAGCCCAAAAATGGCCTGCGGCCCGGCTATCGTGGCAAAGCTTGAGAATGTCCGCCCGCCGGGCCGCAGGGGAAACATAAACAGAGTCCCGGTGGTAGAGCACCCCGTTTTTTACCTGAAAGGGGCTTGCGGCCCCTTGGTCAGTTGCTCTTGCACCCAGGGATCGGTCCGCTGGCGAGCCTGGACACGAACACTCAAGGGTCTTTTATCTCCAGGGGCTGGCGGAGCCACTGGAGGGTTGACAGGAAGCGCCCGAGCAGCCGCAAAGTTCTCCGCTTTAAGCAACCGGGCCTCGGACGGCCCGTCGCCATCACGAACGTACTCCGGCTTTCGGGACAGCGCATCAGCTTGCTTGGTCTGCTTGGGGCTGTCATAGTGAATGCGGAAATTGAATCGCTCAAAGAACAGGGACCATCTCTGTTGCCTCTGGTTCAATTTGCGCTGGGACTTCAGATGCTCCAAGTTCCGGTGGTCGGTGTGAACCTCCACCGGGAACTTGGCCCTTCAAGCAGGTGTCTCCAGACCTCGAAAGCCACCTTGATGGCCAAAAGTTCCTTCTCCCAAATGGTGTAGTTCTTTTCCGAGCCGCAGCTGCCGGGAATAGTAGGCACAAGGCAACAAGTCCGTCCCTGAGGCTGTAGCAGGATCGCTCCCACCGCCACATCCGAAGCATCGGCCTGGACGATGAAAGGGGTGCGGGGGTTGGGGTGCTGCAAGAGCGGCTGAGTGGTGAACAGCTGCTTCAACTTGCGGAAGCCCACATCCGCCTCCGGTGTCCACCGGAACGGCACCTTTCCCCGCAAACACTGGGTGATAGGATCAGCCCACTTGGCAAAGTCAGGAATGAACTTTCTGTAGTAGTTGGCAAAGCCCAGGAATCTTTGAATGTCTTTTTTGCTGGCAGGTGCCGCCCAGTCAACCACGGCTTGGACCTTGGTGTCATCCATGGCAATGCCCGTAGGAGAGATACGGTAGCCCAGAAAGTCTACCTCCCGCAGGTCAAAAGCACATTTCTCCAGCTTAGCATAGAGCCCGTGAGCCCTGAGTCTCTGGAGCACCTCCTTGACATGGCGGTCATGGGTCGCCTGATCTGGAGAAAAAATCAGCAGGTCATCGAGGTAGACCGCCAGATAGCGGTCCAACAGGTCTCGGAAAATGTCATTCATGAAATGTTGGAAACAGGCAGGGGCGTTGCACAAACCGAATCCCATCACCAGGTATTCGAAACTGCCCCACTTGGTCTGGAAGGCCGTCTTCCATTCATCACCCTGGCGGATCCGGACAAGGTTGTAAGCCCCCCTCAGGTCCAGTTTAGTGAACACCTTAGCTCCCCGCATCCGCTCCAAGAGCTCGGGGATCAGGGGCAGGGGGTAGCGGTTCCGGATCGTGATCTTGTTGAGTTCCCTGTAGTCATTGCAAAGTCGCAAGTCCCCCGATTTCTTCTTGACGAAAAGAATCGGAGGACGGGCCGGGATTGGGAGGGCCGAATGAACCCCTTCCGCAGGTTCTCATCCAGGAAATCTCGGAGAGCCTGTTGCTCTGGTTCCGAGAGAGGGTAGAGACGCCCCCGCGGAATTGGGGCTCCCGGCTGCAATTCAATGGCACAGTCATAGGGCCGGTGCGGAGGCAAGCGTTCCGCCTCCTTCTCACTGAAGACATCCCAAAATCCGGCATACTTCTTGGGCAGGGTGGCGACATTCTCCACTTCTTGGGCCAGGCACGCCCGAGCCGTCATGCAGTGGCCCTGGCAATGGTCCGAAGAAAAAATTAGCTGTCTCTTGGCCCAGGAGATCTGGGGGTCGTGGAGCGCGAGCCACACAATGCCCAGGACAATGGGGAAATCTGGGAGCTTGGTCACAAGAAAAGAAATGTCCTCTTTATGGGAGCTAGTCCACATCCTGGTAGGGGCTGTATACTGAGTTACAGCCCCTGTTTTCAGAACTCTCCCATCGATAGTCTGGACACCCTTGGGCTCTTGGAGATCAAGGAATTTTAATCCAGCAGACTTGGCATAGTCTGCATCGATGAAGTTGTTGGTCGCTCCCGAGTCGATCATGGCATGGACCATCATCGGCCCCTTCTCGGGTGACCACAAACTGACCATTACAAGGAACAATTGTCCAGTCTTGGGTTCAGGGGGGAGGTTAGCGACGTCGGCCGAGTGAGCGAACCCTCTTACACCCGGCCGGTCCCTTCCCCCGCCGCCTGAAGGGCCTCTTTGGCCTCTGGGGCCCCTCCGAGGGCGGCAGAGGCCCGAGGAGTCTTTCCACGCGGTTTCTGGGGGCACTCCTTTGAAAAATGTCCAGCCCCCCCCGCAGTACCAGCATAAGTTGAGGCGCTGACGCCGTGCCTTCTCCGCCTGGTCCACTTTGGGCCGTACTGTTCCCAACTGCCGGGGCTCCGGGGCGTCCGAGCCGGCCGGCACTGGCAATTGCCGGGTTGAAACTGCCCAGCCCCTTCCTTCCGTGCCACCGGTTTCTCCATCACGCCCTTGTCCCACCGCCTCCTGGTCTGCAGTCCTGCTTCCATACGAAGGCTCAAGGTGATGGCGGCCTCCAGATCCGCGGGCCGTGGATGTTTTAACATCTCCTGTTGCAGTTCCGAAGGCAGCCCCGCAATGTAGTGATACCGCAACGCCGGCAGACCCCACTGTGTCTGGGAAGCCAGGACTCGGAATGGGGAGATGTACTGGGACTGGGATAGATCCTTGCTCGTCAGCCGAGCCAAATCCCTCTCGGCGAGCTCTTCATTGACGGGAGCCCCCCACGTCGCCCTGCTCGCGTCTAGGAAAGCCCGCAGCGTGTTTGTAGGGGGGCACGGCGCCCGATCAACGCGGTGGCCCACGTTGCCGCTGTCCCTTCCATCAGGTTGTAAACAAAAACCACCTGGGCTCGATCATTGGCGAACTCGTTGGGGCGTTGCTCCAAATAAAGTTCCACTTGGCAAACAAAAACCTCCACCTGGGCCGGATTACCACTAAAGCGGCCAGGTGGGCTCACCCCCCGGGTGCCGTCCGGCCCGGGTCCGCAGCTCACCCAATTCTCGTTGCAACTCTTGCACTTGGACATCAGTCAAGTTAGCCATGGCGACCACGGGCGTGGAGCGCTTCTTGCGGCGTCCCGAGCGGGCGTCCCGTGGTGTGATAAGGGGTTCTTGGAGTTCTCCGGCCAGCTGTCACAATCACGGTCGTAGCGGGCCCCTTAATCACACACACAGAGACGTACTGAAGGCTAACTACTTTATTGAGTATAAAAACAGTTCCAAAGAGTAAATAGTCCAATAATGAGTAAGTGTCCAAAAGGTAATAAACAAAGTAGTCCAAAGTAACGTAGCAAATAAGCTGGAAGCGTGGCAAGGCTCCGCAATCCAATGCGGATCAGGAAACAGGGCAAGGCTCCGCAAACCAATGCGGATCAGGAAACAGGACAAGGCTCCGCAAACCACTGCGGCTCAAGAAACAAGGCAAATGCAAGGCAAGGCTTGATGACCACTGCTGGCTTGTGGTCCCACTCCGCTCACGCCTATTCAGGAAAGACGTGGCCGGAGAACTGAGGATGCGTTCCCACGGACCCCATATTTAATCCGTCGGCCGAGGTCCGCGACGCCTAGGCTCCTTCGTCTCCAATCTCTGCTCACGGACCGCGGTCGATCTAGGACTCTCGACCAAGCCCTCCTGCTAGACTCGATGTCTCGCCTCCTATCGAAGGAGCGACCTTGCCTCTCGGCAGCTGTGTCGCGATCTTCCTGAGAACTTTCCTCCCTGGCACTTTCCCACTCGGTTCGTCCATGTTTACATTCTCGGGCTCCTGGGAATTCCTCCCCCCGGGATGTTCATAACTCCCTTCGCTGCTTCCCATCTCCACCTGGTGATCGGAATCTAAGCTGGGCCCAAACAACATTTCATCCCATGCCAAGCTCTCTGTGGGAGACTGCGGCCCATCCGAAGGGCCCTGTGCTTCACCCCAGTCATCTAGCTCATCCTCCGAATCCACCTCTGCTGCTGCAGGCCCTAATGCTAAAGGAACCCCAGGACTTACTCCTTGCCCTCCAGGCACGAACGAGAACTGCTGTGCTACAGCTGTATGTATTAATGTAAACAATAGCACCATACAAAATCTGGACAAATGTCTTGACCCTCTGCTGTGTTGTACTATCTTTATCTAATAGACAGTGTTGTAGTAGCTTGAATATGAGTCTTCCAGGGTAAGGCTTTCTCAAAAATGAATCTCCTGCTACTTAAATTCCTAGCATCAACCCATTTGATGACCAGTGATGGGCCACTGAAAATGTGTAAGTCTGTTTCCAAACACCATCACTTTGTTTTGGTATAATTAATATTCAACTGTTCTCTATTTTGAGCTTGGAGAGCAGCCTTCTCCAACCTATTAAAATATGAAAACCATATCATCAGCATAGAAAAGAGCAAATACCATCTTTGACGTAATGGAAGTCAATAGCAACTGGAAAGGGAGGGGGAGAGTAAGGGAACTACAGGATGAAGCAAGGAAATTTTTGACTTTTCAGTTCTTCCACTTGTGAATTGTGTAATTTTGCTCCTAGACTGCAATCCTAAAATGTGCAATTTTATCTAATTGTATCATTTTATGCAATAACAAAGTTAACATATTAAATATTTTTATATTCTTCTATTCATCTTATCCTCCACTCCACAACATCTCTTCTTTTGTTTTAGATTGAGAAAACTTTGAGGTACCTCATATCATGCCTCTTCACAGTTGTTCTTATTTAATCAACGCAAATTGGATCACTGTTCAGATGTTATTAGATGGCATCAATCAGCCATTCTAGCCAGCATAGCATAATAGCAATGTAAACTAGGAATGTTAGCCAGATAATATTTTGAGGATGCCATAATTCCCAATGTGAATTGTGGAGCATGTAGAGTAGATTACACTGTCAGTAAAGTAAAGATCTAGATCCAGGCAATCATTGTGCAGCTTGCAGAAAATATTTTATAATGAGAAATATTTTTTAAAAACTTGATTTTATGCTATTATTGATCTTTTTAATAATCCATGTTTATTGTAACTTCATGATTGTGTGTTGTTTGTTTTTGTTCCCATTGAAGGAATTTGTGTGCTGCCTTGAATATAATTTTGAGAAGGAGATAACAGCATTTCTCAACCTGGGGGTCGGGACCCCTGGGTGGGTCGCGAGGGGGGTGTTAGAGGGGTCACCAAAAACCACCAGAAAACACAGTGTTTTCTGGTGGTCATGAAGGATCTGTGAGGGAAGTGTGGCCCAATTCGATCATTGGTAGTGTTCAGAATGCTCCTTGATTGTAGGCGAACAACAAATCCCAGCAACTGCAATTCCCAAATGACAAAATCAACCTCCCACCCCACTAGTATTCAAATTTGGGTGTTTCAGGTATTTGTGCCAAATTTGGTCCAGTGAATGAAAATTCATTCTGCATATCAGATATTTACATTACGACTCATCACAGTAGCAAAATGACAGTTATGGAGTAGCCAAGCATACTGGGAGATACTGGAGATAAGGTAATTCTTTATGTTATACCTTTCCACTGCATGGTGTATAGCTCCTTCTGTGTACTGCTTGTGTGAAACACTCCTTCGTATATTTTACAGATTGTTACCACACCATTGGATGATGTTCTTTGTACATTACTACATCTATGCTGCATCTTGAGAAAGCTACCTAGTGGCGAAACAGGTGCCTAGGCCTAGGGTCGTTTATCCTGTCGGCCTCCTTGTGAACTCCATCCTATCTGCCTGTCTGCACTGGCAATAAATGTCACTACACCCCACCCCTTTACCTGGAGCCTGTTTGCTGATTTACCATGCCATCCCTTTGCACGGTACCGATTGGGTGCTGCACCGCGCCTGCCTGGCAATACGGACTTGGGTCCTTTAGAATTTACTCCTTGGCCACCTGCATTTGAACTATCTTGGCAAATTACGAATGCATATTGGAGCCCTTATAGTTATTTTATAACAGTGCCTTTTTATCTCCAGCTAACTTTAGGGTTGTTAAAGACTTTATTCTCTTGAGCTCTGCTTGAGTATCATTGTTTCCCATTCTGGGATTTATTTACCTTATCCCCATGGTTGATCTGATTCATTATTTACTTCTGGGTTCTATTATTTCATCAGTTCATTGGATGTGTCGTGAGTTATGAAGTAGTAAGAACAATAATTTTCTGGTTGTGGGGGGTCACCACAACACGAGGAACTATATTAAGGGGTCACGGCATTAGGAAGGTTGAGAAACATAGGTCTATAAAGTCAATATTTAAATAAATAAATAAATTTGAATTATTTCTGACTCATGGTGACCTCATGGGATTTTATGCCAAGGTTTCTTCAGAGGAGGTTGGTCATTGGAAACTTCAACCGCACACCCCCCCCCCCCGCGATCCCGAGGGCGGGCCTGACGCCAACAGGAGCCGGGAGAACAGGAGGGCCAAGAGAAGGGCAGGGAAGGCCCTGAGGCGCCTGCGAAAAAGAGCAGCCTCTAGGGCATGCCTCGAGACGACGGCATCCCCCCATCCAACAGACTTCTGCGCCCCCTGCCCCTCTCATATTGATCAGCCCAGCAACAAGCAGCCGGAATGCCCCCCAGAGCCGACGGGAGTACCTGAACCATCGGTTCCCGCTGTGAGAGGGGCTTCACAAGAAAGGAGTTCCAACGGTTCACGAAAGGAGCCGATTAGGCAGATCAAACAAAGTACCACCTCCCACAGGGGATACAAAAACCCTAGGGAACCCCCGGCCAGGAAACCCGGTCCATTTAGGACCAGAACCTTCTGGGCCAGAAAAGCCAGGGCTCCCACCGGCCCCCCCATGGCACAGCTACCGCTTGGCCCCCAGTCCACCACCAGCGACGCGGTCCCACTGGGCTGCGACCAAAAACAGACCCCCCCAACATCCCCTTTTTGGGGGACGTGCCGCAAGCTCAGCGCCCCGGCTTCCAGCACCAGCGCCGGAGCGCTCCAGCGTGCCCCATCCCAGTGATCGGTGGACTGAGGAGGGAGAGGATCAACAATCCATCCCCCACCAAACATGGCTGTAGACTCTCCTCAACCTGGCTACGACCCATCACCTGCCATGACTGTCAGCAAACATCTACCACGCCCTGGTCTTCACTCCTGCTCTTCAATGCGAGGTCAATTTGTAACAAGCTGGCCACGCTGCGAGATTTTATCGCAGAACAGGATGCAGATGTCATATGCGTCACAGAGACGTGGACCCAGGACGGTGACTGTGTCCTTCTTCAGGAGATAGCCCCTCCAGGCTTTCGAGCCTTCCACCAGCCAAGATCTACCGGCCGGGGCGGGGGAGTGGGCCTGGTCGTAAAGGATGCTGTTACCACCTCAGTCCTCCAGACACCAGAGATGACCGGCATAGAATGCCTGGGAGCAACTCTTGGAGTGGGAGAAAAGACGGGGATTCTGGTGGTCTACCGAGCCCCTGGGACCCATAGGGAGGCCACATCTGCCTTACTGGACCTGATTGCTGATTGGGCCCTGAGGTTCCCAAGGCTCATCATACTGGGTGACTTTAACATCCACCCGGACACAGTTCCTCTCACATCCAGCGCACGGGAGCTCCTCCTACACATGGATGCTCTAGACCTCTCCAGGACCGAGACGGGCCCTACCCACTAAGCTGGCCACGCGCTGGACCTGATCTTCAGCCATGGTCTAGCCATAATACACCGAGATACTAGTGCTGTACCTTGGTCGGATCACCTGATCGTGAGGGCAGACATTAACATTCTCCTCACAGTAAGGTCGGAGCCAAAGACCATCTTAGTCCGCCAAAAGAGCGCGATGACCCCGAGGGCATTCTCGGCGGCTCTGGAACCCCTGGAGGTTCCCGGAGGAACACTGACAGATCTGGTTGCCAGGTGGAACAGTGTCCTCTCAAGGGCCATCGACCAGGTGGCTCCAAGGCGCCCTCTCCGCCCCAGGAAAACCAGCTCCCCATGGTTCACAGCGAACCTAAAGCAGATGAAACACCGGAGGAAACAACTCGAGAGTGCCTGGAGACGGAAACCCAGCAGGGCAAACAGAGCAGCCTACAGAGAACAGCACAGGCTGTACGAATGTGAGATCAAAGAGGCCAAGAAACTCTATAATGCTGCCCAGATTACAGCCGCTGGTTCCCGCACAGCACAGATCTTCAAAGTAGTCCGGAGCCTCCTAGCGTCCCCACGGAGTGAGCCCAAAAACTCTGTGATAACAGCAGATGACTTCCAAACGTACTTCATCGGAAAAATCTCGGCACTTCGGCGTGATTTGCCGCTTATTCCTGAGGAAGAGAGCGCGAGGCTCCGGTACCCAACCCGGACCAATGGGCACTGCCTCATAGAATTCAGGCCCCTAACATCGGAAGAGGTGAAAAGGCTGGTGACCGTGGCGAGAGCGACGACCTGCCCCACGGACCCTTGTCCATCACACTTAATCAAGTCCTGCATTGACACCATATCGGACGCTCTGAGGGACTTGGTGAACCTCTCCCTGGATACAGGCACTTTCCCGGAGTCCCTGAAAGAGGCCAGAGTCAGCCCCCTCTTGAAAAAGACGAGCCTTGACCCCGACGACCCGGCAAACTACCGCCCTGTTGCCAATCTACCCTTCTTGGGTAAGCTCCTGGACGGGCGGTGGAAAGCCAACTGCGTGATTTCTTAAATCGATCCGGGGCCTGGACCCGTCCCAGTCAGGTTTCCGCGCGGGTCACGGAGTGGAATCCGTCCTGGTAGCGATTACAGATGACATCCGCCGCCAGCTGGACGGGGGGGGGGGCTCGGCAGTCCTGGTCCTCCTGGATCTAACCGCGGCCTTTGACACTGTTGACCATGACCTGCTGCTCCATCGCCTGGCTGCCTCCGGGATCCAGGACAAGGCTCTAACCTGGCTGGGGTCGTTCCTCCTGCGGGGCCGCTCGCAGCGGGTCGAGTGGCAGGGCCAGGTCTCTAGGAAATGCGGGTTGGAGTGTGGGGTTTCCCCAGGGGGCAACCCTGTCTCCCACCCTTTTCAACATCTACGTTCAGCCCCTGGCCAGTATTGCTAGGAGCCATGGTTTCTGCTGCTACCAGTACGCCGACGACACACAGCTGCTGCTGAAGCTCGACCCAGGGATGTCGTCGGTGCCGGATAGCTTCAGCCAAGGGCTGAGAGCAGTGACAAGCTGGCTCAGAGCATATAGGCTCAAAATCAACCCGGCAAAAACAGAGATCCTCTGGCCGGGCCGACCCGACCCTCACTCACCACTGCCACTCTTCGAAGGCGAGCCCCTGTCCCCGGCTCCGGCGGTGAAGAGCTTGGGAGTGATCCTGGACGAGAGACTGACGATGGTGGGTGCCTTTTTCCATCTTCGTAGGGCCCGACGGTTGGCCCCCTATCTACCACCAGAGGCGCTGAAAACCGTGATACATGCCACCGTCGTCTCGCGTCTTGATTATTGCAATGCCCTATATGCGGGCCTACCTCTGTCCACAACCCGGAGGCTGAGACTCATTCAGAACGCAGCGGCCAGACTCATCTCTGGGGCATCAGTCAGGAACCATGTCTCTCCAATTTTAAAAGATCTTCACTGGCTGCCCACTGAGTTCAGAGTGATCTACAAACTTATGGCGCTAACCTTTAAAGCACGGCATAATATTGGGCCAGCTTATTTGGGCGATCGGCTGACAGACCAGCGCCGCGAAAGGCCAGCGCGCGCCATAAATGGTGATCGTATAGCCATCCCTGGGGTGAGAGAGGCCCGGCTGACGGAGACCCGTCGGAGAGCCTTCTCCGTGGCGGCTCCCATGATCTGGAACACCCTTCCGCCTGCTCTCAGGTCCACATCGACCCCAATCAGATTCCTGTCTGACCTGAAAACCTGGCTCTTTTGCCAGGCATTTGGGGTCTGATCGGACGTTTGGAGACTGAGCCTTTCTGGCGCTTTGTACCTATGTTTTTAAATTGATGTATTCGGGTTTTTAAATGATGTAAGTCGCCCGGAGCACCAAGGGTGGAGGGCGACTCACAAATAATAAAGTTATTATTATTATTATTATTATTATTATTGTCTTCCACTGAGCCTGAGAGTGTGTGACATCTCCAGAGTCATCCAGTGGTTTCCATGACTCAGCAAGGATTTGAACCCTGGTTTTCCATGGAAAGTATGCACTCAAAGAACTACACTATGCATACTTTCCATTAAAACACCTTGAGCATGGTATGTTCCCAATTTGTATTATACTCCAATCTAATGCAAAGCTACATATCTGACCTATTATTCACACTTTAACTAATCTTGCATTTTTCTGGACATGTAATAACTAGAGCACCCTTTCATCTGCAAAACCAATCTAAAAGCAAACTTTTACATTTCCTTTCTTTGATGTCAGGTTTCTTGCTTCATTGACTACCTGGATTTCTCCACCAAAGTAAAATATGCAGTTATGACTGCAAAAGGGTTGCCATGGAAACCCTACCTAGCTTGATTATATTTACAGTGCCCTGTCTGACACAAAAATAAAGGTGCGGAAAACACAACAGGAAAAGTTAAAACTAATGTTGATGGTGATGCTATCAAGTCACTTCTGTTGTGAGAGAATTGGCCGTCTGCAAGGATGCCTGAATTCAACTTGCATTTCCTTTTTTATCTTGTTGACTTTTAAAACTTTACAGAGGAGTAGGTCTACATTTAAAAAACAAGCACATTTTCATGCATTGTTGCAATGCACATACTTACTTGGGTGTGCAATTTGGCTAAACCTCATGCGGTTTTTGGTGTCCAGATTTTGATGGCCCCCTGATCCATTTTTAAGGAGCCTCCTGAATTAGGGCAGGCAAAAAGATCCCAAAGAACCCACCTTTCTTGGCATCGTTTCCCCTCAAATCCTTTAATAAGACCTGGGTTTAAGGCATCAGACTTTTAAAAAACACCTTTTTTCTGCACCTTTAGGCTCGCCAAAAGCCTTGACCTGGACAAGGCACTCTGCCCATGCTCAGGAGCCCTTTTTGGTTGGTTCCTGCTCCTTTAGCCTCCTCTAAAGCCTTGACCTGGGCAATGTCACTCTGCCCATGCTCAGAAGCCCTCATTTGGCCATTTCCTGCACCTTTGGCTCCTAAAAAGTCTTGACCTGGACAAAGGCACTCTGCTCATGCTCAGGAACTCTCCTTTGGCCATTTCCTGCACCTTTGGCTCCTAAAAAGTTGTGACCTGGACAAAGGCACTCTGATCATGCTCAGGAACCCTCTGGGTGTATCTGATTTACAGTATGCCAAAGTACAACTTGGGTGCCCCAAAGAGAGGAAAGGGGGTTTTCAGAGCATTTTGTGGTCTGATGGAAACTAGTCAATTGGGGTTTATGTATCTGTGGAATGTCCTGAGTGGGAGAAAGGATTCTTGTTCATTTGAGGCAGGTGTGAATGTTGCAACTGGCCAGCCCCCAATGATGTTGTTTCCAAGTTGTGTTTTTTTCTGCGTTTTCGTTTCTCTTCAAGACCCGTTCAGCGTGACTTCTTGAAGGAGGCCGCAGCATTGTGGATAGTACGTCTCCATGCCTCCCAGTGTGAGGCCAGGGTGGACCATTGTTGGTGATCAATCTGGCTGAGCCTGAGATATTGTTTCAGGGAGTCCTTATATCTCTTTTTTGGGACGCCTCTCTTGCGCCGACCCATGGCGAGTTCACCGTAGAGTATTATCTTAGGGAGGCGGTGGTCCTCCATCCTAGAGATGTGCCCTGCCCAGCGCAGCTGTGTTCTCAATAGCATGGCCTCAATGCTGGTGATCCCTGCTTGCTCAAGGACAGCAACATTACTCACATAGTCAGTCCAGTGTATATTTAGCATTGTGCGAAGACAGCGCTGATGAAAGCGTTCGAGGAGTCGTAGGTGTTGGCGATAGGTGACCCATGTTTCAGACCCATAAAGAATAGACAGTACGATAGCTCTGTGCACACTGATTTTGGTGCTTTGCCTCAAGTGCTTGTTGCTCCAGACTCTTTTGTGAAGCCTTCCAAATGCACTCTATGCCTTTGCTAATCTGTGATCTATCTCTTTATCAATTTTGGCGTCTGAAGAGATGATGCTTCCCAGGTAGGTGAACTGCTGAACAGACTTAAGCACAGATTTGCCCATGCTGACGTGTGTGCCAATGGAGAGGAAGGGCAGGATATAAAACAAAGTAAATAAAAACATAAAAATAAAAGTCTTTGAAGCAGTGGGTTGTATACAGTGGGGGCTTGGAAGAGCTCAGAAACCTAACCAAGCCCCTCCCAAGGTGGTTTCTCCTCATTGGCGGCAGGTGAGCAGCTGATTGCATGCAGCTACCTGATATTCTGCAGCCAATCAGGGGAAGCCTGAGAGAGAAGGACAAAACTCATTTCAATGGCAAAATGACGGCAAAACGAATATGGCGCCCTCAATTTCAAAACTTAAAGGTCGCTTCCTGGTTGCTTGCAGCACGTCGAAAACATTTCTAAATTAAGTTTAAAATGAAATTATAACGAATTTCATTTTGATACGACGAACCTAACCAGGCCTACTGTCTATCCTTTTAATGTTGTAGCAGAGGGAAGTTTCAAAGCAGTGCATTGCCATTTCCATCTGCTAGGAAGAGACCATCCTCCTCATTCCTATGGACTAGAAAGGACAGCATTTCCTCAAGACCCTATTTTGTATGCAGTGTGAAGTCAGGTTCATGTTCTATATCAAAACTTGAATTCAATACCGTGTTGATGTATGAGGTTGATTTCTTATTGCAAGCTGTCAGATTTTTACAGAGAGAACAACAGAACTGCTGAAGATGATAAACACGTCAAGGTCAGTGAAGGATTATCGTCCTACTTGAATATTACAGTGTTGCAAACAACAATTGTACAGCTAGAACTGTGTCAGCATTTTCATTATAATCTTCTTTTCTGGGAGATTATAATAGCACACTGCGTTGTCAATGCTGAAAATGGGAAATGTACAGCACAAAGCATTGTTACAGGGTTGAATTAATTTTTTTCTGTCACTTTTCACAATACAGCCCAAATGGGTCTGGTATACAGAACATATGACCCTCCAGATATTTTTGGACTCCAATTCTGATTAGGCTCAGACAGGATAGCCAACAGTGAAAGATTATGAGAATTTCAGTCTAACAACATTTGGAGGACCACATGCTTTCCTGTTCTGGAATAGATGTTCTCTCAAAAGTATTTAGCCAAGGAAAAGAATCAGCAATGTTTATTTTAAAATGCGTATTTTTTAAAAACGGAGGAGAGTGTTTTACAGTTTTGTGGAGAAAGGTAGAATACATCATATCATCACATTAATGCTTGAACAATGCAGATTGAAAGTAAGGGCTTAAAATATTTAATAATGAAGGTGATCAACCAATGGATAGGATTACACTAATGTATTGATAAAAATTAGCGTGCAGCACCGTTGAAGAGCCTGTTAATTCTTTTGCAATACATAACTAGTTCATAAATATTATGAACTTGACATGAAACAAAATAACTCATTCTTTCAGTTTGACACTTGTTTTACATATAGACAATTAACAAATGAGATGTGATTGCTATTAGTGATGAACAACTTTAGCTGCTTGGGCTGTGAAATCAGATTATATTTTTTCTGTAATCCATCTCATACTACAATCCATCTAACTTTTCAAGAGTCTATGTGGCATGACAAGGGATACTATCTGATAGCATCTATTAGCAGCCCTTTTTAGGGCTTCTAAACTTGGGGCCATGGCCTTCTTGATTGAATGAATCCATCTTTAATATGGTTCACCTCCCTTTCAAACAGGCCCTTCCAAACAGGCCCTATATCCCAGAATCTGATCCCAGGTTTTCTGATCCCAGATTCATGACAGCGCAGACTCATATAATCCAGTTTAAAGCAAAATACCTGGGATCAGATCATGGGATATAGGACTTGTCCTTTGCCTTGAACTTTAATGAGCTTTATTATCTTTTCCAATGAATCATGTCATCTCACAGTGTGCCCAATGTTCAACAGCTTCAAATTGGTCACCTTGGCTTGCAATGTCCAGAAAATCTAGAGCAGGGGTGCCCACACTTTTTCAGCATACGAGCTACTTCTAATAAAACCAAGTCTGAAAGATCTACCAGGGCGGAGCAGGGGGAAGGGGGTGGGGCTTCGTGCAGCCTGGCTCCGCCCCCTCCCCGTCTGGTTTTAGCATCTCCACAGCTTCTGGAGGCAAGGGGGGGGGGGGATGCCAAGCCAGTAGTGGCTATCTATGCCACTGTCACACCTCAAGGGCCCCAGGCATCACTTTTGCTTGGGCAAGACT
Source organism: Anolis apletophallus (assembly GCA_030556195.1). Lineage (NCBI taxonomy): Eukaryota > Metazoa > Chordata > Lepidosauria > Squamata > Anolidae > Anolis > Anolis apletophallus. The sequence goes on from JARBWK010000003.1 coordinate 77,748,175, forward strand.
TTGGCCATGCTGACAGTAAGGGGCTATCCAAGCCAGCATGTTACACTCTCAAACCTTGCCCTGGGCCTCTCAGCCTTTCCCGTGAGAAGCCAGGGATGAATGCATAACATAGGCAGCTCAAGTCTATCCAGCCTCCCTGATAGCGAGGTGCTCCAAAGGAGCCAAGAGTTTGCCTCCCTTCCGTCCAGATGTGAGCCGCTAACGAGCGGTGCATTCCTGAGAGACCGAGGTATCATAACATATAGATGACCATCAATCATGGAACTGTGACACTCGACGTGCCTAGATCAAAGCCAGTGAACACTATAATTGCCAAAGGATGCCCATTGCGGGCATCTCGTACCAACGCCGCGCTAAGGAGACGCTACTGGAAGAAAGGCCGCATCGGGCCTTCCAGCAAGCTTGTGCCAGCCAGCCAAGACCGGGCTGACTTGATCCTGCGTTGTGCCTTGATCCTTGCTCACTGCCACGTTTGGGAACTGATCCTGTGTTGTTCCTGCAGAGACTTTATTGCTAAAGAACCTTATTGCTATTCAGAAGCTGTTCCCTGCCTCTATAATCCGGTGGGGACCCTTTAAGAGACTTTCTATTGCATCCGGCTTGTTCCTGTTTTCCTCCGCTTGGAATCCTATTGCGGATTATATACTTACCGCCGTTCCTGTTGATTGCTGCTACCTGGAGGCCTTATATTGCCTCAGGCTCTTTCCTATACTACCTATTCTAAATAAAACCCGTTGTACCATAGCTGCTGTGTGGTTTATCCAGGAAGGTCAGGATCCAAGGGCCCAAGGGGGCAACAGCCACTACTGCCTTGGCCTTCCCCCCCTTCCCTCCAGAAGCTGTGGAAGCGCTAAACCCAGGGGAAGAGGGCGGGGCTTCACGTGGCCTGGCTCCACCCCCTTCCCCTCTGGCTTTAGCGTTTCCACAGCTTCTGGAGGCAAGAGGGGGGAATGCCAAGCCAGTAGTGGCTATCTATGCCACTACTGCCTTGGCATTTCCCCCCTCTTCCCTCCAGAGGCGCTAAAGCCGGGGAGGGGGCGGGGCTTCGCACGGCCTGGCTCCGCCACTTCCCCTCTGGCTTTAGCGTTTCCACAGCTTCTGGAGGAAAGAGGGGGGAATGCCAAGCCAGTAGTGGCTATCTATGCCACTACTGCCTTGGCATGCCCCCCCCCTTCCCTCCAGAAGCTGCGGAAGTGCTAAACCCGGGGGAAGGAGGCGGGGCTTCACATGGCCTGGCTCTGCCCCCTTCCCCTCTGGCTTTAGCGTTTCCACAGCTTCTGGGGGCAAGAGGGGGGAATGCCAAGCCAGTAGTGGCTATCTATGCCACTACTGCCTTGGCATTTCCCCCCTCTTCCCTCCAGAAGCTGCGGAAGCGCTAAAGCTGGGGGGGGGGAGGGAGCAGGGCTTCACACGGCCTGGCTCCACCCCCTCAGAAGTGCCCCACCCAGCTGGGATCGACCTCCTTCGGTCCTGGGATCGACCAGTCGATCGCGATCTACCTAATGAGCACCCCTGATCTAGAGCATTATAGGGCTCTTTCCCCACAAGCAACTAGTCTTCAAAAAGGTCTGCTTTAGAAAGTGTTTGCCACTTATTGAAGAAGAGCACTACAGGTGTCAGTTTAACCACTCTGAGAGGCTGGGAAGGCCTTCTCTGTTCTTATGAGATGTACATGCCAGAGTGCTGAGAAAGACAAAAGGGCCTCCCCAGAGGATCTCAAAACTGGGCAAACTTGCATTGGGAAAATTGTTCACTTCCATAAGGCTGACTTTGACAGCAATGTTCAGGTGTTGCAAACTCATGGCTGTGGGTTTCTTGACCGAGTCTATCTAACTATAGTATGACCTTCCTTTTTTCTCCCATACTGCCTTCAATCTTGCCTAGCATTATAATCTTTTCTAGTGAGTCATTCTTCTTACAATATGTCAAAGTAATCTTGGCTTATACTGGTTTCAGGTTTGATTTGCCCTAGAATCCATTTATGTGTCCCCTTTGACATAGTCCATGGTATCTGCAAAACCAGAATCACATTTCAAATAAGATTGTTCTCTTTTCATCATTTCCCCCCACTGCCCTATTTTCACAAACATAGCTAGGAATTTAAAAAGCATGTGTCACACTGACTTTGTCATTTAATGGGATAATATGGTTTTTCAATTGTGACTGGAAATGAACTGTAGTCCAGTGGAGTTGTTACCAGAAATAATTATAGAAGTTATATGATCTCTTGGACAGTCCCAATTAACAATCTGGTTCCAAACATTTGGACCAGGTAAATGTTCTAAACATTTTAAAAGTTGGCTCTATATAGAGAGTATTATAATAATTCAAATGGGATATAATTAAGGGAAGCATAACTGTGGTCAGAACTAATGTCTTAAGGAATGGATATACAGCTGATACAGAGGTCTTAAATGTGCAAATAGACTCTTAGACATCAATAAAATCTGAGTTGCCAGACTTGAATCCATAGATACACTTAAGGCACAGATCTATATTTATAGGAATGTAACTCTATCTGGCAGATACTGTATTCTGCTGTTTGACCAGGAACACTTCTATATTCTTTGGACTTCCAATTTGTTTGTTTTTCTTCCAGTCCATTACTGAAGACAGGCACTGGTGTAGGACCAAAAGAGCTTCCTTGGATTATGGTGGAAAGGAGTAATACAGTCACACAATAGATTTAGAATTCAGTACCAGATGCTAGTGGCATTGAACCCTAAAAGCTCAGATTACCTCTCCCAATAGTTTCATGTATATGTTGAACATCATGGAGGATAGGATCAGATTCTGAGAAAACACGGGCCAGGAGCCAAAGGATCAAATGGGAGTTTTCCAGCATAACCTTTTGGGTTTGCTCGCAAAGGAAGGATATTCTCCTTTTTCCTGATATAGGGATTCAAGGAAATGTGACATGATACAATTAAAAACAAAGCAAATGCATTGAGATAGGAATATAATTTTTTAAAGAAAAAAATCAAATATTTGTGCCATGGAGCAAATCAAAAGGGATTGAAGTCACAATGGAGGATTAAAGCCACAATGCTTTCAAATCCTATATCAGCCAGGAGGCCCAGAAATGTCATAGTCAATGATATTTAAGTCATTCAGAGGTCAAGCAGAACAAAGAGGGAATCATTCTTCCTCTCCAGTTCTTTGAGTAGATCATCAGCTGAGGCAATCAAAGTAATATCTGTCCTATAATGAGGCCTGAAAACACATTAAAACATACAATCAAGAAATTTCTAGAGCTGGGTGGCACCACATGCTCCAGTACCTCATCCAAACATGGAATGTTGGGAACTGTCTGATAATTACCCAGTATGGTGGGATCCAGGGAGGACATCCGTGTCCTTACTCAGCCAGGAAGACTAAAGATCTAACACAGACATGGTGGTTCTCATGCATCTAAGAATCCTGTCTACATCACTGGAAATGCATTAATAGAAATCAGAACTACTGTAGCATGGATAATCCTGATATTGGTATTTAGATGTGTATCTTTCCAGAGTTTTATATCAGATTAAACCAATTACAAAGGCAAAAGAGGACTCCCCCCTTTCTCCCCACATAGGACTCCCAAATCCTGAAAAAGGGCCATAGGGATCTAGTTAAATGTGGCCAATTGTGGCATATGGGGAGCAGGAGCTTAGTCATCAGATGGAAGAACTGTCTGTAGGTGGAATGCTTCTACCAAGGAAAGAGTAGAACCATGGATCCAATCATGTGCCTGGAAATGAAACAAAGTCAGCCCTTCATATTTGCTGAAGTTAGGGGTACAAGACCCCCCACAAATAAAATTTGCTATATATTTTTTATCTGAGAAAACACATCTCTAGGAATTTTTAGATTCTACATCATGAGCATATGGCCTTTATCTTTTCTACAAGAGATCTCTAGGTCCTTAGGCATGACTCTATGATCACACTGGAGGATACAGATATTCCCAGATAGAACATTTTAATCAAATCTGCAAATAATGAAATCCAAAAAAATCAGACCTGAAAATACAGAGGACTGATTATATGTATGTTTAACAGAAAATTCATAGCCCCCAGCTTGTGCTATAAAGAATAGTTTAGATTATAATATCAGGGAGCTTTAGGGCATAAATGAACAGGTCATTTCTGAATTCAAACACAGGTTTCTATAGGTAGTAGTATCTGATGGATATGGAGTTCCAAATTCTGCTGCTTGTGTCATCATACTAAATATCCTGCAGAAGAAGGCATCACCTTGAATAAGGCTGATGTATAATATCTTAACTCCTTCTTTTGTGTTACAGGGAAGGTTGGGGCTTACATGTAGATTGACATGGCACAATCTTCTTCTTTATTTATATTCATTTTCTTTTAACAGGATTACTCTCTGAGAGATATCATGTTACATGCTACTAATGTACAAGGATTACATTTAAATGATTAGTAGAAATGGGGTGGGTGGGGTGGGGGCATGGGAGAAGGGCAGGGAATAAAGATAAGCATGAAAACAACCTTCTCAATATGAAGAAAGTCTACAGTGGAGAGAGTTCAAGAATGAAAAAGAGTGCATGCTATGCAATGCCAACAGCATCGCAAACTACAGGTGAGATTTGTGAGTTACCCTTTGCATTCTATTTGATTAGCAATGTGGTGTAGACCAGTGTTTCCCAACCTTTTTTGAGCCGCGGCACACTTTTAACATTAAAAAAATCTGGGGGCACACCACCAACCAAAATGACACAAAATGACACTCTTAACACAGTAAAGAACAGCTGGGGGTTGGTGGCCTGCTGGGAACAGCTGCTGGGAGTGCCGAAGCTGGGGAGGGGGCAGAGCCAGGCTGCGCCATGCCCCGCCCCCTACCCCCGGCTTCACCTCTCCCAGCAGCTGCTCCAGCCTTGAGGGGGCAGTGCCAAGCCAGCGGTGCCAGAACCAGCACAATACTGGCTTGGCACTGTCTCCTCAAGGCTGGAGCAGCTGCTGGGAGTGCCAAAGCCGGGGGAGGGGCAGAGCCAGGCCGCCATGCCCCCGCCCCTCCTCAGCTTCAGCTCTCCTACAGAGGAGGAGCATGAGCGGTGGACGGGCTTCAGTGGGCGGGGCTCCTCTTCCACACGGCTTCAGCGAGCGAGGGGCGAGAGTCATGGCGGATTGGAGGCTGGCTGGGGAAAGGGCCAAAGGAGGTGGCGCCCCAGTCCCTTCTTCTTTTTCTTTGCCACTGCCCGGCCCTTCCTCCTCCCCCAAGCAGCAGGAGTTTGGCAGGAGGGGGAAGGAAGGGGGGCAGAGAGCTTTTCTCGCGGCACAGCAGGAGGTCCGTCACGGCACACTAGTGTGCCACGGCATACTGGTTGAGAAAGACTGGTGTAGACCATTAACAATTTGTCCATGAACACCACAGGGATAGCCTAATAATTGTGAACATGGGCATTAACTGGACCGTGCTAGCTGAAAAAGAAATGTGTTAGGGACAGTAACAGAAGTCTTGCAAAATGCCTTCAGAGTACTCAGAACTGCGATATTTAAAATAAATAAAATACATTCAGCACACTGCAGACAAGAACGGAAGAAGCAATAAACATCAATAAGGGTAGGGAGCTGACTGACATATAAGTGTGTGTGTGTATATGTTACAAACAAAAAAAACCCACATATGCTATAGACATGCAAACATATCTAGAAGCTATACTACTTATCCATTGGCGCCATTGGTCAGTATCCATTGGCGCCCCCTTGCAGTGGGGGAGAGGCTTGCGTACCCTAGTGAAGTTGTGAGCTATGCTGGCGGTGGCATAATAGCCGGCGGTAGGGCCTCCCATACCAGACAGGTCACAACCGAAGGGTCTGACAAAGAGTGTCAATGGGCAGGATGGGCTCTCTAGCCTTTTGGCAACCATCCTAAGAGAAGGAAAACTCTGATTTCAAACCCGGGCAGATGGTGCTCGTCTAACCCTGTAAGGTCAACCATCTAAGAGAAGGAAACTCGAACCAAACCTATGACCTGAGGACCTCGCTGCCACCGTCCAAGCTTGCTAGGCCCTGGCAGATGAACCTTTGGTTTAAAGGGTGAGGCCAGTTCTGTGCACGCTGCGCTCCACCAGAAAAATCCATTGCACAGGCTCGAAGGACACATCCAACTTCCGAAAAAGCCCTGTAGCGATAGGCGAGGGACGAAACGGTAGGTGTAAAGATGCACTGGAAGCCGCAGACCCAACCCTGCATGCAGGCGGTTCAGGACTTTGGTCGCTCGAGACTGACCCGGAGATGACAGTCTTGTTCGGCAGCATCCTGAACGACCAAGCAGCCTTTTTAAGGAGAGCACTGCTTGCTCCGTATGGAGAGGGGCCTAGAAAAGGTGGCCTAACGAAAGCTCATCCCCGTCTACCTGGTTGGCTAGCCGCGGCCAACGGGCATCTTCCGATGCGGTCGAACAAAGACAAAGAAACAAAGGCCAACACCTGCCTGCAAAGGTGCAAATAGACTGACACTTGCATGCTGGAACATCAGAACCATGCAAGATTCTGCAGATAGTGGACGTCCTGAGCGTCGTTCTGCTCTAATAGCCCATGAACTATCACGGCTTAACATTGACATCGCTGCTCTTAGTGAAGTTCGTCTCCATGAGGAAGGCAGCCTTAAAGAACACGGTGCCGGCTACACACTCTACTGGTCTGGCAAACCCAAAACTGAGAAACATCTTTCAGGAGTAGGCTTTATGATTAAAAACTCCATCGCCTCTAAACTCGAGACGTTGCCGACAGGTCACTCTGATCGCATTATCTCCTTACGTCTCCCACATGCTGTTCTCTTCAGTATATATGCCCCAACTATGCAAGCTGACCCTGTGGAGAAAGACACATTCTACTCAGACCTACGCCACCTCATACAAAAGGTCCCTGCAGAAGATAAAATCATTATCCTTGGTGATTTCAATGCCAGAGTAGGAAAAACTTTGAAGCCTGGAAAGGTGTATTAGGCAAGCACGGTGTTGGAAACTGTAATGATAATGGGCGCCTTCTGCTAGAGTTTTGTGCAGAACAGCAGCTGACTATTACAAACACCATCTTTCAGCAGAAAGATAGCTTGAAGGCCACCTGGATGCATCCCCGATCCAAGCAGTGGCACCTCATTGACTATGTTTTAGTGCGCCAGAGAAACATTCGTGATGTCCGTCATACTCGAGTGATGCCCAGTGCAGAATGTCAAACAGACCATCGCCTTGTAAGATGTAAACTAAATCTACACCTTAAGCTCAAACCTAAGAGGGGTGGCATCTTAAAGAGGAGACTCCAAGTCAACAGTCTTCAACAGGCTGTTGTGAGAGACAACTTCCAGGTAAATCTGCAAGCAAAACTTGAAGTCCACCCTACAGATTCTTCTCCTACAGCGCTCTGGCAACACATCAAAAACAGTATCCTGCAGTCTGCTGAAGAATCCCTAGGATTCTCCCTTAAGAAAAACCAAGACTGGTTTGATGAAAACAACCAAGAGATCCAGGAGCTGTTGGCAAAGAAGAGAACCACTCACCAGGCATTCCTCGCCCAGCCATCTTGCCATGTAAGAAAAGCAGCCTTTCGTCTCGCATGTAGTAAACTCCAACAAAAACTCAGAGACATCCAGAACAAGTGGTGGATTGATTTATCAGAAAAGACACAACGCTGTGCAGATCTCGGTGATCACAGAGGTTTTTATGAAGCTCTCAAAGCAGTGTTTGGACCTACTTATCAGGTCCAAAGCCCTTTATACAGTACAGATGGTCAAACACTAATTACTGATAAAACCTCCATCCTGAACCGATGGGCTGAACATTTTCAGGGTCTCTTTAATGCCAGCCGAGTAGTCCAAGGTTCAGCTATCCAACACATGATACAACAACCAATGAAAAATGAACTGGACACAGCTCCCACTCTGGAAGAGACCATTGAGGCCATACAGCAGTTGAAAAATGGCAAGGCAGCCGGGATCGATGGAATCCCACCTGAAGCTTGGAAACAGGGAGGTCATGTACTGCATGCTAAATTCCACGAGCTCCTTGTGAGTTGCTGGGAAAAAGGTGAACTGCCATCAGATCTCCGAGATGCAGTTATCATCACCCTGTATAAGAAAAAGGGAACAAAATCCGATTGCTCAAACTATCGAGGTATAACACTGCTCTCCATTGCTGGAAAAATCCTTGCAAGGATACTCCTGAACAGATTAGTTCCGGCTATTGCAGAAGAACTTCTCCCTGAAAGCCAATGCGGCTTCAGAGCAAATAGGAGCACCACAGATATGGTTTTTGCCCTTAGACAACTGCAAGAGAAATGTAGAGAGCAGAACAAAGGACTCTATGTAACATTTGTCGACCTCACCAAAGCCTTCGACACTGTGAGCAGGAAAGGTCTGTGGCAGATCCTGGAACGTCTAGGATGTCCCCCAAGTTCCTCAAAATGATTGTCCTGTTACATGAGGGCCAGCACGGTCAAGTCAGATATGGCGATGCTCTCTCGGAGCCCTTTCTCATAACTAATGGAGTGAAACAAGGTTGTGTTCTTGCACCAACCCTATTTACAATCTTCTTCAGCATGATGCTCCAAAGGGCTATGGCAGACCTACAAGAAGAAGACGGCATATATATACGCTATCGTACTGATGGTAGCTTGTTCAACTTAAGCCGTCTGAGGGCTCGCACTAAGACTCTAAACTATCTAGTCCGTGAGCTACTTTTTGCTGACGATGCTGCCCTTGTCGCCCATTCAGAAGCAGCCCTGCAGCGCCTCACATCCTGCTTTGCAACAGCTGCAGAGCTGTTTGGGCTGGAAGTCAGCCTGAAGAAAACAGAAGTCCTCTACCAGCCCGCACCACAGGAAGAACACCACCATCCTCACGTCAGCATAGGCACATCTGTGCTTAAGTCCGTTCAGCAGTTCACCTACCTGGGAAGCATCATCTCTTCAGACGCCAAGATTGACAAAGAGATAGATCACAGATTATCAAAGGCATATAGTGCATTCGGAAGGCTTCACAAAAGAGTCTGGAGCAACAAGCACCTGAGACAAAGCACCAAAATCAGTGTGTACAGAGCTATCATACTGTCCATTCTCCTCTATGGGTCTGAAACATGGGTCACCTATCGCCAACACCTACGACTCCTCGAGCGCTTTCATCAGCGCTGTCTTCGCACAATCCTAAATATACACTGGACCGACTATGTGACGAATGTTGCTGTCCTTGAGCAAGCAGGGATCACCAGCATTGAGGCCATGCTATTGAGAACACAGCTGCGCTGGGCAGGACACGTCTCTAGGATGGAGGACCACCGCCTCCCAAAGATACTACTCTACGGTGAACTCGCCACGGGTCAGCGCAAGAGAGGCGCCCCCCCCAAAAGAGATATAAGGACTCCCTGAAACAACATCTCAGGCTTGGCCAGATTGATCACCAACAATGGTCCACCCTGGCCTCACATCGGGAGGCATGGAGAAGCACTATCCACAATGCTGCGGCCTCTTTCGAGAAGACACGCCGAATGGGTCTCGAAGAGAAACGACAACGCAGAAAGAACCGCAACTTGGAAAAAACATCACCCAAGGAGACTTTCTGCTGCGCTTTCTGCAACCGAACTTGCCTATCTCAGATTGGCCTTTTTAGTCATCAACGCGCTTGTAAAAAGCGTGGGATGAGTCCTTCCTGAATCTTCGTTCGCGAAGTAATGCCGAGAGAGAGATACTACTTAGCCCTGTGGGTCATAAAAGAATCAGAAACCACTATACATACACTGACTCTCAGGAACAATTTCACTCCCATGTTAGATCAGAGGGCTTGGTAAACATTTTGAACAGCATCAGAAAGACATAAAGCACATATTTCCCAGCTACTATAAAGTAGAGCTATTAAAACTGACTAGTGAAAATTTTCCCTTTCTGAAGTGGTTTATGACCTATCCCTGGAAGCTGCTATACAAAGTGAAAACTCTGGTATTACCTGGCGTATATGCTAGTGGTGTGACCCAAACTTTTCCATCCAAAGCAGAATAGTGAGTATTGCCTCCAGTTTAGGTCGGGGGAATGCCAGTACCCAATGCTCACTAAGTTCTCATGGCATATGAGGAAGAAAACCACACACATATATTTTCTCAGCACCATCAGGAGAGAGAGGGGGGGAGGGGGAGGGAGGGAGGGGGAGAGAGAACAAAAACCCGATTTGTAAGCAATTCTCAACAACCAACTAATTAATCTGTTTTGTGCTAAAATAGAAAAGAAACAAGCTGTCCAGAAGCAAAATAAGAGGGAGACATGTCATATTTTCTCATGTGCCACTCTTTTAAGATACTTGAATATCTCCTTTTGTTATTCTCAATTCTTATCTCACAGTTGTTATTAATAGATATTGAAATAATAACAGCCAATGTGATACAGTGGTTTGAGTGTTGTGCTAGAACTCTGAGACATCAGCATTTAAATCCTCACTCAGCCATGGAAGGTCATTGGATGACCTTGGGCAAGTTACATACTTTCAGCCTCAGTGGAAGGCAATGGCAAATCTGCTGTTAACACATACTGATGAGAAAATTACATGGGAGGTTCACCTTAGGGTCTCCATAAGTCAGAAATGACTTGAAAGCAACACACAAAAAACACACAAAAACATTGCCCACATATTAAGGTTACACTCAGTGTAATTATTCACTGGAAAAGGAAGCAGATTGTGATTACCAGGCCAATTAGATTTGACACAGATGACCAAGATGGTTTTAAATGGTGTATTTTAATATTGAGATAAATGTTTTTAATGTTTATGTATGCGTATATGAATTATTGTCCCAGCACTGAATGTTTATTTTATTTATTTTATGACATTTATTTATATGCTGCCCTTCTCACCTCGAAGGGGACTCAGAGTGGCTTACAAGTAAAATGTAAACACAATATATTATATTATTGCCATAGCACAATATTAATATTATATAATATATATTTATGTCCCATGTTTGCCACATATATGCTGTGCTCCACCCTGAGTCCCCTCTGGGGTGAGAGGAATGGAATATAAATGTTATAAAGGTAGGCAGGCATACATCTACAATTTGACACCACTTAAACTGCCATGGTTCAATCCTATGGAATCCTGGGATCCCATGAGATATCATTAAGCCATGACAGTTAGAGTGATGTCAGAATGTATTAATTCTACACTGTAAATGTATTTTATAAAGGCTACTGGAAGGTCATACCATCATCATCACCTTCCCCATCACATGGGGGAAAGAGCTGCTGCCAAACTTCCTGCTGTGCTGGTCCTGTTGTAGACTATGAGAACATGGGTAGCCAACCACCTGTGTTCTCAAGGCTCCATCCTAGGATGCTTCCAGGACAAGGCCCCATCGAAAGTTGCCCTGTGTTGTGTGAAGAGATCTGGTAGACTCCATTCTGGAAGCATCCTAGGGCAGAGTCAGAAGTCCATGTGATGAGGTCCAACATTTTAAATATAATCACAAACTTGTGATTGTCCAGAACAGTGTTGAATGAAGGGAGTAGTGGTACACTAATATTTGTAAGACAAAGAAAAAGGTGGATGTTGCTAGAAAAGCCAAGAGCACTCTAGCATGTGAGGGATTTTCTTGTAACTTTCATGTGCTTTTCCTGGACAGGTTGCATGAGTCTGAGATGTCCAGCTGTTATAAAACCAACTTCTTTTGGTGGGCATGTTTTTTTAGATATCCTGTGCTCTCTTTATATTAGAAACAATCAAATAGTTGACTTCTAGTAGTTTTATTTAAAGATTTGCTTTAAATTTGATTGTTAAGATTGATCGTGGAACCCTGTAATGCTTTTGCGGAGCCCTAGGATTCCATGGAACACAGTTTTGGAACTGGTGCTTTAGAACAGTGTTTCCCAACCACCGTGCCGCCGCACACTAGTGTGCCGTGAGCGAACACCTGGTGTGCCACGTGAAAACCTCTTTTCCAGCCTTTCTTCCCCCTCCTGCCAAACTCCTGCTGCTGCTGCTTGCGGGGGGGGGGGGGGGAGAAGGAAGGGCCAGGTGGCGGCGGCGGCTAAGAAGGGGCTGGGGCGCAGCCTCCTTCGGCCGTTTTCATGTTTATGTGTACCAACTATTACTACATTTGTCATTGGCTGGACGTGATAGCCTTTCTAGTGACAGTGTAACAACTCTCCTGTTCACCAGTTATACACGAGGGACTCGTCTAATGCCCACCTGGAATGATACAGGAGCAGATATATTGAAGGTGGAAGCCTCATTATTGTTCCATGAGGTGTATTGATGCATAAGAACAGTACTAGTGGACTGCTTTGAAGCTATATGGACGCATTTTTTTCTAAACACAGAGAGAGACTGACAGCTGTTGAGCAAGACCTTCATGTGTGTCTTTTTGCCATTCCTGCTAGGATATCTATGTTGTGTCCATCGAAACAGGCCCAGGTTTCACATTGACTGTATAAATACATTTAAAAACATAATAACTATATGTATTACTGTGTTAGAGTGTCATTTTGTGTCATTTTGGTTGGTGGTGTGCCCCAGGATTTTGTAAATGTAAAACGTGTGCCGCGGCTCAAAAAAGGTTGGGAAACACTGCTCTAGAATCATCTGAGTCATACTTTTTCTACTTTCATGCTGAATTTCTGTTCCTACCCACAAACTAACCCCACCACAGACATGCTCACTGCTAATGAATACTCATGTAGACAAACTCTTGAGAAGGAAACCGCTTATATACTCTGGTAATGGATTTAATTTTGCAATGAATAATTCAAGTTATTTAAAAAACATATTTAAATGTAACTAATCTGAATTAATTTTCCACTTGAAATACTTAGGCTTAACATGTGACAGTTATATTACTCGATAAAGCCCCAAGGTCCTCTTTTTATTTCATAAATCTGAAGTTAAATAAAAGACTAGTGTTAAATGTAATTAGATTTTAATAAGCAATTTAAAACTTGAGATGTATTTTTAGAACATATGTGAGCTACAGTATACCAAAATTGTTCCTACAGTCCTTGCTATGGCCACTAATAGATTAAACTGAAACAGGTTAAAGTAGGTGAAGGGAAGGGAGAGTTATTTGACTTCTTGTTATTGTTAGTTGAAGGAAAAGCATACTAAAATCTGCATCAATAAAAACCCACACATTTATATCCATTAATAACATTCAGACACTGAAATGATGTGTTCTAAAGGACTGTATCTCTTTGTAATGCTCAAATGCAGGCATAGAAACCATTTCTATCTATCATTAGGAAGGTAGGGGGGTGTGTGTGTGTAACATAATGCACTGCATATCAATATTAACTGTCAGATTTAATTGCTACAGAGATATGCCTGGCATTTTATTCAATTGCACTGAAATCCTGAGCATATGTATATTCCATTAAGTTCAATGGATTTTATTCTTAAGAAAGTTGGTATTTAGATTGCATTGTTAATCAATTTACCTTCAGATGAATTTACATTTACATGAAACTCCCAAACAATTGTCATAAACCAGTTCATGTTTTCAGTGATAAGGAGCAAAATGATTTAAATAATACCTTTCAAAAGAATTTGAAAACTTGGCTCTTCCAGCAAGCATTTGGAGTTTCAGCTTAATTAGACAACATAATCAGAAATGACCCAGGACTGACAAAGACGACGGAATGGATAAAATGGACTGAATATGACAACATAGCTTTTTTAAAAAGTTTTTTTTATTGTTTATTGTTTTAATGTTTTTGATGTTTTAAGATATTTAATATTATGTTTTTATTTTATTGATATATGTTATAAGATGTCATCAAATTTGTGCCGATTGTTCGCCGCCCTGAGCCGCCTTCGGGCTGATATGGGCGGGGTATAAATGATGTAAATTAAATAAATAAATAATATCAATTCTTTCAAAATGATAAATTTAAGAATATGTCCAGTTTCTTGAATCTGTTTAATGATTACAGTCTATAATAAAATACTTAGATGTTATTATGATAAGAAACATAAGGTTTCACATTTGTTTTGCAGGTGTCATTATGGCAAAGAAGGTTATAAGGCAGAATATCATTCAAAATAAATATTTTTCTAAAGTTTGCTTTTGGAATTTCTTTCTTTGTTTTCTTTCTTTCAATTTGAATGTGGAGAAAGGAAATTGATCAGATTTTTCAATTCTTAACTGGTCAACAAATTATGATATTTGTTGTGTCCAAACAATAGCATTCTTCCTAATTTTGTTATCATTACGTGAACACTGAAATATTTAAATAATTACACAGAACAGATATACATTTTCCCATTTTTAACATTATTACAAATAATTATTTTTCATTATTATTGCATGCTTATTCATTGTTCTGTTTACAAATATTTCTATGAACTCAGCTAAGAAACAGGTGAACCCCAACCTGGAGAGAGCAGACTCGGATTGTTTGTCATCTTGATTTCAGAGCACAATATGGTTTTTTTTGCCTGTTATGCTACCTAAATTCATCTCCAAAAATGGTGACACAACATCTTCATGAATAATAAGCGAACTCTGCCATCATAGGGGCTTTGTAAAGGACACTTTGTAAAGGACAGAGCAAACCACAAGATAATTTGTCGCTGCAAAATGGAACAGGGATTTTCAAAAGAATTTGTTTAGGAATTTCTAATAAAAATTAAAGCAAATACAAATACCCACTGAGACCTTGGAAGGCCACACCCTCTGGCATTTACATCTTCAATTTAAAACAACAACATGGGGTTTGGGCTGCAAATACCTTCTAGGGAAATTTTTGTCTCATTCTGGAGACTTTATTGGCTCATTTTAGAATAAGTAGACGTATTTTTTGCAACATGTATTATGGTGAAATTATTATTATTTACCCCCCCCCCCCCCCGCACGCTTCTTCCCATAGGGACTCAAGGCAAGCTAACCATGACATGACACAATGCAATAGAGTTTAAAAGTAAGGCAAATACATATGCATATGAATATAAAAATTAAAAACACATATACGTCTCGTGAGTGTAAAAGTTAAAATGTGGTTAAAATACAATACCAATGCAACCAAAATTACATTTAAAACTAGACACTCCTATAAAATCCTGCCCTTCATCGTTCTCTAAATGTCTGATTCCTATTCCCATTTACAGGTCTGGACTAATGACTCAGACCAGTAGCTTCCTGCCTGTTGTAGCACTTTTAGGATGCTGCCTGCCAAGTTTAGCAGGCCCTCACACCCATTGATGACTGAATTGCCCAGGAAGCATTGCAAGACGCTTCCTTGGCCACCATGGTTGGGTAAGTGTTTTTTTGGGTAACTCAGTCCTTCTTCCTGTTCACATTGACATCCTGTTTTGATATCAGCAGAGATTCCTGCATGACTGATGTTCTTCTCATCTTTTTTCTGGTCAGATGGTGCCTCTGCAAATGTTGGAACAGGGTGCCAATGTAATCAGGAAGAAGGAGGGGATATAGTGCTCTGATGTCAGCAGAGATGTTCATAATGGTCAGGAGCCCTCACAGAGTTCTATGGCAAAGTAGGAGTGGCAGCAGAAGTAGCAATGACAAGGGGAAAGAAAAGTGCACTCTATTCCAGAGGAAACGATGGTATTGGATCCAAAGCTGCTACAAGCAAATTTACTCTGCGCTAAACTGCCTGGCATTGATGTGCTCTAAGAAAAGTGACCAAATAGCTTTGAGTGACCATCAGACTAGTGCCTGATGTGTCTACAGGTGTCCGTGCAGTTGTCTCTACTGGTGTCTATGCAGTCAGTAAGAAGGAGGAGGGCAAATGATAAAAATAAATTAACCTGGCTATGAAACTATTCCTAAATAAAATAAATCTCTAAATAATTAAATACAGGTTAACTGACCCTGAAATGAAAATAAATAAAAATAAAATAGTCTGGCTCTGTCCCTGTTTATACATATAGAATGCATTGCTTTGACCCTAATTATCATCGTTGTCTTCATCTGGCCCTTACACTAAAATAAAATTAAAATAAGATAACTAAAATAAAAATATAATAGAACAGCCAATCTTTAAGATAAAATAAAATATATATAATAAAAATAAATAAGCAGGCCCTGATCCTAAATAACAATAGTAAAACAGTAACAAAAAACAACAACAACATGCCTGAGGGGATATTGCCAATCAAGAAAACTGCCCTTACTTAAAATTAAAATATCTGAGGTGAGTATATATATATATATTAAAGTCACATAGATTTCTGCCAGAGTCATATAAAAATCAATAATCCATCTCACCCTGCCTAAGTAATACAAGTTAAAATTGTTGCTCTCACAGTGACATTTTATTTCACAATCTTGTTGAGAACCATAAAATGTGTCCAAGCCATCAACAAAGATGCCATTTCCAACAGGGTCAGTCTTTAAGCATGATGTGTTGTTTTGCTATCAAAAGATATTGAAAGTAAAACTGTAGCTACAATATAAAGAATAGCAAGGTCAGCTCAATCTTCAGAAGGCAACATTTCATTCACAGAGACACAAGGATGAATTCTGACCAATGCAGACAGTATGTTGCTTAATTCCTTGCCTATGAAATCCATGGAGTTGTCATATATTGATAGGCAGCCTGAAAGCACATACAGCCACAGTATCGTGAGACTTATGGCCTCGTCACATGGTCCTTTCGGGCTGTGCCATTTTGCCAATAGTCACCGGTGAAAGGGAAGGTGTGCAGGGTGGCTTGGTTTTAAATGTATTTTTAAAAGCAAGAAATCCAGTCACCTCTTTTTGCTTGTCCTTACATTGCAGTCACTTACTGAAAACAACAACTGTTAAAATTTTTGAATACTGACACAATATGCTCCGTGTGTTCCAACATTGCAGAAAAAAATACTCTTATGATTTATTTCACTCCACATTTCAACCCTTTTACTTCCATCTATAAATCTGTCCAATATCACTTCTAATTGTTTAAAATGTACCAACAGCTTTTAACCTTTAATGATAACTAAATAAGACTAAATACATATATAGACACTTTATTATTTACAGAGAAATGCCACTCTTTTTCTTACCTAAATATGTCAATATAGTTTCCTTGAAGCTGATAGCGTCTACTAAAATTATATAATTTCTCATAAGGTAAATGTTTTATGTTGTTGCTGTGTGCTGTCAAGTTACTTCCATGGCAAGGTTTGTTCAGAGGGGGTTTGCATTCCTCTACCGCTGAGAAGAGGTGACTTATCCAAGGTCTCCAGTGAATGTCCATGGCCAGGCAAGGACACTGATCTCTAGTGTCCAATACTCAAACTACTACAGTATACTGGCTTTCTTTGTGAATGTCTGCAACATCTCATATTTTGGAGGATGGATTGCAATAAGCTGTATTTCAAAGTTTTTGATTTTTCCCTAAGGCAGAAGGAGGATTAATTTGAGACAAAGCAGTAAAAACCTGCTTTAGCCTTGATTAATTTAATAGCCCACTAGACCCGCACCTTTCTGAAAGGCCCAGGTGTAATGGGCTCTGTGTGAACAGCCCCGTGGGAGGTCCTGGGACTTCCAAGAGGCCTGTCCATACACCCATCTCACACCTTTTGGGGTTTTGGAGCCCAGAGATGCGATATGGCCCCCACTCCTCGCCAAACCCCCTCCACAATACCCTCAAAAGCAAAAAGGAAACTCACCAGGAGCTATGTGGCTTCTCCTCCTGTCTGATGGAACATATCAATGATGCCCAAAAAGAAAGGGTCCAATTGTTCCTGGCTCACCCTGTCATTTTGCGTGTCATTGGTATTTTCCCTCAGGCAGAATGAGAAGCCAAATGGCTCCTGGTGAGTTTCCTTTTTATTTTTAAGGTTTTGGGAGGTTTTTTAGGCGGCCACATGTCATCCTGAAAATATTTGGGAGGTCATGTGGACAGCCAATGGGCAAAGCCCATTTCTTCTCCTGCCTATATGGATTTAAATCCCCATTGGAGTGGGTTTAATGTATGTGTGCAATCCACCTATGTCAAATAGGAGCCAATACCTTGTCTTAAGATCTGAAAATGTGAGAGGAGCCAATAAAATTCAAGAAGAGCTATGGATCTTTCTGACTTGATAAAATGTCAATTGTAAAATGTTGGTTGGCATTATTGAAGCAATTGGCTCAACATCTACACTGTAGGTAAGTAACTTCCAGGTTTTGGAGGACCACATCCCCAACAGCTCCTCCTGGAAAGGGGTACTTTTTAACCCCCAGAACACCTCACAACTGCATGTAGGACAACCTTACCATGTTGTTGTTGCCTTCTCTGAACCATTTTAGACCTGATGTCACGATGCAAGACCTTAGCCGGCCCCTTAATCACACACACAGAGACGGCAATCAGCTAACTACTTTATTGAAGAATAAGATACAGTTGAAAAGGTAATTGTCCATAAAATATCAAAAGGAATCCAAAAGGTAAAAGGTAATGTCCAAAAGCAAACTTGGCATGGAAGTTTCCAAAAGACTTGGCAAGGCTCCGCTCAACAAAAGCGGATCAGGGAACAAAGCAAAGTTGCAAGATCCAAGGCACTCCTTGGCAGGCCACTAGCCCAAACTTAGCTACGTGGTCTTGGCTCGCTACACGTCTGCATAGGATAGACGTGGCCGAGGTACCGAGGATCCGTTCCCACGGATCCTATACTAATCCCCTTGGCGAGGCCCCCGACGCTCTAGGCTTCTCCTCCTCCAATCTGTGCTGCGAGACAGCCGGTCTAGGCTGTGAAACCAGCCCCTTCTGCTAGCCTCAATGTTCCGTCTCCTATCAAAGGTTCGTCCTTGCCCCCCAGCACCTGCTTCCCTATCTTCGTGAGAGTCTGACTCCCTATCAACTTCCCGGGCCTCCTCCTCCGTGGTTTCCCACATTCTTTCTTGCGATCCTCCCCCCCCCCCCTGGGCCGTTCATAATCTTCACTATCACTGCTTACAGAATCCATCTGGCCTTCCAGATTCTCGTAAGGATCAGGCCAGCCATTATCCCACGACAGGCTCTCTGTGGGGGAAGAAGGCCCAGCTAACTCAAAATCCCCGTCTTCAAGCCCCTCCAAATCCTCCTCAGAATCCACCTCAGCTCCAGCTGGCTCTAATGCAAGTGGGACCCCTGGTGATGCCCCTTGCCCCCCAGGCACGAACGAGAACTGGGTTGCTACACCTGAAGAAAAAAACTTCTAACAGGACATTAACTGGAAATTGTATTCTAAGTCACTTTATGTTGGGGGAAAAAGATCTTACTTGGGATTGGGCACAGTTGGAGGGTTTGATGTAACTAAATCATCTCCCATAATTACTAAGGGAAAATTGGTGCAAAAAATTGGAAGTCCTATGGTTATGAAAGTGGACTTGGGGCCTTGTGTGGCCTACAGGATGCACTTTCTCCACTCCTGATTTACATACAGAAAGGGTCTATTATAACACCAAAAGCAGCTCTAATATTCCCATCTTGCCTTTGAGTAAATTTGCTGGAGGTATGAATCATTTCAAAGTGCCACATTGAGTTAGAATCTATTTCAATGAACCATAATGAAGAAGGATGTGAATATTTGTCAGTCTACTTTTCATTAGGTTTCTCAGAGTCTCACAGATATTCTCATCTATCCAGTCCTCTGTCATGCTATGAAACTACTTTTCTCCTTCCTGCATTGACATTTCTTACATACTTTTATTTGTTTTTGTTGTTTTTTAAAAAAATGTGTGCATTCTGCTATGGATTTTTCCTTCAATACATGTTTTCGTATATAAAATACACTTACTAAAGCATATTTGTGCAGTTTGACAAAGGTACATGACTGTGTACAGATCTTTTTAGACAAAAGGCACCATCAATCCTAGAATTGGTTGGACTTCAGAAGTAGGATGTATCTTTCTTTAGAGGTGTAGAATGAAAGTATTCATAGGGAAATGCAAGTCCCAATATTGTCTTCCCAAAAACAGACCTGTATGGGAATAGTAAAAAAGTGAGAAACAAAACCTAAAATAATCACAAGAAACTAATGAAATATTTTGAAGTATTCAAAAATTGATTTAAAAAACATGTTGAGAAATCCTAATAAGAATCTTAGACTAATAAGAATAATCACAATTTGGGTTCTATTCTGTGCAAAATTCATATATGCTTGCTTTGTACAGAAAATAGAATTTTCTGTGCAAGAAACAACATTTTCTTCATGGAGAACGATACCTCAGTCCAGAAATATTAATTCCTATGCAAAAATATGATGTAAGAGATTTATTCCATGTAAGATTCTCACATGGATAACTTTAATAGAAAATAGTATTTTCTGCATGGGTATTAACATTTCTACTGCTATTTCCTGAAAATAAAAGGCTGTCTTTTGAACAAAACAAGCACATGTAAATTTTACATAGAATAAGTTCTGAATGGTAATTGGCCTATGGAAACTGTGTGGCTTTCAAAGATTTTCTTGCAGGAGGAAGAAAATTGCTGAAATTGCTTGTAACTAGCTTTATAAAGAAACTGGGTAAAAATGCATCCCTACAAGAACGTACGATATAACAGGTATAGTGAAAATATACATAAGACAAATAAAAATAAGACATGTACAATATCTCTTCAAGTATGCACATGAGTCTTTAAGTTACATATTGACTTACAGTGATCTCTTGACATTAATATTTTTCTTATGCAATAACAATATAAAACATTGAATAAACACCATAAAACAATGCTAAAAATTATTCCACTCTGGCTAACAAACAACATAGATGATGTACAGTATATTATTATTATTATTTATTTGTATACTGTCCTATTTCCCCAAAGGGACTCAGGGCAGTTTCCAACATATAAGGCAAAACATTCAAATGCCAAGAAGAAAATCATACAAACAGATTACAATAAAAGCATCATAAAACACAAAAATCTTCCTAGAACACAACAACAAAAATTTAAGCCAATTGCAATTCTAACTCCACTAAATTCCAACTCCAATAAAACTAATGGCTAGGACTACAAAATGGGCATGGTCAACTAAAAGGGCTGGACAAGGGATAGTGTAAGCATTGTAGCATAGGGCCGGGGAAGTGTATTTGAAATTGTATTCTTTAAGACAAACATGCAATCAAACCTAAAAGTGTTATTTTACTCTAGTTGATCTTCAGGAGAAAAATATAAACTTCAAAATAAAAGATTCTCCCCAAAATTCCCTGCATGGAATAATTTGAATTCAGTTATCCAAATCAGCTTGTTTAGTATTAAAATATCTCGCTTACAAACCATAATATAAATTCTGGAGCAGAAGGATCAGACATTATGAGACATTTTCTCTATGGGGGATCAATAAGGTCTATTTGAATGATACAGTCTACTTCAGAAGATCACCCAAGATAAAATCTAATTTAGAAAATGACCAGATTCCCAAATATGTGCTTGATCACAGTAAGCTAACATTTTATATTTCTGTTGGAGTTGGAAGATACGATTTTTCCACTTGTTTATTCCATGATAAAGACTAGCTCACAGCTGAGGAGTTAGGACGACTCTTTCCTTAACATTTTTTTCAGCAGAAATTAAAGAGCCTTCTACTTGAGCAAACCTTTGAGAATTGATATTTGCCAACACAAGGGCTTTTCTTGATAATATTTTGAATGGTTTTGATTCTGTTGGTACATATTGTTTAAACTTTTGTCTGTTTTTAAACGTATGTGCTTTTATTATAAATTTCTTCCTTTCCTGAATTGCGTTGAATTCCAGTCTGGGAAAAAGATGAGATATAAGTGTTGGCTGGATGAAACTACTATGTGTAGGTTTTTGGCAGAAAGGAAAAATATTCATGGTCCCATGGAAATGTTCTCATCTGAATTCTCCCATAAGATAATGCACAGCCAATTCTGCAACAGAAACACTTTTTCCAGTCTTTAATTCATCATAAGAAGAGCTCCAAAGTACCCCCATTATTTTTGATATAAGAACAGCAGGAGTAAGCTGGATGCACGGCAATCCACTGCCTACACATCAAAAAGATCTACTTCTGCTTTGTTGGCCAAAATCAACTCCTCAGCAGCCTCCTCGCCTAGCAACTATACTTCTGGTGTTCATATGGCTGGATGCCCTATTGTCCCAGGAAATGAATCTACCTCTCCATGTCACTATTTCTAGCACAAGTTTCAACATGAAAGAGTATTTGACTGAAGCCTAAATTGTCCTGATCTGCAAAATAATCAGAATCGTTTGCTCAGTAATGCTTTTAACTTGGTATTCTATTTCAGATAATAACAGATTTCTAGGATCGTTTTTATTGCTACCCTATGACAATGAAATAAAATGGCCATCAAATATAGAATTAAAGGCTTATCTTTGAATTAGCCTCTACAGTGCAGCAGTTAAGAATTATTGCTGTTTTATGAAGTGGGAGAAAATGTGAGAATATATTCTCAAACTATCACATTCCAGAAAGAGAGAGAGAGAGTGTGTGTGTATATATATATATATATATATGTGTATATATATATATATATACACACACACACACACTATAAATATATATACTATATCTATCTATCTATCTATCTATCTATATATATATATATATATATATATGGGGTAGGATTGAATTATAGGTGACTCCTCAGTTTTGCTTTCCTGTGTGTCTTGAGACATTTGAAGACCAGATCTGACTTTGCAAACCCATCTTGGTTTTCAGCTGGAGCATGCCAGAATAGCCTCTCTTCTTAGGCCACTTTGACAGATGTTCACCCTAATAAAATATTAACGCAGCTGAAAATATTGGAAGTCAAACTAGGCTGTAAATTTCTTTTTAAAATCAATTTTTCCTAGAATGCATACAATTTGAATGTAGCAAAAATAGATGGCCGTTATATTTTCTCCATAACTACAACTGGGTGAAAATTATGCCTGTTTTGTTTCTTCCTGCATTTAAACTGTATTGATTAGAATAAATTCTGGTTTAAAAGTGAAATCTCACTCAAGATTCATTTTTTAAATTTGTAGAATTATATTTAGATCTAAATATTGAAATAATAGGTCGTTTTCCCATTTTCCAATAGCAGACATGCTTGGCAGAAATAAAATAAATAGCACAAGGAAAGTCACACTCTGTTGCTCTTGATTTCCTACATGCTTAGAACAATTTCAGAGTCATCTGGGGACATTTAAATTTTCTGAGTGGGAAAGTGGAGATGGCATTACAGTGATTCATTTGATAATATGTTTAAAATTTACTGACACGCTCTTCATATGAACTATTTAGAGCTGGATCCATGTTAGTCTGGAATATCAGTATGTAAAGGGATCTTGTAGCTCAATAGAGAGAACAAAGTAGGTAGCATAAACTTCCATAAATTAGGGTTTAACCAATTTAGTTGCTTACTGCAGGGCCATTTCAGAATATAAATACTCGAGATTGATTCTGGAGATCCATGAGGTGACCACATACTCTGTGATAGTGCTGGGGTGGAATCCAAATGGTCTGGTTGAGCCAAAACGGCTTTCGCCAAGCTCAATTATCACCTTAGCATTCCTGGTACTGTTACTGCTGTCAGATAGCTTCAGAAGTCATCACAGGTGCCCCTTGTTGATGTCATCAGAGGCACCCAATAACCAGGGAGAAGAAGGGGGATCATCCCCCTCTTCCATTATTGCACTCTGCTAATGTCACCATGAGGTACCCAGAATAGTCTCTGAAGCAATTGGATATGGCATATCTCCTGACTTTTCTTAGTGTGGCACTAAATCAGTTTATCCCAATTCACCCTTCAATAAGAACCAAAAGTGTCCAAATATGATGAAGACATTCAGAAACAACAGTATGGAAATGTGGCACAGCTGGCTGGGAGTCAGCTGCATAAGATCTCTACTGATCAGAAGGTCATGAGTTTGAGGCCTGCCCAGATCGGGGTGAGCTCTCAACCAATTGTGCAGCTCGTTGTCTGTCTATATATGTTGTTTGTCTATGTCATTGAATGTTTGCCTGTATATGTGCATTGTGATCCGCCCTGAGTCCCCTGCGGGGTGAGAAGGGCAGAATATAAATGATGTAAATAAATAAATAAAAATAAATATGATATACTTTTTAGTCTACCTCCCCAGATATATGAATTAGTATGAACAAGTTAGTAACTTAAGAACATGGTCGAAACATGTATGAAAGGAAATCACAAAATGCCTCTTTGTTGCACTGAAAGGTGTTGATTACTTCTTCTTGCTCTTTTTCTTTTCTCCAGTCTGTTCCTTCCAGCCCTGGTTCATGAGGTTGTGTTTTTGATCATGGAGGTACCACATCTTCAACTTTCAAAAACCCTAGTAAGTCTAGCAAAAAGATTCTGGGAACTGAAGCCCAGCAATGTCCAGAGCTTTCCTGTTTGAAAACCATAGATAAACATTGTATGTTGGGATGATGGTCCCAAATGTCTCCTAGAGATTAGTAGAACCCCTGGGGGTTTGAGGGATGTCTGAAGAGAACAGAAGTACATTTCTGTTGTAGTCCTATATGCCCAAGGAAGTCACTTTCCCATGGTCATCATTTGAACTTGCCAAGGGGAAATTGGGGTTTTACTCCAGAGGCTTCTGAAACAACAGTCATTCCTTGCTGCTGACCTCTCATTAAGGTGGCTATTTTAGGGAGATTTTTTTTTGCCTTTACCTAAGTAACAGGGACACTGACAAAGCTGATCTTTGTTCTGCCATAAAAACTAAATTTCACATTCAGTAAGGCACTCATTCACATTTTCTCCCTCATTTGTAGTTAATGTTCCATGCATCATTGTTAGAGATCATAGGCAGCCAAGAGTTAGAAACATTTTGGAATTCCTTTTGGGTACTGGCAAATTACTGAATAGTTAAAAATCAATAATCTCTATACCAAGCTGCCAGAGCACTAAAATTGACATGATTGTGTCCTTGCAACAAAGTCATTTTTGCTTTTTGGAAACAGATAATTTCAAATCACAACTTTCTCAATACAGTTTATTCTCCAAACTTTGTTTTGGTATGATGTGAATGAAAAAAAACAGCCTTGTCTCCTTTCTTCCCATTCCCTCTTTTGTTTTCACCTTCCCTTAATGATGTTGTTTTGTCACTAAATGTAGTTGTTGTGTCATCGAAATTGGTTAATTATAGTTTTCTGGACAAGAGAACATAGTATCTGATTCTGTGATTAACAAGGGTGCTCTATCCATAAATTCCTAATTCATATGTAATTGCAAACTACTGTATATACTTGAGTATAAGCCTAGTTTTTCAGCCCTTTGTTAGGCTGAAAAAGCTCCCTTCGGCTTATACACCAGTGAGGGTCCTGGCAGGAAAGGACTTTCACCTCTCCGCACAGCAACTCTGCTCTCCTCCCTCTCACCTCTCTCAAGCAGCACACACTTTCCTCTCCTCCTCTCTCGTCACCAGACCTTCCCACTTTTCTTTATTCATTTTCCCCAAGATATATAGTTAAAATAAACTGTGGTAATTAGTGGAAGGATACATAATCACATTTACATTGAAGAATATTTTAAAAAAACATTTAACACTGATGCCTCAATTAATGTAATTTCATTGATATCTATTTTTATTTTGAAATTTATCTGTAGCTTCTGCATTTCTCATCCTGAGTCCATAAGTTTTCCCATTTTTATGGTAAAATTAGATGCCTCAGCTTATATTTGGATTAGATTATATTTGAGTATATACAATATATTTAATGGTGCACTAGTGACCAATGAGATGGAATGAAAAGAGGAGGAAATGCAGATTTCCTCTATCCCAGTGTTCCACACCATGATGGAACTAGATGTGTTGTTTTCTGAATTTTCATACCATCTTAAAATTAAACGTTGTTCCAAATGGAAGTACATGTCAAGTACATCATGGTCCTTGAATCTGCAGAGGATACTCTCAAAGACTCACTGTGGATACCTGAAACTATGGATATTAGCAGACCCTTTATTTTGACTGTACTTGTTAGGCATGAGAAAAAAGTTATGAAAATGAAAAGAAATCGGAAGGGATTTGTATGTAATGGGACTTTCAAGTTTATACGGATCGCAAGGCCAATCCCGGAAGTGGACTTTCTTTTCTGCACCCCCTGGGCCCAAAATTTCGTTAGATTATTAAATTTTTCGGATGCCCCCCCAACAGGAAAATTTCCCCCTCCAAAATAGCTTTGCAGACATAACTCACAGTCAGATCGGGGCCTTTCCATGCTTGAAGCCTAATTAGAGTGAAAGGCCTCCTCCAGGAAGTGAAAAAGGAGCCGGAAACAATAGAGAGATCCAGATCGGGACTCCTAGAGGGGCTGGAGGACTGACGAAAAAAGGGATTTAAACACCCAGGAAGGGGGTTTAGATAGAAGGACAGAGTAGAAGGACATAAGAACTGCTGAGAGAAGGGCAGCAGGAGTGAAAACTTTGTCTGTTTGTACTTCTTTTTATATGCATAAAATAAAATCTAAAAAAAAAAAAAAGGAAGAGTTCACAATCAAGAAAAGCCATAGAGTTTGAACGGAGGTCCTAGACTGCTATGATAAAACTGAATGGGAGTGAGGAGTGAGGAGTGAGGAGAACTCTAGCAAGGCCTGCACCAGAGGTATTTAATAATATTAATAATAATATATTAATGCATTATATCTCCCTGCAAGGAAACCAAGGGAAATGTTGCCCCTTGATTTGCCTGTGCTTAAAACAGTATCAGTCCTGTTTCCCTGCTTTGCCTACTTTAGAACTACTAACGAATTTCGTAAGTAATTATGTTACATTTTAGAAATTTTTGGAAATTTTTTTGTAAGTCTTTCTTTTACTAATCAAAAAAATCCCCCAATAGATTTTTGATTCCCTATTTTTGGGTTCGAAACCATGCCTAGTACTTGTGCTAGAAGCATACTATATAATTGCACTGGAAAACATAGTGAGGACAACAAACACTTCTAGGGGAATAATTTCTGGATTATGGGTCAGTGAAATTGTGAATATTGAATTCATGGATAAGAGTCTTTTACTGCACTGTTCCATGCCCAACAAAGGGATGTCTTTACACAGCCCAGTGAGCAGTTGCATTTACTTCCAAGTAACACTGTTAATGCTCATATAGTTTACCCTAAAAGATAAAAATAATAACAGCTATTAAATATCTGTAAGGGAAAGGGCTCTGATTCTATCACTGTTATAACAAGTTATTTGATAGGGTGTTGATTGATGAGAAGATTGATGTTTCTCTTTTTGGACAAACTCGATGTGGCAGACAAATTCTACATTTCAGATTGCCTTCCACATACACTATCTCAACCCAAAACAGGAATACTACATTCATTTTGTAGTATATTGTATACTGAAATAATCAGTATCAGCACCTGTGCTCTATTCCAATTCTAGATGTATACATAATACAAGTAGTCTCAAAGTACACATAAACCTGTTTTTATTGTGATATATTTCTCATTTATAAACATCACAGAATCAGACAGTGAACATAGAATCAATATGTATTTAGCCTATTAACCATTGTTCCCAAAATGTGCTCTAATGTATACTTTCCATTATAAAGTAGAAACTCCTTGGGCTCTTCTCTGATGTTGACCCAA
The DNA here is from genome assembly GCA_030556195.1 of Anolis apletophallus. Lineage (NCBI taxonomy): Eukaryota > Metazoa > Chordata > Lepidosauria > Squamata > Anolidae > Anolis > Anolis apletophallus. The sequence continues at coordinate 77,775,648 of JARBWK010000003.1, forward strand.
TAAATAATAGCTCATCCTTGGGACTAATAATGGTAGCTCACCATGTCAATGAGAGCTTAGAGACTCCAATCAGCAAATTATTGGCATGTTACTCTGAAAGAGCTCTCAAAGAAGCTATTATGGTCTTCTGTGTCAGTGTGGATGAAATTACTTCTGAAAATGTGAAAGGATGAAAAGGCTTGCGGTTCACCCATCAGCATTTAATTAATATATTTGCAGCATCTATAAACCATGATGAATACAAAGAAAAGCTTGATCTATTAAGTTTTGAGAGTATATCATAAGGGACAATCCAGATGTCTCCACACAGTCAATCAAATAGGTTTATTCATAAATGATCTGGATGTAGAAGTAAATTGTGAGGTAGCAAAGTTTGCAGATGACACTAAACTAAACTGTTCAGGGTAGTTAAAAATGAAACTGACTGTAAAGAGCTCCAGAAAGATCTCTCGAAATTGAGTGAATGGGCAACAAAGTGGAAAATGCATTTTAACCTAAACAAGTGTAAAGTCATGCACATCGGGGCAAAGAACCCCAAATACACTTATCAACTGATGGGATCAAAGCTTTCTGAGACAAACCAGGAAAGGGATCTTGGGGTTTTGGTGGACAGCTCAATGAAGATGTCAACCCAGTGCGCTGCAGCAGTGAAAAAAGCAAATTCTATGCTTGGCATGATCAGGAAGGGAATCGAAAATAGGTCGGCAAATGTTGTATTGCCTCTCTACAAATCTATGGTGAGGCCACATCTGGAGTACTGTGTACAATTCTGGTCACCGCACCTCAAGAAGGATATAACGGAACTGGAAAAGGTACAAAGAAGGGCAACAAAAATGATCCAAGGGATGGAGCAGCTCCCTTATGAAATCAGGTTGCAACGCCTTGGTCTTTTCAGCCTTGAAAGACGGCGTTTAAGAGGTGACTTGATCGAAGTGTATAAAATCATGCATGGGATAGAAAAGGTGAATAAAGAAAAAATATTTTCTCTGTCACCCAACACTAGGACTAGGGGGCACTCCCTGAAGCTCCAAGGTAGGAAAGTTAGGAGTAATAAAGGGAAATATTTCTTCACCCAGAGGGTCATTGGGTTATGGAACTCACTTCCAGAGGAGGTTGTGACAGCTGTCAGCCTGGACAGCTTCAAGGCAGGATTAGACAGATTCATGGATACCAAGGGAATCAGTAGTTACTGAAATGGACATCCAAGTGCCACCTCTGTGTTGATGGAGGCAGGCAGGATTTTCCCCAGGTACTGGTTGTAGGGGGTCAGGAGCAGGTAGGGGTTTTTTCCTCCTTTCTGCTAGAGATCCCTGTGTACAACTAGTGGGCCACTGTGTGACACAGAATGCTGGACTAGATGAGCTGAGGCCCGATTCAGCATGGCTCTTCTTATGTTCTTATGTAGGTTTCAAGGGTCTAAATGGGAAAATGCATCTGAATTGGGGTACCATGTATAGATGTTTTCACACTACTACCATCAAAATGAGGCATTGGGATGCTTGATTGTAAGTAACGTAACAGAAAGAAAAATAATGAAGATATAAGAATATTCAACTCTGTAAGAAAACAGAGAAGGTGTCATGGAGCAACTCTGTATATCAGGGAAGTCATTGAGAAAAGTAAATTAGAAGTCATTAAAAAGGCTGTCTCTTCCACAGAATATCTGTGTGTGAACACATCTGCTTCTACATCCCACCTCGTAATTTAAGATCATCCGAGGAGGCCCTGCTCTCACTCCCGCCAAGTTCTCAAATGAGGTTGGTGGGGACGAGAGAAAGAGCCTTCTCGGCGGTGGCTCCCTGCCTGTGGAATGCACTGCCAAGTGAAATACGATCGACCCTATCCCTCCTAACATTCAGGAAAAAAGTAAAATCATGGTCATTTTGCACATTAGCACAATGCAGCACTTTAGATTGGAATTGTACTGGCAAGTTGATGGATATGGCTCAGTGCTTATGTCGTGGACAGAACACTGTTTTAACCTAATTGAATGTGTATTATGTGTTTGATGTTAAATGTATTTTAATGCTGAATATTTATGGTTTTATATTGTATATTGTATATTGTGTATCAGCATCCAATTGCTGCTTTTTGTCAAGCCGCTCTGAGTCCCCCCTCGGGGGTTGAGAAGAGCAGGGTAGAAGTAATGTAAATACATTGCCAGACACCAAAAAGGAATTTAGTATTAGGGTCATTTTTCTTCAATCCTAACAAATAGTTAAGGAGGGTCTTGAGATGGAGAATTAAATTAATGAGACATCTAAGAAGGCAATGTTATCTGCTACTCCTTGCAGAGAAAATGCTACTGCAGTGATGTGTTGTTAGCTGGTCCCACTTAGCCTCCTGTATGAAAATGGAATGTTGAACTTGGGGGGAAATGCTTTTTTATGTCATTTGTTACCAGTGTTTACATATGACATTTCTTCACCATGCATCCATAGTTTCAAAAGTAAAATATAACATATGTATTGGTGTATACAGTTTCCAGGGATCAGAAACCAACACTCTGTTGCAACCTCAGTATTCATTGACACAACATAAAGAATAGTTAGAACAAGGGAAAAAAGCCTTTATAACACATATTTTCTCTTGAAAGCAACGTGCATGGAAAGCAAGGTGCATAGAAGATGCATCTTGCTCGAAATCTAATTAGTGGCTGCCAAGAATGCTTACTGGCTTCAAAATAAGAGATACTGCTGTAAACCATTTTATAAAGGCAGGTGTTTCTTTGCTGGTGAAGTTCAATGTCACGGGATCACAATTAAAGCGGGAAAAGTGTTGTAATTTTGTTTACTCTTCTAAGATCTATGGAGCATGGGTAGTCAGTCACTGCTGCATGATCACATGTCTGCAGTGGAGTAACTGCAGCGTATTCATATAAACCCTGATATATATATTACTCTGACTGTATGGGTTTTTTTAAAATCACACTAGGAAAATCCATTTTAAAGCAATGTTGGTTTTTTAAAAGAGGAACATTTCACAGTCAGAACAGTGTTCCTCATGGATGTTCACTAGATATTCAAGCCACATTACTTTCATGAAACTGAAATAGTTGATGTGTTTCAATTTCAGATCTGTTAGAGGAAAACACCTACCTTGCAATTCCTCATAGGTTACTTTGACCAGAAATCTCCAAATGCAATTGGAAAAAAAGAGGAAAGCTGGAGCAACAAAAAGTAGAGCTGACATATCCTTATGTAAATTATATCATCTCCCAACCCCAAATTTTTAAAAAATTGCAATCACGGTTTCATTTGGAGCCCTGTCAACACTTGCTCATTACATTTAGAAAGGTGATATTAACATTCATTTATTTAACACATCAACTCAATATAACATCAACTCAATCAATGCATCCCCTTCTTTGCAACCTGCTAAAGAATTAGTTAATTAAATTGCACAAATAAATTGGAACACATACAAGCATCTTTGAGAAAGGCAATACATTAAAGTTTCAGTTTATTATCTTCAGTTGCTTGTTCAGTAATTGAACCAGTTTGTACTTTTCAATTAATTCTAATTGCTTTCAGTTTTCCATAATGTGGGCAATACTTCTCTGTAAGGAAGACCACCCTGTCTAATTAAAGAGCCTCGTTCATTTTATATTTGCTTTCCAGCTTTTTTTATTTCTTTCATATTATAAGGGGAAAGGACACTTAACTAAATATTCATTTTCTTCATGTCCTCAGCATGGCATAAGACCCAAAGCATGGTACATTAACATGGCTTAAAATTCAAAGCCAGCAAGGATTGGCTCAATGGTGCACAGAGCCATTTCACCTTCAGCTTGTGGTAAAGCTGCTTAGCTCAGTTGTGCCCTGTGTTAGAGAAAGTCAGAAAATGCTCCAGAGCTTCTCTGAAGCTCTTGAACAGCTCTGCACTTCAGGGCAGCGTCAACAGTTTGGCCAGTTCTGAATTGGAACTAGCCCCACTAATCACATGAGCCAGTGCCATCACTCCAAGTCCTTTACATTCCATGGCATGAGGAAAATGGGGTTGCACTTACATTCCTGGCTAACCCTGGGCACCTGTTGTGGACAGCTTGGAAAGTAAGGATGAGGAGATGCTGGTGGAAGGGTTAGCAATTGAGCTGGAGCCCAGCAATGCCCAGCAGTTCCCTAAACCAAACTTGGATGCATCACTGCAGGTGCCCCGAAGGCAGATCTAGAATACTGCTAACTCACACTGCCCCAGCAGTAACTGACCCAGGTAGATGTGTCCCCCAGATGTATTGGATTACAACTCCCAGAATAATTTTTCTCTCTGTGTGATGAATATTTCAGTTGATCTTTGCAATCTCTTTAGAACTATCAAGTGATGAAATGCATTGGGTAGAATATTTTTCATTTGAATTGGTAGCCAATTTAGCAGCAGCATTCCAGTATGGCAGGAGAAAGTGCTACAGCCATGACTGCAGGCTCATTTATCAGTAATTTCATCTGCAGGTAAAAGACGCCATCCATATGTCCCAACATCCTTTGCTAGGAAAAATAAATGGAAACTGATATAGATATATTTCTTCAGCAAGGATAACTATCCAGGTTGCTTCATTCAAGCAATTCAATCCATAGCTGCTTCATCTTTTATTTTGAGTTAGTGAAACATCCTAAGGTGGACAAGGAAATTAATGAAGGAATAGTTGGTGGAGACCAAATGATCAGATGAGGTGAAGAACTTGAGAGGAATCAGGCATGGAGCTGGGGGGAGAGCTTGAGGGGCTTGCCCCCCCATTCTCAGGGAGGTCCGTGAGAAGGCCTTACTGGTACGTGGCATGATGGTGTCCTTGTCTGTGCCTGGGCCCTCAGCACACTCTCCTTTTCGGTGCCCCTGGTTTCAGCCTTTGGTGCTGGGATAGGAAAGGGAGTGCACTGACAGCCCAGGCACCAAAGAAGATGCCGCCACACCACAGACCATTCAAAGGCCACAATAGACCTTTATGTTCATACACTCGGCAGGCCTTTGTGCCTGTGCATTGAAGTCTTGCCACACTCGTGGCTGGGAGTGGAGTGCGTCGAGCCCGTCGGCTGCCTTCTGGAACTCTCTGGATCCAAGTAAACAACAACTCCCATTTGAAAAAGGGCAATAATTCCCCAATCCCTGCCTCTATGCACAGTTGGGCACATGGGCTCTATCTGCCAAGTTTAGTCCAGATCCAACAATGAAGACATTTTAACCAGTTTCCAGGTTCTCCTCCCTGGGTTTTCAGGTCTAGACAAAGTTCACCATGTGGAACAACTGTCAGAATACTTTGAAAATGACGCAGCACTTGCTTCCGTCAAGGCTGAGTACATAATGTGGTGTAATATTACATCATCACTTAAAGTGTTGGAACTGTGTGACAAAACCTATTATCGGTCAATAAATTTCCTTTTGACTGTGTTAGCTACTCTACCAGTAATGACATGCAGGGTGGAAAGATCGTTTTCAACCATGAAGAGAGTGAAAAGTGTATCTAGAAGTTTAATGACAGACTAGAGACTTAGTGGGCTAGCAATGATTTCCATCCATTGGGACATCACTATCAAACCAGAAAAAGTAATTGACAAAATGGCTGGGAAGAAGAAAAGAAGATGGTTGCTATAAAGTAAAAAATAAGTCAAAAAGTATTCTAAACATTTTGTTAATGAAAGTAAATAAATAACATTTGATTTAAACTGTTATGTTTATTCATATAATGATCTGATCACCATACTCAATATATCCCATATGCATGGGGGTATTGGGATAACGATACAAAAGGTTTGCTAGGGTAGACCCTCTCTCACTCAGACTCACCCCCCCCCCAATCAAAATCCTGGCTATGGGCCTGACAGGAGTGTTTCCTTTTGTGACTAACCAGGTGATATTTTGTGAGTAACATTCTTATTGAGATGTGTTGTGATAAAGTAAAGTCTGCATTTGTCCTGATAACAGAATCTTTACTCGAATGTGATATGACAAAATTATGAAGAGTCACAAGTGGTTCCAAGTCTCCTCTTTAGGGAAACTTTCCTAAAGATATGCAACTACACCAAAAAAATTGCTGCCAAGGGCCAGTCACTTTTTGTTGTGTTAAAATGAAGTGGATTTTTCCCTCGAGCTAGTGTATATATCCATTATTAGCACCCAGAAAGAGTTACAAGCATCATCATTTTCTTTCATCACCATCACCAAAACACATACAACATTAACTATTATTGTGTCACTTGAACAAGACATTTCTGTGAATTCTTAAAAACACCTCACAAAGAAGTGGTAATATCTAAAGTTTCTGACAAATGTTTTGGTTAAAAAAAGGAGTGGGCAATAACTGCATTTTAAAAATCAATATTTGCAAATGATATCAGAAGTGATATTAATTTGACCAGTGACATGTGTTATTAAGTAGGTCATATAAGTTTTTAGAAAACTGACAAGGAAATTATTAGACCAAATAATAAATTGGATGAATGAAAAAGAAAATGTTTCCAGTTATTAGGAGTGAAATGTGTGAACATATGGGAAGTGATTGGTCAAGACTATTTTAAAGGTGATCCAGCTCTGCTCACACTATAGAATTGTGCCTAGAGAAGAGTTTTCTCCAGGAATCTCTAAACCTTTCACTACGACTTTATAGCCAATGCCTGGTGGAAACTGACTATAGAGCTTTGCTTGAGAACTTGGAGATTTCTAAAGAGAACTTATTAATCAAACCTGAACAATAAAACCCACAAAAGTTAAATCTGCAAATGAGGAGGTCTGAGCATACCTTTAACTTGCAAAAGAAAAGTTTTGCAACTACGTATAATTTCCACTAATCACTGTCAAAATTCCAATTTTTATAATATGGATTTTGAAACAATATAGTAGCATCAACATGGTCTGGCTAGAACACCTTTGTTCCTCCAGTTTACCAGATGTCATGAATTGTGGGAGGTGAAGTTCAAAACACCCAGAGGACAAAGGCTGGGAATCACTGGTTTAGAAGAAAGTCAACATGACTTGATGTTGCTCACTTTTTTTCTGAGAGGTTTCTTGAGATTCTTGTTTTACCAACAACTAAAAGAGAAAAGATCAAGTTGACTGCTATTTATTCTCATCTGAACTCTTCCAGAATGATGCTAACTCTATAATATGATGGAAGATGCAATATGCCACCCAGGTTGAAGACAGTTCCTAGTGATATTTTTGAAGAAGTAACCATGTTTGTATATTGCAATCTACAAAGAGGAAAGGAATGAGGAGACAAAATGTGATAAAATCCTCAACAGAAATTCTTTTAAAAATATATTATATGATTTTTTTGTGTGTGGATATAAACCTATTTTTGCATGCAGTAAAGTGTTGCATTAAGATTTTAGATGTAAAACTTATTTATACTGTTGTGGGAGGAAGCTAGAATGTAGTAGGATCCAGAAAGAGGCAAGTCACGATCCTTGCTTTGATTTTCAAGTAGCTATCTAAAATGATACAGCAATGGTACTGAACCAGTGGCTCCACAGACGTTTTGGCCTTCAACTTCGAGAAATCCCAACAGCTCATAAACTGGCTGGAATTACTGGGAGTTGCATGCCAAAACACCTGGGGACCCATAGATTGAGAATGACTATGATACAGGTATTTCTGAACATATACATGAAGTCATCAATTTGAGCTCTTCTTTTATGAATGATTAAGAAACTGTATTGTCCCACCAACCCATAGAAGTCTACCCTATGAAAAAATTGCATTTCCTTGCACAAATCAAGCCATGATCCCCAGAATAGAGAAGGAAAAAATATGGGAAGAAATACTAAATTTTCCCCTAAAATTGGTACTTCTTTCCATACCAAAATACATTTTCTGGTTATCAATGTGTGCTGAAAAGCTGAAGGCAACATTGTATACAGTAAGAAAGGAGGTTCTTACTGTATAGGTTGATCGACTCAATGAAGGTTTTGAGTTTTCAAGATCTGGGCAGGGCTGTTCATGAACGGTGCTCATGGAGGTCTCTTATTCATAGGGTTGCTGTAAGTTAAAGCTGACTTTTGAGCATCTACTGAATTATAAAGGTCAATGTTACAAGTGGTACCAGTATGGTTGGTCAGACAGAAATCCAATGCATTTTGGGTTTTAGGTTTAAGTGTCTGAAGTCAAGGAATAAGATAGCATTCAATTTCTCCTTGTCTTTAGATGCTTATTCTACATTACCAGGAGAACAATGGCATACTTTTTCACTGTCAATATAACTTAAATCTGTCTGTCACTGTCCCTGTCTTCTGATGCATGCTTGTGCTAGGAATGTGGGGTCTTCGCTGTATTGAGCTCTATTATTGGGAATATTGATTTATTGTATTCTTTATATAGTGATTATGAAATTTCCACAGATTTGATGTCCCTTTAATATGGAACTCCTGATCCCGAGGAAGTGGATCCAAGCGAAACGGATTTTGCGCAGGATATTACCAGTCCATCGACCGGTGTGGAGCTACAGTTTTCATCCATTTGGATTTATAATTTGGAACCAATTGATAATTTTGGAAGAAGTGGAATTGATTTTGAAAGCACTCTGTTTGCTCCGGAGGTTTTCCGTTTTCCTTTTTGGACTTTATTAGCAGGCTTAGTGCCGCTGGATATGTTACATAAGGACTTAAAATAGTATATGTGGAATAATTCAAGATGATTGATGTGCTTTGAGACTTAGATATTATTTTATGTTATTAGAACAAATATATTTGCATCATTTAAATACTGAAAGTTTGGCTTTTTGAGCTCCTTTTATCTCTCATTGGTTAAACAGTGAGGCGGGTTTGTTTTGATTTATGTGCTAGGAATGCTGCCAAGGACCTGAATTGGGTCCTGCTGTTTGTTTAAAATGCTAGTCTAACAAGCTTGACCAAGTATCTCCAATTTGCAGCCCCAATATTTCCACTGTTTCCTGGAAGTTTTGTGTTTAAAAAGTAAAATGTTGCAAAAACAACAGGAGTTTAGCTTATATTACGGAACAGATAAACAGACAAATATTTTAATTTATGATATAGTTTGCAATTTAAGGAGAAATAACATATCCCCTTTGTGGTAACTGTAATCTTAAGTTAGTTATATAGTTACAGGGCTGAAGTCAGGATGGCTTAGACTTTAGCAACACTCCTCCTCACCACCACCATCAATAAAACCTAAAACATATAGTTCTTCTGAACACTGGACAGAAGCAGGAAAATTAATTTGAGTGTATTTAATTTATTCAAGCAGATACACGTTGAGGAGAAGAAACGTATTAGAACTACAAGAAAAAAAACACATTCAAAAGTCAAAAATTTCTCATGCGTAAATTCTTATGGCTAGCTATCTGTTGGGCAAATTACCAGAACTCAACATATTTCCCCAGGTAGAAACAGTATTACACATTCAAAAATGTATGCAGAAAATTTTACAGCTAAGGCCTAGAGATGATATGTCAGTATTTCTGATAGTACTTCAAGGTCACTCAAAGGAGAAACACACACACACCGGGGGGAGTAACAATTGTTACATCAGGAAATGAGTTTTATCATTCTACTACTTCTTTACCATCAGACTGATGGAAAAAACATAAAATCCAATTTGTAGTTAGGGTAAACCCAATGTTTAAAAGATAGTTATAATCTGGCAGGATTCCAAACACTCATCTTTAGCCTCCACAATTTCATGTAGATTGGTTACTGAGCAAATTCAAATATACTTCAAATGGCCCAATTGGGAAAGTAAATAACAGAAGGTTTCCAGATTACATATATTGGCAAATGAATGATCATGTGCCTATGGAGATGAAGATATTGATGCTGACTCTGCTGCAACAGTAATTGCAGGCAACTAGTCAGATGTAATGACTGGTGGGCCAAAAGGAGGAAGCACATAACAAAATTATCCAGTCCAATCAATAATATGGATGAGAATGTGCAACCAGAGTATAATACAATCAATATACAGAGGAATATTCATACATATTTAACCATTTCAGTATCTCTCTTGACATATCAGAATAATGTTGTTTCAAAGATAGTGAGAAATAGAGCAACAAGTGACATTAAATAATAATTAGCATTTTTTTATTCCCCCCTCCCCACTCCTTTGGCTCTCACACACCCAGAAAGATCGGAGCATGACTATATTGCCCACTTTGATGCTCATACCATTTAAACCTATAAACATGCATAAAATTTCACCCATCACCATCTCCTAATAACTTTTTTGACATTTTTCTTCATTATTTTTGAATGAGATACAATTATATAGACATTTACAATACATTTCCTCCTCTTTTATTTTCTTTCCCCGCATGTTCCCCTTCTCCAGAGCCATTTCGTCTTCTAAAATACCACCAAATTCTTTTTCTAAGAATTGTCTCCAAATATTTTCAAAGTCATTTTCTTCAATCTCCTATTAACTGAGGTCTTAAAATAGTTACACTTTGAGAAAATAGGACTTAGTTATTGCCTTCACAATATCATGAAAAAGATTTTGAAGGCCTCTTTATGCACAATCCAGGACACAGTGATTACTGAGGGAAAATGACACACAACTGAGGCAAAGGGCTGTCATATACATCCAGTAAAATGGTCTCGTAAATTATTTTTTAGATCACCAGTGTGGAAAAACCATTTCCAACTTCATATGCTTCTTTGGATAAAGTGTTTCCATTCACCGTTTTTAATTTTTTCTTCTCCTCTTTCACACTTTTTTAGGTTTCAGGAAATAAAAAAAACCCTGAAGTTGTAGAGATTTGCTACTTGTTGCACTACCAGTGTTTCTGAGCTCAGGCTATAAATTCAAATGACTGTCTAGTTTTAAAAAGCATCTTACTCTTTTTGATAACAAGTCCTCATTGTGAGGAAAACATTGGCGGGAGGTGGATTTACCATGAAACAAAGCCTATGGATCTGGCTTGGATTGATGTTCTGCTGATCAAGCAATGCTTGCAGAATGTAGATCAATGGGGATGAGAACCTATTGACAGACTTGTTACATGCTGATGCCCTCCTCATCTGAAAGATCAGCACCATTGGTGTCCAGTACATTAGTAGAACCCATACTGTTGGATAGTGTTCAGCATCAGCTTCCATTGAAAGAAAAAGAACATTGGAGACAGGCAATACTGTGTCACTTCTGGCCATGTTGTCAGGAACTATCCTATAAAAAGGCAACTCCCCACACTGCTGGGAAACAAAACATTCCAGACATAAATTGGCTCTTCAGACTGGGATGGCAAAGTCTAGTTCAATCCCTGAAAACGGATTAACCCTTTTGTACCCCTGCTGGTAGCTGTTACCTTATGGGATACCAAAACACGGCTTTCCCAGTTGAGTCCCCCTTCAGGAGTTGAGAAAGATAGGATACAAATGCTTTAAATAAATAAATAAACAATACATATGATAAACTCGATGACATCCAAAACTTCATGGATGGTTTTATTTTATTTTTTTAAAAAAACAACATTCCCATGCAACACTCACAGGAACCTCGCTTTGTGGAAACCATTCATGGCAGTTCACTCATGGCAGACCCATTAAACCCCTCTACTTAAGATCACGGGCAATGCTGAGCAGCTTTTATATTTGGCAGCTGTGCCCCACTTTCTCTTGGATTCTAGAACCAGCCAAATTTCTGACAAGGAGGTTAAGGTATTCTCATGCTAATTTACTTGTAGTTTGTTAATTTTGAGAATAAGTATTAAACGCTGTTTATTTCTTTTCGCAATTAACAATGTACAAGGAAGGACCTTTATCTGTTCTATCTCTTCTCTAAACAATCACAATCCAAATATTTGTAAACATTTGGAGAATTTTAAGACTAGAATTTGTTGGGACAGCATGGTGACTGAAGATGTAGGTAGCCAGCACACTACTACTAACTAAAACAGCAGCAATCTAAACCAAGTGGTTATTTAGAAAGGTCAAGAAAAGACCAGGACATCTATCTATAGATCTATTTATCACTCACTAGCACCATGGCTACTACGATCTCCTCCACCACCAGTGACTTGTCACTTACTACATCATTCCTGATTATGTACAAGAAACATAAAGAAGACATAGAAAAAAAGAAAAACAAGGTGTGGTAAATTCTAGACACCTGCGTATATTTTTTGTGATGCAAGTATTTTGATTTACCAAAATATTACAGAGGGAAAAATGCAATGTTTATGACTGAGCATGCACCTGCCTTTTTAGTATTTGGGATGAATGTGTGCAGTTCATTGCCCAGTTCATTTGCAACTGTTTTACTTGAAGGCAAAATAATGTTCAGAAGCTTGAGACATTTCCATTTTTTCCTTAAAAATAAAGTAAATTGTGTGTCCACATAAGAATATATGAAATTTCATAGAGAAAAGAGTAAACAAGGGATCCTACTCACAGTGCCAAGCATCTCTCAATACCATATTTTCATCCTTTGTTTTATAGATGTAAATCATACAAGTACATTTATTATATTCTCCCAATACATAAAATATTGTCCCCGCTATACAATTTCAGATAATCACTCCAATTGTAACTATTTACTCAATGAAGCTTATATCATTAGGGACATAATCAGAAGTGTATGATGACATCTATGGTTGACAATCTGGTACTTCCACTTAATGAATACAAAAAGGTTGACATCTCCCCAGCATCATCAAAAGGTCCTTTTGAATGATATCAAGCAGATGGGCAACATTGCTCAGTTCATATTTCTACAGGCCTGGTATGTTGGCTTGGACAGCCAGGCCCTAAAGGGTTTGGAATTTCACTGATGTCAGTATCTGCATCTACTGTATGGTTTCTCTTTACAGAACTGGACAGAGGGAGGACAAGGAGCCTGGTAGATGCATTTACTGTGTCAAGAATTGGCGGAGGTCTCCCTTAACACTAGAACTGTAAATAATATAATAATAATAACTTTATTTTTATATCCTGCCTCCATCTCCCCAAAGGGACTCGCAGCGGCTTACATGAGGACCAAGCCCAATATAAACAAAGGTTACAAAGTAACACAATTAAAAACAGATAACAATAAAATATATTAAAAAAATAAAACCAATAAGACATCATAAAACATGAACCAAACATCAAACAACCAGTAGCCAAGAGAAGTGGGCATGTGCAGATTTGAGAGTAATAGGGCAGAACAAAGGCTTGTGCAAATGCAAACTGTAGGGCCAGGGCTGGGAATAAAGTGCTGGAGATCCAACCAGAAAATTAGGGCTAGGCAGACTTAAATGTATTCTAGATTTTAGCCTGTATTTTAAATGGAACTATCCATTAGGTTTGTGCACAGATTCATTTTGGACATTTGCCTTTGGCTTGATCAAATTTTTAGATAGCATGGGCTCTGCCATCATTTTTTTTACCAGCCACAAGAGAACAGTGTCTATCAAAAACTGGTTGCTTTTGGTTACACGTGGAGTGTGAGGAGGGAGGCACATGCTAGAACAGGGGTGGGCAAACTCTGGCCCGGGGGCCAAATGTGGCCCTTCGGGCGATGCCATCCGGCCCATGGCAAGTGGAGAGCAAGGCGAGAGCAGCGCGGCTTCCTTGCCACAGAGAGCGAGGTGGGAGCAGCGCGGCTTCCGGCAACAGCAACAAGGAAGGGAGGGAGGGAGCCGAATGCGTTCTCCTTTCCCTCGCAGCAGCTCCAGAAGAACTTCCGCAGGAAGCCCCGCCTCCCGCGCGATGCTGCCTGTGACCTCCTTTGTCCGGAGGCACCAAGGGCCGGCCGAAGCCAGGGTCGGTGGAGGCAGCGTGCCCGCCTCGCCCTCCTACTAGCCGCTTTCTCCATAGGAGGGGAAGGGTGTGCGGAAGGAGCCTTCCCTTCATTCAGGCCGAGGGAGGGCAGCAAGGAGGGAGAAGCATCAGAGCATGAAGGGCCTCGGGGAAGGGAATAACGACTTGCTGCCGTCTCCGTGCCCTTCCCTGGCGCCAGAGCTGCGATGAGGGCATCAAAGCCAGGGTTGGCGGGGTCAGCATGTCCGCCTCACCCTCGTACTCACCCCACCACCCGTTCAGGGCCTCGGAGCCCAGCACATCCACCAACAGGTATGAAGGCTCCTCACATTCATTCTCCGCCAGGCCTGGGCCAACTTGGGTCCTCCAGAGGTTTTGGACTTTAACTCCCAGCATTCCTAACAGCCTCAGGCCCTGTCCTTTCCCCCCTCAGCCGCTTATAATAATAATATAATAATATAATAAATAATATAAAAGTGTTATATTATATTATATTTTCAATATATTATAATGTCTATATATATTATAATATAATTATTATGATATTAATACTAATAATATATGAATATTTCTTGATATATTATGTTAATATTAATGATGTGTAATATATAGTAAATATAGTAAAGAAATAAACAAATGAATAGGTGCAGCCCTCCATAATATTTTTTGGCTCTCGTGTGGCCCCTTGAAAAAAATAATTGCCCACCCCTGTGCTAGAAGGAAAAGCTTCCCAGGAAGAGAGATTTCTTAAACCCCCCTTCTCTCTTGATTTGAAAGCAGAAAAGAGATTGAAGTATTGGGGGAATTCTTCTAAGGCACCAGTTCTCCTTTCCAGCAACTCCAAATCAAGTGAGAAAGGCTGACTTTTTAAAAGAAGCCCAGGTTAGGATATCTCCAGGTTGATCCCTCTTCCTTCCCTAGAAAGTGGGAAGCCCCCTTAAAATGCCTTGGAAAACTGCCTCCTGCAGGGAGAGAGCCATGAGCACCTGCAGTTCCTGTCTCCTCTAAAGAAGAAACAGAGAGGTAAATCTCTCTGATGCTGAGCAGTGTGCTGCATTCTGGGAAATGTAGTTTAGGGCAGGGTCTTTTGAATTCTCTGGCATAGGGTTCCTCCCTTCCCAAGCTACTTTTCCCAGAGTTCTGTGTTGTTCCCAGAAAATGCTGCTCCCTCTTTTCCCCTCTCCTAATGGTGAGACTGTCCCCGTGCCAGTGATGAAGCGAAGCCAGGTCTGAACTTAGAAAGTTCTTTTATTGATTAAGTGAGCAAAGTCAAGCATTCTCACACAAAGCAATTCAGCAGCTTGCACCTCACAGTGGAATCAGCATGGAGACTAACTCAAAAAGCTCAGCGTCTCCCTTATCAGTATGTTTACACAGCTGAAGGTCAAAACAGTGCTGGACACCACTTGTGCTGTTTTAACCCTGTACATGCCTGGTTACACAACACAGCATCTTCTACAATGGTCGAATTGCTGAAACATTTGAAAATCACACTCTGACAGAGACTCCATTAATTTACAGAGGAAAGTCAAGGCATGAAGGCAGCTTTTTGGTGGTGCTTTGCTTCCTTGTACTGAATATGAAACTGTCTTTGGGAGCCTTCTGAGATTTACAAAACTGAAACGAAAAAGTATGGAGTAAGTATTGGTACTTAAATTTTTGGCATGGGCCATGCCCATGCATCGGATATTGCCTTGTAAGTACAAATTTAACAAATTTGATCCAAATTATGAGGACTAACAAAAAAATGCACACCTCTACTGGCTAGTATCATTTCAGGCACTGAAATTTTCATGCCCAGTGGGCACTGCAAAGGCCAGAACAAAAGGGGCAAGTTACAAGGAGTAGTCCAGTGGCACTGAACCAGTTCCTGCACTGCGGAATTGTGTGACTGGCACTCACCTGCTCTTCTGGGTCAGAGGCATGCAATGCAAACACTTGCAAGCTCCAAGCTGGTTCAAAAGCTGGTCTCATGGAGCATGGCAATGCTAATCGAGAATACCTCACTCTAAATCAGCATTGCCAATTGTGGCCCATGTAGATAGGTGCCTATATGAAATCTTACTGTTATTATTATAATAAGGGACACCATCTTTGATCTTTCACTAATGCAAATATCATCACAGTGACATTTGTCTCAGCTCCATTATAGTTTGAGGGAAAGGGGTGTGAGTTTCTTTGGGGGTCTTTGTAACCCAGAAGGTTCTGAAGGCTCATGAAGATCCTAACTGCATTTAGAAAATGGCCTTTGAGTTTGATTACTTGTTTAACCTCAAGCAGCATATTCCCATTTCCCTCTTGTAGATAAGATTACATCTGTTGATAGCCAGTGCTTTATTAAATCTTTAATAAATAGCATAATGGTTTAAGTAAAAAAAGTGGGGAGATCAATACACTGCCATGTGGATAACATCATTCTTGACCTTTTTGTTTCATATCATTTTTATTAAACTTAAATACCTTAGCAGTTCTTCATTTCTTTAAACCAGTTTCTGGGAGAAAGAATTTTAGCAATGTTGTCATTGAATGGAAAGAGTAGGGATACTGGAATGCCTTAACAGAAAGAAGACTCACATCACTTTTAAAAAGGCTAAAGATGGCATAAAGTGTTCACCCACTGAGTTAGAGATTAAAAAAATAGAAATTACATCCATAACTTGGGGAAACTTGTCACCAGGCATGTAGCGGGGGGCTGTGAGAACTTTTCAGGGTGGTCTGTGAGAAGGCCTTACTAGTACATTATTTAAACTGTTATGTTTATTCATATCATGATCTGATCGCCATGCTCATTATATCCCATATGCATGGGGGTATTGGGATGACGATACAAAACGTTTGGTATGGTAGACCCTCTCTCACTCAGATTCAGCACCTCCTGAATCAAAATCCTGGCTACGGCCTTGCTTGTCACATTAATTTCTCATTATCCCTGTCCATTCAACCACCAGGACCCATCATCTTTGACCACAGACTCTTCTATCTGGAACTGATAGCAACTGGAATTCCTCCCAGAGTTCCAGATGACTGTCCAAACATTTTGTATGGTCCACATCTGGAATCAAAGAAATCCGTTTCTTGCTGGCCCAAGAGATTTAAATGGAGGTATCCTTCTTATCCTGAATTTCTTGGAAGATTGTGATGTCGAATTTTAAAGTAGACAGCTTCTATCCTTCTCATAAATTCACATAAAATGGGCATTTTACAATAAATGCATGTAAAATGTGTACACATTGTCAAGCAGATTATTATGCCAGTGGAATGGAATAGACCTCAGAAACAGATACGAGAGTTTTATCCAGCAATTACTAGGGTTCACAGGATGTCTCTTTTCCTCACCTGCCCTCCCTGTTCACAAATTTCCCAGGATGATTTTTTTCTATTGTCCAATTGATGAACAACCAAAACATTATATTTCTAATATGATCTATTTTTTGCTCCTGTTAACGGCAACTAGATTGTTTTCGACTTATGGCGACTGCATGAATGAGAGACCTCCAAGTCACACTTTCATCAATAGCTCAGTTTAGGTATTGCAGACTCAGGGCCATGGCTTTCTTGTTTATGTCTAACCATCTGTAATATGTTATTTCTTTTTCCTGCTCACTTCTACCTTACCAAGCATTATCAGAACTTGTTGTGAATTAAGACTTCTTGTGATATGTCCAAGATAGACCCCCTAAGTGACGTCATCTTGTCTTCTAGGGAGAGTTTCAGCTTGATTTGCTCTAGGAGCCATGTGTATGTTGTTGTTTTTAGCAATATACGGTATCTATTAGGGATGTGCAATTTTTTTGTTAGTCCTCATAAGTCAGATCAAATTTGTTACATTCATACCTACGATACGATATCCAACATGTGAGCATGGACTGTGCCAAAAAACGTAATAATTGAAACTTACCTAATCGTTTTTGTTTAAATTTTGTTAATCGCGGAAACCTCCCAAAGTCAGTTTTATTTTCAGTCCAAGGAAGCAAAGCAAAGCCAAAAGGCTGTCTTTCTTCTTTAAATTAATGGCCTCTCACCATGAGGAGACGGTAGCAGCAAGGAGAAAGCAGAGTTCACTGAAAAAGAAAGCACAGAATTCTGGGAAATGTAGTTTGGGAAGGCAAGGGAGCCCTATGGCAGAGAATGCAAAAAGTCCTGCCCTAAACAACATCTCCCAGAATTCTGCTCAGAATCAGAAAGCCCCAATCAGAATAGGGGAGAGTAATTTTCCCTCCATAGCCGGACAGTTTCAATAAATTGTTGAATCTGCAAAAGGGACTGACAGATACTTCTATTAAGTAAATCTCTGTGCTGGACTTGGAAGAAATCTCTCAATGGAATTTTCTTTGCTAAATTTGAGAGACATTCAATGTAATCGCTGTTGTGGCTTTTAAAAAAATATTTTTTTGTCAGAACTTTGCATAAAGCCCCAAAATCAGGAGATGAATACATCTGAGAGTTGTGTCATTGTATGAAAAATTCAAGGAGATAGCTCTTGTAGGATTTTTTTAAAATGATGTTTATAAAAACTTTGAACATTCCCCAAATATCTGTGGATAAGTGAAACATCTGTAGATGGGTTGACAGTGGTAAATATGTTCTGTCATTGTACCAAGTTTCACCTTCAATAGCTGTAAAAATTAGTGAGAAACAAGCCCCTGTAGTTCCCTCAAAGTAATCATGCACAATTACAGTAACAAAAAAGTAACAAAATTTTGTTACTCTCATTATAGTAACAACATTGTCACTAAATAGAATTTAGAAACACTTTAGAAACAATACTCTAGGCCCCCTAATTTTGTAATGACTTTTGAAACTTTTTTTATTGATCGCACATGCCTAGTGTAATGGAGTGGCCTACCCTGTAGGTGTATGGGTTGGTGTAAAAGGCAAAAGCCATACCCAGCTTGCTTAAGCTAAGCATTGCTGAGGGGTGGAGCCATCAGGCAGTCTCTAAGCCAGAAATGCAGTCCGACTGGCTGATTAAATTGGAGAAGAAAGCTCAGTAGCTGGAGATGAGCGGAGCCTGAGGCAGAGAGAAGATGAAGCAGCCACTTTAAGTTTTAAATTCAGTTATGAGTTTGGTGAGGAAGAAGGACCAGGAGTTTTGAAGAGGGGAAGAAAGGATGAAGGAAGAGATTTGGGAACTGTTTGTTATAGGAAAGAAACCTTTTTGAGGAATAATAGTTAATAGGCCTCTATAATGTTTAGAGACTTTTTTCTTAGACTTTTCCTGAGTAAATTGCTATGCAAATATATGACACAAAAGCCCCATTTGTATCCACTGTAGTTCACTCACCTCAAGTACCTATTTTGATGAACTCGACAAATCTTATTTTTTTGAAGGGATAAAAAAATTAGAGAAATGTTGGACAAAGTGTATAGAGCTCAAAGGAGACTATGTTGAAAAATAAAATGACTTTTTATCCAAAAACCTATGTTTCATTCAAAAAGTCACAGACTTATTGACCCGCCCTCATATAGTGTTGCTAAAGTCCTGGTGGTGAACATTTCAAAACTCTAACAAAACTTTCAAAATTTCATTATAAATGGCAGTTTCTAATTGGTTCTGTCTTAAAAATCGCAAATAATGAAATAATAATGAATTTTTGAAACTTTTGTTAGCGTTTTGAAATGTTCACCACCAGACCACTATAGAAGCAAAGCACGAGCGCTACCTAGTTTTCTCCAACAGAACTTTAGTTTTGTAAGTACTTTAGAACCATTTAGAACCATGAGTGACCAGGCCTAGTAGATACGTGTGTTTTTGGTGTGTGTGTGTGTGTGTGTGTGTGTGTGTGTGTATCCTCTCCGTTGGTGCCCCCTTGTTGTGGGGGAGAGGCTTGCGTACCCTAATGAAGTTGTGAGCTATGCTGGCGGTGACATAATAGCCACCGGTAGGTCCTCCCATGTCAGACAGGTCACAACCAAAGGGTCTGACAAAGAGTGTTAAAGGGCAGGATGGACTCTCTAGCCTTTTGGCCACCATCCTAAGAGAACGAAAACTCTGATTTCAAACCCGGGCAGATGCTGCTTTTTTAACCCTGTAAGGTCAACCATCTAAGAGAAGGAAACTCGAACCAAAGCTATGACTTGAGAACCTCGCTGCCACTGTCCCAGCTTGCTAGGCCCTGGCAGATGAACCTTTGGTTTAAAGGGTAAGGCCAGTTCTGTGCACGCTGTGCTCCACCAGAAAAAATCCATTGCACAGGCTCAAAGGACACATCCAACCTCCGAATCATCAACACACTTGTAGAAAGCATGGGATGAGTCCTTCCTGAATTTTCATTCACGAAGAAAAGCCAAGAGATACGTGTGTGTGTGTGTGTGTGTGTTTTAATGAAACATCTAGAGGTATTTTTAAAATAATGTTGGTTTACAAAAATACTGATTTTTTAAAATGAGGTATTGACATAGAAAAGTGCATTTCCTCTGCAAATGTTATTTTGAAGTGGCTGTTTCAGTTCTGGAGTACCATTAGACCTCACACAAATCAATTATCTCCTCCTCTATTCCAGTACTAATGGTCCATTTTTATAAAATGGATTTTTTTGTATTTAATAGTAGATTAAACGTGCTTCATTTTTATTCAAAACAAGAGAAATTGAAAAGTTACAGCACATGCATGACACCTGGTAATTTTTAATGTACACTTCCACTTCAAATTTCTATATATTAGATAGAGCTCAGAGTGAACCTGTTTTATTTCACTTTCTAAAGAGAGTTAATAATACTTTTTTCTTTTGATGAGAATCTGTTATAGAGTTTGAAAATTATATGCATAAAGAGTCAAGGACAACAACGATGATGATTGTTGTAGTATCTGATCTGTAGCTGAAGAGATGTGCTTGTCTTTTAAGTATTGCAAACTGGTCCAACATTCTTTTAAAGAATAGAATGTCCTGGCTGCTCATTTTGTTCTCCTTTACCACTGTAGACTTCCCTTCTGTATGTCCTTGATATAAAAAATGAGTAAGAATGGAAACAATACTCACATATTTTCTCATCCAATGTGTCGTGTCGAGAAAATGCTAGACTATCAACAATTGGACACAGTTTTGAACATTCAGAATGGGAAACCCAACTGCAGCAGAATAAAGGTGAAAATCAACAGGGTGCTAGTAAATATAACCACCTGAAGCCTAACCCTGCCAAGACACAAGTATGTGTCTTTCCACCTACGTAATTGTGAACCCAACAGGAAATGGAAGGTTACCTGGGAAGGCCAAGAGTTTGAACACTGTTCCCACCCTAAATATCTCGGCATCACCTGATCGAACACTAACATTTAGGAAACACTGTGAAAACACCAAGCACAAAGTAGCTTTTCTTATGTGTTTGTGCATTGTGTCACTGATGTAGTTTTGTTACTTGAATAGTACTATTCATCACAGCATTACATGCAGAATTTTGGCTATTTATACACAAACCTTTGATTTGATTAAAACACATTTATGTGAAGAAAACAATATTTTACATAAAAAGAGTGGTCCTATAGGGATATTTATTGTTTGTGCAAAAAAAAGTTTCTAGACATTTTTCCCTATAAAGACAATTTTGGGGGAAATGTTCCCAATATGAGGAAAATCGCACAGCAGATGACCATTTTCTTAGTAATGCATTTCAGTATGTGAAGATGCTCTTTCTCATCAAGGGCAGGTACATTTGTCAGCATTATTTAGTTAGAGCCATATTCATATATTCAAACATACACAGAACAAAAAAAGAGAATCTTTGAGATACTGTTACTCAGAGACATGAAGATCTACAAGATAAATAAATAAATTGGGAGTTATGTGAAGCAAATGGTCCAAGAATAATTTGCTAGCAGGATATTTCCATGCAGATTTACTTAGTCAATATAGAGTTTTACAGCTTGTTGATTTGCATGTTTGTTTTCTAAAATTTGCATCTCGCTTTTCTGCCATCAAATAGCATCAATTTCTTCATCATGTTCAACTTAAGTGTTACATTTTCCTCTCTTTTACATCCTCCCTCTCAGAAAAGAAAATATTATTCTGCTGTCCCACTGTCTTGTTAAATGTGCAGATGTAGGAGAGCAGAGAACAAAATAAATGGTCTGGTGCATAGGACACTAGTATTAATAAAATAATAATTTGACAAATGCCCAAAGTCTGTTGGGGCCTTTTAGATTAGAGAACGCCTTGTACTAGCTGTTAAAACTAATCTGAATCTCACTTTGATAGAAGGTTATGTTTTACTTCAATCTTGATTTTAAGGACTCCAAATTCATGGGCACACTCATATTACAGGTGGCAAGAAAAACAGTTGAGGATAAGGAAGATGTGCTACCTAGCATCTCTGCAATGTTTGAACGTGTTAAGCTACACCTCTCATATAAATATTGCAGAAATTGGAGACAAATAGTTTATCCAGTATAAATATTTTACATACTCTTTATATTGTTTATTTTTCTGTTGTGCACACACACAGAGGCTATGGTTTATTATTATTTATTTATTTCAAATATTTGTACCCTGCCCTTCTCTACCCCCGAAAGGGGACTCAGGGCGGCTTAAAGCCGGCAGCGATTCAGTGCCCCATATATACAATCAATAAAACCAACAGTTACATAATAAATAACACATTAATCAGATTAAAAAACATTTTAAAAAAGTACAAATAGTCCTAAAATCACAATTTAATCCGAAGCCAGTCCACAGTCTGCTTTCCATAGCATTGTCATCATTTTATTGTCCGCCAGCTACCCGAATGTTAACAAAGTATACTTAGCATATTTTGGCATAGACTCACCCAATCCTGATTTAGAGAGCAGCTCCCATCTATTGGAGGGCAGCACACTGATGTTATCTATCTATTTACAATATTTATATTCTGCCCTTCTCAACCATGAAGGGGACTCAGAGTGGCCTTACAAAGACAACAATTTGATGTCATATACACAACAAACATAAAATACACATATACATTAAAACATGAATGTAAAATCATATAAAGGTTAAAGCACATTATTAAAACCATGCAATCTGAGATCATAGTCAAAAAGCCATTCCATCTCCTCTTCAGGAATGTTCAGTCAGAAGTCAGAAGCAGAATCCCTGTCTCAATTCCTTCTTGTACTAGAGATCTGTTGTGTTTGTGTATGTGCAAAAAAGTCAGGTGGCAAACCCCAATATTTGCAGCAGCTTATTCTCAGTAAGTTAGGACTGGTGGCTTTTATGTTTATAATATACTAGCTTGGGGACCTGCCAGTGCCTGGGTTATTTGAGAAAGGCCTTGGGTTTTTTGGGGGGGGGGGGGGAGTTTGGTAATATTAGTTTGGTAATGTATAACACTATTTATTAGTGGGAGAAAGCCAGTCTTTCCTTTTGTTTTTTATGAATGCTCCCATTAGCAAATGCACAAGGATGTGGGTGAACTATAGTTCGCAGAATCATGAGTCAATCCTTTTCAAACCCTGACATTATTCAAATTTGACCATGATGGGTCTGTGTGCCAAGTTTGGTCCAGATCTGTCATTTGTAGGGGTTCAGTATTCTCTGGATAAGAGTGAACTACAACTCCCAGATTCCCAGGGCAATCACCCACAAACTTTGCAGTATGCATAGCTGGCCATGTTGGGTCTGTGTGCCAAGTTGGCCCAGATCCATCGTCAGCTGGGTTCAGTATTCCCTGGACTACAACTCTCATATTCCAGGGCAATCACCCCCAAACCCTGGAAGTATGCACACTTGGCCATGTTGGGTCTGTGTGCCAAATCTGGTCAAGACCCATCATTTGTGGAGTCACTGGAGTCTGTGAAAGTGGGTGAAGGTACTGCAAATCCCATCTGTGTCCATCCTCCGCTAACCAACACCAGGATATGAAGTACATCATAGGGAGTTTGTGTGCCAAATGTGGTCCAGGTGCATAATTTGTGGTGGTCATAGTGTCTTCTGGAAGTGAGTGAATTTCATTGTCCCCAATTCATCTTCCCTCAACCCTCACTAGGACAAATCGTGCAACATGGAGAGTGACAAGTCTGCTCCAGGTCCATCATACGTGGGGGTCTCAGTGGTCTGTGGGAGCCGAATTGGGTAAAGGTACTGCAAATCCCTTCATCAGTGATCTGTGCTCCTCCAAACTTCAGCAGGACATATAATGGGTTACAGGGGGGGGGTCTGTGTGCAAACTGCGATCCTGATCCATCATTCATGGGGATCACAGTGGTCTGTGGAATTGAGTGAAGATACTACAAGTCCCATCATCCATGGCAACTTTGGTCCAGATCCATCTTTGGTTCGGTTCACAGTGCTCTCCTATAAATCAAGGTCAATTCCCCCAAACCTGGTCATAGGGTTTCTGCATGCCAAATGTGATCCGGCTCCATTATCAAAATGAGTCACAATGCTCTGCTTTGATGCAGGGTGAACTGCAACTTCTATCCTGTTGAGTCAGTCCCCCAAACCCCTACAGTCTGTTAAGTTGCTGATCAATTCCTCTGTGTTTGCTATGTGCCATAGGAAAGCATAGGAAAGGGTTAAAGGAGAGGCAGTGGGTGGGGTCATGCAAATTCCACACAAGGAACCCTAGGATGCCTGCCTGTGGTGGAGGAAACACATCAAATCTAGGATGAAATTCTCTCTGAATGAAAGCATTCCTTGAGTGGTGGGCAATAGTGTTTGGGAAGGAAATTGGCAGCATTTGAGTTACATGTTCATGGTGCTTTTATAACCTACAGTGTCAGTTTAGGGAGTACCTTTGGAGGCTTCTCAGCACTTGGAACTATAGTGTTCCCTCGCAACTTTGCGATTCACTTATTGCGGACTCGCTGTTTTGCGGATTTCAAAAAATATTAATTTAAAATATATGTAATGGTATTTCTGCTGTTTTGTGGAGTTTTGCCACCACCGCTCTCCAAGGCGCTTTCCCTCCTCAGTCCTCCCTCGCTCCAGCCTTGAAGGGCCTTTCCTTCCTTCCTTTCACTTTAAGTTTATAAAGACCTAAAATAATGTATAACTACTAAAATAATGTATAAATATTAACATAAATAGAGCATCCCTACATTACGGTTTTTCACTTATTGCAGGAGGTCCTGGAACCTAACCCCAGCAATAAGTGAGAGAACACTATATAGCCTGTTTGTGGAGGAAGGAAGCTGTCTGTGTAAGTGGACACCTCCGCCACATATACAGTTTTTTCTTTTATTATGTGTGTAGATTTCCTTCTGTATTCAAATATGCAAGGACCATGAATATGAATGTTCCAAAAGTGTAATTCTGGGTTGCATATCCATAACTGCAATCATGAATTCCAGCAATCATATTGTTTATATATTTGTTAATATTAATACTATATTTTGATTTATGTTAACTTTATACTGTTTGTAAAGTATTTAAAGTATGGTATTTGTCTAATATGCTTGCACAAACAAGAATAATTGTACAGATTCAAAGCAAGTATCTTGTGGGTAGTCTACATGATGTGTTTGGGCCTAATATGAATGTCACTGCCACTTCCACTTCTATTTAGCCACAGAGCTCTCCTCCGCCTTCCTGGTGGTGTCAATGTCCCATTCTGATATCAGCCAAAGCGATGATTTGATCGTGTTGAGTACAACACTGTGCAGAACCTCAATGCACCATATTTGATACATACTGACATTCAAAAGCAATGCACAATATACAATGTACAACCGCAATGCATAATGAGTAACTGCAATGCCTCACATGTGATGCACAATGTACAACACAAACCACCACAAACAATTGAACTCGCACAATCAAAACAGGCAAAGAAAAGGCACACAGGAACACGCAATCAGATTATTTTAACAAATGTAATGCCACTTCTGAGGAGTAATGATTTTTGCACACCCCATCTACACTGACCATTTAATGAAGTTTCAGATTATATTTTGCTGTGCGGATGATTTTGTAGGAAATACTGGAAGCAGTATGGGGTCTAGATGGTGATTACATAAACCACAGAGTACTAGTGCACATCAAGAGCTTTCTTTGGTGGGAGTTTATTGTCTGGCTCCCACAGTTTGATGCTAGCTTGCTTTAAACTGCATTAAATGATCAGTGTAGATGGGAGCTATGTCCTGAATGGACAAAACTTCTTAGCTTTACAAAACACTTGCTCTTGGTGGTATAGATGAAAATGGCTGGAAATGTGAATATACACACATTTGTGTGCATACACTGATCTGGCTGTCTGCATTTCAGTCTGTTTGTGTTAGTATTGCTACCAATAGTGTCCTAGTGAGGTCATTTCAAAATACGCAACTACTTTCTCCAGTCCAACCTGATATTTACTAATGTATATAAATTCTACTCCTTTGCTTTAAAAAGCCAGCATTATTATTTTATTTCCAAAGACAATTCTGTTTTTCTGTTGGTTATGTACATTGGTCTGGTGAGTCAAAATTATTCTCAACAAAATGTATTGAAAGCTCTCAGAAAAATGAATGAATAAAGAAGAAATTACAGTCTGGTCACAGACGTTCTCTGCATTAGCAAAGGAATATTTGCCAGGATAAATTATCTATGGAAAACTATTAAACTCGGTTGTGCACATTAATGACTTCTAAATCTTTGGGTTTACAAATTCAAATGACATTTTGCCTAATAACTGATGTCTGAAGGAAAATATTATAAACAATGAACTAGGAAATGAACTAAACATAAACATAAAACACAAGGAATGCTGAAGAACAATGTTTAATAAAAAAAAAACCAAGCCAGCTGTAGTATGTTAATGTTAAGTAATTCCTTTAAATAATTTCTGGCAAGGAAAACTTTGGGTATCTATCACAGATCTGCTATAAAATGCAAAGTACTGAGCTCTGCATTGTATTTCATTTATGTGAACTGGAGTAAGAGTCAGTGTGATACATTAGTGATAGACTCTTTTCCCGCATTGCAGAATTACAGCAGTTTGACACCACTTTAACTTCCATGATTCCATCCTATGGGATCCTGAGATTTGTAACTTGTTGTGGCCCCATAACTCTCTGACAAAGATGGGTAAAAATAGCTCACAAAACTAAAAATACTAGAATTCTATAGCAATGAGCCATGCCAGTTGATGTGGTGCCAAACTGCTATACTTCTGCAATGTGAATGCAGTCTAGTGATGTGGAGTAGAGGTGATTTATTTTCCAGAAATGTTCTGTAATGTTCAGATGTCTCCCAAGATCAGTTTAACTTTCGCAACCATTAAGTAACTTT
Source organism: Anolis apletophallus (assembly GCA_030556195.1). Lineage (NCBI taxonomy): Eukaryota > Metazoa > Chordata > Lepidosauria > Squamata > Anolidae > Anolis > Anolis apletophallus. Next base: position 77,802,511 of record JARBWK010000003.1, read on the forward strand.
GGTAAAGCCAGGGGAACTTAAAATAAAGCCAAGGGAACTTTTTAAAATCGCATTCTTTTGGCTACATTTTTGCAAGCACTGTCAAAAGGGAGGTGGTGGATGTGGCCAATCACAGCTATCTTAACTGTAGCTTAGGAAGGCCAGGCCCCCAATAGTTGAGATTGCAAAAGGCCCTGCCATTAAACTACATTTCCCAGAATGCAAATCTGCTCAGTAGCCAAATGATTGCCGAAGGACCCAAATAGCTGTCTGTAACAGTCTCCGTCTAAATATAAAATAAAATGATTGAATCTGCATAGAGGTCTAAAGCAAGCAAGCAATAAGCAACTTTTGCAAAGCCAAAAGAACATAAACTACCTTAAAAAACCCCCAATCCTTTAACTTTGGTCGGATTACCATGAGCAAGGCACTGGGGGGGGGGGGGCAGCCACAGCCAGCCAGCTGTTTACAGTCAGTAATGATAAAATAAAATGATTGAATCTGCAAATAGGAATAAATCTAAGTAATAGTATAAATAGGTGCTAAGTTGAAGTTATGTGGTTAATTGTGTGTCATATAGGCAGACATTCAAGGAGATTGCTGTTGTTTCTTTTTGGGGAGAGAATGTATTTACTCTAAGGCAATCTCTGTGGTGCACTGTAAAAAAAGTAATGACATATATGGATGTTTCTTGACAAATCAGTAGGGGAAGCTAATGGATGTCAGGAAAGTTTGGACAGTGCTTTTTTGCCCAGAAGAAGGGGTTTAGTCTAGATGTCCCTTGATGGGGTCTGCACTATGATTTCTGTTCTCCACCAATTTAACACAGTTTGTGCCACACAAACAAAGTGTCTGGAATAGAACAACTACTTTCAAAGTAAAGACCACCCAATGAAACAGGAAATAACACTTTCAAACCAGGAACAGATTTTCTTTATTATTAAAACAATGTGTTTATAAAAACTTTGAGAATTTGTCAAAAGTCCATTGATAAGTCAAAGGTTATGAAATTTGGTGTGGTAACAGTAATACATGTGTTCTATCACTGTAGCAAGTTTAATCAAGATATCTCAAAAAATGAGGGAGAGAGGAGCCCCTAAAGTTACCCCACTGCAGTGATATTTCCCCTATTGCGCATGTACAACCGCCATTAATGAAGTACTTACGAAGATTCAGAAGTTTTGTAAAGTGTTGAAGTTTTTACCCCCAAAATTTGGAAAGGACTTTATAAATGAAGAACCAGCGCCCTCTACTTTTGAACACAGTTTAGAACCTTTTTTTGGATGTGTAGACCAGGATTTAAATCTCCTCTGTAACATGAAAATCCACTCGGCCTCAAACGAAGGCAATGGCAAACCTTCTTTGAAGAAATCTTACAAAGAAATCTCTGTAATAGATTCACCTTCAGGTCACTGTAAGTTGGAAATTACTTGAAGGATCATAATAAAAACAAACTAGAATAGAATTCGGCTGTAATACTAAGCACATTTACTTGACAGAAAACCACATTGAACTTAAAAGAGAGTTACTATCAAGTGAACAAAGCTTTGTATACAGATTGATAAGTCTAGATTTTCCCTTCCTGAAAGATGCCAAGTAAAAGCAATACTTTTTTCTTTGTTAGAACCTTTTGAAGAAAAATAACAGCCAAATTGAAAATCCATAAAAGAGGGTTACCGCTATTTGTCAATCCTAATGCACAAAATAAATTATGCAAGCTTTTGAAACTTACATGGTGTGTTTTGTGTATTTTAGTTCCCCAATAAAAGTATCATTTTAGGCGGACTGTCCTTAAAATTACTACTGCTTCACCCTTCTCATATGTTACATCTTGGTATATTATGCCAGATGCCTTTTACTTTGACTCTATTTGGGTAGGTCATTAAAGCAACCCCCTACTAGCAGTGCCTTTCACCGTGTCATCCCAAGTTCAAATTGATGCCATAGTTCTTGGGTTTTTTTTCTTTTAAAACACACAAACAAAAAATGCTCCATTGTCTCAATTTGTGGCATTTCCACACCAGCTACAAAATTTTATTCCCAGACTCAGATGAGTTTCTTTTTATTCTGAAACATAGTGGAACAGTACATTTCTCTTCTTTCTTTTCTTTTTAGAGTTATCATCCTATAACATATCAGTTAATAGTACTCTAGTACTCTATCATTCCAAAAGAAAATGAAGAACATTTGTCTTTTAAACCATAATATCACCACAACAAACCCCATCCTTAATACAGAGTCAAGAACTGCTACAAATGACTCTCAAGAAAATTGAATTAATGCACATAGAAGTGACAACAACTAGTATATCTCAGGTATACTGGAAGGGTTTCCAACATTCTGGAAGAATTCTGGGCTTGTGTGTGCGTGTGTTCTGGCAACTAGTATACGGTTCCTGCCCAGCTTACCTGTCCGGATGTATCTCCCTCTACGCCCCACCTTGGAGTTTAAGATCTTCTGGGGAGGCCCTGCTCTTGATCCCGCCTCTGGCGCAAACACACCTGGTGAGGACAAAGGACAGGGCCTTCTCAGTGGTGACCCCCCCCCCCCCGCCCACCTGTGGAACTCGCTCCCAAGCAAGATCAGGTCAACTACATCCCTCCTTTTCTTCAGGAAGAAGTAGAAAACATGGTTGTGACTTTCAGGTAGCATGTTGACAATGACAATGATGATAATGCTATGGAAAATGGACTGTGGACAGGATTCTGATCATGTTGTTGGTTGCAGAATTCAATACTAGATAAGGCTAACCAGCCAGTATTATTTTAAATGGATTTAATTTTAATCAAATGTAATGTTTCACTTATATGTAATTATTATATTTATGTTGGGCCTGTGGCTTCTGTGGCTTCAGGGGTTGTGGGTCGTGGTGATGTGCAGGTATCTGTGTGATTTTCAGTGCAGGGCCAAGGTGATGAAACTCTGGAAAAGCAGTTAAGGGAATTTAGTTTTTCTGAGAGTCCAGTGGGCGGGAATTGAGACACCTGGCTTGCTGATTCTAGCCACAGCTGTTACTTTCCCAGGGAAAAGGGAGGGAAATGTTTGAATGTTGATTTCTTGTTATTAGCCCTGTAAAGGTTGAAATTCAGTTCCTGGTCAACTTTCGATTCTACTGCAAGCAGTTCCATGAACTCCTGATTTCATGATTTTTTGGTCATTCATGACAGAACTTTGAGCTTGCCTTTTTTGGGACTATCCTAGTTTTAAGTTCTGTTGTGTCACAATGCAGGGTCTCGGCCCAGCCCCTTAATCACACACACAGAGACGGTAATCAGCTAACTATTTATTGAATAATAAGAAACAGGTGAAAAGGATAATTGTCCATAAAAGTATCAAAAATGCAATCAAAATGGTAGAGTCCTTAGGTAAATCCAAAGGCAAAAAGCTTGGCAGAAATTCCGCAAAAGCAATGCGGATCGAAACAAACTTGGTCCGTGGCAAATCAAACAAGGCAAAGTTCAAGGAATCAAGGCCCAAGAAACTTCTTGGCAAGGCACGAGCCTAACTCCTGGCTCCGTGGATCTTCACTCGCTTCACTCCCTTCAAATCAGAAGTGGCAGAGCAACTGAGGATCCGTTCCCACGGATCCTATACTTAATTCCCTTGGTGAGACCCCCGACACTCTAGGTTGCGGCGCCAATCTGTACTACGGGACCTAGCGCTCCTCTGGCGCTCTAGGCTACGGTGCCATTCCCTCCTGCTAGACTCAATGCTCTGTCTCCTATCAAAGCTCCGTCCTTGCCTCCCAGCACCTGGGTCGCTATCTTTATGAGAGCCAGACTCCCTTTCAGCTTCCATGGGCTCATCCTCCGCTATCTCCCTAACCCTTTCCTGTGACCCAAAACCACCTGGTTTCTCATACTGATTATCGGAATCAGCACTTTCAGTGTCAGCCTGACTTTCCCAGCTTTCATATCCATCGGGCCAGCCATCATCCCATGCCAAGCTCTCAGTGGGAGATGAAGGCCCAGCTACCTCATCATCCCCTTCCTCCATGTCCTCCTCAGCTGCAATTGGCCCTAATGCAATTGGGACCCCTGGGGCCGCCCCCTGCCCCCCAGGCATGAAAGAGAACAGGGTTGCTACACGTTGCTTCTTAGCAGATTTATATTCAGAGACCTTACAACTTAATTAGCCTGAGGCTTTGGGAACATTTCCTGGGATTTTCTCAAATGCTTTTTGCCTTGGCTATTTTCATGTTTACTGTTATTTTTTTGGACATTGTTTACTTCAATAAATAGACTGTTATTTCCAGCCATGGTTGTGTGAATATTTAAAGGGCCCTGGTTAACGGCAGGTGTGCGACAATTTATTAATCGGATTGTTGCTGGCTGTAAGCGCCCTGAGTCCTCCTGCGGGGGTTGAGAAGGGTGGGGTACAAATGTTTGAAATAAATAAATAAATAAATAAAATATTTTATTTCTGGCTACTTACAGTCATTTCTTTCATGGACCATGGTGCACACTGTAACCCTTTGCAAGGAAAGACCCAAAAACCTTTTGATGAATGGATCCCAAATGACAAACTATAGATAGGCTTTTACTGGAGGACTGGAGGAACTTGTTAAAAGTGTGAGGGAGACAGACTGTCCTAGTTAAAGCATTGATTTTACTTGAGGAAGCTCTTTGTTGTCAGTTATGGTATCAACATTGTAGTTGTCTTCAGTGGTCAGAGATTAGACGAATCCACAATAATAATAATACACTTTATTTATATTCCGCTCTTCTCACCCCGAAGGGGACTCAGAGCGGATTACATCACACATACAGCAAACAACCCCTGCCGGAAGACATACAGTTACAATACAACACATACAATTTTGAAGGATTTTTTCTTCTTCTGGCTGTGTCACAGGGTGCGTCATTATGTCACAAGAGGGTGCTGTTGCTTCATCCTCATGACGGAGGCCTCTGTTCCTCTGTTCCTCATTCTACCTTCCAACAGCCAATCTTTATTTATTCAGACGTTGTAAAGTCCTTTTTACTGAAAGGAATCCTCCCTTGCTTTAGGAGGTTCCCAGTTCATCTATTCACAGCTGGGCTGTTTTCGAACTGCTGGGTGAACAGTGGACAGGGCTCACAGCTGGGTGTACAAGTCAGCTCAGGAATCGAACTTGCAACCTTCAGACTGCCAGCACAGCTGTTCTACCGCTGTGCTATCTCTCCAGCCCCAATGCATTTTTGAAATCTCCTGTTTCTGAACATAAGAAGAGCCATGCTGAATCGGGCCTCAGCCCATCTAGTCCAGCATTCTGTGTCACACAGTGGCCCACTAGTTGTACACGGGGATCTCTAGCAGAAAGGAGGGCAAAACCCTTACCTGCTCCCGACCCCCCACAACCAGTACCCGGGGAAATCCTGCCTGCCTCAATCAACACAGAGGTGGCACTTGGATGTCCATTTCAGTAACTACTGATCCTTTTGGTATCCATGAATCTGTCTAATCCTGCCTTGAAGCTGTCCAGGCTGACAGCTGTCACAACCTCCTATGGAAGTGAATTCCATAACCCAATGACCCTCTGGGTGAAAAAATATTTCCCTTTATTAGTCCTAACTTTCCTACCTTGGAGCTTTAGGGAGTGCCCCCTAGTCCTAGTGTTGTGTGACAGAGAAAATATTTTTTCTTTATTCACCTTTTCTATCCCATGCATGATTTTATACACTTCGATCAAGTCGCCCTAAACGCCGTCTTTCAAGGCTGAAAAGACCAAGGTGTTGCAACCTGATTTCATAAGGGAGCTGCTCCATCCCTTGGATCATTTTTGTTGCCCTTCTTTGTACCTTTTCCAGTTCCGTTATATCCTTCTTGAGGTGCGGTGACCAGAATTGTACACAGTACTCCAGATGTGGCCTCACCATAGATTTGTAGAGAGGCAATACAACATTAGCCGACCTATTTTCGATTCCCTTCCTGATCATGCCAAGCATAGAATTTGCTTTTTCACTGCTGCAGCGCACTGGGTTGACATCTTCATTGAGCTGTCCACCAAAACCCCAAGATCCCTTTCCTGGTTTGTCTCAGAAAGCTTTGATCCCATCAGTTGATAAGTGTATTTGGGGTTCTTTGCCCCGATGTGCATGACTTTACACTTGTTTAGGTTAAAATGCATTTGCCACTTTGTTGCCCATTCACTCAATTTCGAGAGATCTTTCTGGAGCTCTTTACAATCAGTTTCATTTTTAACTACCCTGAACAGTTTAGTGTCATCTGCAAACTTTGCTACCTCACAATTTACTTCTACATCCAGATCATTTATGAATAAATTAAAAAAAGTAACGGTCCTAAAACTGAACCTTGGGGTACGCCACTTCTCACCTCTTTCCATCCAGAGAAGTGTCCATTTATTACCACCCTTTGTTTCCTACAGTTTAGCCAGGTTCCAATCCAGGACAAGACCTGTCCCCTGATTCCATGGCTGAAGAGCTTATTTAGGAGCCTTTGGTGAGGACTTTGTCAAAAGCCTTTTGAAAGTCAAGGTAAACAATATCGACTGGGTCCCCTTTATCTATGTGTTTATTTACACCCTCAAAGAATTCTAACAAGTTAGTAAGACATGATTTGCCTTTGCAGAAACCATGTTGATTTTCTTTCAGCAATGCCTGTTCTTCTACGTGCCTAGTAATATTTTCTTTAATAATGGTTTCCATCACTTTGCCTGGAACTGAGGTTAAACTGACTGGTCTATAATTTCCTGGATCACCTCTGGATCCTTTCTTGAAGATCGGTGTTACATTTGCCTCCCTCCAGTCCTCGGGTACAGTGCCTGATCTTAGAGAAAGGTTATATATCTTAGCTAGAAGTTCAGCAATTTCACACTTGAGTTCCTTAAGAACTCTGGGGTGGATGCCGTCTGGACCTGGTGATTTTTTGACATTTAGTTTAGTAAGGCATATGAGAACATCCTCCTTGTTTATCTCTATCTGTTTTAATTCTTTTAATTCCCTCCCTGAAAAAACTGACTCAGCTGCAGGCATATGTTGTGTGTCCTCCTGTGTGAAAACGGAGGCAAAGAACTCATTTAGCCGCTCAGCAATCTCCTTGTCTTCACTGATTTTCCCTTTCTGACCATTGTCGTCGAGTGGCCCAACTGCTTTTCTAGTTGGGTTCCTGCTTCTGATGTACTTAAAGAAGTTTTTGTTATTTTTTTTAATATTCTTTGCTATATGTGCCTCAAAATCTCTCTTGGCTTTCCTGGCTGTTGCTTTGCATTTAGTTTGCCAGAGCTTGTGTTCCTTTCTGTTCTCCTCGGTAGGAAGAGCCTTCCATTTCTTAAATGAGTTTTTCTTCTTTCCAATCACATCTTTTACTTCATTTGCAAGCCATACTGGTGTCCTTTTGGACTTTCCATGCCTCTTTCTTTTTATTGGAATGCATTTTAGTTCGGCCTGTTTTAAGGTATTTTTAAACAGTTTCCAAGCATTTTGGAGGGATTTGATTTTTTTTACTACTCCTTTTAGTTTGTTCTTTACAATTTTTCTCATTTTGGTGAAATTCCCTTTGTGAAAGTTTAATGTCTCCGTGTTAGTTTTCACTGACAGTTTGCTATCCAAACTTAAGTTGAAGGTTATTGTGTTATGGTCACTGGTACCTATGGGCTCAGTTACAAGGACATCTTGAACGAGATCTTGTTCATTAGTTAGCACCAAGTCCAGGATCCCCTTTCCCCTGGTTGGTTCCATGACCATCTGCTCAAGGGAATAATCAGCTAGCATGTCGAGGAACCTTGTCTCTCATGCGTAGAACAAGAATTTGGCCAATCTATTTGGGGATAGTTGAAGTCCCCCATTATGACTAATGTATTACTTTTTGAGGCCTGTTTAACTTCATTTTCCAGATAGCAGTCTGCCTCTGGAGTTTGGTTGGGAAGGGGATAGCAGATCCCTGGTGCTAGATTAGTTTTTTGTCCTGGGACTTTTATCCACAATGTTTCTGTAGGTGAGTTTGCAATTTCTTGAATTTCTAATTCATGAGATTCTAGCTCTTCATTTATGTACAAGGCCACACCGCCACCAATTTTCCCTCTCCTGTCTTTCCTGTACAGTTTATAACCTGGAATCTTTGTGTCCCATTTGTTTTCCTCCGTCCACCAGGTTTCTGTTATGCCAATAATATCATTTTTTTTCTTTTGCCAAATATTTCAACTCCCCTATTTTTGTTCGAAGGCTTCTAGCGTTTGCATACAGACATTTATATTTATTTCTCTGGTGCACTTTCAACTTTGGCTGTTTGTGAGAATTTGTAGAAGGCCTACCATGTCCTACCTCTCGACTACTACTATCTATCTTTTCTGTTGACTCAGCCATTTGTGTGTAGATTTCGTCCTCCATACTTGACATTTCACCCTCTCGAACCGGAAGCTGCCCAGCTCCTGTCGACTTTCCCCTAGGAATCAGTTTAAAAGCTGCTCTGAAATCTTTTTTAATATTAATCGCCAGCAGTCTGGTTCCATTTTCGTTCAAGTGTAACCAGTCCCTTTTGTACAGGTCTGGCTTTCCTGAAAATGTTCCCCAGTTCCTAACAAATCTAAATCCTTCCTCTCGACACCACTGCCTCATCCACGCATTGAAGCTCCTGAGCTCTGCCTGTCTGGCTGTCCCTGTGCGTGGAACAGGTAGCATTTCCGAGAATGCTACCTTTGAGGTCCTGGACCTTAATCTTCTACCTAGCAACCTAAATTTGGCTTCCAGGACCATCCACTTAGCCTTCCCAATGTCATTGGTACCGACGTGTACCACGACCACTGGCTCCACCCCAGCACTATCTACCAGCCTATCTAGATGCCTCGTGATGTCCGCGACCTTTTGCACCCGGCAGGCAATTTACCATGCGGTCATCACGTCCATCACAAACCCAGCTTTCTATGTTCCGGACAATCGAATCACCCACTACAAGAAGCCCACCTCCTACCACCCGTCGAGAAGTATCTTCGGTGCACGAAGATATGGGCACAGCCTCTGAGGAAGGGGTCCCAACTAAGGGAGCCGGTCCCTCTTCCTCAGACTGATGTTCTCCCTGCCCAAGACCCCCATTTTCCAAGGCAGCTGGAGGGCTGCTCGGCACGGAGTGGGATGCTCCTATTGCATCTCTGGAGATCTTATCCTCCAGCCTCACTTCCTCTCTGTGCTTCTCCAGGTCTGCTACCTTGCCTTCAAGGGAAGAAACACGTTCCCTGAGAGCCAGGAGCTCACTGCAGTGAACGCACACCCAAGACTTCTGCCCGGCAGGCAGATAGTCATACATGTGACACTCGATGCAAAACACTGGGAAACCCCCCTCCCACTGCTGGCTGCCTACCTCCATTTCTTGTTAATATGTTTTTTTGTAGATTAACTGTTTGTTGTGGTCTTAATTTACTTAATTTAATTTTTTTACAAGTCTTTGGATATTTCTGATATATCTTCTGAGAAACTTCTGAGTTTCTATGACCTATTGTTACTTAAGAATGCTGCCTTGTGCTAATGTGATTTAGAGTCACTAATGGACCCATCTGTTGTTTTCAGGGATGCAGTCAGATGCCATGCAGCCATTTGCTCCCATGTTTATACTGCTAAGTTGGAGAAAAAAGCTATGATCGTGATACCTTGGAACAAGGGTTGGGGAACACATTGCTTCATATTGAATTTAAAATGGTTGCCTAGAATCATAGAAACATAAAATTGGAAGAGATCACAAGAGCTTTCCACTTCAACTTTCGGCCATGCAGGAAGACACAATCAAAACAGTCCTGATAGGTGGCCATCCAACCTGTGTGTAAAATCCTTTAAAAAAGGAGACCTCACCACATTTCCACACTTCAAATCAGCGTATTACACTATTAACACCTCTCATCTAATACTTAAGCAGAATCTCTTTTTCTGTAGTTTGAATCCATTTCTCCATGTTCTAGTTTCTGGAGCAGTAAAAAACAAAGTTGACCTATTTTTAATATGATGTCCTCTCAGATATTTGGACAGGGCTATCACATTACCTCTTTGCCTTTAATTTTCTGAACTAAACACACCCAGCTCTGGAAACCAATCCTTGTAAGATACGGTTTTCAGAACATCTACCATTTTGTTCACCCTTCTCTGAAAGGCAAGTTAAAAAAAAGAAATAAAATTAATAACTGTGCCCAACCACATGGAGATGTCCCATAAAGAAGTAAATATTCTAAGTTCTAGTTGTAAGTGCAGAACTGTAGAGGTAAGACTTGTAATTGTTCAGGCTCTGGGTTTTAAATGTCAAGTGATAAGATGCGAACTAATCTGAAGTAACAAAACTTTACTGTCATTGAAATTCATTGTGGGCAACTTTCCTTCCAGATTACTTTGTTACTATAGTTCTGTTCTAAATAAGACGAAGAACAAACTACAAAGGCAGGGAAATGATACAGGCAGGTGAACAGGCTGAGCCTCTGAAGAATTCATTCAAGGACTTTTTTCTTTAATTCTCAGAGGGGGGAAGTGGAAAAAATATGTATTGGAACTTCAAAACAGCAAACAATGCTTCCAATACATCCTTTAATCCTCTGCATTGCCTTCAGAGGACATTTCTGTCAGTGCTGAGAATTAACTGAATTGAGAGAGTAAAGAATTTGCAAACTTTTCTCCTGCACCACTTTCCCCAATTTTCTCTTCAACATCCTCTAATGAGGAAGTGAAAACAGACTTTAAAAGGCAAGCACAAATTTCTAACTTCCTCTAAGGCGGATACCAAATGGACATGGTTTCATCTTCAGTCCAGGGCCAGATTATTATTTTGGATTTTCAATGAGAAATTCAACATTTCCAATCAGACTACATGAACTGGAACTAACAGTAGGATTCAGGGCTGTGTTTGCAATAACAGAGTTGCATAGTGGCTGGAATCCTTTTCACTGCCACGAAAATATAAAACTTCCCCAAAAAAGCTTTTCCCCAGAAAATATTTCAGTACTCACTTTAATCATTCCAATGATTGCTCTGATTACTGTGTAAGGTCATGATGGTGGAGCTATGTCTATATGTTGGACTACAGTACTGCTTGAATACGGGGTTGATTTTCATAAATAAAAATACCCTACCATTTATGATGTGTAAAACCTCTCCCCTTCTGATCTGCTCAGCATGCTGATTAGATAGTGTCATTCCAGGTGTTTGTCTTCATTTTTATTTTTTAATTGATTTTACTTACGGCATTTGTATCCCGTAGCTTCTCACCCATGAAAGGGGAAGCCGCACGGCTTACAATCGCAGCACTACTGGCCGGAACACAACAGTACATAATAAAAACAAATACAGCTATAAAATCAACATCAGTATAAACATTAAAACCATCATATTAAAACCTACAACCACCAATAATAAGCCATCAAGCAGAGCACATTGCCAGTCCAGTCCAGTCCAGTCCAAAGTGTCAATTCAATCAAGTCCAAAAGTACAGTCTATGTTTGCTGCCTGAAGACCTGGTCCCAGAACCATACCTTTACATTTTTACTAAAAGCCAGGAGGGAAGGAGTCGATCTTATTTTGTTTCGGAGTGTGTTCCATAGGCAAGGAGCCACCGCCGAGAAGGCCCTATCTCTTGTCTCCACCAACCGCATCTGTGATGCTGGTGGGAGTGAGAGCAGGGTCTCCCCAGATGATCTTAAGGTATGAGGTGGGATGTAGAGGCTGATGCGTTCGGACGAGTAAGCTGGGCCAGAACCGTATATAGAGCTTTATAGGTCAATACCAGCACTTTGAATTGGGCTCGGAGATGGACAGGCAGCCAGTGGAGCTGACACAACAAGGGGGTGGTATGTTCCCTGTATGTTGCCCCAGTTAGCAATCTGGCTGCTGCCCGTTGGACCATGTCGCCCCCCTGTGGGCCATGACCCTTGACCTCCCTGATAAACCACACAACGGCAAGGGTACAACCGGGTTTTATTGGTGATAGCAAGGCAAAGGTGAAAGGTTCAAAGGCATTGGTTATAGGGCCTCTGGATAGTAGCTTTAACAGGGATTAGCAAGGAGTAAATAGTCCCGTAATAAACAGGAGCAGCAGGGTTGCAGCGACCCGTTGCAATAGGGCCGCTGGTAGGAATCAAGCCGGATGCCAAAGGGAAGACTCAGGAAAGTATTCGGCCAATGCAAAAGGCCGGGATGTGCTAGATGATCTTTGTGGGGCTCAGCCGGCGCAAGAAGGCTGAGCTCCGTAGAAAGAATGCAGGGAAGACCGGCAGGCATTTAGCCTTTCATGGGATGGTCACAATTCTCCTCGATGAACTGGAGCATGACTCCGTGCATGACAGGTCAACAATGTCTCTGGAAGAAATCTCTGCCGATGAAGCAACCAGGGCAGCTCCCTGCAAGCACTAAAGGTTCATAGATCAAATCCCATGTGGAGGGAATCTTGAAACCCAAACCGGGTGTAGGGAAGGTCTCTCAAGGGAATTATCGCCGTAGCAGGAGGCAGGGACAGCTGTAGCAACTCACTGCAGGTCCTGAAGACTTCCCGCTGAGGCAAGAAAGCAGGCAGCTGTGCTTACTGTAGCAAGAGTCCATAACCTCAAAAGATTCCCTGCCAAGGCAAAAGGCAGGAGCAGTGTTTCCGTAGCTTTGAGTCCCCGAACCTCGAGGGATACCTGACTGGGACACAGGAGCAGGAACGAGGTTTTAGTAGCAGGGAGTCCAACCGCAGAGGTGACCGCAGGCTTCCCTCTCCAGTTCCAACGGCGTCCTGGAGTGCTTGCTAGGCACGGCCCAGCCGTAGATGAAGCAGGGTCCTGGCACGGTGGAGCAGAGACGAACCAGCTCGGAGTTGGCTGGCTGGCATTCCCTGGGAGGGAAGGCCCCAACGGCCGTTCCCTCAGTTCATCTTGAATGCAATGTTAGTAAGAGACAAAGACTGAAGGGTGCACTGAGCAATTATAGCATTCTGAAAACCTGTGATGGATGTTTCTTAGCATGTTGCATTATCTCAGGCCTCTTGGAATGCGGATCTCATTACCGGGGCCCACCTGGCTCAAGGGAGGCATTCTCCCAGTCGCTTTCACTATCAGCTGCCAGCGCAACCCGGTCTTGGAGGCCCTGTTAAGATTATCTTTCCTTAGGTTCACACAGGCCAAGCCCGAAAGGCTTGCACACAGTTCATGAGCAGGGCAAGCTGTTGCAGGATGTAAGTTTCGATTTCCTAGGCTGGAATGTCGCGCAGGCCCAGATGCTGTCTGAGGCTGCTGTTGCTTAGGCCAAAACGCTGCCTGAAGCTGCTGGAGTGTAACAGACCAGCTGTAATTTCCGAGGCATCTTCAAAGGCAGCCCCACGTAGAGTGCATTGCAGTAATCTATTTGGGATGTGACTATAGCATGGACGACTGTGGCCAGATCAGACTTGCCAAGGTACAGGCGCAGCTGGCGCACAAGTTTTAATTGTGCAAAAGTTCTCCCAGCCACCGCTGTGACCTGGGGTTCCAGGCTCAGCTATGAGTCCAGGATCACTCCCAGATGGGGTCACACTTCAGTGGAAGTGTGACCCCATCCAACACAGGCTGTAACCCTATACCCCGTTCAGCCTTGCAACTGACCAGGAGGACCTCTGTCTTGTCTGGATTCAATTTGAGTTTGCTAGCCCTCATCCAATCTGACACAGCAGCCAAGCACTGGTTCAAGGTCTGGACAGCCTCCTTAATAACTGGTGGAAAGGAGTGACAGATTTGAACGTAATCTGGATACAGATTTTTGTGCTCAAAGGCACTCCTAAGGTACATTAGAAGGCTGCAAGGCAGGTTTCATCTCAATTCCCCAGGCTGCCTGAGCCCGGGAAAAGTGGGATGGCATTTAATCAACTCTTTTACTCCCAGAAAGCATAGTAGCACATTGCTAGATGGCCTTAAAGTCACTGAATAATCTGGAGCTTTGGGGAAGCTCTAAATTATCCAGCAATTTCAGACAGCATTATTCTGGGTCAAGTCCATGCATCACATAATGAACAAAAAGCTGATCTAGTTCTCCTAAATGGCATGTCAAGATGAACCCTTATGTTCCACCAGCTTTGAAGCACAACAGGTCCTTAAAAAGACAAGAGGAAGAAGCCAAGTTCAAGAAGAAGCAAACTGCAACTAAAACTCTCATGGATATTGTTGGGGAATATGAGCTGTTAGGCTCAAAAATAACTCTCAGTTAGGGTAATTCCACCAAAATATAGCAGAGCACCAGGAGTAAAGTCCATAACCAGCAAAAACTTATGTGTGGAGAGAAGGGATAGCCCTCTAATCTTTTGGATGGTTCAGGATTTCAGAATTTTGGGTTCAAAATATTTATTAAACTAAAAAGAAATACATTCTTGATAGAAAAGTCTTGGAGCTAACTAGCTTACTAAATCTCATTTTCTAAAGAAGGCAAAAAGTAAAAAAGAAGTCAGTGCAGCTACATTTTGCCTACAGAGGGGCACAATGCATCCTCACACAGAGAGAGAAAAAGCAGAACAAGCATGGTGGAGATCGCATGGCCTTCCTATGGCAAATTCAAACTTAAAAGGAAGTTCCCTCCCAGAATTCCATTTCTATGTCACCAAAGGGGGAAGAGACAGTGGCTAGCAGTAAAGACAAAGGCAAAGCCCTTTGGGAAACATTCAAAGGAATGTGTGAAAATGAATCCCTGAGCATTGTCATGTCTCTAGTCTACTTCTCATTGAGTACTAGAAACTTGATGGCACAAAGACTTGTGCAGTCCAGGGATGAAACCCAACAATAAAAGACAAAAGGAAGAAGCCAAGTTCAAGAAGGAGCACGCTGCAATTAAAATTCTCATATAAATGAAGAGAACAGAAAATGAATAACATTTACCTCAGTCTCTGTTCTGCTCTGTTGTGATATATCATTCCAAAAGTAAAAAACTCTCAGAGGGAAAACAATATTCTGGGTTTCAGTTAATTATCTCTTTCTTTATATATTTCATTGACCCCTTCCATGTGACTAAACCTTTGCACATTCATTTTCCAATTTGGCACATAATGTTTAACATTTCTGGCATCTCTTTGCTTGTGACCCAGAAATACAACCTAAATCTCTCCCCATGGTCGAATAGGCCAAACCTTTAATACACATACAGAAGGAATGAAAATGCTGTTTTTTAACTTATAGCTATTATTTCCAAACCGCAACAACCTATAAGTCTCATTATGAGGCAGAAAAGAAAATGAGCAAATGAACAGATTTGGTTGTGTTAGCCTGATTCCAATTCCATTTCAGCAGTTAAAGAACTATAGGTTTTCTTACTAATAAAACTGTACCATTCTTCTTAGACATGCAAAGTAATCTCTCGATCTCTCTAAGGGCAGATCCAGACAGACCTTGATCCCAAAAAGCATCTGCATTTTAAACAATGCAGATGTTTCCGGAGGGCTGTCCATACCCTTTTTGGGGTGGGTTGTCCAGAGAAACTGTGGAGGCCCTCCACCTCCCCCCAAGCCCCAGACCATTTAGAAAAGTTTTTAAAAAACCTTACCAATATTCCCTCCGAGTGGCTCTCCCGATTTTCCTCCCTCCCCCCTTTCCTGGCATGTCATTTGTATGTGCCAGAAGAGCTGCCTGCAGGAAATACTGCAGGCTGGTAAGTTTTTAAAACTTTTTTAAAGGTCTGGGGGCTTGGAGGAGGGTTTGGATATTCCCACAGTTTACCAGACTTATTTAGCCCAGTAAACTGTGGAAATGGTCCAGACACCAGAAATTGTGCATTTATCCCACGCCTTCCACAAAGGTGCAGAATAAATGCACTAACAAATTAATTCACTACGAACAGCCTCCTTTTTATTGCGGAAGTTTACACAATAAAGGGGTGGTCTGGATGGGCCCTAAGAGAGCAGTTGTGGACCCATGTTGCTTCATTGTTAGACTAGATTACCCATGATCCGTGTATAAAACTATTTTGGTTAGGGATTATGTAAGATAGAATCTAATAATACCCAAAGAGCAACAATTTCCCTTCTGCTTCTATAATATTTCCTTATTCTATTCAAAGAAGTCAATGTTTCCACGTGAGCTTCCATCTTTGTGCAGTTTAGTAATGCCCCAGTTCCAATCCTTTCCTTATCCAAGTTTGTTGCTCAATTTGCTCAATTTAGACATTCTAAATTAGAGGTCGAAATAATATTTGTAATTGTTCATGCCCAGTTTTTATATAAAGCAGCTCCCTGTCAGTCAAGGAGTCCCTTCAAACTGAATTAAACACCAATGAACCTTTGTCCATTTTTCCCCTTATATCCTTGAAGTGGTGCGAATAAATTATTCAGTGGAAAAAAACATGTTAGGAAAATTGTTTTTTTGAATGAAAATGACTATTTCCCATTTGGGAAACTTGTTTTCTTCACTGAAACACCATAACCCAGTGCATTTTTTTCTGTACAGAATACTTCCTTGACAACATTTTGTGACATTCTAATACAAGGAGAATACATTTTTCTCATGTCAGGAGTAACTTGAGAAATTGCAAGTCACTTCTGGTGTGAGAGAATTGGTCTCCTGCAAGGACATTGCCCAAGGGACGTCGAGATGTTTTGATGTTTTATCATCCTTTTGGGAGGCTTCTCTCATGTCCCCGCATGGAGCTAACAGAGGGAGCTCATCCTCACCCTCCCCAGATTGAACCTACAACCTGTCAGTCTTAAGTTGTGGTGGCACAATGGTTGAACCCATTGCACCACCAGAAACTGCTAGAATACTGAAAATGAAAATTCATTCTCTCCCAGAGTGTACCATAATTAGTCATGTTATAATGCAAGGACAAAATAGTCAAGGGTTTACCTTTCTATTCCATTGAATATTATCGTCATCATCATCATCTTGCTTTTTCTCACCAAAGGGGACTCAAGGTGGCTTGACATAAAAGCATTAATATACAATTTAAAATATGCAAAAATACAAAGATTAAAATAAATTTAAATACAAGCAGCAATTTTTAAAAAAATTACAGTAAAAATCCATCAAAACAGGGGGGGAAACCACAGCACCCCCTGGCTAGATCTTAAACGCCTTCATCTTTAAAAGCCTGTCTGAATAAAAAGGTTTTATCCTGCCACCCGAAGGACAGCAAAGAGGGGGCTGTTTTGGCTTCTCTGAGCAGGGAGTTTTAGAGTGGAGGGGCAGCCACCAAGAAGACCCACTCTCTTGTTTCCATCAATCAAGCTTCAGCTTCTCCTGAAGATCTCAGGGTCCAGGCAGGTTCACACAAGTGGATGCATTAATCTACATTGCAATGTAATGTAGTTTCATAATGCAGTTTAACTGCACTGCAATGAACTGCATTATGTGAGTCTGCACTGTCATATAAGGCAGTAGGCATGAGAAAAAATTTATGAAAATTAAAAGATTCGGTAGAAATTTGTAAGAAATGCTACTTTTGAGTATTTCCGCATCTGGAATGCCAACCAGGAAGTGGACTTTCTTTATAGAACTTCGGGGGCCAAGATTTTCTTAAGTATCATTATTAGGTCGTAAGGGGGGGGGGCACCCTCCTTCTCTCACACCACCCTCCCGCCTCCCTTGCCAATAAGTATTATGGCAAGGCAAGCCCTAAACTCGCTCCTTCTTTCGGCTGGAAGCCTGGAAAAATGTAAACAGAGAGGTTTACTCAGAAGTAAATCTGCAAAGGAAGTAAACAGAGAGGTTTACTCATGAGTAAATCCACAAAGGAGGGCACTTTGGATGAAGTGCTCTCCTTTGTGGATTTACTTCTGAGTAAACCTCTCTGTTTACATTTTTCCAGGCTTCCCTGCCCCTCCTGCCTGCCAGGATCTAAAGCATCAAAGAGTATTGGGGTAGTATACCTACATTCGATGCACATGCAATAATACAGCAGTAATAACAATGGGTATAAGAAGAGGTAAAATTCAAACCGAAGTATTCTGACTGTGGTCCCTCCTCAAGCAGTGCAAACTGCAAACAGGAGGCAGCCTCTCCCGGGAAAAGCCAAAAGCCCTGGCACAGCGTTTGCTTGCTGCAGAATCCCGGGCTCATAGAGAAGAGCCCGTTTGCACCGCTTGAGGAGGGACCAGTCAGAATACTTCGGTTTGAATTTTACCTCTTCTTATACCCATTGTTATTACTGCTGTATTATTGCATGTGCATGGAATGTAGGTATATGACCAGTTGGATTACTTATAATATTTAGGCACTTACTCTATAAGTTAGCATTCATTCTATTATACATTAGGTTGGTTTCTCACAGGATCTAAAGCGTGCCAAGCCTTGATGCACTTTAGATCCTGGCAGGGGAGGAGGCGTGGACCTCCCTGCCCCTTCTGCCTGCCAGGATCTAAAGCCTTGAAGAGGCTTCATGACGGGCCAACTTCAGCCCTCCAGGTGTTTTGGACTTCAACTCCCACCATTCCTCACAGCCTCAGGCCTCTTCCTTTTCCTCTCAGCCTGGGCAAACTTGGGCCCTCGCTCCCTCAGGATCGGGGTGAGAGAGAGGCAGCGAGGAGTGAGGGGGGGCCTCCTCCTCCTTTTTTTGCTGCTTCCAAGAATGGAATACCCGCTCCCTCCCTCCCTCCTTCCCTCCCTCCTTCCTATTTGGAGAGTCCCATCTAGAATTCAGTGTGATTTATTCAAGTTTTGGCCTACAACTCCCAGAAATCCCAGCCAATTTACCAGCTGTTAGGATTTCTGGGAGTTGTAGGCCAAAACCATCTGGAGTGCGCATGCGCTGGCATACGAACTACTAACGAATTTCGTTACTAATTACGTTACATTTTAGAAATTTTTGGAATTTTTTTTGTAAGTCTTTCTATTACTAATCGAAAGAAATCCCCCACATTAGATTTTCGATTTCCTATTTTTGGGTTCTAAACCATGCCTATAAGACAGTTCAAAGCAGTTAAACTGCATTATGAAACTGCATGACAGGCAGTTCCCAAGTTCCAAACATCCAGCTTACAAATGACTCACAGTTACAAATGGGGAGAGAAAACAGGAAGTGAGAGAAATCCACCCCTAGGAAGGGAAATTTACTCCTGAAAGAATTATCATATGAAAATGGTGTCTCAGTTGAAGCTTAATGCAGTTATTTATTATTTATTTATTTCGGGATTTTAATCCTTGTTTCTACAAAAGCATTTTTTTCCAAAATTCAATAATCACAGGGACAGGAAGTGAGGTGAAATCTTATGAACAGGGGCAGATAGAAAAAGAAATATCACATGGGGTGATAACCATTCCCTATATAATCCAAAGTTAACAAATGTATATTTATAGATGGAGTTACACTTTAAAAATGTGCCTGATCTGCCTTTTATACAAATTGAGCTTAAGAACAAACTTGCAGAAACTATCTTGTCCATAACTTGGGGAAAGTTTTTATATGGCAATATAGATGGGGCTCACTTCTCTTTCATTTGTATTATCTTCTACTGATGATGTTCTGCATAAAGGGTTGTCTCCTTGCAGACATATTATTGTGTATGTAGAAAATGAAGTCTACTATGAAAACATGCTGTTTTTGCATAGACTTGGCAAATAAAGATTTTTTTCATAGAAGATGTCTTCAATGACAAAACAAATATTTGAAAATTGTTTTTTTCGATTCTATAGTTCAGAGGAAAGAAAATTGATGTAATTATTTATTTCTTCTTCTGAGAGGAAAATTAACCAATAATTCTATCCTGAATTTTGGATCAGCTGGAAACCAATGGGCCTTAGCATCAGAGAATCATAGAGTTGGAAGAGACCTCGTGGGCCATCCTATCCAACCCTGTGCCAAGAAGCAGGAAAATAGCATTCAAAGCACCCCAACAGCCATCCAGCCTCTATTTAAAAACCTCTAAAAAGGAGCCTCCACCCTAAATGCTATTGATTTAAATTTTCCAGATAAAATGTCTTTTCCAAAGGAGGTGAAAATGTGGTTGTATGTTTTTTTTTCTGCCACAGGGAGATATGCAAGATATTTGTTACAATGAGATGATTGCCTCAACTGTCATTTTTTGGTATTATGAATAGTTAGAAATATGTATTACTTTATGGTTATTGTGGTTTTACTTCAAGGGATGGACAAAATATTCACGAAATCGTCTTACTTATAGGTCAAAACAACTTGAATGGTCTTGGGCATTCTAAACCCAAAGGCTACCACTATGCCAATGTCACATGGTGAAGGAGAACAGTGGTGATGAGTTTCCTACAAGTTTTGGCCTGAACTCTAAATGAGTTATCCAAAATGCTGAATGAACCCTATCTCCCAAATAGGGTCACCATTTCGGATAGCTCATTTAAAGTGTTAATTAAAAACTGGAGCAGATTGACCATCTTACAGACCTCAGTAGCATCCATCATCACTGGTTGGATAAGGTCTGATCAAGGCAGCAAAGTATATTGGATTGGCCCTGTCCTCCACTAGCATGCTCCAAATGTCACATCATTTGTCCACTCCTACATCACACATGGGCTGTAGCTGCAAAGTATGTTGTGTGAAGGAGAAATAGATTTTTGATAAATGCATAAGAGTATTGTTTTATCAGCTTTTTGAGCTTTAAAGTTCAGACTATCATGTGCTTACTGTGCTGCCATAATGGCAGGTGGGGTGGAAGGAGAGCAAACAAACCTGTCAGTATGGATAGCTAAAAAGATAAGGAAAAGGATAAGAATTTCAAACAATCAATGCAGTCATAAGGATTGGTAGCACAGCTGACATTTCTGTGTCAGGTTGAATATGCCCCCTGTGGACACGAAGGAGCTACAAATTTCATCTTCGGGAGGTAACAGGATTTCCCCCCTTCTTTTTCCTTTTAACCTCATCATGGAACCACATAAGAGCCTGTCAAAGCCAAGCTTTTATCTCTTAAATTGTAATTAAGGCATTGAATTATGCTGTTGAAAAGCTTCTAGTTAAGAATGAACCATGTATATGAATAAAGGAAGGGTTATAGGATGGTATGGGAGGGATAATCAGAAATTAACCAGCTGAATAATAAACAGAGTGCCATTATTCATCCCAGAAATAGGCTTCAAGTAAAGAGAGACATTCATTTTTTCCCAAAAAGTCCACAAAATACTTCAGCCTACAGTTATCAGCTTAGCATGACAGTCAGAGAATCAAAGTTTAATTTGGATAAACAGATTGGAAAAAAGTGGCTTTCAGCAGACAGGTAAGCCTGTTTTCAGTTCAGATAAATTGTTCCACCAAAGAACTAATATTGACAGGCTTATGAAGGAAGCAAATATGCGTGTGAGCTAAGGGTATATGGGGGAATGGGTGTTTTTTAAAATTTCCCTGCCTGTTGTTCTGCATCTGTGGGAAGGCTGCTGCTTCTGAAGGCTTATTCTGCTCCAGGTAACAACAACTCAGGCTACATGGCAGGCCAGAGTTTGCATGAATGAAGCAAGATCTTGCCTTCTTTCTTTCTACACACTCTTTTTTATGCCTGCAGCACAAAGATTATGAATAATAGAAAATATCTTGTCTCTTTTAAAGTACAGAAGAAAATTCAAGATTAAGATTCTACTGAGCACATCTTGCAACCATCTTGTCTGAAGGTAAGAAAACTGTGTAGCAGCATGTAGAGCAAATACGCATGATGCAGCTTACACACCCTGGCACTCGTGGAGGTCTCAAATGTTCCCCATCCTGCCTTTTCTATTTTTAAAGATTTTTTTCTATTTAAGATATATAGAAATAGGAACTACATAGTTGTTATATATTATCTAGCACTACAAGACTATTGACTCCATCACACATAATAAAATCAGTGTTTCTACACATTTAAGAAATGGCAACCCACTGAGCCCTTCACATGATGCAAGCTTCAGCTGTGCGGGTGAGGTATTTTGCCTTTTCTAAAGTGTTGATTTTTCCAACAATTCCTGAGTTGAGTGACTTAAAATAAGGCAAGTGACTTATTTTTAAACTCTCTGTATAGAGACATGCCAAATGGCCAATTTCCCAGTATGGTGTTAATCACTGTTGTATGCTTTTGTTGCCTGCTTGAAAATAAATGATGCTGTGTGTGGGAGGAGCCCAAATGCCAATTTCCCCGGATCGCCAATGCAGAGGCTTGGAGAAAGGGTGAATTTGAAAATACTTCCTACAACGGCTAATATAAGGCTCTGGGAAAGATGAGAATTAATTTAAAACCACTTCCTATGATCTGGGGTGATTTTTTAAAAAATGAAAGCTAAATAATAGAAATCTTGGAAGGATAATGGGAGGAAACCTCAGTGGAAATGACCCCAGGGAAAGTGCCACCTTAAAAAGGGTGCTTCTGTGTCAGTCAAGGGTCTTGAGTGCAGACAATCCCAGTGCCACCTTAAGGAAGTGGAAGAGGCTTGAGTGCAAATGGCCCCAGTGCCACCTTAAGAAAGGTGCTTCTGTTTCAATCTAAGGGGGTTGAAGGTAGTGCTGCCTTAAAGGATGCCTGTTTTAAAAGGTGTGCTGGTATCCTTGAAATGGGAGAAGTCATTGCCTACCCATGTGAATGGAATTAAATGGTTGGTTGAGTTAGAAGCTGGAGGAGGCGATCTCAGTGTGATGGAAATGAATAAATTCTTCACCTCCTTTAAAAACAGACCCCCATGAAATTCCACCTTTCCCCCCCATTTCCCTAATTTTCTCTAGGTCAATGTGATGAAGTCCTATGACTAAGTGACTCTTAAAATAACACAAAAGAAAGGCAAGAACAAAGCACACACATATCCACAAAAATAAACGAACAAGAACACTCTCCCATCAACCTAATTTATTTAAATGATCATACTTCTAGGCCTCATCTATAGTGATCTTTCAATTCAGTCTCAAACTGGTATGGAAGAAAATAGTTTCGCTGTGCAGTTGATCAAGCAGGAAACTTCTCTGCTAAAGAGTGCTGGTGCCTCAACAAACTACAAATTCCAGGATTCCATTGCATTGATCAGTGGCAATAAAAGATGTGTCGAACTGTATTAATTGTATAGTGTAGATGCACCCTTAATATCTCAGATTATTCTGGATATAGTAAAATTGATTAAACTGATAGGAAAGTGATATTCACCAGAAACAGATAAATCTGTACCTAAAGAGCATCATTAAGTATTTTCATTTTCACTGCTCTATCATATATTTTTGTCCTGCACCAGGATTCTATAGAAGAAAAAACCGGCAAAAGAGTCTGGATATGCATTGCTGTTCCATTTGGATGTAGCATTTCCTGAGGTGCTGGTGGCAAGAATGCAAGTGAAAGATTTATGGACTCAGTGCACTTCTCCGTTTTCTCACATTTAGCAATGTGTTGTGGCTACAGGTACATGTAGCAATAGAACATCTACGTTTCCTCCCTCCCACACACAGCATCTCCTGGAACGAAACTACATTGAGTGCATTCCAAAGAAAAATATATAGTGGCTACCGGTTGGTCTTTGGAGAGAGATTTATAAAAACATAAAAGCAGCATGGTTGTAGCCCCCAGCTGTCAATGCCGCCCATTCTGCCTTCTCAAAAAACTTTTCAGAACATTCTTCATCCCCTTCCTATTTTGAGTAGAAAGTTTTTTCTTGGAAAGTTTTAACTCAGCGGTGGTTTTAAGGCTCCAAGGAACAATATGCTCTTCAACACAACCTGTGGAGTACAGGAATATTCCCCAAGGTTACAAGTTTATCACAGACTTCTGAGACAACATCTGTGCAGTGATTTGAGCACATAAATGGATAAAGAGATATCCAGCTAAGCCAAGCACTGTTGTTATTATCAGTGGCCAGTCCTTTGAGTTCCTTATGATTCTAAATTATTGATTCTGATGTGGTATTTGTTCTTTGGCTGCATCAGGAGTTACTCATCTATACCTTATGCTATGTGGGTGGAATTTCCAATGCCAGGGAATGGCCTCTCAGCATTTCTAAGATGTTTAAACAGCCATGCAATAAATGTTGGAATGGGCAATGAAGATTATTTGCTTCAATCTACAGTGTAACTTCACTCACCAGAAAACTCCAGTTTAAAAGGCTCTGGAGTTGCTCTGATGCAGACTCACACATGGCTTGGGGCCTGCTATGGCTTCATCAGCAATGTAACATTCCCAGCAAGCCTCTTGAGAGAATCATAGAATAACAGAGTTGGAAAAGACCACGTGGGCCAACCCCATTCTGCCATGCAGGAGAAGGACAATCAAAGTATCTCTGACAGATGGCCATCCAGCATTTGTTGAAAAGCTTTCAAGAAAGGAGTTTCCACCACACTTCAAGGCAGAGAGTTCCACTGTTGAGCAGCTCATACGGTCAGGAAGTTCTTCCTAATGTTCAGGTGGAATTTTCTTTCCTGTAATTTGAGCCTATTGCTCCTAGTCCTAGTTTCAAGGGCATCAGGAAAGAAGTCTGCTCATTCTTCCTTATTACACCCTTTCACATATTTACAAATGACTATCATGTCTCCTCTCAACCTTCTCTTCTGCAGGCTAAACATACCCAGTTCTTTAAGACACTCCTGGGTATTGTCTCCAGACCTTTGGTCATTTTGATCATCCAGCTTATCAATATCTCTTTTGAACTGTTCTCAAGCCAGGCATCACCCATCCATCCTTCATCTTTGCATTTCTTTTTTCTGCCTAAGTGTAGTACCTTAATGTGTTGTTGAAGGATTTCACTGGGTTGCTGTGAGTCTTCCAGGCTGTATGGCCATGTTCCAGAAACATTTTATCCTGATGTTTTGCCCACATTTATGACAGGCTTTTTTACCATTATAATTATTGTTGTTTTTCATTGAATAATTTCTAAAATTACTAGTACTATATTTTATTGTTTTGGTTATTTTTATTCTGTATACTGTAAAAATGGTTTTGAAAACTACAGTTTTCAAAGGTTATCAGCAATTTGGGACTTATTTTGTATGGAATTTGCACATGGTTGCTTTACATTGGAAGCAGTATTTTTCTATGCAGAACATAATTTTTAAATGCAGAAATGTTATTTCTTGAGCTGAAAATACTGTTTTATATGCAAATCAAATACATGCACATTTTGTATAGAATAAATCCCCAACTGCAGAATTTTCTGCACAAGTAATATTATTCTTATATAGAAAGTACAGAAATGCTGTTTTCTATGCAAAACATTTGCTGCACAGAACTGTTTTCTGCGCAAATAAACCCAAGTGATTTTTGCAAAGAATAAGCCCTGTATTGCAAAAATTTCATCAATCCAGGATTCTTCTTACCAAAGATTCTCACTTGTCAAATATATTTCTGACCAGTCTAAAACTATTTTCAAATATCTTTTTCTATTCCTTCTCACAGCAATAGTAATGAATTTGTGATGTTTTTGTGTTTTTTCCCCAAATGGAAGTCAATGGGCTTTTTCACATCACACAATTACAGCAGTATGGTTTCACTTTAACTGACATGGTAGCATCCTATGGAATCCATTGAGTTGTAATTTGGGAAACCAGTAGATAAACTCTCTGGCTTAGTGTTTTAAATTCCCTACCATAATCTCCACTTCCCTTGATTTCATAGCAGGAAACCATGGCAGTAAAAATGAAATATAGTACTGTAATCATGTAGTATGAAAGTATCCAATACTCCCATGACTATTGAAAGGATCCAATCCTCAGTTGTCTGCTTCTTGGACTGTTGGAATCTTAAAATTGCATTTCTATCAGCTCTTGGAAGCTAATATGTTATCAGCAAGATAATTATCTATAACAAAATACATTTGTGCAGCGAGGCACTGTAGAATTAATACAGTTTGACACATCTTTTATTGCCATTGTTCAAAAGTTATTTACCTGGATCAGTTAATAATAATTCTAGTTATTTCTAAAAATAACTAATATTTATATTACCACTAGATTTCTTGATCTGTTGAAATTGCTACCAAATTTCAGCATTATAAAGAAATAAAATTTGTTTTTCACTCCTTTCTTTAGATTGACACTGAGAAAAAAGATTACTTTGTAAAACGTATGCTGTGATGCTAATTATGTAGACAGTGGCCTCATAGAAGGTATTAAGTAACGTTTCATGACAAGGATGAAAGCCTCCCCATGAAGCCATGGCACGTTCGAAAACTCTTAAGTGGCTGCTTGTTCTTGAAATGCATCCCAAAGATAATGAGTTTTGCAACCTAAACTGATTGAACAAATTAATGAGGTTCCATCACCTCTTTACTGGCTTGGGATACTAGAAAAAACTGAAGGGATCTGGATTAACCTGAAATCTCATTTCACTTCATTTTCTAATGTTGTCCTGCATTTCATTCATAGCATCCACAACTTAATAATACTTCCTATCTTTTTGTAGAAAACAATGGGGATTGAATGGCCCCAATTTTCAATGAAGAGTTATTAAAAGTAACTATTAAAATAACTGTTTCCCTCTTGTGAAGCAGCAATCACCCAACATTGATAAATTGTGAAATGTTCCAGAGGATACTTTTTTCTCAGAAGAAAAGGTCACTGGAGGCTTTAGACATTTTATAATATTTTAATTTATTTACACACAGGTTCGTTACAAAAAATGGATTCTTTCTAATAGATAACTAGAATCTCCTACTGTCACATCATAAATGGCAGAGGACGACAAAAAGAAGCCAAACTCAACTCCCTTTGTTGTTGGTTAGTATTCAATAGTATGCTTGTTCTAGAAGAGGCTGCTTCTATCAGCAGAAGTGAGAGTGGTGGTATAATAGCAATATTTATTTATAACCAAAGGGTGAAACATCAAAATATACGAAGACAATTAAATATAACAACTCAATAGCTTATAATATCTCTCTTATGTCTGCTACTCAGTATAAACATGTTCCAAAAGGTTAGAAGAGCCTCAGGAGCAGGCTCTGGGCACTAGTACCAGAGCCCCAAAATCCTGACATTGCTTCAAGTATCATACGCCCATGTGTACTTCTTGTACTTCTTTATTTTTCTTCTTCTTTTTAAATATTAAACATGACAAGGAATGCTTTAGATCTTTGTCATTATGTTCTTATGTTCTTATGTTCTTATGTCTTTTATTCTTCCAAGCCCAACATTTACATGCCATACAATTATTTTCAAATTTATTTTGATGTCTTATAAAATATAATATTTTATTATTTCTAGGATTTTCTCATTCAACTTTTTGTGCTCTCTCCAAATGATTAGTCACACATTTGTTACCTATATGAGTAATTATCAAGACTTCAGGGACTATCCAGTGAAAGGCTATGTCTTTTTTTTCTAAGTGGCTCTACAAAAAAAAATATTTGTTTTGTACTCTCCATCCACCATCTGCTGTACACATCAAAATCTGATTTTTGTGGGGAACCAATTGTCTCCCAACTTCCTGCAGCAGATTTGGGGATAAACACAAACCGTTAGTGAGGAGGAATTACATGTGAACTTCTACTGCATGAGGCAACACTATGTTCCCATCATGAAATTCTCTCCTGGTATAGTAGCTTATGTGACTGTGACAATTATTGGGGGGGAGATTGAGAAGTCAATGGTAGACAACATGTTCTGCATATAAAAGGCTCCCATTTTGATTCCTGGCATTACCAATCATTGTCTAAAATTGCTTAGTATGAAATATTGTAAAGTCCTCTGCAAAGAGTCATTATATTTGCACAAAATATAATGGCGAAAACCTTGAATGTGATTAATAGTCTGAATTTGAATAATGGCAGAATTTGACTAATGGGGAACAGTTGTCAGTTGGTTGTAAGAATACAGAACTATTTTTACAGTACTGCAGTACTTTTTAATGTTATTATTCAGTCCCCTGAATCATAAAATCTACTTGCAAAATGTGCATAAGAAGGCGTGCTTAGACCAAAATGTACATATTAGTGAAAGCATTAATATAACCTATCACTACAATAACAATTTTGGATGAAGCAAATTGGCTCTCCACAAGAAGTAAAATTCAATCATTAGATCTACTAAGTGCCTTTCCACACTAAAATCCAGGCACTAAAATCCATCCTGATGTCATGGTATCTATGAATGTATACCTTCAATGCAAACTACAACACAAATCCAGCTGGAAACAAAATACAGATGAAACCATAAAACACTGCACAACAGAAAACACAATGCTAAGTCTGGAGAACTTATGTAGATAAGGCTAATGCTATAGCAGTCGGAGTAAAAAACCAGAAGTCTAGAAAAGAAACCACAGTGGTCCCGAGGGACTTTTCATTTGCCTTCTCTTGCCTTGCTGTGCTCCAGTCAAGTGCGGAGACACTATTTTTTACCAGTGCATCCTGCTCAAAAAAATGGGGGAACATATCCATGGGTCGGTTTGAACCACACTCAGTGCATCTTTGTGACCACCATCTCGGCTTCCAGCTAGTTCATGAAGTACATGCATGGTTTCCCCAAAGTAAACCAGATCTCTTAAATTCATGTTCTGACTTCCGGGACAGATCTGTAGCCAAACCAGAAAAGCAACCCTGCAGTCACCAAAAATGGGAAGCTCCCCACCTTTCCATGAGGAAAGGTGGGTCAAACAGCTTAAACAGGCTCCCCCCCCCATGTGATTAGGTAGGGTAGAAGTTTGGATGGTGTTGTGTGTGGGGTGACAGGTCCCCACACCCTGCAGGAGGGCACTGCTGGGACACAGTGATACTGGATGTACATGTGACAAGGTTGTTGATGTTACATAGCAACAACTATTTCTGAGTAGGACTACTCTATTGTTAGTTTCTGGTTGTACTCAGAGTCAGACTTCTGGCATCACATCAAGCTACCTTCCAGGGTAGTGGATTTAATAGTGGTTTGATAACAACAAATAAATAAAAGAAAAAGGGGGGAGGAATAAGTATAGAAATTAAATCTCTAGTTATTTCTTGCCAAGAAAACCCCATGGTGGGTTGCTGAAAATCATACAAACAACTTGAAGGCACATGTCTATGTTGACAAGAGCATAATTTCTGCTATCTTTAAATCTAGGCCATAAATTCTCCGGGTGGTAGGAGAGGAGGAAACCAGTTTTTTAGACTCTGAAAACCAGAATGCATGATAAACATGCACATTTCAAACACTGGAACTAACACAGAATTTTAGTTTTTCTTCAGCTAAACTGTATTGAAAGTTGCCTCCTTAAAGGCCTTATCAAAAAAAAATAATTGTACTACAGCAATGTTAGTCAAAGCAGAAATAACTCATTATAAAGTTCTGTTTCAGTACAAAGCTCTATCCAAGAAATGTGCACAAGCCAGAGTGTCATCGTGATCATTGTTACTGGAGAACAATAAAATGGAAAACGCTCATCATGCTCAGAAGTAAGAAACAATTTACTTCTTTTTCCGCTGTTATAAATTTAGACCAATCTGTTGCATACAATAATTTGGAAGAGCAATACTTTGTATGCTTTGGTGCTACCAGTCAACATGGAATGCTAATGGGTGGAAAATGAATCACTTAAGGCATTTGAAAACTTCCACCCACTGTGGTAAGGTGGAAACATTGTCATTATTTTTAAATGTATTTGCACTTAATCAGAATATCCAGAGTCAAATTCTTCATTTTTTTTCTATTGGGCACACTTTCCATGTGGTATAGACTGTTTAATTTATTTTGATTCTATCCCACTCCTTGCTCCAAAAAGGTTTGCAAGAAAGGAGGAAGAGCAAGTAATTTTTTTGGTTTCCTCCAGACTGCAAATTGCCTTGGTTTCAGTAATTACAAAATCCCAAAGCATTCATTTGGAAAGGAAATTCAATATAGGAAAGTGCAGCTCCCTTAGAACCTACATTTGCCTGAAGAAATGGAGTGAGCATTACCAAAATACAAATTTACTTTTGTGGATTGCGAATGCAAGACTCTTCCAGCCATCATGATCACTAAAGAAAGTGTGAAATTTTAGAGTCAGAGAAGAATAGTTTTGTGCCTTACTAGATTCTAGAGAAACAACTCACTTCTTATTTTTCATTGGATATCAAAATAAACATTCTCATCAAAACAAACTAAAAAAAGCAAAAGATAACTAATAATGTCAATATTCCCTGGTCATGGATATGTTATTTCACGATTCTAAAAGCTACCTCATTTCATTAGACGTAAAGCATCAATCAGTTCAAAAATACATGAAATCATTTTAAAAAGAGAATTATCAGTGAAGCAATTATAGCAGCATACCTTTCTTATTTAGTTGGAAAAAGAGTTTTTGTTGAAATGGAAAAAAGGTAATAAAACAAGATTTGTATTTCCCATGTTCATGTTGTTTCCCTGAAGCCCAAGTTCTGAAATTATAATTTGCCCTTTCCAATTTTATCACTGGTGCATTTTTCTTTCAAAAGTTTCCACACTTGAAACTTAGTAAAATTATACTTCCAAGTAACAACATTAAAATATAAGTAGTGCAGTTATTCTATTTTAGTGTTATTCAAAAAGAAGGCAGGGTTATTTTATGAAAGGATTGTCAGTGCCTTCCTACGCATTCATATTCAAATAGCATTCCTACAGAAGTCAATGGAATTTATGACCAGGTAGTAGGTGGTGGTGGTGACTTCCATGAGATGATACATCCATTTTGGGTATAAATCCAAAACTGAAAAGGCTCTATCAAATGTGCTGACCTATTTTGTGACTCAAGGTGAAGCAGATTTGCAGGAATATTATTCATTATATCCCACCACATGTCCAATCTCTTCAGCAGGATGATGGCATTTGGTTGTCTGAAGAAAAAGATAAAATGATATTGCCGAGATTCCAGGACAGAGGTTGACTAGACTGGTAGTAGACATCTACTTCAAAATGATAGAACATGTTCTGCCTCACTTGACACATACATGCATGCATACATTTCAACACATACTTGCAATCCTTTGCACAAAACATAAATTACACGCCAGGGAGTATGACTGATGTCTTCCTCTTACAAAGCCCACAGTGGGAAATGGTAGAATGGTGGTGGTGGTGGTGGTGGGGAGAATACATTACTTTTGATGTAATTATAGATTGCACCTTGGTAAACTTTGAGTCAGAATAAAAATCATAACAATAAAGTAGCTATTTGCATAATTATTCTGAAGCAGCTTGACTGAAGAACTACTTTGCAGATGAAAAGGAAGGAAAAGTTTCCTTGTGATTAATCATAAATTTACTTTACAGAAACCTAAATATCATACAGTAAGAAATACAGCTCTGCATCAGAATGGTATGATGGTGGCTTATGGCGATCTTTTAGGCATTTAGTCAAGTCTTCCTCCCTGATACCCCTGTCATTTCATCCTTCTCACACAAAGACAAAAAAATCCATATCGGAACAAAGATATCAGAAGAAGAGATTATCATTAAATCATTCAATCCTAAATTAACTGCTTGCTTATGTATATGCAATTACATATATATTCATATATAAGTCAACCTCATGTGTAAGTCTTGGGGCCAAAATTATGGATTTTGAGATGATATGTGAATAAGTCAAGGAAAGGAGAAAGCACCAATGCTGCCTCAGAAGGCCAGCTACCCTTGGCCACCACTGCCATTTCCCCCACCCATGCATTAAAAAAAACCAGAGACAGCATCATAGTGAAGAGGTGTTTTGGTGTTTCTTTTAGATTCTCCTGAGATGGATTAAGCTTGGGGAAAGGTGCCTGGGAACCAACTTGCTTGAAAGGTTTTTTAAACATCCAGGGAGTGGGGTGGAACCACCAACCTATTGATGTGGGGCTGTCATTTCTCTCCATGGTTCAGGACACACCAAGGGGTGTGTGAGCTGCGGCTGCCACCACCACTGTAGAAGCCTGAACTAGGATTGAATGTTTGCAGAGTTCTTCCAAGGCAGATCCTGACACCAACCCACGTGATCTCTGAACTGCCTTATCCCAATATAATTCCACAAAAGTATTTGTGCATATCATTTCATGGTGGAAAATACCAGCATACATGATTTACAATATTCATCCAAAAATCAGAATACTTTGAATGTGCTCAGTCCTTTTCCTTTACAAAAACAAGCAAGGACTGCAAACTTGATAATTACTTTGAGAATCATGTCTCATCTGTCCTATTTTGAAAACAATTCTGGCTTACTTACAAAACAAAATTTACTATTAATAAATAAAGAACCCCATATATGGTATTCACATAGAGCCAAAGTGGTATAGTGTCTCCACACCACAATGTTTCTGCAAAAAGCTGAAAACATGACTCTTTGAAAGTGACCAAGACATCTGCTAATCCAAAGGACCAAATAATTTAATATTGACACTGACACTTTAATGATTGAAATTTGACTGTGGTTGGGATGTTGTACTATCCATTTTAATAGTAGTTTTACTGAGTTTTATTAATTATTCTTTTAAATTGGTGTTGGTTTTTATTTGTAATGTGTTGTTTTATGTTAATCGATATTGCTATTGTTTAACATGTTGATGTAGTTTTATCTGTATTTTATGTGTTTCATGGCACTATTATGTGCTACTGTAAGCCGCTCTGAGTCCTTTTTGTGAAATGGTGTTGGGGTACAAATAAAGTATTATTATTATCATCATTATCATGGATTGATAATGATTGAGTGTTGGACTAAGACACTACTACCATTTTCAGGCATGAGGAAAGATGTTTCTTTAGGGCACATGTTATAGTATAGTGATAGGATGGGGCAGAACCAAAACCAGTCTGCATTATGGACATGGTTCTTCTATTCTATTTAGTATAACAAATCTCAATCCAAAATGAGATCCTTGCCTTAAAATGTCTGTAAATATATTTTAAAAGTGGTGAATAAATCAAGATGAGGGAGGGGGTTTGTTTATTGTATATTTTCTGAACAATGTTGTAACTTTATGCCCTTCAAAATGCTGATCAAGTATTTGCAGAGCAAAACCTATTTCATCACCCCAAAAATCAATTATGGTTTCATGCCAAATTTTGAAGTGCTTGCAAAATTTGTTCTGTTTCAAATAACACTACCGAAAGCAAGCAAAGCTTGATGTAGAAAGACATGGCATGCCAACATTAACAAACTTTGAGAAATAGTGGGGATGTTTTTTGGAAGAAGATAAAATAACAAAAGGCCAATTGAAGACAAGAAAAGTCCTGTATGTTGCCAAACGACTCACAGCATGAGCCTTTAACTGCAGTTTTACAGCTAGCAAGGGCAGACTTGCAATCTTTGGGACAGAGATATTCTGTAATCTGTGTTGAGGTCACCCCTCCCACAATAAGGGCACAGAAGACTGATCCAAGCATTTATTTTTGAAACAGAGATAACTGTGTATCACTTCATTTTTATGTGTACACATTGGTTGAAACCTGACTCTGGGACTGTACCAAGCTAATTCACATAAATCTATGAGATGCCTAGATGAAACACGGCCTACTCTGAAGGACAATGGATCTGAATATTCCTGAAGAGTTGTTAATAATCTCAATCTGGAGGGTAATACGGTATGCCTTCAAACTTTGCTGCAATTCTACCCAAGTTGTTGGGAGCAGAAGAGGGCAGAAATATAGATTTCAGAATAGCATTTCTAATAATAATTGAAAATTTGAGCAGACTTTGCAGCTCCAATGCTTTGTAAAGCCTCACAAGGCTTGAGACATCCAGTAATTTACTGTCACAGTTAGAGGATCACAGCTTGATTGAGTCTGAGTTGATGTTTTTATATGTGCATGTGTTTTATTTTATTGTCATTTATATTGTATTCACTTTTATGTTTGTTTTAGGCACTTTGTGCTGTCTGTAAACCGCCCCAAGTCCTTTTGGGGAGATGGTGGTGGGATATAAGAATAAAGTTGTTGTTGTTGTTGTTGTCGTCTTTCTTTCTTTCTTTCTTTCTTTCTAGCATTTATATTCCACCCTTCTCACCCCTAAGGAGACTCAGGGCAGAGCACAGCATATATACAGCAAACATTCAATGATGGGACAAGAATTCATTATATGCATAAACATTAAAAACATTTGTCTCAATATTACAATACACTGTTTAAAACCATCTTGATCATTTAGTACTTATTGCTACTCCTTCCTAGTTCTCTTATGATTCATACCATAAAGGTATTTATAGCACCTGTGAAAACTGCCAGGGTGCCTCTGCCACTATGTGTGCTTTGGTATAAACTCAACAGAGAATGGGTGGTGGGGCATTAAACCATTCTTCATTCTCCATAATTATTTAGTTGTTGAATTTAGTCATTTGAAATGTCTTATCTAAAGGCACATCTATGATGCATTCCACATTTAGGCAAATTGCCAAAAAAGGGGGGTACCATGGAGTATAATAACTAACAGTCTTTTTCACTAACCCAGTTTGAACTTTCTTCTTTTACCCAAAACTATAGCTAGCTTTCTGTAGCTTTAGGGTTGATTTTTTAAAAATCAAGACTGCTTCTATGATGTATAAGAATTGTGACCCATACCAAAAATCCAACAAAAAAACCCCACCAAGAATAGAAGAATAAATGCATATTTTACTGAAATTTATTGACCTCTAAATATGCTGTTGTACAAATTCTCAAGCAGCCATTCCTTTATAACCTGGCAGGCTTGATTCCCTTAGTAGGATAAAATATGTGCAAATGTCATTTAGTTCTGGCATGAAATGTAGAACATGTTTGGGGGGGGGCATTGGCTGTTCCCTGATTCAGAAAACCAAAATATAAAAGGACACAGCATAAATAAAAGGACACAGGATAAACCACTGGAAAAAGTTGTATGGAACCTGGTAGGTATAATTCCTGCTCTTAGGGTTTATTTGGTTTTTTGTCTAATCTGATCATTTTTAAAATGCTACATCCATTTTAAGAGTAAAAAAGATTTGGATTTTCAAATGGAGAAAATTATTCATATTCCAGTTAAACTTGTTAGGCTTTGAATTGATCTTTATTCACTGGTTTCTTACCTGTGGCATGGTGTAAATTTGAAGATAAGCATTGTATTAATGTGCAATATTGGGGGGGGGGGGTTGCTACATTGAACTACTATATAAAAAAGTTACTGTCCTATATTTCAAGATAGTAACATTTTCTATGATCTAAAAAGACACAACTACACCTTATGTGAAAAAATCATTGTGTGCTACTTCATCATCTTAAAAATAAAGATGGAGAGGGTCAAAGTATGTAAATCAAGCATCATAATTCCCCCTGTTTCAAACCTACTGGGTTAAATGTTAATTGACATAATTTCCCATTTTAAAATATGAGATTAGAAGGGGCAGTTAATTTTAAAGAACATATTTATAGAAGACATCTGGCTGGAGAGAGATGGAGATAAATAGGAAGTGCAAGTGAGCAGTACTTGGAAATCTATCTATCAACCATCCACCCTAGTAAAAGTAGGGTAAAGGTTTTCCCCTGACTTTAAGTCCAGTCGTGTCTGACTCTGGTGGTTGGTGCTCATCTCCATTTTTATGTTGAAGAGCCAGCATTGTCCGTAGACACCTTCAAGGTCATGTGGCCGGCATGACTGCATGGAGTGACGTTACCTACCCACCAGAGCAGTACCTATTGATCTACTCACATTTGCATGTTTTCAAACTGCTAGGATGCCAGAAGCTGGGGCTAACAGTAGTAGCTCACACTGCTCCCTGGATTCGATCCTGCGACCTTTCAATTAGCAAGTTCAGCAGCTCAGCGGTTTAACCCACTGTGCCACCGGGGGCTCCTGCATCACACCTTATCCTGCTTTTACCCAGTTTGGGATCTAAAGTGGCATGCAGCATTGATTAAAACAAAATATAAGTAAACTTTTTTTTTAAAAAAAGAAGAAGATAAAAAGCAATTGAACAAGCAACCCTAGTAAACATTTGTTTTAAAAACATTAAAAACACAGCAATGAAAATAAAAGTACATTATGCCCCATTTAGAGCAGTGTTTCCCAACCAGTGTGCCGTGGCACATTAGTGTGCCGTGAGCGATCATCAGGTGTGCCGTGGGAAATTGGAACCTCCAATACCCTTTCTTCCCCCTCTTGCTGAACACTTTTTCTTCTCCACTTGGGCTCCCTTCTTCCCAGCCTCGCTCTGCTCGCTTTGCTCACGCTGCCGCTTCTGCGGAAGGGGGAAATGAGGAAGATGTGACCCGTGCGGGCGCTACTTCGCAGACTCACCCCACGTCTTCCTCCGTCCCCTCCACAGTGCTCTCTTGATATAGGTGAACTTCAACTCCAAAACTCAAGGTCAATGTCCACCAAACTCTTATAGTATTTTCTCTTGGTTATGGGAGTCCTGTGTGGGAAGTTTGATTCATTCCAGCATTGGTGGAGTTAAGAATGCTCTTTGATTGCGGGTGAACTATAACTCCCAGCTGTTGAGCAGGAACTTTCCATGTGTCTTTCTGCCATTCCTGCCAGGATATCTATGTTGTGTTCATCGAAACAGGCCCAGGTTTCACACTGAGTGTATAAATACATTTAAAACATATTAACTATATGTATTACTGTGTTAGAGTGTCATTTTGTGTCATTTTGGTTGGTGGTGTGCCCCAGAATTTTGTAAATGTAAAAAATGTGCCGCAGCTCAAAAAAGGTTGAATAACACTGATTTAGAGATTCTTCTATCAAACCCTATTAAGCTACAGTTGCAATACATCTTCCTTTTCTGAGATATATCAAGGCAGATTTTTTATTTTAAAAAATCTTGGGTTTTTTTTACAAAGCCTGGACTGGCAGAAAAATCAGTCAGATAGAAGAGCTTTGGAACAGAAAAAAGAGAGAGAGAGATACCAGGTTAAAGCAGGGGAATAGAAACTCCAAAAGCAGACAGTCTCAGCCCTGTGGAGTTACCAAGTGACTCACTGGCTTCCAGCTAAGGCAATAATTGGAAGAAGTGGGCGAAGAGGAAACAAAGGGAAATTGTTATTATTTAATTGTGATGAAGGTTAGAAATATTTATAGGAGCAATTATCACTGCTTATATAATAGGGGTATTTAAAGTAAAGAAGACTTTGAGTGAAAATTAAATATTTGTTCCAAACATTTTAAATTGTGGTAAACTTTGGTTAATAACTTATTATTTTTGTAGAGTTTACCTTTTTTCCTCTGAGGTCACTCAATACAGAATGCTTGAGTTCAAACATGGAATCTGTCAAAGTAGCAGAGAAGAGAGTGGGCATCATTTCCTACACAGGAATCCTGAGGAGTTTCTAGGAGTTTCCCACCATTGGTGGTCACATAGGTGTGGCTGGAGAAAACCTTTACATTAGCGTCTGTGGCAGGATAAGGGAAAAACCTTACGTTTGGTGGTTTCGATGAGATTTGTGGATGTCTTCACATAGAAAGAACTTCCATCTGGTAGGAAAAGTTGTTGGACTAGAGTCAGAAGCCTCATATGAAGAGGCATGTCCATTTAGATCAGGGGTGCTCATTAGGTAGATTGCGATCGACTGGTCGATCCCAGGACCGAAGGAGGTCGATCCCAGCTGGATGGGGCACTTCTGAGGGGGCGGAGCCAGGCTGCCTGAAGCCCCGCCCCCATCCCCCGGCTTTAGCGCTTCCGCAGCTTCTGGAGGCAAGAGGGGAGGGGGGAATGCCAAGGTAGTAGTGGCATAGATAGCCACTCTGGCTTGGCATTCCCCCCCCCCCTTGCCTCCAGAAGCTGTGGAAATGCTAAAGCCAGAGGGGAAGGGGGCAGAGCCAGGCTGCGTGAAGCCCTGCCCCCTTCCCCCTGCTCCACCCTGGTAGATCTTTCAGACTTGGTTTTATTAGAAGTAGCTCGCATGCTGAAAAAGTGTGGGCACCCCTGATTTAGATAGTCTGGCTCCAAGCCAGACTGAATTTCCCCCTCATCATAGTTACCTTTTATTTCAGTCTGCATGTTGTTCTTGACTGGAGAATGAAGTAGAATTCACTGGGGCATGTCTCTTACTAATCTTATTCCACTTGTTTGATAGTGGTTTGAGACAAGAGCATAGCCTTTGCGCCCCCCCCCCCCTGGATTTTGCCTTTTTGTGGTCTCCTTGGAGATGTTAAAAAGCTTGCTACTCGACAAGCTGTCTTACATTCTTGATGCACATATCATAACCGCTCCCCACACTGCATGACACCCCATGGAGAAACCTCCAAGTTTTTCTAAAAGCAAGTACATGTAACAAGGGCATTGCTACAAGATACTTGAAGTTGCCTTTCCTTAGGACACAAGTGCATATAATTTTTCTGCAATGATATATAATTCATCATTTACTATTTCTATATTATATTATTTTTGTCATGAATTCTTCTCAGACAAAATCTTATGGGTAGATGTAGTATTCTGACATGACGATTAATATTAACCACAATACTCTTGTTTGTGGTTTAGTGTTCATTGTAATTTTTGATAAATGAAGACCAAAAATCTATAAACGGTGAAAAAGATTTATTTTAAAATTACCCTAAAATTATGCTCTGCTATTTTTCAGGATGCCATTGAAATCTGTTGTGCCTGGTGCAATCTTTACAGAAATAGGCAGAAGCCTCTATGACGATAAAACATTCATTTTTAATAAGGTGAGGCAAGATATATCAAAGTTTCCCCTGAGAGCAACATCACCAACTAGCTGAAGCAGAAAAGTCACATTTGAATAAATTAAGGGTGACTATTGAGAATGTGAACAGCTCCACAGTTGCTTATAGCTTGATAATTGATTGTTCTGGTATGCTAAGGCTGGAAACAGAAGACATTTCTTTCCTACCTGATCTTAAACTTGATGTCCAGGTTGCAATAAAGAGAATGTTTAAGAGCGCTACCAAAACCTAAATGACATGAGATGTAAAGGATTCTGAATAAATCAAGGATCCTAGGGATTTCAAAGTAGATGATAGGCCAAATGTCATTCAGTGATATGTATGTAAAATTGTCAGCAAAATTTGCATTGTAATGATATATTCCCCAACCTGGTGTTTGCAAGACTACCTTATTTTGTTGCAAAACTAGAGGGATAAGAGCTTAGTATCTGAGCATATACTTAGCATATTTTTTTTAAAGATCAAACAAAATGATTCTAAGGTCACATCATCCAAAGTGGTTAGTGTAGATGTGCCTTAGGTTACCAGATATGCCACCAGTATCCTGCCCAGGCAGTTAAAGAAGCCAGGGGCAGAATTGTGGCAAAGAGTGTAGAGTGTAGAATCTAAAATAATTTCTTTTAGATTCTTCTGGAGTGGACTAAACTTTTCCCTTTCACCATTATACTCGGAGAAGTTAATAGTTCCTTTTTGAAAAGAGTTTCAGTGCAGTATTTACATTGACCCATAGATCAAGTTGATCAGTTTTGGTCCAATTCTTTTGACTTAACTGTGTCTAGACTTACACATAGTATGCACAGCAATATATATACACACACACACATGCACACTAGCTGTGCCCTGCCACGCATTGCTGTGGCCTATAGTAAGAATGTTTGAAGTATAGGTTGATATCTGGATTATTATTAAAGAGAGGTACCTACCTATTCCTTCCCCCCTTTTTCTTCCCCTTTCTCTCTTTTCTTCATTCTCTACCTCTTTCTTTTATTCCTTTTTTCACTCTTCGGTTTCATCCTTCCTTCTCTCTTTCCTCCCCCGCTTCTCTACTTTTTCATCTTTCTTCCCTCCCTGTTTCCTTCCTTCTTTCACATTTTATTTCCTTTTCTCCTCCCTTCCTTCTTTACCTCTTTCCTGCCTTTCCTTTCTTTTCTACTTTCTCTTCTTCCTTCCTTTGGTACCTCCTTCCTTCCTTCCTTCTTTCCTTCCTGCCTTCCCTCTTGCCTTCCTTCCCTTTTTCCCCTCCCTCCTTTCTTCTCTCCTTCCTTCTTGTCTGTTCTCCCCTAATACCATGGTGGAGTCCCTTCTAACTCTATTCTATGAGTGTATTTAATATAGTAATATATAGTAGTAACATTATATCATGTGTGTGTGTGTGTGTGTGTGTGTGTGTGGAGTGCGGATATGTGGCAGCTTTCTGATTGGTTTCCACTGTGGTATTATTTGCATTTGGCTTCTGATAGGCCAGCATTATAAGACTCTGAAGTGGCTGAGAGGGGAAAGGCAAGGGCCTGAGGCTGTCAGAAATGGTGATTGGTTGCCACTGTGGTGTTATTTGCATATGGGTTCTGATTGGTCCACCTCAGCATTCTTACATTCTGAAGTGGCTGAGAGTGAAAAGGCCTTAGGGGTATTACTTCTCCTTTTTTCTCCTCCTTCTTTTTAGGATTTAGGATTTGTAAGTTATTTTTAATTTTTTAAAAGTTTTTTATTTTTGTGGGTCACACCTTGCGTTGTGAGAAGTTTTCCTGCCAAATTTGGTGTGATTCCGTTCAGTAGTTCTTTTGTTTACTTCAGCCTCATTACGGACAGAGCATTTATATGTAGCAACCCAGTTCCCTTTCGTGCCTGGGGGGCAGGGGGCAGCACCGGGGGTCCCACTTGCATTAGGGCCAGATGCAGATGATGAGGAAATGGAGGAAGGGGCTGGTGAGTTAGCTGGGCCTTCCTCTCCCACAGAGAGCCTGGCCTGGGATGATGAATGGCCTGACGGCTATGAAAATTGGGAAAGTCAGGCTGACCCTGAGAGCAATGATTCCGATCAGTATGAGAACCCAGGTGGTTTCGGGTCGCAGGAACGGATCAAGGAAACAGTGGAGGATGAGGCCATGGAAGCCGAAAGGGAGTTCGGCTCTCACGAAGATAGCGAGCCAGGTGCTGGGAGGCAAGGGCGCAGCTTTGATAGGAGACGGAGCATTGAGTCCAGCAGGAGGGATTGGCACCATAGCCTAGAGCACCAGAGAAGCGCTAGGTCCCGTAGCACAGATTGGCGGAGAAGCCTAGAGCGTCGGGGGCCTCGCCAAGGGGATTAAGTATAGGATCCGTGGGAACGGATCCTCAGTAGCTCGGCCACTTCTATTCTAAGCGGAGTGAAGCGAGCAGAGTCCACGGAGCCAAGTTACCGGCTCAAGCCTTGCCAAGAAGTTTCTTGGGTTGTTCATGAACTTTGCCTTGTTCTTTGCCACGGACCAAGTCCTTGATCCGCATTGTTTTGCGGAGCCTTTGCCATGTTTGCCTTTGGATTTTACTTACGGACTCTTTACCTTTGGATTTACCTTTTGATACTTTTTATGGACAATTTACCTTTTCACCTGTTTTTCATTATTCAATAAATAGTTAGCTGATTACCGTCTCTGTGTGTGTGATTAAGGGGCTGGGCCAAGACCCTGCATCATGACATTATATCTATAGATACTGTAGACAGATAGATAGATTAGATAGATATAGATAGATAGATAGATAGATAGAGAGGGGGGCATTAACTTCTTAAAGGAAAAGGGGTGGTGGAGGAGTAATCTGGCAGTCCTTTTAAGACCACCTCATTTATTTTAATATGAGCTTTCATGGATTTCAGTCCACTTTGTTAGATTCATTAATGGAAATAACATCAAATAACTGGCATATAAGCCCTTATACGCATGTGGAGGTATAGCCAGAATATAACAGGATACAGAAATAAGTAATTTTTGATAACTCATTGATGTGTGAAAAGCCAGTTTTCTATGTTTTTCCTTCTTGCAGCAATTGTTGTGATTATGTTTTTCGAGGAATGGGGAGCTGGGAACAGGAGACAATATAGGTTTCCTGTTCGTTCCATGAAACAGAATAAATGTGATGCCTGTGAGTGATCTATTCTTAAGGTTAGAATACCCAAGTGTGATAATGCCTACTGTGCATGAATGATGAATATCTGCCTGGATTTAGTACAGAAAATACCAAATATTTCCTAGTGATTCTTTGTCCGGGTGACTGTCAAAGTTAAGAGATCCACCCTGGGAAAACTGTGGAATATGTATATCCATGTCTTTTTCTCAATCCACATTTCTTTTGTTTCTCCTCAAGTGAAAGTCCTGTTGCTTTCACTGTGGTTTTTCTAATCATGCATGCAAGTCCATATTCAGATTGAGTGACATGCAGCCCTTTCTGACTATGTCATGACAATCCATGTATTTGTTATATAATTTTTTTAAAAAAAGTGCTTATATCTTATAAATAAGCTTTTCTTTTTTATATTCAGTATTTCTTTTCCATCATGCATTCCTTCCAAGTAGAGCGAACATTAGTTTTTAATGATTGGTTTGGTCAATATTTAATATAGCTCCATTCTTTTCAAATCTAAAATTATTGAGATGAAATATTTATTGCCTGGGTATATCTTTCCAGTAATTATTGTTGAAATTATGCAGGGATGGTGCCACACACAGATTATTATGTGTAGTAGGCTTGTGCAATCCAGGTAAACTGCAATCTATTTTGGTGTCCTGGATTTTGGTGGGGGTCCCAATCTAGTCTTTTGCATTCAGGAAGATAGAAATCGGTTTTTGATCTGGGAGGTAAAAATATTCATTTTCTCTCTGGCTCATTGGTGGCAATTGAGGGGGTGGGGGAGACTTCCCACTTCCCATTGTTGTAGACATTGTTTGTCCTTATATCCTTTATTAAAACCTGGATTAAAAGAATCAAAGGTAAGATGCCACTCTTCTGTGATCCTTTCCCTTCTGTCTGCAGAGGAGACCAGGTTTAATGCTCCATTAAAGCCATTTCTACTCTAGTGGAGACAGGAGCTGCAGATACACATGCTCTCTCCCTACAGCAGGCAGTTTTCCAAGGCATTTTAAGGAGATTTCCCAAGTTCCTAGGAAAGGAAGAAGGATTGGCTTGGAGGTATCCTACCTTGGGATTCCTTTTAAAAGCCCTCTCTTCTCTCTTGATTTGGAGGAGCCATTTTACTCCTCATGCTTTTCCTTCTAGTGGCTGCCTCCCTCCCCGCACTTCACGTGTAGCCGAAAGCAGCCAGTTTTTGACAGCTAC
This sequence comes from Anolis apletophallus, assembly GCA_030556195.1. Taxonomy (NCBI): domain Eukaryota; kingdom Metazoa; phylum Chordata; class Lepidosauria; order Squamata; family Anolidae; genus Anolis; species Anolis apletophallus. The sequence continues at coordinate 77,845,117 of JARBWK010000003.1, forward strand.
AGTTCTGTTGCGGCCGGTAAAAAAATGGTGGTGGAGCCCATGCCGTTACAGGCTTCCAAACCAACCGAACAAACCAAACAATCTGAAAGCAACATCCATAATGAATCTGTGAACAAGCCTACTGTATAGCGCATTTGCTGGGATTCCACAGGGAAAATAGAGAAAAGTTTAGTTCTCATTAACATGTATACAAAGTTTTAAAAATCTGGAGAAGAGTGATCAGAAACTATAATTCTGCTTTTTTTTTTCCAAAGGGGAAAGCATAGGGAATGTCAAGAGAGGATTATTTTTTTGCCACCCTTCTTGTCTTTTTTCCATAATAAAACAGTAAAATTCATGTAGAATCATAAATGTTTATATGACTGCTTTTTGCATCCAAAGGGGTCTGCTAATTGTTATTTTACTCCAGTGCTGTGGATTCCATCTATTTGCCCCTTTAACACATCAGGAAAGCAGAATAGTCACATTTTTTAAAAGTTAGATGCCATTAAAAAAGAAAGGAAGGGAGGAACTGTGATAAAAATGTTGACATTTTGATTACGTGAGCAGAGGGAGATGGATGAGGTCATGTCCATAAGGTAGCTTCTTTTTTCCATCTTGCTGGAAAATGACTGACAGCTCCAGGTGTGCTATAGACCTTGCATGTGAGATTATAAGACATTAAAATGAATCACAGCTGAGTTTTGAATGGAAGGCAATTGGTGCTTCTTTTCCATGTGCAGAGGGTTTTTTTAACCTCTGTTGCTTGATGCAATCCTGTGTTTCTATAAGTGTCACTCAATGGCTTGCTTTTGAATTTTCAAGTACAATGGGAACACTCAAGTCAAGAGAGGGGGAGAAAGTTAAAAGAGAAAATCAGTCATTTCCATACTTCATATGCTTGCCCTCCGGCACAATGAGTCAAGCACTGCCACAGAGAACATGACTGGAATAATATTTATGGCTAGGGCCAAAGCAGAAACAAGGGTCAAGAACAAAGATTCTTGGGATGTCACAGGAACAGTTTTGAGTGATGCCATTAGGCTGGTTCTTTGTAAACTCAGGCAAGGGTTGGCAAGCTAACCAGAACTGGTTCAAGGTAAATTGGTAGTGGAAATGGACATGAAGGCATACCAGGTGAAGAGTCCCAGGATTTGGATGAATTCATCTCACTTGGTAATATAGCAACATAAATCTGGAGGAGTGCGGTTTTTGGAACTGGGATACATTAACAAATCTATACCATACCAGAACAGTTTTTTTTTGCTTTCTTTCTCTGTCATGATTGCCCTCTTTGGTGTATATTCTATCTTCTAGCTTTCCTTTCCACTCACATACTTTCATTGCTCTTTGCTTCTTTTTGTGAATTCCCTCCAGAACTCTTATCTTCCCCGCCCCCATTAATGTTTCTCCAGCTTGTTTTCCACACCTTATAATATAATCTTAAATTACTTTTTTCGCTTTCCCATCTTAAGAAGAGCTCAACATAATAATCATCATCATCATCATCAGAGCCGCATTTCCACCTGAATCCTTTTTTTTTTTAACAGACTGCCTCTTCACAGTGGGGAGCAATTATATAGAAGCCGGGTGCAAATTGTTGTGACTTATTTCTGAGCTATGGTCTTTTGAGAATGCTCTCAGTTTTTCATATCTTAATTAAAGTCCTTCCCAAAATGGTGACCAGAACTGATTATTTTTCCTGTGGCTATTTTGAGAAGGACTCCAGTGAAAATTGTGGCATTTGGAGGGACTTCAGAAGTTCTTATGGTTTTCTTTGTGGTAAATACATATAATTTGGGACATTTGAGTGAGCTTCAATGTTTTGCTTTGTATTTTTTAAAAACCATCTCAAAATCATGCAGAATTTATTTGAAAAAGTAAAACTGGAGGGTTGTGTGGCTTTGGGAGGCAAGCAGGACCCAGAAAAAAAGTGAGGTCCTGTATCTTCCTCTGGCTATAGGCTTTTACCTTCCCCAGCCCTGCTCTAGACTCACATGGGAAATCCCTCTGAGTAAATGAGGATATAATTTGTTACTGCAGCTTTGCTCTCCTGTGTATGAAATCTTTGATGTTGTGTGTGCTCACATAGCATCCTCAATATACATTTTTCAGTTCACACAAAAAAACCCATGAAAAACAGACATTTTTTTCCAAAAAGATACAATCTATTTTCAATAAGAATATTGCTTGCATTTTGAGCAAAAGCAGGCTAATTCATTTATTTATACCATTTATCTACTGTAATGGTTTTTACCAACTTTAATTTCAGTTGATGTGGACTAATAATCCCTTCACCCAGATAAACTGGATATGGAAGGAATTTTATTCTGCCATAGCAGTTGTGGAACCATGATTGTGAAAGGCTGTCTTATATCATTGAAGGAAATGCATGCAAGTAAAATACATAGCAATCTATAATATATTAAAAGCTAGAGCTTTGTATAGTTCACTCAAACTTGAGCACCCTTAGATTCCACTGGTTTCAAAGGGCATGCAATATATATTTTAAGCTGAGTTGAATGCAGGAAAGAAAAAAAGCAACTATAACAGACATTGGAGTAGAAACTATGATTGCAACAAATTACTTTTTTTTTCAAGTAACCTCTCCGACTTCAAAAGAGACAATAGTTTGCAGTATTGTCTCTTTTTGTCATCCCCCCTCCACACACCAATATTGCCCCCCCCACACACACACACACACCCCAATAGAACTTCCATTGAGGGATTTCTTCCCAGCACAGAGATTTACTTACTAGAAGTATCAGTCAGTCCTCCTCTTTGTTGATTCGATAATGTATTGGAACTCTGGCTGGCTGCTGATACAGAATGACAAGTCTCTCCCTTATTCTGATGGGGGCTTTCTCATGCTGAGCAGAATTCTGAGAAATGTCATTTAAGGCAGGACCTTTTGAATTCTCTGGCATAGGGCTCTTCACCTTCCTAAACCACATTGCCCAGAATTTTGTGCTTTCTCAATCCCCCCCCCCCCCCCCAGTGAACTCTGCTTTCTCCTTGCTTCTTCCCTCTCCTAATGGTGAGAGGCCATTAATTTAAAGAAGAAAGGTAGCTTTTTTGTTTTGCTTTGCTTCCTTGCACTGAAAATGAAACTGACTTTGGGAGGCTTCCAAGATTTACAACATTCAAACGAAAAAGTATTGGGTAAGTTTCTATTCTTAAGTTTTTGGTGTGAGCCATGCCTGTGTTTCGGACAACACATTGTAAGTACGAATTTAATGAATTTGATACAACTTATGACGACAAATTAAAAATGACACACCCCTATAAAATACATGTCATAGAGCTATTACACAATATTTTTTTACTCTCTTAAATTAAGGGGTTGTCAAAATTTTATTATTCCATGAGAGTAAGTATATTTCCGTCCCCTTTTATGACATACTGTTATCATAACTCCTCTCTTTAGCAATAACTTATTAAAATTACAGTTTATTATTTTTATTCATTCAGTTCCACTCCTTTTCATGGGAATGGAACTGAATGGGAGGGGGAAAATCCTTGAATTTAATGAGTTATTTGCACGGTGTTATAACAAAACTGAACATTGGAAAATTAAGGACTGGAGGAGCTCGGTTTGTGTGATGGGGTAATAAAGACTCCTGCTTTATTTTGGGATGGATTGCAAATGGAATGCCATGGGAAGCACATTCAGTCTCCTGCAATATACTGAAGTCCTAAACTGATAGAGGGACAAAGTACAGTACTATTTACAAGTTCCTTTCTGAAGGGGTTCCACACTATTGAATTATTAATTTTCTTTATTTCTTATTTCTTTCTTTGCTTCTTTTCTCAAATCAAGTAGCATGGATTTGAGCATCTTTGAGAAAGTTGTAGTACTCAGTATTGCCTATAAAATTCTAACTAAAAGTAATGACAGTCTATTCACATACCTTTTTCCAAAACACTAGAAATGTTATCCTACCACTGCCCACCTGCTGTTTATACATTTATTCAGTGTCTACCCACACTTCTCCTACAATGTGTCTACCCACACTTCTACCCCGAATGAGATTCTAAGTGAACAATGGATAGCTATATTGTGTTTTTAAGTGAACAATGGATAGCTATATTGTGTTTTTATGCCACTTCTTCCTGAAAGGGATTTTAAAGCTCTGATTTAGACTGGCATCTCTATGTCTCAGGAATAACGGTATAAAAGCTAGATATCTAGGGTGATCTATTAAACAAGAAGAGAATCATAGCTATTATGCAATTACATAAATTTGGTTGTTATTGTTGTTGTTGATGATGTTCTTGTTGTTCAGGTAATTTCTGACTTATAAAAACCCAATGCCAAACCTCTGGTTTTCTTTCAAGATATGCTAAGAGCAGCCTTTCCATTTCCTTCATCTCAGGTTGAGAGAGAATGACTTGTTCAAATCAGGGCACTATCCTGCATCTGGTTCACATGACAGAAAATATCAAGGTAGTGAAATGGACATGGCATGCACATCCTGAAGGAGAGTTCATTTTTATAAATAGTTTCTTGCCATGCTAGACAGAGGCAAAGAAATTAATAGAGTATTCCTCAAACTTTGATCTATGTCCTTGTCTGGGATGAATGGCACAAATTGATTGTAAGGGGAAGCATAAACACACCACAGGAATTTCATTTCAAATGTTGTCTGTGTCAAAAATATTTAATACTAGCCATCCCCTGCCACATGTTGCTGTGGCCCAGTCTGTGAATATGTGTTTTGTGTGTGTGTGTGTGTGTGTGTGTGTGTGTGTGTATATATGTGTGTGTGTGTGTGTGTGTATTTCTTTGTGTGTGTGTGTGTATTTGGTTTTGCGTATGCGTTGTAATGTGTTTTTTGGCTTTTTATGCCTTTTCTATTGTGTTTTTCAGTGTTTTTATGAGTGATAGTCACTTGTTGGCCTGATAGGGAGTATTGTGTCCAAATTTGGTGTCAATTAGTTCAGTGGATTTTGAGTTATGTTAATCCCACAAATGAACAATAAAATTTTATTTATATAAGATTAAAGGAAAACAGAGGCTGCAACTAAGATATTTCTTCTATTCTTGTGAGAGATATCATCACTTCAGTGTAGTGCTGAAGCTATCTCAAATGTTTCTGCAAACTGGATGCCCTTCCTGATGTTTTGTCTGCAGTTCCCATAATCTCTGACCATTAGCCATGCTGAATGGGGAAGGTGAGAATTGTGGCCATAACCATCTTGAGTGGGTATTTTCTGTGTTCTAGGTTTAGGGAGATCTGTGATCCTTAATTAACTCAAGATTACTCTGGAGTAATTTTAAACTTAGAGGAGAACCAAATACCACTTAACTTAAATGCATTCTGACCAAATACTATATCAGTTTTTCAGAAATATGTGAGGATTTCTTAGGTGACTGAATGACATGAAATGATTATACTTAGCCCATGGTCATAGTCATGTTTTAGTATATTGTCTACTGATATTTGGTAGGTGTATGGAGATAGCTTGATTTAAAGCCACATGAGTATTCCATTGGGAGGAAAGTATCAAAGCCATACCATGTAAACTCACTTGTGGAACATAGGTGTACATTGTGATCTGATACTGATATAACCTGTATTTAATATGTGTTTTATGATTTGAAATGAAAAGTCAGGAGAAGCTATTCTATCATACTGGAATAGTCTGTAGATCAGAATTAACAATATGAATTATGAAAAGTAACACACTAAAGTTAGATTATTATTTTACAAAATAGTCACCTTCGGGCTGAAAAGGGAGGGATAAAAGTGTGGTAAATAAATATTATTCATCATTTATCATTTTAATACTGTTTAGTTATGCTAGAATGTATAGGCATGGGTGTCTGTGTATGAGAATGATATAATACCACACAACTTGACCCTATGCATATGTACTCAGAAATATTTTGACTAAAATGTTTTTCCATGTAATAGAGTGATTTTTGGTTGAGTGTCCCTGTTAAGAATTATGCTGTCAAACAATATAAATTTGTTGAATGCAATTTTTTTTCATTTGCTTTATAAAGTGCTATGGGATGGCACTATCTCTGTTTTGCATTCCACCTCATATTATATTGAACTGTGTAACTTCATATTAAATGAAAATATGCAAATTTAACAAATGGATTTTGGCAGTACTTGCAGCTGTATGCTTCTGGTATATTAAATTACTTGTTGGTAATCTAAGAACATTGGACATAGTAATACAATCCATAAATGATTAGTTTAACCTGCAAAACCTCATTAATAAAACACAGTAAGAAGCTCTCCAGTATTTTAAATAACTAAATGAAAGTTTCTAAGAGCTCTGATGAAGTTGCAAGAATAGTAATTTCAGACCTTGTTAAACTTTTCAAATATCTTGAAGCTAACCTGATGCTATAGAAATAAATTTTCACCTAGCTTCTTCGAAATAGCAAATATGAAATATGTACGTGTCTGGAAATTAATTTTTCTGTATGTCAAAATAATGTCTGGATCAGCACATCACTCTCCACTAAGAGGGACCTAACTGAATATTTTAAACCCTCAGCAGGCATGTGTACTTTGCCGAGCAAAGCACTTTCATTTCATTAGAGTTGGTTGCAATGAAGTGATTCTCAGAAAAGGCATTCTGGGACTGTAAGTACAAGTGAAACTGCTTCCAACTTCTCCTCAATCATCAAATCATCAAAAATCAATCATCAAAAAATCAAAGAAAACTTATTTAAAAATTTAGTAATCTGACTTTTTCTAGTTGAAAAAATGAGGATCTTTTAAAAGAAAGAAAACATGAATAATTAGAAGAAAAACTTAAGAAAGGATCAAATCAAATCAAACACTTTCAATACGATTGTTGTCAATGGGAGTATTATGTATGTATGTCCAATGGTGCAACCAATGTGAGTTTTTCAGAAGGAAGCTCAGGACTGATCTTCACCAAAGATGGCATACATAGGAGGAAATATTGTTACAAAAATTGTTTCTCCTTTCTTTTCCTCCCCAAATACTTTATCCTGCTTTTACCCCAAAAAGATTACCCTTTTAACCTGCATTGGATCTGTATTGTCCTTGAATATTAAGTTTTTTCATCCTCCAGGAATTGTGTGATAGTCTGGTGTATTTTTGTACTTTTTTGCATCACAGAATATGAGGGGGTGATGGTAAATCACACTATCCACTAAAGAGAAAAGTTACAGTTAAGCCTATCCCATATATTATGAACCTACAACATGCTCACCTTCCATCTTTACTATTCTTGTGACTCTGCACCCAGGCTAAGTGTAATATATTATTTATACTTAGCCTAAATCCCTTTTATGTTCATATCTGAAGCTTAAATGTCTCCTTTTTGAAATTAACTGGGCTTAGAAGTGCTGAACATTGAGAGGACTGGACGAACAGGATGTTTGAGTCAATTGCATTTTAACAGGGGCTATTCTGATCTCTTTCTTTGATTAAACTTGATCGCCTGACTCTAGTCATCAAGTTAAAAAAATGTGAAGCAACCTTGCACATTACAACACAGAGAGACTAATTCACATTTGCAAAAGTAAAAACTCCCATAAAAGCTCAAGGACACAATTAGAGCTATGAGCAAACCAAAGGCTACACAAGGCCAAAGTACTGAAGCTCTAGACAAATAGCAAGGGATCACAGAAAAAGAGATCACCAGATAGGGTGTGAATAGAAGGAAATACTTATTTATATATATTTATTTCCTCCTCCCTTCTTTTCCATACAATGGATAATCTGTTTTATATTAAAAATAGGAAGAGGTTCATGAAAAATCCACCTGGTACATATACAGTTCAGTGTAAAACCACAGCAATACTTACTTGTAAATGTGATCGACATTTGTGGATGGGGTGAGCTGAAATGCTAATGTGACAAAACCATACACCTAGGAAGGAGGGGGATACAGCAGGAGGCTAGATTAGAAAGTGTCCTTAATTTTATAATAACTCCAAAAGCTTGTAGAAATCCGGGGGGCGTTGCTATGTTGCACTTTACTGTATGCCTTCAAGTCAACTAGGCTTTAAGGTGGCTTTCTCCTGGCACTTCCTTGGCAATATTTTTTTAACATGGATCTTCCTCTGAAGGTGAAAGGCTGTTACTTGTCCAAGGTCACCCAGTGGTTTCTATGAGTCAGTAAGGATCTGAACCCTGATCTCTCAGACTCATGGTCCACAAGTCAAACTACTGCACCACACTGCCTCTCTAACTAAACTGATGGTGAATCCATATGTCCATAGGAGAGACAAATGGGGATTTCTTCTCTGCATTCCAAACCCTATTTTCCCATACATATACTTCTTTGTGCATGTTTCTCCAAGATAGCAATCCTACCTCTGAAATCCATTGACTGGAAAAGGCTAGAATGGCTGAAGAGGTGCCTCTGTACTAGCATGTACTGGAGACCTCCATCTTATCTGTCGAACACTCGAGAAGGGCTTTCTACACTGATGCTGATCTGGAGTGGGGTTCTCTAGTTCAGCACCACAGGAATCTCCATGGACAGCTGCTGAGCCAGTATGCTGGTTGGCGGGTGTCCACCCTTTGTGGCATCAAGCCAGTTGAGTGTCTGGAGTTTGCACAGCCCAGCAGCACTGAACCAATTTGATACTGCTGGACTGCCACCTTGACTGCTTTTCTCATGTCCTCGGTTTAGCAGAAATCACCAGGTGCAAAATTTCTAGTGGTCTTCACTTGTCAAATCTACTGATGCTGGTCGGAATGCTAGATTGATGCACCTTCTTTGATTACACTGTCACTCTGGCCAGATCACCCAATGGGTGTTTGTGGCTGGGTGGGGATTGAATTCCACCCTCCAGTATCCTTGTCCAACCAACAAACTAATACAACAGCATGCATAGTGTGCAACCATGGGTATAAGTGGAATTACATCCCTATCAGATTCTGACTTCTGTTGAAATTACTCACTCCCAACACATACTTCAAGTTAGGAAACCAAAGGACGCCACATGTTGAATAAACGTTTAATCCTGAAGGAGAGACCACCCAGCTGGAATCCTCTTAGACAGGGGATAAAGAGAATGCATAATGTTGTGTCAAGCTCATTTCATTAAGTTAAACTGTTCAATTACCGATGTTATGTGCCCATTAAGAAAAAAAAATCTGGCAGTGGTAATGAGCATTATTGTGAGTGGCTTTTCATCCCAGACTTCAAATGCCTAATTATATGTGATAGTGCAGTTAGAACCAACCCATGAAAAGCTAGTCGTAGTAATAGCCACCACTATCCACTTCTGCCTGAAAATCAGATTGGGGGCCACGGGTAATTCCTGTATTAAAATGGTTTGAGCAATGTTTGCCAAATTTTCTCCTCAAGACACCTAGCTGATCATCTCAATGTGTCCTTCTTAAACAACGTCAAAGACAAGAGAGAGTTAATCAGTTAGTATTCAATTGGTGCAAAATACAAATTCACTTGTTTAGTAGTACTTAAGGGGCTGAGTATGCTGGTCACTTAAATGCAATATTCAATATGAAGCTGATGAGGCATGTCTGCTCAGTGTAATTGGTTTGCAACTCTATATGTTGCTTTCTGGATGGTACTTAATAAGAAATAAGATTTTTCATTTCATGCTCTTTACTGCTCTAACAGTCTACTTGCTTTCTTGTCAAAGCATAGATTCATGGAATGTTAGGTTTCGAAGGGGCCATCAGTCCTAACTCTTGCCAAGAGTACTCCTGATAGATGCCCATCCTACCTCTGTTTAAATATTTTCAAAGAAGAAATGCTCATCACCCTCCAAAACAGTCTATTCCATCATCAAACAGTAATTTATCTCCAGTTTTCTTGTAATTTGAATTTATAGGTTTGTGTTCTAGTCTCTGATGCAGCATGCATGATCCCAGAAGATGTCCCCACAGCCCATCCTGCCTCCCTGGCCTCAGGCAGCTCCAGGGAGATGGGGTGGCAGTGACACCCTTCCCTCCATTTCTCACTCCTTGTTTAGCCCTTAAAAAGAGAGAAAAGGCCTTACTGAGGCTGAAGCCTTGTTGAGCTCCCTGTAGCTTGAAAATTAAATTCGGAGGGAAAGTTTAAAATGCCAATTCCTTTTGCATTTTAGGCTATCTGAAAGGGCCCCCAGTCGTCTCTTCTCCAAGGCCCCTTATACACTGCCATATAATCCAGATTATCAAAGCAGACAATCCACATTATCATCTTTGAATGGAATTAGATGAGTCTACACTACTTTATAATCCAGTTCAAAGCGGATAATCTGGATTTTATCTGACAGTGTAGAAGGGGCCTTGGAGAAGAAAAGACTGGGAGTCCTTCAAGACAGCCTAAAACATGAGAGGAATCAGCATTTAAAATTTCTTTACAAAATTGTCATATTCAGATCTTTAATCATCTTGGTTGCCATTCTTTGGAAATGTTCCTCCTTGAACTGTAGTTCCCACAACTTAATACAGTATTTCAGGTGGAGTCTGATCAAAACAGAATAACATGACACTATACTTCCCCGAACACTACACTCTTACTGGTTGAGCTTAGAATTGAAAAGATTTGGGGCTGCTTCATCACACTGTGGACTCATTTCACCTGTGGTCTAAGTTACCTAGATTTTTTTCACATGCACTACCTTCAAGCAAGTTCTCACTCATGTATTTGTGTGCATTTCATTTTTCCTTCTTTCCTTACATTTGTCCCTGTTTTGCTAGTTTTGATTGAGCTTATAAGGAGTAATAAGACAATGGGAACAGATTATGGACCTGATTACATCTGAGCCAGGAGAGAGTATATCCTTCTTCTGTCCATACTATCCATACTTTGTATGCAGACAGAATGCACTCTATAGCCCATCACATCCATTTATTTTCTCACTATACCTTTTAAAAGTAATGTGCTTCAACCCGTCACACTGCAGATATATTTTCCTTCTCGTTCCTTTCCTTCCTTCTCCCTCCTCCCCATTTCCCTTTACCTAATTTCATATGGGAAACGCAGGTGTCTTGAACTGTACACAACAGGAGATGTCTGAGAACTAAGATGTTATTAGATATAATAAGATAAACAACACGCTATGTTTTGAGAACAGAATTGTAGTTGTCAGGGCCGTAGCCAGGATTTTGATTCGGGGGTGGGGAGCTGAGTTTGGTTCGGGGGGGCTGAGACTGGGTGGAAGAGGGTCTATCCTAGCAAACCTTTTGTATTGTTATCCCAATAACCCCATTAGTGTGGGATATAATGAGCATGGTGATCAGATCATGATATGAATAAACATAACAGTTTAAATAATGTACCAGTAAGGCCTTTTCGCGGACCACCCTGAGCATTTATACAACTACATGCCTGGTAGTTGTATAAATAAGAAATGATTAATGGGTGTGTTTTTCACATCATGGTTCAACCCAGATCAGTGACATAGCAATGACACACTGGTGACAACGCTGTGACTTCAACCAATATAATCTTAGTAAAGAGGTGGAGTTAACATGCCATATTTTTCACTATAAGATGTATGACTGTCTCTCTTTATGTGCAACCATGTAGCCTTTACTTTTGTATTGCATGTGGCTTTTTATAGCTGTCATGTAGAAGTTGTGTTTTGTTCCTGTATTATGGATATTCTGTATTTTTACTCTTTAGTAGGAAAAGTGTGTCAAAAACAGAGTGAGTATGTGTTGAGGTCCTATATAGTCATAGAAGAAAAACTGGGAAGACAAATCTAGATATGTGTCTGTATGTTTATTATCCAACAATCTATGCCTTTTCTATTTCTAATACTGTTGTTATAAGCCTCTGTCACTGAAAAATGATCTGTGGGTCTGTGCCTCACCTTTGATTAATAAAAACAAAGAAATGATCCAAGCTTGTCTTCCTAGAATCAAAATGGAAAAATGCTTATTAAAAGCTTACCTTTGTTTTGCATAAGTCTGGTATCCTAAAAGTGAAGACAATGATAGGAGGAGTAATAGATTTCTATAGATACTAAAAAGACCAGCATATATATTGAAGAACAAATTAAGTTCACTATCCATGGAGCCCAAAATGACTAAATTGATGATATTATAGTATGAATATATCATGAGGTATCATGACTCATTAGAAAAGACTTGCTAAAATGGAGCACAGCAGGGGGGAAAAAGCAGGTGGACTGATTCAGCCCCTGAAGTAACTGAGAATCTGTCAATAACAGAATGTCTTGCACATCTCGCTCTCAGAGAGTCATTATAAGTCAAAGTTTACTTGGTAGAATTTTACAAATATCATGAAAATGATAATGCCACTGTGTCAGCTTTGTGGAGGCGGTTCCAGACAGCTGTTTAATGCGAGTGCAATTGAGTTTTAAAAATGCAATTGCACTTTCATTGAAGTCTGCACAGCATCTTTTCTGGAGGTTGGGGTGTCCAGATGTCCACACGAGCTTTCTAGTAGGACACTGGGAGACAAAAGAAAACCCAGTTTAAAAGCCCTTTTAAAAGTAAAATAATTTACCGGGCCTCCATTTCCTCTTCTTCAGCCCTCTCCTCGATCGTACCAATGACGCACCTGGAAAAGGGGAGGGGGCCAGGAGTGATCCCCCCCTCTTTTTTTCCAGGCCTGTCATTGGTACGAATTGGTACAGGAAAGGGCCAAAGAAGGGGAAATGGAAGCCTGGTGAGTTATTTTGATTTTTAAAAGGTTTTTAAAGGGTTTTTGGGAGAAGATGGGGGCTGTCTTCGGTTTCTTGGGTTCCAGTAGCCCAAAAATCCTGAGACAGCTGTGTGGAATGGGACTGGAAGTTGTTTGAGACAATCCCTGGGCCCAATCCACACAGCCACCAAATCTGGAAAGACATTGTTCTTTTGAGAGACCCACATTTTTCCAACTGACAAATTACCTCAGGACAAAGCAGGGTTTTCCTGCTTTGTCTCAAAACCATTCTCGTTAACCTGAGGCATTGTCTGGAGACCCCTCTTAAAGAAGCGGGAGCTCCCACTTCTAATGGGCTGTCTGGATGTGCCTTGGGAGGAACTTTCACAATGAGTGAAGGATGCTTACTAGAGTTAAATTTTAGTAAGAGGTCTAAATTGGTAGACATGTTTTTTCAGAATTTCTTCAGTCATACTGGCTGATAGACACTTTTTCTCTGCACCATGCAGCTCCCTTCTGTTTGATGGTATTACCAACCACTAAGATTGGGAGCTGATATGGGTCAATTGTGTTGGTTAGTATGAAGCTAATTTCTAGGGTAACAAAATATAAAACACATTAAGTCCCCATGTTTTTAGAGAAAAGTTTTGTGGATTCACTTTAAGGCAGAAGTTTCATACTCCAATGACTTTCATTCAGCAAGTGTTCTTATAACTGATCCATCTTTTTTCACATTACAGTGATACCGTAGCAAAAATCCTAAGCAGATATCAGAAAGCATCACACTGGCATTTCCGTTATTGGCCACATTATTTTTAATGGTACATTTATGCTAATGAAAATTTATTCTTAAAAGTCTTTTAAACTGTCAAGCTGCTGTCATGCTCCAAAGCCAAAAAGTGCATCAGATGCTAAACACAACTAATTATTCCATAAAAACAGAGCTGTTGTCAAAAGGTTATATTTTTAAGGCATCAAAAATAGGGACTCCATGTACGTTTGATCTTTAAAGTCTGCACAAACAAAAACTAATTAATACTGAGCAGATTACAAACACCTCTCTGCATGGATGATGGGTCAGACAGGGTTTGCAATACAGTACAAGTGAACACAGCATGGGCAAAATGTGTTTTTGTTGTTAACTGCTGTCAAGTCAACTTTGACCCTATGAATGAGAGACTTCCAAGTCACTAGATCAACAGCCTTGCTTAGGCCTTGTAGACTTAAGGCCATGGCTTCCTTGATTGAATCTATCAATCTGGAAGGTGGAGTTTCGCTTTTCCTACTGCCTTCTATCTTTCCAAGCATTATTGCCTTTTCCAAGGAGTCATGCCTTCTTGTGATATGTAAAAAGCATGATCGTCTCATGTTAGGGAGAATATATTCATCTTTTTCTCAATCCACATTTTGTGACAATGGATAGATGGAAGCTTTCACAATCAATAAAACAATACACGAAAGCCCTCTGTCTCAGATCTGAGATGAGGCACAACGTTGAGCTAAAACATCAAAATGAGTTTCAAATTTATTTATTTTAGTTAAAAACATCAAAATTAGAGTTTCAAATCAGTAGCTACTTTATTTTGTTGATGGATTTTCACTGGTTGTGGGGGTCGGGATGAGGGTTTTAACCCTCCTTTCCTACAACTAGTGGGCCACTGTGTGACACAGAATGCTGGACTAGATGGGCTGACCCGATTCAGCATGGCTCTTCTTATGTTCTTATGTTCTTAACAAAACTCAGGCAACAAAAGGCAACAATTTGATGCCAAATAAACAATCGATAAAAAAACAACAATACATCTTAAATACATTAAGATAGATTAAAAACCAATTAAATATCAATGGCTAAAACACATAATTTGAGTTTTGTGTTTTAGTCATTGAAAATGTGTGGCTGCTGTTTTGTTTCCTGGTCATGAGCAGTAGTTTGAGCTAACCCCTAACATATTGTTCTTGTTGCTGTTATGAGCCTTCAAGTCATTTCCAACTTATAGTGACTATAAAGCAACTCTATCACAGGGTTTTCTTGATAAAGTATGGCATTGTCACTTTCTCAGGCTGAGAGAGTGTGACCTTTCCAAGGTCACCCTGTGGTTTTCTATGACTGAGCAGGGATTCAAACTTTTGTGTTCAGAGTCATAGCACAGCACCATGCTGGCTTTTGCTTAATCCTATGAAATGCAATAAAGTTTATAACATTATATTTGGTTTGGCCTCTAGCTTTCTAGCTTAAATGTTTTCAAATATGAAATGAAAATAAAGTTTTGCAAAAGGGATCTAAAAAACTATGTGAGATTTAAATTTTCTTGCAGAAATTTTACACAAATGTTTTGCACTCCTTCTGTGAGATGATTGCTTGCATAGTAAGTAAACAATGTCCATAAACATTCCTGTAAATTGCTTAAATATGGTTGTATGCAGAAATGAGCATCTGTTCCCTGTCTCTCTTCCCAGATTGTTCACTAGTCTTATTACAACATTCTTCAAAATGTCTCAGGTGTTCATGGATAACGTTGCCTCCATCTTTTTTTTTTGTTTGAGAGATATGTGATAGCAATTCTACATTTATGTTTAAAGGAAGCAATTGACATAAGTGAAATGCCTGAGTAAATCCAACAGAGATATTTAAGTAAAAAATAATCAAAACCCAGACTCTGATTTTAAGTTTGGATTTTGGGAGCACTTATAATCTTCATTTACAACATCAGAGACATCGAAAGAGACAAACATCTGCTTAGCAGTTCGCAAGACCATCTCCAAGATATTACAGTTTAAATTTCAAAGCATGGAAGACTGTAAAAGTGGATCCCAAGTGTATTGTGATAAATTGAAATATTGGCATTTCTTATACAACCTTTGCACTGTATATAAAAATGTTAATAATAATTTTATTTTTATATCCCATCTCCATATTCCCGAAAGAACTTGGGGTAGCTTACATGGGAACCAAGCCCAATATAAATAAAGTTACAAAATAACACAATTAAAAACATATAACGATCAAATACATTAAAACAATAAAACCAATAAAATCTAAGTCATCATAAAACATAACCAAGCAGCAAGCACACAATAGCCAAGAAAAGCGGGCATGTGCAGATTTGGGACTAGTAGGGGCTGGGAATAAAGTACTGGAGATCCTACTAAAAGATGAGGTCTAGGCAGACTTGATGAGTAGTTGAAC
The DNA here is from genome assembly GCA_030556195.1 of Anolis apletophallus. Taxonomy (NCBI): domain Eukaryota; kingdom Metazoa; phylum Chordata; class Lepidosauria; order Squamata; family Anolidae; genus Anolis; species Anolis apletophallus. Next base: position 77,860,856 of record JARBWK010000003.1, read on the forward strand.
CATTATTCAAAGGCACATTAGAACATCCAAGTCTTCAGGTCTTTTCAAAAGGTGGACAAGGTGGGGGCTAATCTAATCTCTGTGGGGAGAGAGTTCCAGATCTGGGGGGCTACCAGCGAGAAGGCCTTTTCTCTCATCCCCACCAACTGAGCTTGTGATGGAGGTGGAAGTGAGAGAAGGGCCTTTCCGGCAGATTTTAGCACTCGCACCAGTTCATAGAAGGAGATACAGTCATGAAAATAAGCATGACCTGAACTGTTTAGGACTTTATAAGTAATTCCCTGAACTTTGAATTGGGTCTGGAAACTTTTTGGCAGCCAGTGGAGCTGCTTTAGTAGAGGTGTCATCTGCTCCCTGTAACTAGATTCTGTTAATAACCTGGCTGCCGACCTTTACACAAATTGCAATTTCTGGGCTGTCTTCAAAGGCAGTCCCACGTAGAGTGCATTGCAGTAATCCAATCTAGATGTAACCAAGGCATGGACCACTGTGGCTAAGTCAGGTTTCTCAAGGTATGGTCACAGTTGGCACATAAGTTTTAACCGTGCAAAGGCCCTCCCGGCCACCACCAACACCTGAGCATCAAGCATCATATAGCTGATTATATTCTTTTCCTTAATATATACATCTTTATCCTTATTGGTTAGTAGGCATGTTTGATTTAAAAATGGTTCAAAACTCATTTCGGCTGTACCAATGGTGGTTCAATTCTAAAGTCAATTCTGATTTTCACAGAAAAAAATGTTCAAAACTTTTCGAAACTTCTGAGACTTCCGAATCCTTCCTTAATGGTTTGAAATTGTTACTTCCTGTTTCATTGGGTGCTCTTTACTTTGAAATTAGTTGTTTTATTCCAGAAAAAGGGGGGAAGCAAAGGGAGGAAATTCATCCACTTGGTTTCAAAACGCTTCCCAGGCTCACGAGGGGAGACGAGAGGGAGGAAAGTCATCTACTGGGTTTTAAAACACTTCCCAGGCTCATGAGGGGAGATGAGATGGAGGAAAGTCATCCATTGGGTTTCAAAATGCTTCCCAGGCTCATGAGGGGAGATGAGATGGAGGAAAGTAATCCATTGGGTTTTAAAAAGCTTCCCAGGCTTCAACCAAGCCCAGGGACCAGAAGTGTCCCTTTCCAAATCACTCACTACTTTGTAACAGAAATAGTGGAAAAAGCTTCGGAAGGGCAAAGGGACTTCCGGTTTCCTTAAAAACTTCAAAATTGCTTCAAAAAGCAAATCTTTCCAAATTTATTCCGAATTACAAAGATTCCAACCGAACCTAACCATGCCTATTGGTTAGATATTGCATTACAAAATCTGAAATGTGAATACTGAAGAAAAATGTGTTTTGACTTGCATGTTGGTTTGAAATAGATACTCTCATATTTAAATTTGAATCTCATGATTTTCTTATCCTTAGTTCCTATAAGAAACCAATTAAGGGAGGCTCTATGTATCATTGGCTCATTGTTTTACTCACGTATAACACATTCTTGTTCTTCAGCAAACAGCCAGTTATACTGGATATGCTGGCAAAGCAAATTCAGAATCATAAAATCTCTAATCTTAACACTTTGGTAAAGAATTTGAAAGATATTAATTTCAGGTACTGATAACCTAAGGAAATGTAAATAAGAAAGATTAAAAGATTTCAATTCTTGAATGGCAGCTTACAGCGTATAAATAATTCTGTGCCCAATTTATGCATTTGTTTTAAATTAAAAGAACAGCCTAGTTTTCCAATACATGAACATATTCATTATGGTGTATAGTAGTCTTCCAATTTGCCTTGAGCTACAACAGCAGATTCAGCATGCAGGGGAACTCATGGAGAAATAATATAACTCCTGGTCAAATGTAGGTGGGCTCAAGTCATTTGTGAAATGCCACAAACAATGAGCTTGAAATTACTCCATGTGAGTTCATTTGGCAAATTCATATTAGGATTGCTGTGAGAGCTGTGCATGCCAGCAAAAAACAAAACTATAGTGCCTTGTCTCCATTTCACATACGGAAGCCAGTTGGATTGACAGATTATTTGTGCTACTAATCATTCAGAGTCTTCTGCAATGTTTGGGCCAAATGCAACATATGTGGTATACACAACTCTGGTCCCATCAGTACTCTATATAATGCAGTTCAATGCAGTTAAACTGCATTATGAAACTGCCTTATCTTTTGCTTACTTCGGCAATCCCTCCTTGTCCAAGTATGATGGACTTCCAAGTGCAATGTCTTGGCGGTGGATATGTAGGTGACTGTAGAGCCCTATTCTTGACCTGCATGCTCTTCCACAGTGAGGACATCGGATTCCAAGTGGAAAGTGGTCTCTGTTAGGGTTGACGTGGCGTGCTTTCCTCTTGACATGTTTCTCCTTTTGCCCTCCATTCAAATTCAAGAGTACTGCTGGTCACAGCTAACCTCCAATTAGAGTGCTCAAGGGCCAGGGCTTCCTAGTTCTTGGTGTCTATGCCACAGGTTTAAGCTCATCTTTAAATTTCTTTTCTTGTCCATCCAGCATTCCTTTTTCCATTCTTGAGTTGGGAATATAGTAACAGCTTTGGGGGATGGTGATCGGGCATTTGGACAATGTGGCCAGTCCAGCGGAGTTGATGGTGTAGGAGCTTCAGTGCTAGTGGTATTTGCTTCTTCCCAGTCCTCAAACATTCTCTGCTTCATTTGGAAAATGCTGCACTCACAGAGCTCAGGTGCTGTTTTATTTCAGTGTCAATGTTGACTTTTGTGGAGAGGTGGCTGTTAAGGTAGCAGAAATGGTCAATATTTATTAATACTACAGCATTATGCTGTATTTTTGACACTGCAGAAGGATTGGTTGTTGACTGCTGGTAGTTCACTTTGGTTTTCTTGATGTTCAATGAGAGGCCAAGTTTATTGTATGCTTCTGCAAAAGGGTTTAGAGTGACTTCTAGGTCTTCTTCTGAATGCGGACAGACAACGTTATCATCAGCATATTGGAGTTTTTGAACAGATGTTGTTGTGGCCTTGGTTTTGGCTTTCATCTGCTGAGGTTAAATAGCTCTGTCCAACAGATACCTTATTCTTCTTCTTGGCTTTTCTTCATGAAGGAAGATTCAGGAAGGACTCATCCCACGCTTTCTACAAGCGCATTGATGATTCGGAGGTTGGATGTGTCCTTCAAGCCTGTGCAATTGACTCTTCTGGTGGAGCGCAGCGTGCACAGAACTGGCCTCACCCTTTAAACCAAAGGTTCATCTTCCGGGGCCTAGCAAGCTGGGACAGTGGCAGCTAGGTCCTCAGGTCGTAGGTTTGGTTCTAGTTTCCTTCTCTTAGATGGTTGACCTTACAGGGTTAAACAAACACCATCTGCCCGGGTTTCAAATCAGAGTTTTCCTTCTCTTTGGATGGTTGCCAAAAGGCTAGAGAGCCCATCCTGCCCATTGGTGCTCTTTGTCAGACCCTTCGGTTGTGACCTGTCTGGCATGGGAGGCCCTACCGGTGGCTATTATGCCACCGCCAGCATCGCTCACAACTTCATTAGGGTATGCAAGCCTCTCCCCCACAACGAGGGGGCGCCAATTGCCTTATATTGCATTGTTAATGGGGCCTCTGTCTTCAGTGAAAGGAGAACAGCCACAGGTGGTAGCAAAATCTGCTACCAGGTATGCCTTAAGAATAAATGAATGAACTCATAAATGTTCTTAGTGTATATGCCATTATTCTTGTCATTTTGGCAAAAATAATATGTCATGCACCCTGAACTCCAAATCCTGAATCCACACGGAACTCTCTTAAAAAGGGGAATTTTATTGACATTACATTTCAGAAGTGTTAAATCAATTACCCTTGCCCCAGAGCTGACCTTTTCTACAGTGTCGTTTCCTGCTTGTAGTGCATTGCTTTTGAAAAGTACTTTCAGCACCTTTCACTTCAATGTCCATTATGATCAAAATATAATACAAGAAAATAACTAGGCATCAGTCCTAGCTTGTACAAACTGAAAAACTGTGCCACTGTAACATGCTGCTATGTTATTCCTGAATATATTGTTCAGTCCATTTCTACTGAATGAACTAGTTTGACACCTGCTGATGAATCCATGGCAACAAGGGTATTTGTGCAGAGGCCTCAGGGTATAAATATTTATTTAATCCAGAAAAGTGAGAGATATTTGTTATTTGACTCCTGGGAAAATAATTGAATTACTATTGGCTTCAGTAGCATCCTTTCTTCTTAAGAAATTATATTATCCAAAGCCTTTTTTTCAACATGAAATTGAATGAATGCCATTCACTTCACACTTTTCAGCTAAAGATTCTTAAACAGGAAAAATATTATAAACTAATAATGCAAATAAAATAATATATCTAGAAGAAAACAGCAGAAAGACGGGAAAATCCACTTCTGCCATTAAAATGATACAAAACCAATAAGTAAGATTGAAGCAATACTAATAATAAAAATCTGCCTTTACCATTTATCTAGCAAAGGCAAACTTTCCAATCCAGAGTTCTGGTTCCAAAGCTAAGGAGAAAGGTCTTGCTTTTCTGTATCTAAAAGACCAAAAGGTAATTAGGGCCTACCAATAAATCTTCAAGATGTTGTATCCTCCCTCGAGATGCATGGAGAGGCAAATAATAAGTTTAGTAGTAGTAGTAGTAGTAGTAGTATTCACTGCAAAAACTTAACAAAGGCCCCATCTACACTACCATGTAATGCAATTTGAAACTCGAACTGTGTACACTCATATAATAGTTTCATGCAGTTAAACGGCATTACATGAGTGTACATTGACTATAATCTGTATTAAATGGCAGTATAGATGGATCCAGAGAGCTAAATACACATAGAAGAAGGTCAGAAGGAAGAATAGAAAAACAATGTAATAGGAAGGAAGAACAGAATTATATATGAATGTCTCCAATCCAAGGGACAGGAAGTCACTAAATTGTGAGGTGTGGAAGGAGAGTATAACCAAATATGAATCTTGTATAGATGTTGGGAAATATTGCATTGGTTCATACATACACATGTGTATAGATTTGTTTCACTGTTGTTTTTTTATGAATATGTAAATTGAAAATAAAAAAGCATATTGATCTAAAAGAAGGTGGTAGTGATTGCTGCACTTTGAGACAGATTCAGTAGCCGCTCTCAAGAGAAGTGAATGCACTACAATTATTGGTGACCATCCTTGAAATAACAAGCCAGTCACAAACATTTGGGGTTGAACAAACGCCACTTTATTTGACCTAAAATCCTATTTGATGTCAGCTACACCTGAATGAAAAGAGGACAAGGGAGCTATAACAAGTAAAGTCATTTTCCAACGCAGCTTACAATTATAAAGTTTGCTACAAAAAGAATAATATGATCTAGCTTTTTTGTGTGTGTCAGGAGTGACTTGAGAAACTGCAAGTTGCTTCTGGTGTGAGAGAATTGGCCATCTGCAAGGACATTGCCCAGGGGACACCTGGATGTTTTACCATCCTGTGGGAGACTTTTATCATGTCCCCACATGAGAAGCTGGAGCTGACAAACAGGAGCTCATCCCGCTCCCCAGTTTCAAACAGCCAACCTTTTGGTCAGCAGTCCTTCTGGCACAAGAGTTTAATGCATTATGCCACTGGGAGCTTCATGTGATCTGCCTGAGGCCAGGTGTCAACACCTGATACTGGCGGGCAACCCAATGCTATAGGTTGTTTTCTCCATCTGATTTTTATCTGGAAGGAGAATCCTGGGTCCTTCCTCCCAAGTCTTTAGGCCAGTGGTTTTCAACCTGTGGGTCTCCAGGTGTTTTGGCCTACAACTCCCAGAAATTCCAGCCAGTTTACTTGCTGTTAGGATTTCTGGGAATGGAAGGCCAAAACATCTGGGGACCCACAGATTGAGAACCACTGCTTTAGGCTATCCTCAAGGGCAGGCTCTTTCACAGTCCTCAAAGTTGTTGGGAGAGATGAATACACTTATCATGGTAGATGATAAGTCAATTTGACTGCTACACTCTGAGGTAATTTCTGAATAGGAACGCAATAGGGAACGCACTGCAATTATCCCGATGAGACATTACATTGGGATATATAACAAATGGGCATGGAAAGTATTCACAGAATGTATCATCCCCAATGTGAGAAGCTTCCTACCGAGGGGGAAAGTGAGAGAAATCTCCATAGGTTTTCATTGACCATGTTAATAATAATAATAATAATAATAATTTTATACACCACCACCATCTCCCCAAGGGGACTTGGGGCAGCTAACACGAGCCAAAGTCCAACAATTACAACAAGGCAAAAAGAGTACAAACATACAATAATACATCAAATAAAATATAATAAAATATAACAAAACAAATAATACAAAATAAACACAAGGTATAAAATAAAATAACAAAAAAATTGAGCAGAGTGGGCAGGGCCAAGACAAATGCATTTTCCCTCCAAAATCAAGTTTTATGCAAATAAATAAATAAATAAAATTTCATGTAAATTCTCTCCACAAAATATTGATGTTTCTCTTTATAAAGTAAAGCATACCCAGCAACAAGCACAGGGTTGTGTGCTTAATGGGAAAAGACTCAAATAACCCATCCAGTCTCTTTGGGATTTCCAAGTGAGAATTTGTATTCCTAGTTCTGTTGAAAGTTCTTCAATGAAGAAGAATTGTGTTGAGGGTGAATATGGGCCACTGACATTTCTGGATGTCTGGGAGACTGGAATTGTAATCTCAGTTCAGTCAAGAACAACCTGCATTAACTGTAACCAAGTCATTTTCTGTTAACTTTCTGTTAACTTCAAGTACCTTAAGACATTTTTTGCAAGGGCAAAACGAATTTGGATGAAGTCTGAATTTAAAGTTTCTGCAAATATCACTCAAAATGTTCCCGGTGCTGGAACTGGCAATATGATTTTAATCAATTTGCTCTTACACCTGTCACCCGTTATACAACTTGCAAATATTACCTCTTCCACCAAAAGATAAAGCAAAGCCACAGCTTCAGATGGCTGGGGAAGCATTTAGAACAGTGCATAAGTTTGAATTGTGAACTCCAAAGGGAAAGGGGGAATTAAAGGAAAAAAGCATTCCACCAGCAGAAACCCTGACAAGATCAACATATTTTCAGGGAAATGAAAGGAAGCATTCTGTTTTCAGAAGTGCATCTCAAGATCTAAGCCACAGCACAGTATGAACAAGAGTACTGGACTAAAATGGAGTGCATTTCAACGTGTGATTAACCTGAGGACTGCTTTCTGTGATGATGCAAAAACAAAAAAATAAAAAATCCCCCAAAAAACCCAAACAAACAAAGCTTACCTGAGCTCGATCCGTTTTGATTGAAGATCTAAGGCTTTACAAATAAATAGCTGCCATAGCTTATGTATTTATATTTGGTCACTTTTCTGACTTACTATGTATGTTATCAAGGTGAAGGACATTTGAATTTTTGGCTTTGAGACAAACTTTGAAAAACTTGTAAACCATCAAAACAGTTAGATATATTCAGGAAGACAGGACCGTGGTCTGGTATAAAGGAAAGAAACATAAAGCAGCAGACTAGAAATATTTTCCTTTGAGCAAAGATATTAAAGAATGAATTGGAACGAATACAAAGGATCTGCAGATCAGCCACTGAAACAAAATGTGTGTCTATAACTTGGCTGGACGGGTGTTGTCAGCATCCTGTAACTATCTATGATGATGGTGATGATGATTGTTATGTATTACCCGCCCCCCACAGCTTGAGGTGGGGCACAACATAGTTAACATGCATCTATAAAAACACATATTTAAACACACACATTTTAAAATACATGAAACAAAAATTAAAACACAATGAACATAGAATGTGTTTTTTAAATTCATAGTTAAAACTGACTGGGTAGGCCTGCTGGAAGAGATAGATCTTCAGTTGTCTTTCCAATTCCAACAGCTAATTTAGTTGTCTGATCTCTTCTAGCAGGTCATTCCGGCAGTTCATTGCAGCTGTAACTAGTCAGGAAGCCCAAGGACCTCATGACCAAGGTCGCTAATCACTGCTCTTTTTCAAGAGATGGAGGTCATTGCAATAGAAAGGTCTTAATCCTTTTTGTATCAATAGAACTATTCCCATACATCTTTGAATCGTCCATTGACCATATTGCTTAGTACACATTGCTCAGTTTTGGAGTTTGGTACCATCTGTATGCAGATGGCACCCAACTGTATTACTTCCACCTAAAGCTGCCCAGTTTCTGAACCAGTGCCTGGCAGCTGTGGTGGGCTGGATGAGGGTTAACAAACTGAAACTTAATCCTGACAAGACAGAGGTCCTCTTGGTCAGTCAGAGGGCTGATCAGGGTATAGGATGGCAAACAGTATTCAATGGGGTTACATTCCCCAAGGACACAGGGCCATGGCTTGGGGGTCCTCCTGGACTCAGTGCTGACTCTTGAAGCTCAGGTATCTGTGGTGACTAGGAGGGCTTTTGCACAATTTAAACTTGTGTGCCAGCTGTGCCCATACCGTGAAAAGCCTGATCTGACCACAGTGGTCCATGCCTTGGTTTAATCTGGAATGGATTACTATAATGCACTCTATGTGAGGCTGCCTATGAAGATGGCTCAGGAAGCCCAAGGACCTAATGGCTAATGCAAAGAGCAGCAGCCAGATTACTAACAGGAGCTGACTACAGGGAGCATACTACTCTTTTGGTAAAGCAGCTCCACTGGCTGCCTGTCTGTTTTTGGGCCCAATTCAAAGTGTGTGTTATTATCTATAAAGGCTTTTATGGTTCAGGTCCAGCCTATTTGCATGACCCTCTATGAAGCTACTCGGGCCCTGAGGTCTACCAGGGAGGCCATACTCACAAGAGGTGCACCTGGTGGGGACAAGAGTAAGGGCCCTCCTGGCTGTGGACCCCAGGCTCTGGAACACTCTCCTCAAAGAGATTAGGTTGGCTTCCATAGTACTATCCTTTAGAAAAGAACTAAAAGCATGAAAGTGGAGACAGGCTTTTGATAATGGTTAACTACAACTTAAGTGAGGGAGTCTTTTAAATTGATCCCAACACTAACCGGTTTTGACTGTTTTATTTATTATTTATTTATTTCTGGGATTTGTACCCTGTCACTTCTCAACCCCCGAAGGGGGACTCAGGACGGCTTACATTAGTAACAGTACAAGGCAGTTACATCACAAATACGATAGTAAATCACAATCACCTACATAACATTAAAACAGCATAGTCATTAAAACCTGTATATAAAACATTCATTAAAACCATTAATCAATAGGAGCTGTTCGTTTTGCCTCTTGTGTATAACTTATCACAAAGTTTTATATTTTGTGACACTTTTGTGATGTTATAATTAATATTTATTTATTTATTTCCCGAGGCTCAGGGCGCTTTCCAACATATAAAAACACCTCAAGATTTAAAAAACATCATAAAATACCATAAAACAATCCCAACCAATTACATTCACATAAAGTCACATAAAATCGCATAAAATCACACGAATCAGGACAAGGCTAATATGTGTTAAAACAGTAGCAGCACGGCTGGGTGAGGGAGTTCAGGCATTGGTCAGCCACCGAAAGCTTGCCTGAACAACCAGGTCTTGCACGACCTGCGGAAGGCCATCAGGTCCCGCAGGGCCCGCGTCTCGGCCGGGAGCGAGTTCCACAGGACCGGGGCAGCCACTGAGAACGCTCTCTGCCATGTGCTGGAAAGTCTATAGAGTTTCAAGCCTGGGACCTCAAGCATGTTAAGACCCTCTGAATGCAGTAATCTTCTGGGCACGTATGGGGTAAGCCGCTCCTTCAAGTACACTGGCCCCAAACCATGTAAGGCCTTGAAAGTCAAAACTAACACTTTGAAGGAGACCCGGAATTCAATTGGCAACCAGTGCAGTTCGCGCAGGAGAGGTGTTATATGGGATGTTCTGGTGACTCCCAGTAGCAGGCAGGCTGCCGCGTTCTGCACCAGTTTGAGTTTCCGGATCGCTGACAAAGGTAGGCCAATGTACAGCGCGTTACAGTAATCGAGCCTCGAGATGACCGTGGCTTGGATCACCGTGGCCAGGTCGCAGTGGGAGAGGAAGGGAGCCAGGCGTTTCACTTGCTGCAGATGGTAGAAGGCTGTCTTGCAGGCACAAGCAATTTGTGCCTCTATAGACAGCTGGGGGTCCAGCCGGACCCCAAGGCTCTTAACTAAAGACTGCGAGCATAGTGTCACGCCATCAAGTGTCGGCAGCTGCCCCCCCCCCCTGGGGCGGCCCAGCCACAAGATCTCCATCTTCACCGGGTTCACCTTCAACTTACTGGCTCGCAGCCATCCAGTTACGGCTTCTAGGCAGAGTTGGAAATTATCGGGTACAGATTCCGCCCTGGCGTCCATCCTCAGAACGAGCTGGGTGTCATCAGCGTACTGTTTATTCGCTGGTTTTATTTTTGTCTGTGTATTATAACTTATTGATCTGTTGGTTGATTAATGTTGTTAATTTGGTTGAGTATCATAATGCATACTGTTTTCTCTTTTGTAAGCCACTCAGAGTCCCTTTGGGGAAAGAGGGCAGAATGTAAATAAAGTTTTAAAAATATTATTATACAATTGTCAAACACAAGGTCTGTGGGCCAAATCGGTCCTGTCACATCATTTTATGTGGCCCATGAGGCTTTCAATGCCAGGACAGCATAGTTACATTTATATAATCTTACAATCACAAATAATCCTTTGAAGACAACCATAAGGCTGGTGTGGTTCTTGGTGAAAATGAGTTTGATACTGTTGAGGCCTGTGAAGCCTCTGAGAAGGAGGAGGATTTTCTGGTTGAGCCTGGTGGGGGAAAGCGAAAGTATTTTTTAAGACTATGGCAATGTTTTGGGTAGATCTGTTGTTGGGGAAACTGCCTGTGATTCTCATGAGAATCAGCCAGGGATTGAGTCTAAAAAGAATGTGGAGGATACAGGAGGGTTATAGATAACCCAGCATTTGCAGATCTGAAGGGATAGTGAGAAACAGAGACAAATGCAATGTTCCCAGAGATTGAAAGATAAACAAAGGGAACACAGGTGTGAGAAAGAGTGATACCATAGGCAATGGGGAGTATCCTTAAGGAATTGTAGTCAATATTCAGTAGGGAGATCAACATTGAATTGTCTTGGATCAAGTTGCCTGTCTTTTGAGTTCCGAGTTAAGGGTTCTGTTCTTGGGTCTGGATCTTGTTTTCCTGTTTAGGTTCCATGCCTCCTATTTGGATGACAAATCTTCTTTCAAGACTTTGGGATTATAGACCAATTCAAGTATCAAGACTTTGGATTATGGTCATGTTTATGCTTTCAAACCTTTGTTTATAATTGTAGTTTAAGTGCAACAACCCTTGGATTACAATTTCTTGCTTTTGCCTTAAGTAATTTTTGGAATTCCTATTCAGAGTTGGTCATAGCTTTTTGTTAAGCTTCCGGAAATCTAGCTCATGGATGTATTTTGTTTTTATATTAGATACACTTTTCTTAATAATTCAAGTAGGCAGCTGGGATTCAAGAGCGTAAGTGGGCAGGATGGGCTCTCTAGCCTTTTGGCAACCATCCTAGGAGAAGGAAAACTCTAATTTCAAACCCAGGCAGATGGTGTTCGTTTAACCCTGTAAGGTCAGCCATCTAAGAGAAGGAAACTCAAACCAAACCTACGACCTGAGGATCTCGCTGCTACCGTCCTAAGCTTGCTAGGCCCCAGCAGATGAACCTTTGGTTTAAAGGGTGAGGCCAGTTCTGTGCACGCTGCGCTCCACCACAAAAATCCATTGCACAGGCTCAAAGGACACATTTATTTATTTATTTATTTATTTATTGTTCATTCTTATATACCACTCCTTCCAGCAGGCTCGGGCGGTTTACATAAAATCAATTTATAAAACAGCAACAATTTCAGACCTTGGGCTGAAATTGTTGTGTCTACGCGCCGCCTTCCCTGTAAACAACTGAAGCTAGAGACGGAGGCTCGTGCTACTTCCGGCGGAAACCGGAAGGGACGATCTAAAGTGAAGAACAAACTAAGGGAGATAGGCGACGGGACCAAAAGGCGGTAACACCATTGGAGGACTGAAACTTGGAAAAGCGGAGGTGACGTCATGAGAAAGAGGAACATAGAGGAATATTGAGTTACGAAGAGGAGGGGAAAAAATAGAATCCAATTCAACACGAGGTTGCGAGACTAGTCAGGTACCTGACTAAGATAGTGGCCAGACTAGACGGTTTCTAGAAGTAGAAAAGCGAAGAGGCCAGCGTGACGGCGGGACCCGCGGACCGGACAACGAGACCAGGAAGGGAAGTAGACGGGCAGCGAGACCAGGAAGAGAAGTAGCCGGGCAGCGAGACCAGGAAGAGAAGTAGAGGAGTGTTGCGAGCAGAGAAAAGAGAGGTCCACTGCTAGATACATTGAAAGAAGAAGTGATTTACTACGTCTTGATCGCCACCAAGGAACTATTCCCAAAGCCACTGTAAGAATTGCAAGAACTTTAAACAGAGAGAGACTATAGAAGGGGGGTCCTGCTTAGCATCTGAGGCTTAGCTAAGGAGTAGTGGTCACTGACCATTGGAGAAGAGGTATAATAAATTAAGGTTATACTAGAAGAATAGCCTTATGGATAAGAGTTAAGTTTTGATAAGGAAGAGAAGAGAGAGGTATACGAAAAGAGGTGATCAACTTGCTTTCCGTTTTTTTTTTCTCTTTCAAGAATCAATTGATTTGAATTAAAATTATTTGACTGCCTGGTAAAAGTGAATAAGAGCTTCAAGAAATTAGTGAGAAACAATAGTCTAGCCTATGAATTAAAGAATCAAAAGTCGATGGAGTAAGGGGGAAGGGTCTAATTAATGAACTCAAAGAACAAATTAATTGTCTGTTTTTAAAGAATTGATGTAATTGAATGATTGGGGGTTAACTGATCAGAGTAATTGATTCAAAAATTGATTAGATTTTGAAAGATTGAATTGAGGGCATTAATTGATAAAAGGAAAAGATTGATTTGTGTGCTCGATTGAGAGCTCTTTTTAACATTCTTTCTCACCAGAAAGAGTATATTTGGGCAGAACAATTTGGACAAACAAAAGTAAAAAGATGGCAGCATCAAAGAAGGACGGAAAGGAGTTGAAACCCTTCCCAAGAAGGGGCTCATTCTCTGGACAGGGACCAGAGGAGGGCGGATTGAGGGACCTACTCAAAGATATTCAAAAAGAGATCCAGAAGCTAGGACTCAAAACGGACCTACTCCAAAATATGGTAGCGACACATGAAAAACAACAAAAGGCAACACAGGAGGAAATGATAGCTATGCAGAAAAAATTAACAGAAGAAATGACCATGATGAAAAAAGAAGTCTCGGATGCTCAACAGGACGTAAAACAGTTAAAAACGGACCAAGGGGAAATGGAAAAGTCTCAGAAAAAGACCCAGAAGAAAGTGGAGGGAATAGAAAAGAAGGCAATGACTATGGAAAGGACACAGGAAAGACTGGAGACGAGCGAAATGGAATACCAATTGAGATATCGTAACATAGCAGAACAGGATGGTGAAGACATTCGAGAGGTGGTAATCCTCTTAACATCAAAAATATTGGATATGCCCGAAAGAGAGACGGAGAGAGAGATTGACAAAGTCTATCGGATTCAAACGAATTACTCAAGAAAAAATAAAGTCCCAAGAGATGTGATAGTGAATTTTATTAGGAAGAGAGTGAGAGAGGACACCTGGAGAAAGAGTAACCTAAAACCCCTCCACTTTAAAGATATGAAAGTAACGATTCTCTGGGAATTTCCTGCAGCAGTACTGACTAGGAGAAGGAAGTATTTCTTCCTAACAAAGGAACTAAAACAACTAAATATACGCTTCAGGTGGGAGAGGGTCGAAGGGATTATGGTTACCTACAAAGATGAAAAAATATGGCTCACATCAGAGGACAAGGCAAAGGACTTTTACCGAAGACTTGAGAAAGAAAGGAAAATAAGGACACCATTGAGCTCTTTGGAGAAAGAGAAAAACCCAAAAGGAAACGTGAGAATACTCCTGAGTCACAAAGTACCGCCCCCGCGGGAGCAGCCGCAGCTGACCCACCAGACATAGAAGAAGAAGAGGGAGAGGAAGGAGATGAAGAAGAGTTAGAACTAGATGATGAAGATGTATTTAATAGAGACCTAAATGTCTAGTTTAACGCAACAATTGAAATGCTATTCAAATAATGTGAACGGCTTAAACTCGCCAAATAAACGTAAACGAATATTTAACCAAATTAAGACTGGAAATTATAATATTATTGCACTCCAAGAAACGCATATTAAACAAAAACATGTGTCCCACTTAACCCAGAAGAATCTTGGACAAACTTATTACTCCTCGGCACCAGACAAGAAAAAAGGAGTAGTCTTGTACATAGAAGATAAACTAAAATCAGAATTCTTGTTCAGAGATGACGAAGGCAGAATGGTAGCAGCTAAAATAATGATAGGGATGGAGTCAATTGTGATTTGTAATATATATGCTCCAAATGCCTCCAAGAAAAAATTTATAGCCACTCTTAAACAAAAGTTGTCAAATGAAGTGGTTGATCATATGATAATCCTTGGTGACTTCAATGGGGTATTAGCTAAGACTTTGGATAAATCCAGAAAGACAAAAAAGACAAATAAAAAAGACACCTCAACTTTACCAGACAATTTTCTTAAATTTAAGAATGAATATGATCTCGAGGATGTCTGGAGAATACATAATCCCACAGTCAAAGATTACACATTCTACTCTAATCGACACAGTAGCTGGTCGAGAATTGACATGATCTGGATGACCAAATCGTTGACGACTAAGGTACAAGATACCAGGATATATCCTAGAGATATCTCTGATCATGGAGCCATAACGATGACAATGAACCAAAGGAGAGGAACAAGGAAATGGAGATTAAATGAAAACCTTCTGAAAACACCGGATGATATAAAAAAGAATAAGGAAAAGACTGTTGAGTATTTTGAATTAAATGTACATGAAGACACCAAAATTCAAGTAGTTTGGGACGCATATAAAGCGGTGATGCGTGGCCACCTTATCCAACAGAACGCAATGAGGAACAAAGTAAGAAGGCAGCAGTTTGAATATATTAATAAAGAATTAAAACTATTGGAGGACCAGCTTAAAAATAATCCAGGGAATAAGAAAATTCCTAAGAAATTAGAGAGACTGAGAAGAGAAAAACAAAACCTGGAGACAGAACAATTGGCTAAACAACTAAAATTTGTAAAACAATATTCATTCGAAAATGCTAACAAAGTTGGGAGATGGCTATCAAGACGAATTCGAAAAAAGAAACAATCCCAACAGATCATAAGAATTAAAAAACAGGGAAATGTCCTCATAGAAGAAAGTCAGATAAGACAAGAATTTAAGAATTTCTACAGCCAATTGTATTCCAAAACTCCGGTAACAGAAGACAAGATCAATCAATATCTGAACGTTTTGAAATTGGATAAGATAACGGAAGATCAAAGATTAGATCTAAATAAAGAGATAACAACAGAGGAAATAAAGAAAGTAATCAAGTCTTTAAAAAATGACAAAGCACCCGGTCCCGACGGCTTCACGGCGTGTCTCTATAAAACGATGCAAGAAGAATTAATACCAATACTAAGGGAGATTATGAACAGGGCACTAATTGAAAAAACAATACCTGACTCCTGGAAAGGGGCAGATATCGTAATGATTCACAAAGAAGGCTCAGATTCAGAGGACATAAGAAATTACCGACCAATCTCCTTACTGAATACAGATTATAAGATCTTCTCCACAATAATGGCAAACCGATTGAAAGGCTTTTTGGATTGAGGAGGACCAAATGGGGTTTCTACCTAACAGAAATATTAAAGACAATGTAAGGACTATTTTGAATGTAGTAGAGTATTATGAAACTAATCATCAAAAGACCTAGCTTTACTCTCAATAGATGCTGAAAAGCATTTGACAATCTGAACTGGAACTTCTTTAAAATATTATTTAGGGAAATTGATATTGGCTTTCAATTTCAGAACGCTATCGAGGCAATTTACAAGGAACAAAAAGCAAGGATATGGATAAACGGCTTTGCCACAGAAGAATTGAAGATTGAAAAGGGTGCCCGTCAGGGCTGCCCGCTGTCACCTTTAATCTTCATCTTTGCATTGGAGACATTATTAATGAAAATAAGAAGAAATAAAGAATTGAATGGATTAAAGGTCAATAGACATATATACAAAATCAGAGCATTTGCAGATGATGTGATCTGTATAATTGAAAACCCAATAACTAATATTGAGAAGTGGCTAATGACTCTTGAAGAATTTGGTGAGGTAGCTGGGTTCAAACTAAATAAAAATAAGACAAAAATTTTAACAAAAAACATGTCCAAACAGAAGCAAGATGATATACAAAAGATGACAGGAATTGAGGTAGTCCCCAAAATTAAATACTTAGGGATCTGGCTAACCTCGAGAAATCTACATCTGCTAAAAATAATTACTTAATACAATGGGAAAAAATGAAGAAAGATCTGTCACAGTGGGAGAAATTGAACTTATCGCTACTAGGGAGAATTGCAGCGGTGAAAATGAATCTATTACCAAAAATGTTGTACCTGTTTCAAAATCTTCCAATAATTAGAAATATGGAGACATTCAAGAAGTGGAACAAAGATATAATGAGATTTATCTGGAAGGGAAAAAAACCAAGAATAAAATATAGCATAATGATAATGTCAAAAGAAAATGGTGGTTTTGGTCTTCCAGACCTCAAAACATACTACTGAATCCTGTGCCTTGGCATGGACTAAAGACTGGATGCTACTGTCTAATAATAAAGTTTTAACAATAGAAGGATTTGATCTAAGGAAAGGGTGGCATTCGTACCTATGGTACGGTGGCACTACTAAGGAAAAAAATTTTGGAAATCACTTTATCCGATCTTCATTAATGAAAATTTGGAATAAGTATAAGAACCGTATATATACTAAAACACCACTATGGCTCTCTCCATTGGAAGCGGATCAACGCAGATTACTGGGATGGACGGAATGGCCCAAGTACAGAGATATTTTAAGGAAACAGAACGGTGAATACCTTTTGAAGTCACAGGAAGAAATATCTAAAAATTTTGTCAATGTTCGGTGGCTCCACTACTTTCAACTGAGAGAATGGTTCAATAAAGACAAGATTATAGGATTTAGTGAAAGTGAGGGAATCTGGGAAAAAGTTCTGAAAGCTGAAAAGAAAACAACATCAAAGATATACTCTATGCTTCTTGCCTGGATAACAGAGGAAGAAATAATTAAACATACAATGGTAAAATGGGCCCAAAATATAGGGAGACCAATACAACTGAGAGAATGGGAAACACTATGGAAGAAAAACCTCAAAATCACCTACGCTACTGATTTAAAAGAAAACTGGCTTAAAATGATCCACCGATGGTATATTACACCGCAAAAATTAAATGCCATGTATAAAAATATGGATAATAAGTGCTGGAAATGCAGAATTCAAGAAGGGACATTCTACCACATGTGGTGGTCATGCCCTAAGACAAAAGAATATTGGACAATGATACACTACGAATGTAAACAAATGTTAAAAATAGATTTTCCTCAGGCCCCGGAAATATACCTATTAGGATTAATAGGTGATAATGTACTTGAAAATGAAAATCAACAAAAACTTCTTGTGTACTTGGCAACGGCGGCACGGATAGTCTTCGCAAAATTGTGGAAACAAAACTTACTCCCAGATAAAGAACAATGGTTGGAGAAAGTACTGGAAATCAAAGGAATGGATGAATTGACATATTGGCTTCGCCAAAATAATGGCAAGGGGAACACGATGACAGACTGGACTATGATTAAGGAATATATAAAATCAATAAAAACAGATTGAAACACTCTGTCAAGCATAATACTAATTAAATACAAATAAGAGCACCTTAGGATGCCCTGTGCGAAAGAAAGAAAAAAAGATATAATGATGTAATTTGATAAGTATGGAACTAGAACGGAAGTCAACACTGACCCTATATACCCCCCCTCTCCCCTTTCCCTCTTGTATCTGTGCATTGTAAATTTACATGTTATGTCTTGTTTATAAAAATGTGGAAATTTTAATAAAAATCATTTATAAAAAAAAAAACAGCAACAATTCAATTTAAGATTAGCAAAAACAACAGTTTATATAGGACTCCAGAATTTGACATCACATCCAACCTCTGAATCATCAACGTGCTTGTAGAAAGCATGGGATGAGTCCTTCCTGAATCTTCATTCATAAAGTAAAGCCAAGAAGAGGAGGAGGAGGAAGAAGAAGAAGAATCATTTGAGGGTGACTTTGGGAAGGAAATGTCTTCTTTAAAATTATATTAGCATTTTTATAGTACTATGACAAAAGTTTGGATATAATTCATAAGGGAATACCTGGTAGAACAAAAATCTTTTCAATGCATGTTTCAAAAACAGAGGAATAGCCTCCAACCACTGTCAGGTTTCATTGTCACACTGGTGGAAAAACAAGTGTATTGACATTTCTCTCAGACCAACTGACAGGTTTCATAGCACAGGACACATGACAAGCAGTAATGTCAGGATCATATCATTACTGATTCTAAGATGTATATTGCACTGAAATGGAAAACCAAATTGGGCATGCCATCTGCTAGTTCACAACCACACTGATATCTTCTAGACGGAATGCTTATGCACTAGTATATTCTGCTGAAGCAAACACAGCAGTAACTTGCAAATTTTGATAGCTCCATAAACAGGTCTGGCCAAGTTTAAAGTGACTAGAGATGATCCTACAATAAGCCAGAGGGCCAAAGTAAACCCTGTGTTTTGAATGCAGCCCATGTGCTCCCACAGTACTGAACCTCAAGCCCTCCCCTATAGTCCCAAAATGTCCCTAGAGCTCCCTGCAGTTGTCATCTCCTGCATTACACAAGGGAAGGTATCCATGTGTGGCATTTCATAATAATGAAAGTGCAGGAATCTGTTAGTTTTTCATTTTGTTACTGCTGTATTTTTACCCTCAGAGATCCAGAGATCTCTATGGGGATATTTTGCCTCTTGTGTGTTTGGTGATATCTGTTGGTCTATCAAAGGCAGTAAAATGTCTTCAACTAACTTTGATAGTGAGGAAAATGCAAAAAAGCTTATTCATATGTCTTAGAAATGGAATCAAAGCATCTCCTTTTGCATGACGAATTCCTAGAAGAGATGCCACTCACCAAACAGTAAAAATCTTAATCACATTATTGTTGTACATCTCTGTATCCCACCTGCATTTTCTTCTGAATTGGGTCAGGAGGCAGATTGTAGCCATAATGTTGTGACCGTGAGTATGATACAGGATCTAAATTACATACAGCAGTCTTCTCCATTCTGGGAATTGCTGCTTCCATTGAATTTCCTCTATATGATGGAGGGGCAAGATGAAGAATTTATCAATTTCTCAGAGATTTCAATGGACAGATCTCTTTCTTGTTGTTGTTTAAAATGAGTGCAGGAGAAAGTTAAACTTGACAGATTTCCCCCCTAGTTTTACCTTTGACAAACTAGCTTATTTTCACAGTACTTGAATCAGTCTCTCTAAGAGAAATACAATTTCTTACCATTCTTATTCCCTAATCTTCCATAACTAATGATCTATTCCAGACTTGCTTGCCACTCTGTTTTCCATTGTCTCTCTTAAAGCAATGGTTATAGGCTGAAAGGGAAAGAATTAATGTTTAATGATTAGTCTTTCAAGAATGCATTGCAGAAGTCTCTGGGGAGTCTCACATAACTCAACAGATACTTTTAATAACTTCATTTTACATTTTTAATATGAAATACAGAATGCAATATTCATAGACATGAAACCACTCTCCATGGAATTTCAGTACTGCCATTCATACTGATCATCTTGACCACTTTTTGGAAATGTTCTGTTTACAGCTCTTCATATTCAAGCAGCGCCCAGGACATACTGGACCAGTATCTATCACAATGGTTGAATACAAAACTCTTCAGTCAACATACAATCCACCTGCCTATAGATTATTTAATAATAATAATATGCTACCCATCATGATTTATGGCTTAAGGTGGGGCACAACACAGTTAAAATATGTAATAATAAAATATTATTTATTTATTTACCATATTTATATCCCACCTTTCTCACCCCTGAGGGGACTCAAGGCAGCCTTGCAACAGGCAGCAATTTGATGCCATACACACATCTATCAAACAAACAATTACAATTAAAACCAGCATTATTAAAATCAGCAATTAAAATCACGCCAACCAAAACAAAATCAACACTATTTCATTTGTCAACCACATTGTTTCATAGTCACCTATTGCACTACTCCAATTACTTGTCAAAAGCTTGTTCCCAAAGCCACATCTTAAGTTTTTTCCTGAAGGTCAGGAAAGAAGGAGCTGATCTGATCTCACTGAGGAGTTCCATAGCCGAGAGGCCACTACTGAGAAGGCCCTGTCTCTCGTCCCCACCAATCAAGCCTGTGAAAGAGGTGGGACCGAGATCAGGGCCTCCCCAGATTATCTTAATTTCCGAGATGGTTCATAGAAAGAGAAACATGCAGACAGGTAAGCTGGGCCAGGACCATTTAGGACTTTATAGGCTAAAGCCAGTACTTTGAATTGTGCTTGGTAGCAGACTGGCAGCCAGTGAAGCTGGCATGACAGGGGGTTGTGAGAAATCTGGTTGCCGCATTTTGGACCGCTAGAACATTCTAATCAGTTTTCAAAGGCAACCCATGTAGAGTGCATTGCAGAAGTCTATTTGGGATATAACCAGAACGTTGACTACCACGGCCAAGTGTGACTTCCCAAAGTACTGGCACACAAGTTTTAATTGTGCAAAAGCTCCCCTGACCACTGCGGAGACCTGGGGTTCCAGGCTCAGTAATGAATTCAGGATCACTCCCAGTAAAATCAGTTGCCCAGAAAGCACCTCTTACTGGGTTCTAGCAGGTTTTTGAGGAACACAACAGACCATGACAGGAAGAAAAATGAGATTAAAAAGGCTTTTCATGTCTGTTCTGTTCATAGGAAAGTTAAAATACAGGTACACTGAGACTTACTTCCAAGTAACCATGTATAGGTTTGAAACTCTGTAGCATTCATGCAAAATCTTTACATTTCTAAGATTAAACAGAGCATTACAAATCTCATCCATCAGCACAAACAAAACTTTTAAATCTAATTAATCAATAAAAGGAGATTACAGTTGTTCAGTTGTTAAATTATTATCTTTTTTTTGCTAGTTTCAAAAGCCTATGGGATTCTTATGCAAAATTTCTGCTGGTGTTTATTTTTTTTTATTTCTAACGCTCACCACAGAAATGAGTTATAGTGATGGATTTCTGTTTTGTGATTATTAGTTTTTTAGATTAAACATTTTATCTTGCTGGCTAGAGTAAAATAAATGTAATTTACATGCAGAACACTTTCCTTTTCTCATTAAAGGCATGCCGTTTAACTTTTTCTATCCAACATCAATTCCAGTGGACAGAAGGTAGGTGGTGATGGGATTTAATGATCAAGTATTGTACAGCTCAGATATATATTTCCCCCTGTTTCTTATCTATGGTAAAGTTGTCCATTCATAAGGCCACTCTATTCTGCTTTGCCAAGCTGTGGTATGTTTTTATTATGAAAATCCCTGTACAATAATTGCATTATTTTAAATATATTTTTTCTATAAAATAGACATTTTTTGTAAGAATTCCAGCCAAAAATATACATTTCTTTCTTCTGAAAGCTGTGTGAGAGTGGAAAAATGGAAGGGCAACTGTTTTCAATTTGCACAGTAGGCCAGGAAATGTGGGTCAGAACAGTTTCCTTGTACACACAAACTAGGTGTAAATCTTTTGTGAAGATTTATATATTTATGTATTTATTTATTATTTACTATATTCATTTAATAATAAGAGTTAATAATACATGTACTTCACTCCTGCCAAAGTTGGAGAAAGGTTAATAGGCTTTTTAATAGGCTTGTTTGAAGAAAAAAAGGCTCAAAACATGTTTTGGATGTAGGGGGAGCTGATGGTTTCGATCTAAAGTCAATTCCGATTTTCACAGAAAAAAATGCTAAACTTTTCAAAACTTCCAAGACTTCCGAATCTTTCATTAATGGTTTCAAAGTGTTATTTCCTGTTTCATTCGGTGGTCTTTACTTTGAAAGTAGTTGTTTTACTCCAGAAAGGCAGGGGGGGGGAAGCAAAGGGAAGAAATCCATCCACTCTGGTTAAAACCGCTTCTTTCATTTAAGACTGAAGCGGGAGAGAAAGGAAAGGAATCCATCCACACTGGTTTAAGCTGACGTGGATCCATCCCATTCACACTGGTTTAAACTGACATGGGAGAAAGGAAAGGAAACTGGTTTAATCCCATCCCATCCACACTGGTTTAAACTGACTCGGATCCATCCCATCCACACTGGTTTAAACTGACGCGGGAGAGAAAGGAAAGGAAAGGAATCCATCCACACTGGTTTAAACTGATGCGGATCCATCCCATCCACACTGGTTAAAACCGCTTCTCTCGCTTAAGACTGACTTGGGGGGGGGGAGGAAAGGGATCCATCCAAACTGGTTTAAACTGATGTGGGAGGAAACGAAAGTAATCCATCCACACTGGTTTAAACTAACACTGAACCATCCCATCCACACTGGTTAAAACCGCTTCTCTCGCTAACGCGAGAGGGAAAGAAAAGAAAGGGAATCCATCCACACTGGTTTAGAAGGCTTATCTGACTTGAACCGAGACCAGGGAATGGAACGGGAGGGGGAGCTGAATAATTTCCGACTTACTTACTGATTCGTAAGAGAAATGGTGGGAAATGCTTCAGAAGGGCAAAGGGACTTCTGGTTTCCTTAAAAGCTTCACAATCGCTTCAAAAAGGAAATCTTTCCAAATTTATGAAGATTCTGACCAAACCTAACCATGCCTACTTCTTAACCATGTAATTCTCCTATATTCCTGCCAAAGCAACAAACATCAACTTAATTTCAGGAGGACTTTACTGTTTTACTTATTCAGCAAATTCCAAGAGTTGCAATTTATTTATTTTTATTTCACCTGGGAATAGGTCAACCCACATGACCATACTTGAACACTTAGAGGCTCAAATGCATTGATTTTCCATCACAGGTGGAATTCATGGTCCTTTTTGCAAATGGACCCACTGCTATTTTGCACTGCATTTTTATTGTGAACCTTTTGGTTTTAAATGCACATAGAACTGTTCCAGGTGAACTAAAATACTACATTTGGCCCTATAATCCTGCCCTGGCTTTAAAATTTGCAGAAGAGGTTCTTCTCTCAGACATTTTGCAGACACTATAGTCCAATTTGAAAGTGGATTAAAGCAAACTGATTTTCTTGTGCACCAACTACAAACACCCCTGGTACGAGTCTGAGACTGGAATGGTTGCCACATATCCGCTAATTGTGGATAGTAACCAAACCCAGGAACCACGGTATCCATGGCTGGATAGTCATTGTAAAATGTGGTGTGGGTGGTGGTGTTCTTAATCGGTCTGCATGTACATATCCATGTCCATTCAATACTGCTTCGGTTCCAAGCCCTGCATGGGATATACTCTGATTGGCTACAACACATTATTTGGCCTTCTACACTGCCATATAATTCAGTATCTAATCCCAGATTATCTGCTTTGAGCTGGCCTATAAAACAGCTCTTTTAAATGGTCTTTTAAATCTATGATGATGTTTTAATTAATGTTTAACTGTGTTTTCTATTACTGTGGTTGGCATCTAATGGTTGCCGGTGGTAAGCTGCCCTGAGTCCCCCTCCGGGGGGTGAGAAGGATGGGATATAAATGTCTGAAATAAATAAACAAATGACAATCTCAGGATTGGTGCACTGTCTAATGTTTTATGTTTATGTCTATGTCTGAAGTTTAATGGTTTTAATCTATAGTTATGTTATTTTAGATTTGTGATGAATTTTACATTTATGTGAGGCATTGAATTTTGCCATTTTATTCTGTGAACCACTTTGAGTCCACCCTGGGTTAAGAAAAGTGGTATATAAATAAATAATAAATAAATGTTGTCTAATATTTTATAGTGTGTTTTTTTATTTTGTGTAAAAAGCATTGCATAAATGAATAAATATAAGACTGATAAAATAAAGGGAGCACAAGCAACTAAATAATTTTAGATCAAAAACGGGCAATAGCAACCACAATGTCTATAAAACAGTTCTTCCTCGGTGCATGAGGAATGCTTTAAACAGTTCTTCCTCGGTGCATGAGGCAGGACATTGTGGTCAAGCATACAGGTGCTGAGTTGTGTGTTCTGCTCCACAATCACACAAGGTGGAGGATTCTTCTAAGTAGTGCCATTTTGTCAGGCTATCTTTTGATCTGACAACTCCACTTCTGAGTCTGTTGAGGGACTTCCAGGTTGCTCATTTTTGGTTTGCCCCTGGAGGAAGACCCTCGTGAAGGGGCATCCAGTTGGAATTGCCGGATTTTGCTATCCACAGGGATATTCTTGTTGTTGCTGGATATTACTTCATAGTGTGATTCACTGTATTTAAACATATACAATTTGTTGTGTTGTGGATTTTTAAGTCAATTTTATGAATGTTGCAAGACACCTTTGATGCCATCCCTGTAATATAAATAAAACAGTTGTTCATTAAAGACAATTTAAGCTGCTACAAAGTTAAATCTGCATACTATATTTTAGTAATGTATGTGAATTGGTCTAAGGCCCCTTCCACACAGTTGAATAAAATCCCACATTTTCTGCCTTGAACTGGAATATATGGCAGTGTGTACTCAGATAACCCAGTTCAAAGCAGATTTTGTGGGGTTTTCTGCCTTGATATTATGGGTTATATGGCTATGTGAAGGACCTTGAGTTTCCTATGGATTTGGGGTATTCTTTGTTATGTCCCACCTAATATCAGATATGCTGCTTTTTATTTTAAAAAACACTATTTAGAGAGCATACATTTTCATAATATTTTTATTTGGCTCCTGTTTGATTTCTTAAAGAGTTCATCTATATTCTGGAATACAAAACAATGCATCAAGATTAAACAGAAGCTTTCCAAAACAGGACCGATGTGTCCTTTGTAGTTCTATGAAATACCATCCTTTAGGTATCCTCAGCATTACTTGAATACCGTCTGCTGTCTTTCGTGAGATCACAACTAAATTGCATTTTCCATTCTTCAGAATCATTCTTTTCACTGCAGCCCTCATCTGAATACCATGCAGAGCTCAATAATGAGAAATTGTCTCAGATCTCACTGCTATATTTTAAAAGAATTGTTTCAGGAAAACGCAGAACTAAGAACAGCAAATGATTCAAACAAAAATGATGCAGGTGAATATGGTGTTTTTCCACAACAAAATATGGATGAATAGGGACAGCTGCCTCCTTTTCTATTACTTTGTAAGTGCTCCCCTGCTGACAGTGTCCTGACAAAACTGTAATTTCCAATATTAACTTCAACAACGACTCATTTTCTTTCTTAACCCTTCTCTTAGATAACGATCACCATTTAAGAGTATAATAATCCATTCCATTCTTAGCTATTCCTTTAAAAAGTTTTCCTATATAGGAAAGGCACTTTACATTCTTGGGCATCTATCTTCTACTCCATTTCAATATCCAGAAGCATATAGAGAATCTATTTTTCTCATTAGTGTTATTGGGAAGGAATTGTTTGCTCAATTTTTGGATGTGTTTTATCTATGCAAGATTGCTAGGGTTTTATTTAACAGTCGGGTTTTATTCTTGTGCGGTTCCACAGAATGAATGAATGAATAATAATAATAAGTCTGATGTGTGATCCAATACAACAACCAGCAGAATGATCTTGTTTGCTGTGGACTCATCTTGTTGTGTTTCAACAACAACAACAACAACAAAAACAATAATAATAATACACTTTATTTATATTTCTCCCTGAGGGGACTCAGAGTGGATTGCAGTGGTGTTCTCTTGCTACTTCGTGGTTTGCTTATTGCAGACTCGCTGTTTCACGGATTTCAAAAAATATTATTTTAACATATGTATCGTGGTATTTTCGCTGTTTTGTGGGGTTTTGCCACCGCTGCTCTCCAAGGCACTTTCCCTCCTCAGTCCTCTCTCACTCCAGCCTTGAAGGGCCTTTCCTTCCTTTCCTTCACTATATTTTAAGTTTATAAAGACTTAGACTTAAAATAGTGTATAACTATTAAAATAATGTATAAATATTAAAATAAATAGAACATCCCTATATCGCAGTTTTTCACTTATTGCAGGAGGTCCTGGAACCTAACCCCAGCAGTAAGTAAGGGAACACTGTACACATATGTAGGCAAACATTCAATGCCTTTTATACAATTGACAATAACATACAATATGCAAACAAAGGCAAAGGTTTCCCTTTCCATCTCTGGTATCTGGAGGCAATGCTCAACTCTGCCCACGAGGAGATGCTCTTGTTCCATTTTTCATGCTTAGGAGCCTGTTGTCCATAGACTATCCTGGTTGTGTTTTGCCGGCATGGCTGCATGGGCACCTTTTGCCTTCTTGCTGAGGCGGTACCTATTGATCTACTCACATTACATGTTTTGAAACTGCTAGGTTGGCAGGAGCTAGGGTTGACAGCCGGGAGCTTTCTTGAAGCCCATGTCTTTTTTCAAACACATGCAGACTTAGATCTATAGTAAATTTATTCTATAACATTAACATCTGCAGGGTTATAAACAATATTCACATGCAATGAGTTAGGATCATAGAAATTCAGAGTTGGAAGAGACTGCATGAGTCTTCTATTCCAGGCTTTCAGTTGGAGGAACCCTCAGCAAAGCCCAGCCAATTTGCATATGCCTATAAGGCTCTTGGTGCATGATAGGCAAAAATTTCCGAACCATATTTCGTATACTTGCAAACAATGTAAGATGTCTCAAAAATGCCTACCTACCTAGTCCTGAGCCTTTCCAGGTACATCTGGTACTGAGACTTAATGTAGCAGAGTGAGACTACTCCAAGAAATTGAAATGATAGAGGAGCAGGATTATATGACGTCCTTGATTCTCCCCTGACATTGTTAGCATCACAAAACTGAGTGTCACCATGCAACACATTGATTTTCCTTCTAGAATCATGAAAAACTACTGCACCTGTCAGAAGCAGCATTCTGCATGCACAAGCACTCTTTTGGATACACAGCTTTTCAGTACATTGCAGTGAAATTCTAATGGAATCAGAAAATATCACACAGAATGCATAATTTTTTATGCATGGAGCATGAAGGACAACTCTCACACGGGAACTAATAGGATATTGGGAACAAACTTTTCAAATGTTGTCTTGATCATGCCCAAATCCTCCTTTCCTCCCCTTTATAGCTATGTGCATATTTTATTTATTTATTATTCAGTCTTGTATGCCGCCACTCCCCGAAGGCTCGGAGCGGCTCACAACACACAATATAAAACACCATAAAAGTAACAATTAACAATGAATTAATACACAGAACTTAAGATTCAAATGCCAGCCGGAACAAATGCATTTTACATGCCCTGCGGAAGGTCGACAACTCAGGGCACAAACTTCAGCTGGCAAGGCATTATAATTAATAATTCTTACAAAAGACTTTTATCAATACCTTTCCCATGTTATCTAGTTGTTAACCAATCTGGCATTGGATTTCAATATAAGAATTAGCAATATGCATAAGTATTTTTCACTGAGATCAACGGCTCTTTAAAAACTATAGCTTATTCTTAAAAACTCCTAAAAATAACACTATGCAACAAATTTGAAACATTTTCTTTTCCTGGTTCAAAAGTGTTATTTCCTATTTAATTGTGCAGTACTAACTTTTAAACAAGTTTTTATACTCTTTTCTGGCTACCACAAACTATGTTGAATTGGTTGAGGCTCAAATGTTGAATTGGTTGAGATATGTTGAATTGGTTGAGTTATTCAAAAGTGCTGCAGGTTGTCTTGCAAAAACAAAGTTTTTTCAGTTTAATAAATGTTTTTGATTTTAATAAATGTTTTCCATGTTTTTTTTATGATAGAACCAATTAGGAAATGATTTATAACTCAGGAACAAAAATTGTTCTGAATGTGTAGTTTGGTTTTAGTCCATTGGTTCCAGCAAGAACTCTTAAATGCATTTTCATTCAGAATAAAAGTTGAGGGTTTCGGAATTGGTCTCCTGGTAAAACTTTTCAAAATTGTACCTTTAAGGAATTGGTTGTTGCTTCTGTGGATAATGATGATGATTATTGCTGCCTTC
Organism: Anolis apletophallus; assembly: GCA_030556195.1. NCBI lineage: Eukaryota > Metazoa > Chordata > Lepidosauria > Squamata > Anolidae > Anolis > Anolis apletophallus. The sequence continues at coordinate 77,889,162 of JARBWK010000003.1, forward strand.
ACTTTTTTTAAAAAAGGAAAAGGAAATATTGATAAGAAGTGATGATTTTAGAAACAAAACAACAGGAATAGAATAAGATCTGCATTTTATTCTTTTTGTTGGTTTCTGATTATTCAATTGAAAAATGTTAATACAGGCAGTCTCTGATTTACAACAGCTGACTGACAAACAACTCTTAGTTAAGGATGGGGTTTAGACAACAGGAAGTTTGAGAAACCTACCTTTCAGAAGCAAAATTAGCTCCTGAAAAAGTTATAATGAGAAAATGTTTCTCAACTGAAGCTTTCTCACCAATTCTTGTTTCAACAACAAGACTTTTTTTTTTCAAAATTCTAATTGTCATAGGGACAGAAAGTGAGGTAAAATATTCTGAGCACAGACACAGACAGCAAAACAAACACCACGGGGTGTTAACCATTCCCTATTCCAGGGCTGCCCAACAGGCGGGCCGCGGGCCGGATCCGGCCCCCCAGCCTGTTGGACATGGCCCCCGCTACCCCTGCCACCCCCAGCAAGATTTTTTTCCAAAAAAAAATTTCAATTTTTTTTTGAAAAAAATGGCGGCCGGGGAGGAGGCGGGACAGGGAGGAGGAAAGAGCTGGCTCCTCCTCCCTGCCTGTATCGCCCCCTCCGTCCCTCTCTCGGCAGCGCCCGATGCAATGCAGTTTGCATTGGCGCCGCCGAGAGGGAGAAAGGGGCGGTACAGGGAGGAGGAGCCAGCTCTCTTCCTCCTCCCTACACCACCCCCTTTTCTCTCTCTCGGCGGCGCTAATGCAAACTGCATCGCATCGGCGCCGCCGAGAGAGGAACGGAGGGGGCGATACAGGCAGGGAGGAGCAGCTAGCTCTCTTCCTCCTGCCTTTATCGCCCCTCTCCCTCTCTCGGCGCCGTTGCGAGGCAGTTTGCAGCGGCGCCGCTGAGAGAGAGAGACGGAGGCGATACAGGCAGGAGGAAGAGAGCTGGCCCCTCCTCCCTGTACCGCCTTGTCCCTCTCTCAGTGGCGCCGATGCCTTGGAAGGGAGAAGGATGCCCGTGGCTCCTCCCTCCCTTCCAAGGCACCCTGGCAGCAGCTGAAGGCGGCAAAATCGCCACCTTCAGCTGCAGCCAGGGTGCCTTGGAAGGGAGGGAGGAGCCACGGGGCATCCCCCCGCCCTTCCAACGCCTCCCGTTTGGGACGCTGCCGCTGGGAGGAAAGGAAGGACGGAGGGGTCCTGGCAGGGAAGAGGCAGCGATCCGCTGCCGTCTCCCTGCCAGGACGCCTCCCTCCCTCCCTCCTTTCACCCTGGAAGTGGCGTTCCGTTTGGGACGCCGCCTCCGGGAGGAAAGGAAGGACGGAAGGGGCCTGGCAGGGAAGAGGCAGCGATCCGCTGCCTTCTCCCTGCCAGGACGCCTCCCTCCCTCCCTCCTTTCACCCTGGAAGCGGTGTTCCGTTTGGGACGCCGCCTCCGGGAGGAAAGGAAGGACGGAGGGGGCCTGGCAGGGAAGAGGCAGTGTTCCGCTGCCTTCTCCCTGCCAGGACGCCTTCCTCCCTCCCTCCTTTCCCCCCTGACCAGAGGAGGCGAGATCTGGGCGACAGCTCTCTCGCAGGCTTGGATGGCTCGTGGGGGAGCGGCGCCGCTTCCCCGGCGAGGCCATCCAGGCTGCGAGAGCTGTCGCCAGCTCACGCCTCCCTCTGACCAGAGGGAGGCGAGATCCGGGCGAAACCCCTCCTGCAAGCTTGGATGGCTAGTGGGGGAAGCGAGAACCCGGATTGCGGGAGAGTTTTCGCCCAGATCGCCTCCCTGGGTGACGCCTTCAGCTGCTGCCGGGGCCGTGGCGGGGGCGTGGCCGGGGTGGGGCCGAGCGCCCCCCCAGGTCATCAGTGACCAAACATCCGGCCCCCGGTCCGGAAGATGTTGGACAGCACTGCCCTATTCTATCCAAAGTGTGTGTGTGTGTGTGTGTGTATGTGTGTCTGGAGTTACAATTGTGTGTCTGTTCCGATTTACATACAAATTTGACATAAGAAGAAACCTACAGAACCTATCTTGTTTGTAACTTGGGGATTGCCTGTCATCAAAACTAAGCTAGATGGACACAAAATCATGGATTCATACATACAGCATTCATTTACAATAGATAATATCTCCTTATCTTGTAAAGCAGTGTGGGTATGCACATGGGAGTGAGACGGAGACTACCTTCTTCTTCTTTGGATTCCTTTGATCACGCATCCTCTATCTGAATTGTACATATTTAGTCATTTATTTCAATACTTGCTTAGTGATAATCAAATGCAATAGGATTTATGGGAAGCTGCTATTTAGCCAACCTATTTGTGTAAATCCCATTAATCGGCATGTCAAATAGGATAATCAGGGGGTCAGATGATTGCTTGGAATCCTGCCATTATTTCCAAGGCTGCATACACGAGAATGCCATAAATATTAATATGTGACCACTTCCATCATGGATGCATAAAAATCTAATTTTCCCATAACATCATCAATGAGTCACGCTACAGAATATACAATGCTGTTTTCCAAGAGACACACATCCTTCTTTGTGGTAGAAGAGTTAATGAATTAGAGGCAGAGTTGTGGATTTCCCTTTTCAATGTGTTTGTATTTTTAAGAGACTCATCAGAGAGAAAGCAGTAAAGCTTTGGCATTTAAAGCCACAACAGTTTCTGCATTATCTTGACATAGGTCGAGGTGCTCCTTTGATGTGGCAATACTTTGAGAGAATTTTAAAGACAAGAAAACTATGTAGAATACAGTTCAAGCAAGGTCATCTGTAGATAGTTTCAACCTATCAGCATTTATTAAGAGCTGAGATACTTCAGAAGTATTTTAAGAAATACCAACCCAAGACATTTTGTCTGTATGAAGCAGAGCCTAATAGCCCCACTCACGCTAAGGCTAACACTTAAATAAATAATTGCTGCCACATCCAGACATAAATTTTCCACTTTATCTACCCTTTTAAAAACAAAATGCAGGTTTTGGCATGTGTATAGGGGAAGTTTTTTTAATGCTTTTTAAATTTAAGCTGGTAATTGATTATTGATAGGCTGCGGAGAAGATTTGTTGTGCACTCCACTTTTGTCTTTATTGTAATACCTTGTAAATGTTTTATATGGTTTTAATTGTGGATATTGTTATATGTCCCTAGTGGCACAGTGGATTACACTGCCGAGCTGCTGAACTTGCTGACTGAAAGGTCACAGGTTCAAATCCAGGGAGCAGGGTGAGCTTCCACTGTTAGCCCCAGCTTCTGCCAACCTAGCAGTTCAAAAACATGCAAATGTGAGTAGATCAATAGGTACTGCTCTGCTGGTCATGCTGGCCATATGCAGTCATGCTGGCCATATGACCTTGGAGATGTCTATGGACAATGTTGGCTCTTCGACTTAAAAATGGCAATGAGCACCAACCCCCAGAGTTGGACACGAAACCCTTTACTTTTACTATCGGTATATGACTGCTAATTTATTGTTCTTTGAAATGTTGTATTATCAGGTTTTCAGTTTCATCTTCTCTGAACCTTGCTGTAAGCTGTTGGGAGAAATGTGAGATATATATTTAGACAACAGCAGCAATGTCAACATGTACCCATCCATGCTCAAGGCTTTGAGAGTTTTAAAGTTTGTTCTTGAACCTACGTGTATTTAAACAAAGATTGCCAATCAGGCAAATTTCTTAACATAAAGATACTGTCAACTTGTGATACCTTTGCATGTGGATTCATGTTGAGTTGGAGGAATATTTATGCTTGTTCTCATTGATTAACCCCTCAAAGGGGTATAAGGTTTCATCAAAGACATGAAAGGTTTGACCAATATTCTCCTGATATTATTGAGCCATGGATTCTCTTGTGAGTATTTTATCTCTATTATAGTTTCATACTTTCGTACTACATATTTACTCCTTGCATATTTTGATTGAAGTCAGTTTTATAATATTGGACAAGTCTAGAGTTATGAAGGGGACAAAGGACCTGATTTAATTTGATGTAATGCGATTAGTAAATAGTAATAGTATGATTAAATAAATAGCCTTAGTCTTTAGTGTTGGAAGAAATCAATTGAAGAAGCTGCAATGAGAAAACAAAGGTTGAAAGGGCAATGAAACACAAGCAAGGCAACAGAACCCAATAACAAACAGCCCATTGCCTTATTTACATATGCAAAAGGGAATCAATTGAATGTCAAGCCCAGGAACTCACACAGGTGGACAAGACAATAAACCCTTTAAAAACACTCATAAAGACTCATAAAGTTGGAAGCAACCATGGGGGCCATGTAGTGTAGTCCCCTGCCAGAAAGGAATATACAGCTAAAGCAGCTCTGAGAGATGCCTACCTAACTTGTGTTGAAACAACTCTAACAAAGGAGAGTTCAGCAACCTCCAGGGCAGACCACTCCATAGTTGAGCAGCTTTCACAATAAGAAAGTTAATTCTATTGTTTACGTGAAATATTTTCTAGTTTCCAGGGCAAAAGACAACAAGTTCACTCCATCTTCCAACTGACATCTCTTCAATGGTTCCTATGCCACTCTCAATTTTCTCTTCTCCAAACTAAACATTCCTAGATTTCCAAGGCACTGGAACTTTTAGGCTACCACATCGGATTGCTCATCTTTGGTTTACTACAACCTTTCAATCTTGTATACTCTTTGCCAAGACAGATATCACCCATCCTGTATGTATGTTTGATTAGGCATTCTCTCCCTCTCTGTAATGATCCTTCTGTAAATGTTCTCTAGATGATTTTCCAGCCCTCCAGAGAAAAGTTTGTGACTACATAGCTGAGGGACTACAGACAAGAAGAGATATTGTCTATCTCTCAGTATTGCAGATAGAAGCTCTTCCATCTATGGAACAGCATAAATAGTCCCTGGCTTTATTTATCTCACTCCAAATACCCTGAATATCTCTTTCTTTTAATGTTTAAACCATATCAGTTTATTTTCTTTTAATAACATCTAGGTAGGAATCAATTTATTTTTAGACGAAGAATGAATTATAGGATATTCTGGGTGAAGACTAAGTAGGCCATCAATGAAGTTGTCATTCAAAGAAGAAAGAAATATCCTTAGTTACATAGAAAGAAGTATTTTTAAAAAAAACAGTAAAAATGACTAAATTGCTCCGTGGAAACATACATGCTAAAGAAGGTTAAAAGCTACTATATGAGTAATTTTACTTTGCTGCACTATCTAAAGCACTTTAAAGTTTTCTGATTTGTGGTATGTAAGTGGGTGCCCAACTCTAGGATTGTCACAAAGATTTTTTTAGGATTTTACATTTAAATCTAACTGAAATGCTCTTAGTATATTTCTTCCATTATAACAGATTGAACATACTAGGGAAAGGGCTCTTAGTGCTTTGTTCACCCAACATCACTTTCCCACCTTTGTGGTTTTGCTGTAGATTGCGAAAGAAAGGAACATCTAATGTTCTGAAAGAACTATAAGCTGATTTTGTTTGTCAATGTTTAGGTGTTGATATTGTCCTAAGTTCAGTGGGAGCCATATAGTGGCACAGAAAGAGCTTCAATTGGAGGTACTGCTTCCATCAGTAATAGGGGAGCATTTTCACTGAAGCTCACTCATGCACTCACCCCAGATTCCAGGGTGGTTTACACATTAAACTCCCAAACGGTGGCAGTTGTAGATTCCTGACCATGGGCTCTTAGTACTTTGGTAGATTCCTGAACTCCATTTTCTTTCATAAAGATGAAGTAGACAGAACATACTGTAAAGAACAAATGTAGCTTTCTGGCCTTGCTTTGCACATTTTAGTGCGAATATTAAGACAATGTCACCCATACCCTTGTTGTTGTTTCTCACCATAGCAGAAGCCACAGAGCTCTGGACAACTTCTGCTCACCAAGGGACACCTTTGCTGATGTAAACAGAACAAACATGGCAACATGACCTGCGGAAAGGAAGGTGGAAAGGAGGACACAATCCCTATCCTTTGCTCAGATTGTGCAGATGCCTTTGCTGACATCTCCAGAGCTCCCTGGCAGTTACCATGATGACAAACAATAGCCTGGGTAAATGCCATTCCTTTTTCCTGTGCTGCGGCAGTCTGGGAAATCATAACGGTGCCAGTAGATGGAGTGAACAACAGGATGGGTTTTTATTAGAAGTGGTCCAGCTGTTCATATCAAAAGTGCAGGGCTGCTCTGGAATTTCAGAAATGCTCTGGAGGGTTCCCCATCTTTTGCTAATGGATTCTGCCTTACATTGGGGGCCAGAACTTACTTATGACCTCATCAGATGGGATTTCCCCCCAACCTAGATGGGATTTCCACCCCATCCTAGCATTTTGTTTGTCAATGTTACAATGTTGATATTGTCCTAGCATGCTACCGGGACAGAGTCCACCAGAGCTTAACATAGGATGCAATGCTACTTCCACTCTGTTGGGCTCCATCCCAGCAGCATGCTGGCAGCGCACTAGGTGCGCTAAGAGGAAAACCTGAGGATACGGTTGACTACCCCTCCTCATTGAAGAAGCTGTGCACAGAATGGGAGGAAGGCAGGGACAGTGAGGAAATTTCATGGGGTGGCAGCACACAATAATAAAATTATAATATATAATAAAACTTTATTTCTAGACTGCCCTCTCTCCCAGAAGAGACTCAGGGCAGTTTACACACATAAAAAGCCAAGCATTCAATGCTTCAGGTGAGTACAAACATATCAAAATAATACACAAAAAAGCAACAGTAATAGCAGTGAGCTTATGACAAAAATTAAGCGTTTTTAAAAATTCAGAGATATATAAACATTACAATAGAATTGAACAAATATCAATGGTATTAATTTAAAAATAACAGTCAAATGTCCTGAAAATTATTACAAATGTAATACTTGCTCTCTTCAATTCCACCTTTGTCAGTTTTTCCACTCTTACCTCTCAAGCCGTCCACCCTTTTCATGGTCAAAATTATTTATCTTCTGGTATATTTTTAATCTAATTGAGCCTCTTGTTTTTCTATCTAGTCATCATAATGTAGCAGATAGCTGGACTGGGGCATTGGCATTGCCATTACATTCACTGGGTGACCTTGAACCAGTTCTCCCTCTCTGCCTGATTACGGCTGTCATGAAATTGACACAGAGAAAAACAGAGTCATGTTCACTTTTGTTTAATAGAGAAAAGGCAAGATATAAATGCATCTATAAATAATAAATAAGAAGGTATTTGGCAAATCACTCCCCATGCTGTTTCATTTTTCCATCATCTCAACACTAATAAAACAGAAAACCAGACAATATTTGGCCCGTCGGAAAACTGTTTGTGTAGGTAAAATACCTGTGTAAAATGCATATAATTTTAAATGTCAGTTTTTAGTTTTAAAGCCTGTCATGTCATTAATGCACAACTGCATAAATAGAGACAAACACCTGTGATACCATCCTTCTCCTTTTCATTTCTTATTGAGTAAACTTGAATGAAAGGTACAAACAGTTTTGTATTCAATTCTGTAACATTAACTTTTCCTTTTCTTTATCCCTCTGTATTATACTGCTAATAAAGCCCCCCAGATGGATTGTCACCTTGTCATGGTAAGGGAGTTTGCATGTTCAAATGAACCTGTGGGCATAACCATTGGAGTCATGTATTCCCAGGAGTGGCCACAGGAGAGGATCCAGACCAAGAACAATCTGAAGACATCAATGGCAGAGCAGGTGGATGACAACATGATACATGATGCAATGGCTGTGAAGGCAGAAGAAGGTTACAATAGATGAGAAGCCAATGTCATTGTGACAATAATGCCAATGGATGTGCACCTCATTCTGTGAAGACTGTGTGTTATCACGTGTGTATTGACCTCCACACATTTTTTTTAAAAAACATCAGAAACAGGTGTCTTTCAAAAGACAACCCAACAAAAGTCCAGGTGACCAGTAAGTGGTGATGGGGGCAGGACTGTGAAATCTGGAAGTCCGTAGTCACAGATTGGCACATGGGTGGTGGACATTGTTTCCATCCTAAATATCTTGGTGTCACCCTAGTTTGAATACTAACATATAGGAAAGACTGCATGAATACCAAGCACAAGTAGCTGCATGAAATAACATCCTGCATAAACATACTGGCAGCACATGGGGGGTACAGATCCAATATTAATAAAAACATCAGCTCTGGTCTTGTCTTACTCAACTGCTGAGTATGCCTGCCCTGTTTGGCACAAGTCTGCCGACTCAAAGCAGGTGAACATAGCATTGAAGGAAACATAAAGAATAATCACAGGATTTTTTAAAAACCTACACCTGTTGATAAGCTCTACAAGCTAGCTGGCATCCCCCCCCCGATGTGCAGCAGGAAGTTGCTGCTAACTGTGCGAAAAAAGGTTGAACACTGTGAAAGCCACCCACTGCATGGTAATCAGCCTCCTCAGTAGACTCAAATCAAGGAAAAGCTTCATGAGAACCACCACTCCTCTTAACATTCCTCCAGCAACAGCAAGACTATCCCTATGGGCAGCTAAATCAGGAATCCCATCTGGATGGCAACCCCCATGAGGTCTGCCTCCAGGGCAAACCAAGAATGGGCAACTTGAACAGACTCAGAAGTGGAGTGGGCAGATCTAAAGACAACCTGGCAAAATGGCACTACTTTAAAGAATCCTCCATCTTGTGCAACTGAGCAGCAGAACATACAATTCCAGATCTGTATGCTTGTCTGCAATATCCTGCCTCCTGCACAGAGGAAGAATTGTTGGATGCTACAGACAGTGTAATTGTTGTTGCCCGTTTTTAGTCAAAAGATATTTAGTCACTTGTGCTCCTTCTATTTGTATCAGTGTTATACTAATTTATGCAATACTTTTGATATGAAAGAAAGAAGCTCCAAGAAAAATGCAGGAGAAAAATCAACTTCTCTACAGGGCATTTATTGACATTGAAAAGGCATTTGACACAGTGAATCACAGTACTGTGTCAAATGCCTTATTCTCTACCTTAATCGCTTTGATACTGCACCTTGTTGATGGGAAGCTTCCCACCGGCATGGAAATAAGCTATCGGACAATTGGAAAGCTATTTAACCTCAGCAGTCTGAAAGCCAGAACCATTGTCACAACATCTGTTATAGAACTCCAATATGCTGATGACATTGTAATCTGTGCCGATTCAGAAGAAGACCTACAAGCCTAAACACCTTTGCAGATGCATATGAAAAGCTTGGCCCTCTCATTGAACATTGAGAAAACCAAAGTGCTCTTTCAGCCAATCCCTCTGCAAAGCCAAAAATACAATTTAATGGTTTAATGTTAGAAAATGTTGTCCATTTCTACTACCTTGACAGCCACCTCTCCACAAAAGTCAACATTGACACTGAAATAAAAAACCGTCTGAGCTCTGTGAGTGCAACATTTTTCTCAATGAAGCAGAAAGTGTTTGAGGTTCAGGACATTTTTAAGGTGCTTGTTTATAAAGCTATTGTCCTCCCAACCCTAACATACGCCTGTGAAATATGGACCATCTACAAACATCATACTCAACTTCTGCAATGATTCCATCAGCGCTGCCTCCGAAAAAACCTGCAAACCTCTTTGGAAGACAGATGGACAAATGTCAGTGAGCTGGAATAAGCAAAGACCACCGGCATTGAAGTGCTGATCCTCCACCACTAACTTTGCTGGACTGGCCATGTTGTCTGAATGCCTGATCACCACCTCCCAAAGCAGTTACTAAGCTCCCAACTGAAGAATGCAAAATGGATTGTTGGTGAGCAGGAAAATAAATGTTAAAATAGGCTTAAAGCCAACCTTAAAAACTGTGGCATAGACACCGAGAACTGGGAAGCCCTGGCCCTTGAACATTCTAACTGGAGGTCACCTGTGACTAACAGTGCTGTGCAATTTGAAGAGGCACAAATGGAGGGCAAAAGGGAGAAATGTGTCAAGAGGAAGGCATGTCAAGCCAACCCTGACCGGGCCCACTTTCCATCTGGAAATCAATGTCCTCACTGTGGAAGAATATGCAGATCAAGAATAGGTCTCTACAGTCACCTGTGGATCCACCAGGCCATTGAAGATAATCATATTTGGACATGAGTGATTGCCAATGACAGATTAATAAAGGAATTATGCATAAAGATAGAGAGCATTTTTGCATGCAGAAATAATTATTTGACTCATTGTTGTAAAATACAGAATAAGATTAAATCAGATGCTGTTGGTTTATTAGAAAATGCTTTTCAAGCTTGTTAGTTGGTTCTTTGATGGTCCTTGACATGAACTCAGGTTTGAAATATGGAAGACAAGTGCTTCAGATTTGCATGTTGGTTCTGCACATTTCTACAGTCTCTTTTTGTATGTGAGCTTTTCAAAGAGTGTCAGAGTCCATACTCTGTTTAGCAATTTTCTTTGTCATGTTATCAGTGAAAATGCAATCTCTAGTCTTGAAGCATTCAATAATATTGATAGTTCTTTGGTGGCTGTTTATTCAGTCTTTAAAAGACTAACAAAATAATTAAATCCCTTTGACATATAGTTTCTGATTGTTTATTTTATATATCTGGTCTGGTAACTCTTCGTAGGATTTCTTAATTCTTGGACAACATAAACATGTGTGGTCTAGAGCAGTGCTGTCCAACATCTTCCGGACCGGGGGCTGGATGTTTGGTCACTGATGACCTGGGGGGGCGCTTGGCCCCGCCCCCGCCCCGCCCCCGGCCACGCCCGGCAGCAGCTGAAGGCGTCACTCCAGGGAGGCGATCCAGGCGAAAACTCTCCCGCAAGCCGGGTTCTCGCTTCCCCGTGAGCCATCCAAGCTTGCAGGAGGGGTTTCGCCCAGATCTCGCCTCCCTCTGGTCAGAGGGAGGCGTGAGCCGGGCGGCGCTCACTTCCCCCACGAGCCATCCAAGCTCAAGCGAGAGAGCTGTCGCCCAGATCTCGCCTCCCTCTGGTCAGGGGAAAGGAGGGAGGGAGGAAGGCGTCCTGGCAGGGAGAAGGCAGCGGAACGCTGCCTCTTCCCTGCCAGGCCCTCCGTCCTTCCTTTCCTCCCGGGAGGCGGCGTCCCAAATGGAACGCCGCTTCCAGGGTGAAAGGAGGGGAGGGAGGGAGGCGTCCTGGCAGGGAGAAGGCAGCGGATCGCTGCCTCTTCCCTGCCAGGCCCCTTCCGTCCTTCCTTTCCTCCCGGAGGCGGTGTCCCAAATGGAACGCCGCTTCCAGGGTGAAAGGAGGGAGGGAGGGAGGCATCCTGGCAGGGAGACGGCAGCGGATCGCTGCCTCTTCCCTGCCAGGACCCCTCCGTCCTTCCTTTCCTCCCGGCGGCAGCGTCCCAACCGGGAGGCGTTGGAAAGGCGGAGGGATGCCCCGTGGCTCCTCCCTCCCTTCCAAGGCACCCTGGCAGCAGCTGAAGGCGGTGATTTCGCCGCCTTCAGCTGCTGCCAGGTGCCTTGGAAGGGAGGGAGGAGCCATGGGGCATCCCTTCTCCCTTCCAAGGAATCGGGCGCCGCCGAGAGAGGGACAAGGCGGCGGTACAGGAGGAGGGGCCAGCTCTCTTCCTCCTGCCTGTATCGCCTCCGTCTCCCTCTCTCAGCGGCGCCGCTGCAAACTGCCTCACAACGGCGCCGCGAGAGGGAGAAGGGGCGAAACAGGCAGGAGGAAGAGAGCTAGCTGCTCCTCCCTGCCTGTATCGCCCCCACCGTTCCACTCTCGGCGGCGCCGATGCGATGCAGTTTGCATTAGCACCGCTGAGAGAGAGAAGGGGCGGTGTAGGAGGAGGAAGAGAGCTGGCTCCTCCCTGTACCGCCCCTTTCTCCCTCTCGCGGCGCCAATGCAAACTGCATTGCATCGGCGCCGCCGAGAGAGGGACGGAGGGGCAATACAGGCAGGGAGGAGGAGCCAGCTCTTCCTCCTCCCTGTCTCGCCTCTGGTCTAGAGAGTGCTGCCATTTTTCCACTCCCAATATCTACATGAAATCTTTTATTTATCATCTGTATTTTTAAAGCCTGAAGATGCAATTCATGTATGGTTTCCAATATCTATTCCTTTGGGACTGTTGGATGGTGCCCACTGGATTCCATGTCACTGAGACTCAGATAATTCCCATGATAGTTAGACCCCCACCAATAACCCATAAGAGGCTTCGGTTCTGTAAATTTGGTGTATGCACATTTTTGTTTTAATCCTGTTATCGTCACAACAACCTTTGTAACTTGTCAAGAGATGTTGGGGAACACGAGAATACACGTACACACACTACAGAGTGGTGAAAATATGTGCTAAAACTGCATTATAACCTGGCATAAAATACACATTATTTTAAAATCCTGTATTTTGGTTAATTGTCAAGCACATATGCATATCCAGATAAAGGGCTGTGGTAGAAAAATAAGCTGTAATTCATGATAAATATACTTTCTGAGTGATAGAAGAAAATTCCAAATTTTGTAAAGTTTTGGCACTATATCCCAATGTGTCAAGATGCATATTTTGATCCATATTCTGATAAGATTTGGCAGTAGTGGAGTTTGCATGTATATAAATTATAGGTCAAGCTTGTGCAACATTATACTAGTTGTCAGCCGCATTGGATAAAATGCTTGTCATATACCTGCTTTACTATTTATTTGAACTGCTTCTCCCAATAGCCTCCAGAACTGTTATCAGCTATCTGCTGTTGTCAAATTCCATTTATTTTCCATCTGTTCTTGCCATTACAGAATGCTTCCCCTTTGGTTTTGGTATTTTTCCCTCTTCCAATATTTGTCATTCTGATGATGACAATGTGATTGTGCCATCTACTATTTCACAGACTTGAAATTGAAGCCAACCTCTGTGGTTATAACACATCTGGTTCTTATCATACTCAGGTGTGCATAGATTTCACACAAAGCATCACACAACAGAAATACACAAACCGCTTGTCTATACTTTAGTAGGTAAACATGGAATATTCTATAACTTCAATAAAGCAAAGTTAGCAAGCAAATTTATTTATTTTATGTATTTCTTTATTTACATTACTTATATCCCGCCTTTCCCCTCATGGGGACTCAAGGCTGTTAACAATCACACACTTTAGTCACAGTTTAAAACAAATTGTGTAGAAAAATAAGATAAACAATAAATAGCACTACTGTGTGGATTTCAGTTAAAATAAGTTGAAACATAATAAATATTATTAAAATTACATTGAAAACTCACAATATTCCCAGAATTCTAACTGCAATCTCCCCAGCAGTGTGCCCCTCATCCGTCCCCAAATGCCTGCTGGCAGAAGATGGTCTTGACCCATTTGCAGAAGGTAAGCAGGAATTGGGTCATTCTGGTCTGTCTTGGGAGGGTGTTCCTCAGTCTGGGAGCAGCCAACAAAAAGGCCCTCTCCGGGTTGCCACCAAACATTATTGAGCAGTTGGTGGTGTTGAGATTAAAAATGTAAGTGGGCAAATTATATTGTAAAATGTAAGAATATGTAAGAATATGCATTGAGTTTGAATGGGGCTACTTTGAGTAAGTTTGTTACAAACTTACTTGCATCCAGAAGCATTCAGAAGGTGCTGGTAAAAACACAGCTGTCGGTGCTTTGCAACTATTCCTGTATAAAATAAGGCAGCTGAGAGACTGACCTTGGGTGAGGAATTTTGATTTGAAGAAGCCAGCAACTTTGCAGAAGACGTCGAAAAGAAGACGGAAGGAAGATTTATGTTGTTCTTATGGAACTAAACTGTAAGACTGTTTGTTTTACATGTTGCTAATACTGTCTATTGTTGTGCCTGAACATATTTTGTTTAAAGAGCTTTATTTTTTGAAACAAATGACTCTTGGAGTCTTTTAACTACAGAGAGCCAGCTTAATTGACCAAAACAGTACTCAGGTCAATACAGAAACTCAACAGGTGGGACCAAGAGAAGGCCCTCCACAGTAAATTGTAGATGTCTACCAAGTTCATAAAAGAGATAGGGTCCTTTGGATAACCTGGACCAAAGCCATATAGGGCTTTGTAGGTCAAAACCAGTACTTTAATTTGTGCCTGAAAACATGTTGGCAACCAGAGGATTTGTATGCTGCTTGTAGCCAGCCCCAGTTATCAGTCTAACTGCTGCTTTCTGAATCAAGTGAAGTTTCTGAGCACTTTTCAAACCCCATGTAGAGCACACTACAGTACTCCAACTAGAATGTAATGCAGGTATCACCATGGCCAGATCCAGCTTCTCCAGGCACAGTTGGCTCACTAGCTCTAACTGTGCAAAAGCACTCCCGGTTACTGCTGATAACTAAGCCTCCAGGTTCAGGACTGAATCCAGGAGTACCCCCAAACTGCAAACCTGCATCTAGCACAGGCTGAATCTCTTTTCCCAGAACTGTCTTTCAACTGACCAGGAGCACCTCTATCTGGATTAAGCTTCAATTTGTTTGCCCCTATCCTGTGCATTACAGCTACCAGTCACTGCTTTAGCCTATGAATCTCTCTCTCTCTCTCTCTCTCTCTCTCTCTCTCTCTCTCTCTCTCTCTCTCTGGCATTACTTCGCGAACAAAGATCCTTAGGAGGGACTCATCCCATGCTTTCTACAAGCGCATTGATGGCTAAGGAGGTTGGATGTGTCCTTCGAGTCTGCGCAATGAATTTTTCTGGTGGAGCACAGCATGTGCAGAACTGGACTCACCCTTTAAACCAAAGGTTCATCTGCCGGGGCCTAGCAAGCTTTGGACGGTGGCAGCGAGGTCCTCAGGTCATAGGTTTGATTTGAGTTTCCTTCTGTAGATGGTTTACCTTACAGGGTTACATGAGCACCATCTGCCCGGGTTTGAAATTAGAGTTTTCCTTCTCTTTGGATGGTTGCCAAAAGGCTAGGGAGCCCATCCTACCCGCTGACGCTCTGTCAGACCCTTCGGTTGTGACTTGTCTGGCATGGAAGGCCCTATCGGTGGCTATTATGCCACCGCCAGCATAGCTCACAACTTCATTAGGGTACGCAAGCCTCTCCCCCGCAACAAGGGGGCACAAATGGAGAGGACATAAATACCTATGAATACCTTCCTTGGAATTAGGTGGAAAGGTGTAGCAGAGTTGGGTGTCATCTGCATATGGATAGCACAGCACCACACTCCAAAACTCTGGATGACATCTATTAGCAGTTTCATTTAGATGTTGAAAGGCATAGGGAACAAAACAGAACCCTGAGGCACCTCACAGTCCAATGGCCAACAAGTTGAAAAGGATTCCCCCAGCACCACCTTCTGAATGCACCCCTCCAGGAAGGAACAGAATCACTGAAGAACAGTACTTCCATGCCTCATTCCATAAAGCATGAAGCAAATATTGTGAGACTGCCCTTCCAACCTTCTGGCACTTGACAAGAAATACTGCCTGTCTTTCAAACATAAAGACCCAGAACAAAAACAAGGAAGCTACAGTCACTTGGTAGGAAACTACTTCCCTCTCTTTGCTGTGCCAATTTCTCTTTCCTTTCCAGACAGCTCAATTGATATCCAGTTATTTGCCTTCTACATACTTGTGATTTTAATTATAATCAGAAGTGTCAGATTAGCATCTTAAATCACAGGGGGTTGTCGATGTCTGCTGGCACAGGTATGGAAATTTTCGGTGTTAACCTTCCCCCTAACTTCTGATTTATATTAATGGACTTCACCTCTTAGATTGCCTTTAGAAGAACTGGTGGGCCTCATGGTTGAAAGAGAAATAAACTGTATATTGCCTCCAGCAGCAAAACAGCTAGTGTTTTAACTGCCTAAAAGCAAACTTAAGACACACAGGTCTAGTTTTCTATGAGAAGGATTTTTTCATGACTCCAACTCAAATAGCAGACTGCTTGCCCAACTTAAACCATATGAACTGACATGAAGAGATTATTGTTTGTCTTCCAATCCCCCGAAATAACGAGACATGACACAAATATATATGGTTTCAAATTTGGGCAACTTTTATTAAATAGTTACCTATTTAACTTGTAACTCAACTAACTTTTTGGTGTCAGTTCAACTTGGTGTGTGTAAGCTGACGTAGCGTCTTCTAAAGTCTGCCCCTCAGCTCTTCAGACGTACTATCTGGGTCCCCTGTAGATTTCAACCCAGGCAACCCATAAGGGAAACATCAGGAGAAATCTCTCTCAACTTTTGAGACTAGACTCTCCCTGCTCCTGGGGCATTCACCATCACCTCACCCCTAAAATTAACCTCTAGGTGAGTGTTTGCATAATGCCCCACACCCTTAAGGGGTGCCTTAAGTGTATACAAACCTTTGAATAACTAATCTATTTATGCTTAGCTAGTTTACTAGCCGACCATTCCATCTAGCCCCTAAAAAGACAGCATAGGATAGGCAAAACCCTCACGGGTGAATTCCTATCTGACCCCAAATGTTAAACCATTTGATGATCATTATTATACTATCCATGGGTGAGAGTGGTGGGTGATGTCCTGTTGCAGAATGAGGGAGAAGGGGCTGGCAGCACACTATGCCAGCCCCTCCTCCCTTTGAGCACCTTCTGCTAAATTAACCAATCTCTTCTCCGAGGGGAGGAGACGAAAATTCTCCACCCCCCAACTTGTTGGAGGGTGAAGTGTATTGTCTTCTAACCCCCCGAAATAATGAGACATGACACAAATATATATGGTTTCAAATCTGGGCAACTTTTATTAAATAGTTACCTATTTAACTTATAACTCAACTAACTTTTTGGTGTCAGTTCAACTTGGTGTGTGTAAGCTGAGGTAGTGTCTTCTAAAGTCTACCCCTCAGCTCTTCAGGCGTACTATCTGCGTTCCCTGTAGATTTCAACCCAGGCAACCCGTAAGGGAAACATTAGTAGAAATCTCTCTCAACTTTTGAGACTAGACTCTCCCTGCTCCTGGAACATTCACCATCACCTCACCCCTAAAATTAACCTCTAGGTGAGTGTTTGCATAATGCCCCACACCCTTAAAGGGTGTCTTAAGTGTATACAAACCTTTGAATAACTAATCTATTTATGCCACGGATTGGGAGAAAATGTCCTATTTAGCTCCCATCCCCCACCAAGCCGTCTAATATTAACTGAACACCTACCATTAAATTCTGAAGAAACAATGAATTGCCCACATCAGACAGCCCCTCCTCCCTTCGAGCACCTTCTGCGAAATTAACCAATCTCTTCTCCGAGGGGAGGAGACAAAAATTCTCCACCCCCCAACTTGTTGGAGGGTGAAGTGTAAAGGCTAAACTCTGTTCATGTGAAGCTGTCATTACAGGGAACAGTTCCAAAAAGAAAAGAAAATAAACCTGTTGAATTCCACAGTAACACGGTGCAATTATTTTCTCAAAAGGATGAACAACAGCATATACAATATTTGCCTTTATTTTCCCCACGCCTGCCATGCCTTAACTCATTTCAGCGTTTATTGGTAAAGGCATAGAAATTTAGTAGCTTAATGAGGCAGGGATAAAATGTACAAAAATTACAAA
This sequence comes from Anolis apletophallus, assembly GCA_030556195.1. NCBI lineage: Eukaryota > Metazoa > Chordata > Lepidosauria > Squamata > Anolidae > Anolis > Anolis apletophallus. The sequence continues at coordinate 77,906,582 of JARBWK010000003.1, forward strand.
ACTCTTCTCCTTCCAATGGTTATAAACATTTTCTTTCAATAATTATCAACAAAGGGAAGAAAACACTGAGAATTGGATCACTTTGTAAATTCCCATTTTTAAAAAGTGTTCGTGATGTTTACTTATTGCCAAGTGCCACTTCCCCAACAGGTCCCTGTGTCCTAAAAAAATCCATTGTAGACAGAAGTAGAAATGACTTTCATAAGAGTGTGGGTGAGAAGAGCAGTGTGCTGGGTTTATTAAGGTTCAGGTGTGTAGCGGAGGGGTGGGGGTGTCTTGGGCTTCAGCCGAAATTCTCAGGGTGGTCCGCGAGAAGGCCTTACTGGTACATGGCATGGTGGCATCTTTGTCCATGCCTGAGCCCTCAGCACACTCACTTTCCTTTTTGGTGCCCCTGGTTTCAGCCTTTGGTGGCAGGAGAGGAAGGGGAGTGTGCCGACAGCCTAGGTGCCAAAGAGGATGCTGTCACACCACAGAGCATTCGGAGGCTGCAATAAGCCTTCACGCTTATGTACCCAGCAGGCCTTCATGCCCGTGCTCTTGGCAGGCCTTCACGTCTGTGCATTGAAGTCTCACCACACTCGTGGCTGGGAATGGAGTGCATCGAGCCCGTTGGCTGCCTTCTGGGACTCTCTGGATCTAGGTAAACAACAACCCCCATTTGAAAAGGGGCAATAATTCCCCAATCCCTGCCTCTATGTACAGTTGGGCACATTGGCTCTGTGTGCTAAGTTTAGTTCAGATCTAGCATTGCCTTAGTTCAATACCCTCTGGATAAGGGCGCATTGCAACTCCCAGATTCAAGGTCAATCACCCCCAATCCCTTCTTATCCTGTATGCACAGTTGGCCATGTTTGGGCCAGATATGATGTTGGCTGCCTTTAGTGCTTTCTGGATCCAGGTAAACAACTACCATTTGAAAAGCGCAATCATTCCCCAATTCCTGCCTGTATGCACTCTTGGGCACATTGATTCTATGTGCCAAGTTTGGTCCAGATCCAGCGTTGTCTTGGTTCAATGTCCTGTTTCTATTATTATTATTATTATTATTATTAAACAGTTCTTCTACATTAAAATGAAGTTAGTTATGCTACTAACATGCTGCCTCCAAAGGCAGAATATGTAATTTAGAGCCTGTATCTTTAAGAGTAGGGGAGGGGTAAGGAGCCCTAGCTTTAGAACACTGGGAATGACAATTAGAATGACAGTTGGTTGGGGATTTCTGTTCAGTTTACATTTAAGATTAGGCTTGAAAGAAAGTAGAGGGTTATTGGTAGAGCATAAAAATTCACATCAAGATGGAGTATTAGAAATATACAGAAACATGTCATGTCGGAGTCATAGACATTTGTGCAAAATACCTTTCAACTTCACTATAGCACATGAAGACAGAATGAGATAATTAGATAATTTCAATCATTTCCAGTTTAGTGACAGAAGAGATTGTTGCTAGAGTCAACAAGTCTGATTGCTTCTCCATTCTGGCTAATGAAACACTGAATGTATTGGCAACAAAGCAGCTTTCGTTATGTCTTTGCTATGTAGGTTTAAAGGAAAACTTACCAGTCATCCGAGATTTTGTAGGATTTATACCCATATACGACCAATCGGCAGAAAATGTCACTAAAGTTATCCTAGAAAAATGGAAAATGTTGAAATTGGACATGAACAAGTGTGTAGGGCAGGGCTACGATGGCCATCAAACTGGAGTTCAAACAAGAATTCGAGAAATGTACTCCAAAGCAATATATTTTTATTGTTCAAGTCATTGATTGAACCTTGCATTGAGTGAAACATTTTCAAACTCTTCTGTCAGAAATTGTCTTGGAACAATAAAAGAAATAACAAATTTCTTCAGAAACAGTACAATTTTGCAGATTAATATTAGCATTCATGTGCCAGAAACAAAGAAAAAAAGGCTGACACATTTTTGCAAGACTCGTTTGATTGAGAGGCATGACAGTGTATTGACATTCGTTCAACTATTTAAGCTGACTGTAGTTGTCTTAGAAGAAATCTCAGAGAAACCATGGAAATCTTCTTCAGCTTCATATTTTTTGAGTGCAATTGAAAAAAGTGATTTCATTGTTAGCCTGTTTGTTTGTGAACAACTCTTCAGCTCTACTTTCCCCCTATCAATCTTTCTTCAAGAAAAAGTCTTGCCATAAACTATGCTAAGTCACTGTTAAAGTCTTTAGACATTTTGAGAACAGATGCAAAAGATCATTTTGTAAAATTCTTTGACTAAGCAAGAACAACATTTGAAAAAAATATGTCAAAGCAACTTGACTATTCCAAGGCAAAGTTCAAGACAGGTGCAGTGGGCGAATCCAGGGACTCATTCTATAGATTATTTCAGAGTTGCGGTGTTCATACCAGGTGTTGCTTCACTCATACAGAACATTACTGAAAGGTTCATGTCAAATGAAGACATTTTAACCAGTTTCCAGGTTTTCCTCCCTGGGTTTTCAGGTCTAGACAAAGTTCACCATATGGAACAACTGTCAGAATACTTTGAAAATGATGCAGCACTTGCTTCCATCAGGGCTGAGTACATAATGTGGTGTAATATTACACCATCAATTAAGAAAGATGCTGAAGTACTTAAAGTGTTGGAACTGTGTGACAAAACCTACTATTGATCAATAAATTTCCTTTTGACTGTGTTGACTACTCTACCAGTAATGACATGCAGTGCGGAAAGATCATTTTCAACCATGAAGAGAGTGAAAAGTGTACCTAGAAGTTTAATGACATACCAGAGACATAGTGGACTAGCAATGATTCCATCCTTCGGGACATCACTATCAAACCAGAAAAAGTAATTGACAAAATGGCCAGGGAGAAAGAAAGAAGGCTGTTGCTGTAAATTAAAAAAAAAAGTCAAAATTATTCTAAACATTTTGTTAATGAAAGTAAATAAATAACATTTATTATTTAAACTGTTATGTTTATTCATAACATGACCTGATCACCATGCTCAATATATCACATATGCATGGGAGTATTGGGATAATGATACAAAATGTTTGCTAGGGTAGGTCCCCTCTCACTCAGACTCAGCCCCCCCCCCCAATCAAAATCCTGGCTATGGGCCTATTGGGGTTTATTTGGGGGGTGGGGGTGGGAACGGGACAACTTTCCCAGGCACAATTTACTATAAGACCTTACAGGCTGAAGGTTTAAATACAGAATTACCCAAACAATAAAGTCATTCAGACCAGACAGATAATGAATTAAGGATATCAGTAGGAACTCAACAGAACAGTCTGTGCCCTGTTTCTCAAAGGAAAAAGACAGACACTAAAAATACTACATCTGACCAATCTAAGGGGGCTCGAAGGTTGTGCAGCTAAGCTTAAGGAGATCCAGATGATACACAGATTTTCTTACCATCTGATAAGAAGAGAGTAGCTGCATGGCTGAAGATGCTGCAACAGCAACACATGTCAGGCAATGTCCAATCAAATATAGACTTTTAAAAAATGGAACCTGGATTGCCCAACCTCTGGAAACAGCACAATATCTTAAAATAAGGAGACAGTTTGGTATGGTCTATAAACAAAACAGTTAAATACTAACTCCTCTCCTGAATTCAATAATGAGACAATCCTCCTGTTAACAGGAGGGAGAGGGGTTTCAAAGGATAAATCCAGTTTATACTTTAAAATGAGGCTTGGCTTCTTCCAATATAGTCAGGGATCCAGGATATCACTCCCTTCTTTGTGGAATGCCTCTTACATTGTTCAGATTCTGGCATGAGGCAGCCCCCTATTGCAAGTCATACTTATTGAGCATAACTCAATAAGTTACCTGCTTGCATGTCATACTTCTAGAGCATAACTCAAAACATGGGAGATGGCACATGTAATGAAGGCAGAGGAAAAAGAGTGACCATAAAAAACAAGGTAAATTAAAGGTAAAAGTTATCCCCTGACATTAAGTCCCGTTGTGTGCAACTCTGGGGGTTGGTACTCATCTCCATTTCTATGTTGAAGAGCCAATGTTGTCCATAGACACCTCCAAGGTCATATGGCCAACATTACTGCATGGATTACAAATAATAAAACAAACCAAAAAAATAATAAATAAACCACATACAATTGTTTGAAACCCCACCTTTCCCTGAAAAGGTTTATTTTGCTGCATACGACACCTTTTATGCAGAATCCAATAAAATGATTTATATGTATATTTTAAAAAGCTGTCAGAAAGAGAATCAACTGATTCCAAAAGTGCTGGAGGAGAGTTCTGCCAATATAATGAACTGCCAAACAAATGGAATTTAGAACAAATCAATGCTCAAATCTAATCTAACCAAATCCAACCGTATTTTGAATGTATCATGAGATGATGCGAGTCACTGGAAAAGAGCGATTATTGGTTAAGATGAGAAGGAGGACCACATTACAGATGGATATACTCAATCAAGTAGGCATGGCCCTGAGTTTGTAAGCAGGTAAGATGATGCCCAGCATTCTTGGAGGTCTCTCATTCTTAGGGTTTCCTTAGGACAACATCAACTTGACAGAAAACAACAATAAACTAAAAAAATGGAAATACCCCTCTGAACACAATTTTGGGAATATGAAGTAGGGTTAACCATGCAATAGAAGCAAGGAGCAAAAATAATACTATTGGCTTCTCATTAATTTCAAGGGAATTGAACTGTGGTGCTTGGTCTTGGACACTTGTCTCTTTTATCTGAATAGAGCCACTTGTGGCTCTGTTTCACAGATAAAAGTAGCTAAGAAAAAAACATTGATAAGAACATTGTGTCATGTGTCTCCCTGTCTGCTGATTTCCTGCCAGTTGTTTTGTTCCTAATCAGGAAACTGAGAGCTGCACTTATATGGCATCTATATACATCTGACAGCATATGTGTGCAATGATTAGACTAGATTGTGCCTTGATCAACAATATGGTAAAGAAGCATGGAGATAGATATGTTTGTAGAATAAGACCTACATGTACTTTACATTCTGTAATAGCTACAGTTTTGCACATCCAAGTCCAATATCTGTGTTTCTAGGAAAGGAGATTGCTTATACTTAGGAAAATGTAACCTAAGAGATAGGTATTAGATTTTTCTTTTGATAGCATGAGCGGAGATCTTGTGCCCATTGATATAGCTGAGGTTCTAATATCATCCATAGTACACTGTGCAGTGAATAAAACAACCACTGTTTCCCATGTCTGCCAGTTGCAAGGCCCAGCCTTATTCAGTGTGATACAACTGTCTCAAGTGACAGATGCTAAGACAGAGGAGCAACAATCCTCAGCAGTTCCTCCTACCCCCTTCTCCTACTCCCTTTCTATTGGAGACAGAGCTGTGTGTGCCACATGGCTTCTCCTCAGCTACCCTGCTGTTATGGTGGAGGCAATTATCCTTCTGTCTGAATGCAACTGAGAATTCAGTCTTTTCTTGTATGTGGAATGGAGGAGAGAGTGTCATCTTTACTTCTAGCAGCAGCACACTTAGGATTGCCCTGGTTGCTATCAAAGCCACATTAGAGATTTAATAAGACCTTAAGGACCAATTCCAGGAGAAAGGAAGTGCGAAAGCAATTCTTGTTTAGTCAACACAGGCAACTATTCAACATGCCATGTTTATGCATGCCTGTCAGGTACCATGGGCCATCTGCAGTGCACATCTAGACAGATGTGGAACTGATGCTATCTTGTTTGACTTCAAAACTCATTCATCATCATCAAGTTATATATATGTTATGACATAGTATCACGTCTTTAAGATGTGGAACACATTGGGAAGGATACAAACAGTAACTCTTACTGAAGAATGGGAAGCTACCTCAACTTCTCTAGCAGCTAAAGGTAATAGTAACAAACAAAAAGGTTTAAAAACCCTCTCTTACTAATATCAATGATGGCCTGTCACAATAGTAAGCACATAATTTAAAGTGCATGTGTAGTCCACATCAGCAATTCAAATTCTAAACATATAAACAATATTATCATTAAATATTTATGGTGAAGTCACACTCTAACACATGGGTATAAATCACAACCATAGCAACCCTCCTCCTTGAGTCCGGCGTAGAAGTCCATGAGATAACCCAGGATGATACAAGATAAATTCCCCAAGGCCAAGAATATAATATCACTCTGTGGGCTTGTCCAATTGACCCGTCATAGAGGATCGAAGTCGGGAGAATCCAGAATTACCCTAAAGTGCCAGACCACTCCCCCAAAAAGTCAGCAAGGTCAGTGGAGCAGCAGGCGAGGCATGCCCGGGGGGGGGGGGGGTTGCAGGCTTTGGAGATCCCTGAGAAATATGCCCGCAGACTGGAGCCAAATCAAATCCCAAAGGCAGTAATCCACAGAGGCTGGAAAAACTCCAGGAGCCTAGAGTAGACCCAATGTGCTGGGTGGCAGATGCTGGCAGGGGCATGGTTATGACGCTGGTGGAGGCGTGGCCCAGTAGTCGGCACAACTCAACCGAGTGGAGAATAACAGAAAAGTCCAATACACAAGCCGAACAGGATCACAGAAGTAAGGTGGTTATACCCGGAGACTAAACTCCAGAGCGCCAGGAGGGCCAAACGTACTAGCGGTAGATGAAGACGGAGGAGTGGAAAAACGCTAGCGGAGACGGCGTCCAGTTGCTGGTATGGTTCCCCCGGGTGGAGGATAGAATCAAAGTCAGGGTGTTGCTCAAAAGTAAAGGCTAAACACACACAGAAGTGTCAATAAATCCATATAATATAGAGGCAGGCAAATACAAAAAGGACGCTGGCCCCAATTGAAACATTCCCACCTAGCTCCAACAGACAAGAGTTCTTTCTCCAACCCTGGACTTTCCACAGATATATAAACCCAATTTTCCTAGTTTCCAACAGACCTCACAACCTCTGAGGATGCCTGCCACAGATGCAGGTGAAATGTCAGGAGAGAATGCTTCTAGAACATGGCAATTCAGCCCGAAAAACCTACAACAACCCAGTGATTCCAGCCATGAAAGCCTTCAACGATACAATAAAAGAACACTGTCTCCTACTGAAAAAAAGTGCACATGGAATGAATAGTTGACTGTATTTGGCCCTACTATTTTATGTATACTGTCATTTCTTAATTTGTTTTCAAACTAATGAGATGGGCATCAGCCATTTTCATGAAATGATTCTACCACCTTATCAAGTGAATCTGAGTTATGCACACTACATTTAAAAAGGAATGAATGTTTTGTTTAAGCAGCCACTGAATTTTTTTCCCTTAAAACAAACATGACAACTTCATTGGAAAAAGGCCCTTCTAAACATTTCAAATACAGGGGTTTTTTTTTCAAAATAAAGGTTTTGAGATTATGCATTTTATCTAGAGTAAAATTATCTGCCCAAAAGGAGTCCCTGACGAGCAACAGGTTGGAGGTTTGAATCTGGGGAGAGCGTGGATGAGCTCCCTCTGTCAGCTCCAGCTTTCCATGCGGGGACATGAGAGAAGCCTCCCACAAGGATGATAAAACATCAAAACATCGAGGTGTCCCCTGGGCCAGTGTTTTTCAACCTTTTTTTGAGCCGTGGCACATTTTTTACATTTACAAAATCGAGGGGCACATCACCAACCAAAATGACACAAAACAACACTCTAACACAGTAATACATATAGGTAATATGTTTTTAAATGTATTTATACACTCAGTGTGAAACCTGGACCTGTTTCGATGAAGACAACATAGATATCCTGGCAGGAATGGCAAAAAGACACACACGAAGGTCTTGCTCAACAGCTGGGAGTTATAGTTCACTCGCAATCAAAGAGCATTTTGAACTCCACCAATGATAGAATGGAATCAAACTTCCCACACAGAACTACCATAACCAAGAGAAAATACTATAAGAGTTTAGTAGGCATTGATCTTGAGTTTTGGAGTTGTAGTTCACCTATATCCAGAGAGCACTGTGGATGGGAGGGAAGGCGTGGGGCGAGTCTGCGCAGTAGCGCCTGCACGGGTCATGTCTTCCTCCCTCCCCCTTCCCGCAGAAGCAGCAGCATGAGCAAAGCAAGGCTACGCAAGCAGAGTGAGGCTGGGAAGAAGGGAGCCCGAGTGGAGAAGAAAAAGTGTTCGGCAGGAGGGGGAAGAAAGGGTATTGGAGGTTCCAATTTCCCATGGCACACCCGATGCTCGCTCACAGCACACTAGTGTGCCACGGCACACTGGTTGGGAAACACTGCCCTGGGCAATGTCCTTGCAGACGACCAATTTTCTCACTCCAGAAGTGACTTGCTCTTGACACGAAAAAAATATCTGCTCAAAACTCTTGGAATGTTGAGGAAACCTAAACACATTATGATTTCAAGTATTAGTCAAATATGGATTCCAGACCACGTCTCTTTAAAAGAAACCTGCCTGTCTGAATGCTGTCTATGGTTTTTGAGTGGAATTGTTTCCTCACTCCATCAACACCAATAAAGATCACAATCAAGACTTGCCTTGAAACAAGGCCAAAATTTATTAGCTTTGAGAATTACTGTTGCTAATATTTTCAGCCTGGCTGCTTAACTAACCTTTATTGTACCTTCTTCCAGTAAATACAGTCCTCTTTATAGCAACTACAGAGAACTCTTCTGACAAAGGAAGGCACCTAATCGTCCCTGGCAATCAAAGGATTTTGGAAATGTCACTGCGCTTCGTCACATCTTTCCAGCTGCTGCTACAACAGTGCTGATTTCGCTTGAGTGCTAAAATTCTTTTGCCTGACCTCCAACTTTCAGATACTACTGGAAACTGAATGCAGCTATTGCTCCTGCTTTAACCCCTGAGTATCCCACGTGCTTGTTTAAAAGACAGCTGCTACACCAGGTGTAACATCTTATTTTATTTTACAAATAATGTTATATGGCAACTTGTACCTCACATGACGTGTGTTAATTAAGTCTTAATTTGCTAGCAGGGCTGAGTGGAACTATTTAACAACAGTTTTCAAATGGTGGAATATAAAGGATGCAAATTCTGATCTAGCTTTTATCCTTATCTGGTCAATGAGGAATTTTCTTCCTGCCAATTTTTGCAGGTTGGTTTCCGACAGATTTTACATAGTTATACAGATTTTGTTTTGTATTACTCCAAATGTGCTTAATCTGAAACTGTGGGTGCAGCTACACTGCATTAATGTGATAGTATAGATGCACCCAGAGATATCTGTAGTCTTGTTACATAGACCAATATATTGGATTTGAAGGTGGTACGTTAAATTAATGTTTTGCTGCAAGAACAAATGAATAATTTAATCTGTTTTCTCCTCACTGCCAGAAGTCTTTGAAAATATGCAGTTTTTGAAGAGTTTTCATGACATGGTACTTTATGATATTAAGGGTGAGAAAGAGGTGACTGAAGAAAGATCAGGAGACTATGACCTTCAGGGATTTCTTTTGACTCTCACCTTCATACCTGCTGCACAATTTCAGATGATGTTGGGAACCTAAATGAATAAGTTAGGGGTTCCCAGTCCACCAACTTATCTTCTCCTTCTTATAGCTGATTGTGAGATTCATGAACATTTTTTTTATTGATGCAGCCCATAAATACTTTAAGTCACTGTGCTATATTTTATTTTGAAAGGTGTAGTGGAATGCTTCAGAATAGATGATTTAATTTTGGAAAAATCAGCATTTTAATCATAGCTACATCACTAGCCATGATAAATTTATTTTCCTGCTTTTCAGATGTCAGTTAATCAAACCAAATAAAGGCTTATAGTTATAGTTTAGTTATCTGAATCAAGATTATAGTTCAAAGGTAAGGAACCTATGGCTCGGGAGCCAGGTGTGGCTCTTTTTATGATTGCATCTTGCTCTCCAGAGCAGCCTGGGCCTCGGTTTCCTGGCATGCAGTGGGGAGGAGTGATGCAAATGTGCCGCGACTGCTGCTTCCGCGCCACCATCGCCACCTTTTCCTCATCCCCTGCTGCTCTCAGGGCCCTGCGCCCTCTTCGCCAAGGATGGCAGAGCCCAGCGGCGGTGCCTCATCCTCGTCTTCCTTTTCATCCTCCATCACGGACCTTGGGGGAGACGGCGGAAGCGAGCCTGGCCCTGGCGCCGCGGACCAGGCCTCGCTGCCCCCGGGGGATGGCCAGCTCATCGCCCTCATCATCGGGCCGCTCAAGAGCAGTGCCCTCCTCCCCCTTCCTTCCTTCCTTTCTCTTCCTTTTCCCCTCACTTTTTCTTTCATTCTTTTCCCTTCCTCTCTACCTGTACCTGCTTTCCTCCCTCCCTCTTCGTTCCTTCCTCCCTCTTCCATTCTTTCCATCTCTCCTTCCTTTTCCCTCCCTCTCTCCCCTTCCTTCTTTCCTTCATTCTCCCTCTTCCAATCTCGTCCAGGTCCAATCTGTTCCAAGCTGGTCCTGATTCTGGTCCCCGGTCAAATTCCAAATTATTCCAGATTATTCCAGATTGTTCCAAATGCCATTGTGGTCCCATGTTCCAGACAGAAAACACAATGTTCTGGCTTCAAGTCCTGTTCCCATTCACCCGCTGGAATCCGATATGCTGCAAGAGGGGATAAAGCATTATGCAACATTGATAAGTACCTGAAAAGGGAAAGTTAGGCCTGGGAACATCTTTGAGAACCTTTAAAGCCAAAACATGTGTTTCACCTTGCAGTGTTGGATGGGATGCTGCACTCAGATAGTTCTGGCCAAGAATCTGCATTGGCTCAAATGCATTGCTGGGAGAGACAAAGCCAGTGGGCGACATGATCATTCCTGCCAGGTGAATTTTTAATTTGGATTCATCACATGGTACATATTGAGAGTAAGACTTTACCTTCCTCACATAATCGCAAATCAATATATTTGCATGCCAATGAAAACACATTTCTGTGTGACATGATAGCCAAAGAGTCCCGGCCACATCTTTTGATACTTATGGAAATGCTTGGAGGTCTGTGGTCCTTTCCAGACATGCCCTGGGTAGCAATGACCCCCACTTTTGGGGTTGGGAAGGAATTTTCCTCCAGGGCCAATTGGTCAAGGACCCTGGAGGTTTTTCGTCCTCTGGGCACCCGGCAGTGTCCGCCGGTTAGGAATGTTATTAGTTATATTACTTTCAAAACTTGCCAAATCATTATTGGCAACTAGATCATGGAAAATTAATAAAAACCACCTCCATAGAAAAAATTACGTCTTTTCATTTCATTTGGTTGCACTGCTCTCAAAAACATCAATCCAAAAATCATTGTGATTTTTATGCTGGAGGGTGAACAGGTTACATTGCACAAAGAAGTATTCAGTACCTCCTTGCATGATATGTCTTTTTTGCCCGCACAATAGCAATTGAGTCACTTTGCCCATCCAAATGGGCACTGAATCTACACTGTCATATAATCCAATTTGACCTGCATTATAAGATTTAACCACACTGATCTTATATGAGTCTACACTGCCATATAATCCAGTTCAATGCAATTAATCTGCATTCTGAAACTAGATTATATGGTAGATGAGTCAGAAGGGCCTCATCAGATGATGTTTGAGAAGTGTCCTAGGACACTTCACCACTAGTCTGATGAGCCATCCTATGACATTGATGGACTTCTGGCAGAGGCCTCACCCACAAGTGGAGTGGAAGCATCGTATGATGCTTTCATTGTAACATGGGAGTATGTCTGTGTTGTGCTAGCTCCAGCACAGATCCTTGCTGCAAAATCAAAGCTCCCACATGTGATGGGGAAGGATTGCTGCAAAGGAGCGGCACATGGGGCGATGGATCTGCCCCACTGACTCTCTAGATCTTTGGCAAAGCCAGATGAAGTGGGCCGTAAAACAGCAATGATGGGCAGTGATTCTCTTAAACAGCAAGAAGCTGAGGCCAGCATTTTTTCAGTAGCTTGATAGGAAATGAGCATGTTCTTACCTGTAAAGGTGCACATCCTAGGTCTCATTTACATGGGCTTAATAACCCGCACTCACTGCAGTTTTTCAGTGTTTCATGGGATAAACTGGGTTAACTTGGTTTAGCCTCTCATTAAGAAAAAGTCAGGTATGAGTTTGGCTGAATCTCCAGACAAATGCAGCTTTGGCACAGTGTCCACAAAATACACTGTCATCCCCTTTTGTGCAGTCATCTGTACAGGGAAAGTAAGATGAATAAAGCCAGTGTTGTCAATGTTGGTATAGGCAGATGGCTGCAATATTCCATGAGAATCCTGGCCATCAGGGTCACCCTGTGCTGACATTAGCAGAACTCATGCAGTCAAGAAGAAGAAGTGGGATAGGTCAGGATAGATCAGGAGCTTTCATGGATCTATGTGGCCATCGGGCAGTGCTGACAGTGATACAGATGGTAAAGTGATGATTAGTGGATCTGAATTGATTTCAGCATGGTTTTAACTCATCTCAGATTGGACTATTCCACTGCTTTCTGAACTCTAACCTGCTACAGTCTGTGGTCAGAGTGACAACCTCTAACCTTGGCTCTAGATTAACCTGCATATATATGCATATATATATATCCCTAGATAACCTTACATATCATTCCATGTAACTCTAACACAAAAGTTTGACTTTCTGGGAAAATGCAGTTTGATTGCATAGACCAGGAGTTCCCAAACTGTGTTCTGCAGAATTCTAGGGTTCCACAAAAGCATCATAGAGGTTCAATGAATTTTTGTTTTAATCTTTTTATAGAACTTCATACTAGAGTATGAATATCTTATTGAAATTCAATGTACATTTGCTTTAAAAACAAAATTCGAATCTCTTTATTTACAAACCTACATTATGCAAAACACCCAGGCAATAGGAGTAGATGAAAGAAGGAAGAACTTCGTGGTGTCATGGGAAAATCAGAAACAAGAGTTAGAGTTCCATGGGTAAAAAAAGTCTTCTGAATCATTCCATGACTAAAAGCGTTTGGGAACCACTGGCTTAGACAAACGTTTGTATTTCACATAAATCCTTAATTGTACACCCAGAAGTGCTTTGAAATGCAATTTCTCTTAATGTGTACGTTGGTTCCCATGCTTGCATAACAGATTGGAGGATTACAAAAACAGGCTCATTTCATGGACTAAAAATGCAAATGCTACTTATGTATTGTCTTAAAAGAAAATGGGTAATGATATAAGAAAGGTAATCTTGCATTTGCCTCTGTCTTCATTCCTATATGGGGAGGAGCTCTTCCCAATCTACTATGTGACAGGATTTCTGTGCCTTTCACTGCTGTGGGATGACTGGAATTCAACAGAGTAGCTTTCCTCATCACTTGTTGTGTTTCTTCAAATCCTTTGTGGCTTATGGTGATGCCAAGGTCAATCTATCTCAGGATTCTCTTGCTAGGATTTGTTTAGTCGAAGTTTGTTTTTGCCTTTCCCTAAACCTATTAGATCTCTGTCTGCCAGGTGAAAAAAGAAGGTAACATTTTAGTTCCTGCATGGGCAGCGGATTAAACTAGAGGACCTTTGTAATCCTTTCCAACTCTATGACTTATTGATTCTGTGAGTCCTTCCAGAAAAAGGTAGTAATTCCATCACTCAGGCTCTTGGACGTAGGAAATTACTTCAATGCCATTTTTTTTCCTCCTGTGCAATTAAAGTTAACAAGGTTCATGTTTTCCTCAGAACTTCTGCTTTGCTGAAGTAATTAATCATACACATTGTTGTTGCTTCAAGCCTGCCTGAGGCACCTTTTCTCTTTCTGGGCCATTATTGAGCCCCAAAGGCTCACTCTTCTGCAAAATGCATGGTGGTATTCAGCAGCTTTTGTCTTCAAATGTGTGAAGAGGTGTTTTATTGATTCAAGTCTGTCTTCCTTTTCTTTTATCAATCAGCAGACTTTAGCGTGTAGCCATCATTTGAAGTTTCTGGTTCTATTTAAAGGTGATAAATATTTAATGCCAATGATCATTCCTCTGCAAACAGAACATGTATGCTGTTATTCCTTAGTGCTGTGTTATGTGGCATTTCATATTTCTTCCAGAGGCTTCCAGGATGTTGCCAGCTGTTTCAGTGAAATTACCTGATTATGCACTAGTATATTTTGTGCCTCAAAAGATGGTGCTTTATAAGCATTGTTTCCTTGTGAGGAAAAGATGCCGAAAATGTGTGTAATTTTGTAATATTTATTCATTTGAAATCACCTTACTTGAACAATTCAGATTCTATGATGGTCAATGTTTGTATGTATGCAGCGGGCAGTGTATGTGGCAGTTTTCTGATTGGCTGCCACTTCCATAAGCCACTGCATAAATAACTGACCTGGACCAAACTTGGCACACATAACCCCCATGACCCAGTTTACATCCTGGTGCGGTTTGGGGAAGGAAGGACCACAGATTGTGGGATTTGCAGTACTTTCAATTGTTTCAGATTTGACCAACCACTGTGACCCCCCCCATGATAGATCAGGACCACAGTTGGCACACAGATCCCCATGACCCACTTTACGTCCTGGTGTGGTAGGAGGGGGATAGACTATCCTCCCCCCAGTGAAGAGTGAAGGTATTTGCAGTACCTTCACTCACTTCCTGAGACCACTGCAACCTCCACGAATGATGGATTGAATGACTGGACCAAACTTGGCACACAAACCCCTGTGACCCACCTCACTCCCTGGTGAAGTTTGGGGACAACAAACTATGGATGATGGGATTTGCAGTACCTTCACCTGATCCAGCTCCCACAGACCACTGAGGTCCCCCACAAATCATGGACCTGGACCAAACTTGACACACAGAAGCCCCATGACCCATTTTACATCCTGGTGCGGTTTGGGGGAGGATGGACAATGAATGATTATATTTGCAGATACTTTTTGCATTTTTGCATTTGGAAGTTGTAGTTCAACCGTACCCACAGAATCCAGCCAACATTGGATATAGACTAAACTTGGTGCACAGACAAAAATGCCTTGCTCAAATAACCCGGACACTACCTAGTCCCCAAGCTAGTTATAAATAAATGCCAGAAGATATGCTGGATAAGGAGTAGTGCAGAAAGGCAGAGTTACAAAAGTGTGCAGAAGTCTTATCATAGGGCTATGAATTGGCAAACCAGTGTAATTGCATTCCTGAAGAGAACTGCAATATTGACTGTGCTCAATCTGGTTTATTTCCATTATCTGTAGTACACACTAACATGACTGTTGCAGAATAGTGAGTTGGAGCGACAAATCCCTAACAGTGTATTTCTCTTCGCTGTTCAGATGAAAACTGTTTACAATAATCTTTGTATATCACAGTCATGGTTTGAGTGACAGAAATTCACAGGATAACCTTGGGCAAGTCACACTCTCAGCCTCAGAGGATGGCAGAGACAAACCGTCTCTGAACAAATCTTACCCCCAAAAATGCCATAATTCACTTTCATCAATTGGAAATGACTAGAGGGCACATAATCATCAACAGATCTTTGGGGACTAATTTGTTTATATTTAACCTATCAACCTTGGAAATGACTTATCTCCTAGAAGGCACATAATCACTGGCAGCAAAACAGATCAGGGCTTGGGGACTTGTTCTAATTTGTTTATATTTAACCTATCTAACCTATTTAAATTTCAGAATTCATTATCTCCTAGAAGAAAGTACGATTTCATACTTCACTGGCAGCTAAAACAGCTAGATCAGGGCTCTGAGAGCTTAAGGCTTGACCCTGAGACCCGGCATAAACTTTGACAAAGTCACCAAGGATCCCCTTTAGAGATGTCAAGAGTCTTGGTGATGATATAAGAAACCATTTAACAATAATAGATCTCTCAAAGGAGAATATATGTGCAAACACACAAATACTAAATCTAGGAAATCCACAGATGTTGGTTCATATGATTAGTGCTACTGCTTCAAATGGTGCATCGATACTGTAGAACTATTGCAATTTGATCCACATTAACTGACATGCCTAAATACTTATGCAATTATGGAAGCTGTAGTTTTACAAGGACTTCATCTACAATGACAAGTTAGCTTCAAAATGCAGCAGCTTGACAATGCACACTACAAAACCCTGCTGCAGCGCTCTCTATGGACTTTAAACTGACATAAACAAAGTGAGAGGAAAGTCTGAAAGAAAGCTCTTAATGAGCATCAACATGTTCCAATGTTAAGCACATTGCTCAGCAAAATGCACATTAATGTGTGGACAACCAAAGTATTTCACTCGTATGCCTTTGCTCATTCTAGAGGAATGCATTTTTTAAAAAAAGAGATTATCTGCAGCTGTCAAGCCATGGACCCTGAGACTCGTGAAACACGTTCATGGTCAACTTCTGAGGTTTGTGTAATCACTATCCAGGCTTCAAACTATTTCAGTAATTTTCTAGATATTCTCTTTGAGAAACTATTTTTTTCAATAGATGTTTGAAACTGATCTAAGTGGTCAGTATAGATGTACTCAATGTATTTAGACTTCTTTACCAAAGAGTGCTGGTACTTCACTTCATTACAACTCCCAGGTCTCCATAGTATTAAGGTATAGCAATTAAAGTGGTAGCGATCTGCAACAATTCTACAGTCTAGATGCAGCCAAGGTTTGTTGGGAGAATGAAATGAAATCAAAGCTGCATTATAACATTCAGTGTCCTGTAGAAAAAACAAGTAAGTATAAATAACTATTTCAACATAGAAAACAAAGTTTGAATTGTGTTTTGAAGTCTTTCTTTCAAAATTTGCAACTATAAATACAATGAGCTATCGTCTGCATAGCATAGGACCGTAATGGCAACATTACTTTTAAAAAGGTGTTTTACCATCCTTGACTGCTAAAGAAGAACTTTATCTTCAGAAAACAGACAAATATAATTCGTGTTATTATGAAAATGACAGCTGGCCAGAAAGATTGGTTATCTTACTCCATGAAAAGGAGAGACAGGAAAGACATTGGAAGGTTTCCCCTGTTTGTAAATCTCATTATTTCTCACAATTATTCTCCTTAATAGCTCTAGCCATGAGTCATTAGGCAGCCTTAAAGGAAGAATATAAATGCTTTAATAAAATATGACAATATACTGTAAGAATGGCATTCAGCAACATAATTTAAACTGGGATCTGTGACATTTCTCATGCAGCTGTTTCGCCTGTCTTCTCTGCTTAGTGTTCCTCAGCTGGAGATGGGAAAATCTGCCAATTACAATTGCTCCCACATTCAACATATCTATCTGTCTGTCTCTCATATAGTGATATAGTGGCATGGTATGTGTGATGTTTCCAATCCTATATATTACTTTTGCAACTTTGGATGAATGCCTAAAATGACCTTTAAAACCCTCCTGTCCAACTAATAGTATCCAAATTCAGCAGGTACATGTAAAGATGAACATGTTGCACCTGCCTCACATATAAGTGCTAAAACTTAGAGGAGTCTTTATTTTAAAAAGACATTCAGTTCATCATTAACTTGACTGAATTTACAGAGTTTCAAACCCAAATGTTTGAATAGAGAGATGAATGTGTTAGTTTTGGTTTCTTTTACATTCACTTTACTTAAAACAAATGCAGATTCATTTCATTCTAAATGAGATGAAATGATTATTATTTTGGCACCAAATTTGTCTGACATGACATTCTGACCAATCCATACCTTCATCACTTAAGGCATATTACTTGGTCACATTTTGGCAGTAGAAGAATTGCCATCACTTCTACCAAATTTCTCTCACCACTACCAAAGTGTTTGTCCCATCTTGTGTGAATATTCCATGTGAATATACTATATTGACAGTAAACTATGTGAATTTCAGACCAGTTGCAGGGAACTCCCTTAGCCATAGCCAGCAAGAGGATTCTGCTTTGGGTTCCTAACTGAGTTGTGATGGGTTATGTCTGGCATTTGCTAATAATATACATCAATGTATATTATTAGCTAAATTTGGATGAGGATCAATTTCTAACTTAGCTTTGAGGTTCATTGAGCTGACTCAGCTCAGTTGCAGCCCCTCAACCTAATCTAGCTCATGATGGTAAACTAGACACCAGCCCGACTTACTAGCTATGTGTGTATTTGTGTGTGTCAGTCAATTGTTTCAAAAATACCAGCCTAACTAAGCTAGACCCACTTCAAGATGTTTTTAGAGAGGTTAACATTGTTCAGTTGTTTTTCTACTGAGGATATAGAAGGGTTGGTCACTCTCAATTTTCATAAGCAGAACTGTCTAGGGGTTTCGGTTCCTTCAAGAGGCAGATGCAGATTTTCCATTGCAAATGTTGATGGAAAGCTGAGCTGTGGTCAGCACTAGATGAGACATAATTGCCAGAGGCAGATTTTTATCTTTGAAACCTGTCAAACCCCATAAGGATCAGACAGAAGCCAAGATTAAAAAGCTGCTTATCCTTCCCAAGTGATTTTCTTCCCTTTACTTTTAAAAGTGCACACTTCTATGATATATGAGTCAACAACTCATGAGTCCTTGTTATGCTACAAGTGAAAGTTCAAAAGTGTAATTAAAGGTCTGCCACTTCTGTCTCTACTCTCTCCGTGGGCATTGATTAGTGAGAATGGGGTTTTTTAATATAAGAAAGTGATGTATGAACAGTGGCATTAATACTGCACCCATGAGAGTTCTAATAAGGATAGAAATAGAGGCTTACCATTTGGGTGAACATGGTTCTTCCTGCCATGTTCTTATTTATGCATTGTTTTGGTAAGCATTCTAGCCCTGGAATGGAAAATATGTGGCCCTTCAATATGTCGGACTGGACTTCCCAATTTCTCTGATTATCCGGAACAGATGGCTATGCTTTTTAGGTGACAGTACCTTTTTTGACCTCTCTGTTGGCGCCCCCTTGTTGTGGGGGAGAGGCTTACGTACCCTAATGAAGTTGAGAGCTATGCTGGCGGTGGCATAATAGCCATCAGTAGGGCCTCCCATGCCAAGATAGGTCACAACCGAAGGGTCTGACAAAGAGCGTCAAAGGGCAGGATGGGCTCTCTAGCCTTTTGACAACCATCCTAGGAGAAGGAAAATGCTGATTTCAAACTCGGACAGATGGTGCTCGTTTAATCCTGTAAGCTCTACCATCTAAGCGAAGGAATCTCGAACCAAACCTACAACCTCAGGACCTCGCTGCCATCGCCCTAAGCTTGCTAGGCCCTGGCAGATGAACCTTTAGTTTAAAGGTTGAGGCCAGTTCTGTGCACATTGCGCTCCACCAGAAAAGTCCATTGCACAGGTTCGAAGGACACATCCAACCTCCGAATCATCAACGTGCGTGTAGAAAGCATGGGATGAGTCCTTCCTTCGTTCATGAACGAAGAATCTTCATTCATGAAGAAAAGCCAAGAGAGAGATTTTTAATCAAGGACCTCAACACACTGATGAGCCTCCCTTCCAGTTTTTCCAGAAATCATCAGCGATTTGGAAGGCATATGCGGTAGCTTATAACATGCACTCGTTCCCTATCACAAGGATGGCAGAATTAGGGCTAGGCGCATTGGAGCCATGTTGCTTCCCCATCAGACAGGGGGAAAGCATAAAAAGGATGTGTAGTTCCCTCTGAGCTATCAAAAACATAGAAGACTCACCATGGTGGAGAGGAAACTTCTTGCAACAGTTCCTCACTGCTTCTCCCATTGATGGGGTGGGGCCACGGCCTGCATCATTTGATGAGATACTGATTTCTAATCTAATTTTAAATTACTGCTTACTGGGGAGTTGTCCTTCTTCTCTGTGGCTGGTGGTCAGTGGCCGTAATAAAGTTTTGTTGCTGTTGTTGTTGTTGAGATATGTCCAGATCTGTGGCCAAAGAGGAGCCCCAACATAGTAAGGGGCAAAAAAAACACCTCTGTGTGATTAGTTGGCAAGTCCTGTCTTCTCTGCTGTGACATCACAGCTATGGATTACCTTCACTTTGGAGGTTTGCTGTTATTCAAGTGTCAAGCGAAAACATTGTTGTTCTCTAATGCTTTGGAGTCTGACTGGTTTTTCACAGACCATCACATATACATGGTTTAATACCATTTAAAACTGTTTAAATCATTTTAATTTCACAGTTTAACTTCTTGAACTGTTTTTAGCTGTTTAAAATATTTTTTATGATTCATACTGTTATGAATTGTCAAGATTGGTTCTGTCATACATTATCCCGAGACCTCGGGATAGAAGACAGGATATAAATGTTTTAATAAGTGTCCTTTGTTGCACTGGAACCTAGCTCTGGAGGATATGATGCCATGTTCTCATTTATGAATTATTTGTAACACTATGGATAAGATAGCTTAGGTGCACTGGAGACATCAATGTTCTCAGCAGAAGTTAGTACCTCTGAACTGCTTTCAAAATGAAATAGCCATCCCTTCTAGAAAAATAACAGAATCTGAGAGAATACTTGCTCCAGAGGACTGTTATGAGATGCATAGTTTTAGACAGGCAGACAGTTTGGCATAAAATAATGGTGGTTTTTTTTGCTTTAATACTCCATCAATGACTATTGTATTTTGAAAGTACTGTAGTTTGGAGTGGTTCCCAAATTTAATTGGTTTGTTGTTGTTGTCTGCCTTCAAATTATTTCCAACCTATAGCAACTCTAGGGTGAATTTATCACAGAGTTTTCTTGGCAGTATTTGTTCAG
This sequence comes from Anolis apletophallus, assembly GCA_030556195.1. NCBI lineage: Eukaryota > Metazoa > Chordata > Lepidosauria > Squamata > Anolidae > Anolis > Anolis apletophallus. The sequence continues at coordinate 77,927,099 of JARBWK010000003.1, forward strand.
CAATATTCTCTCTGAGGCTGAAAAACTGACTTATCCACTGTCACCCGATGGGTTTCCATGGAAGAGAAGAAATTTAAAGCATAGTCTGGTCTCCAGAACCATAGACCAACACTCAAACCATTGTGCCTGCTGGTTTATTGTCTCTAAATTGGTCCAAGCAAAAGTGGGCCAAATTCAGGTCCAAAGTAAATCTGAGATTTCAATGACCTGACCATATTATATCAGCCCCTTCCCTCCTGATCTTCTGTAAGAGAGTGGAAACGTGGTTCTGTGACCCCAACCAAGCCTTTGGATAACCTGTGCAATAGATAGATATTAAGCATGTTTTAGAATCCTAAAATGGCGATTCTTATATCAAATGGGGAGGGGGGGGGATTTTTTTTGATTAGTATATCAAAGACTTACAAAAAAATTTCCCAAAAATTTCTAAAATGTAACTTAAGTACTAACGAAATTCGTTAGTAATTGTATGCCAGAGCATGCGCATTCCAGATGAGTTTGGCCTACAACTCCCAGAAATCCTAACAGCTGGTAAATTGGCTGGGATTTCTGGGAGTTGTAGGCCAAAACTTGAATAAACCACACTGAATTCTAGATGGGACTCTCCAAATAGGAAGGAGGGAGGGAAGGAGGAAGGGAGGGAGGGGGTTTTCTATTCTTGGAAGCAGCAAAAGAAAAGGAGGAAGAGCCCCTCGCTCCTCGCTGCCTCTCTCTCACCCCGATCCTGAGGGAGCGAGGGCCCAAGTTTGCCCAGGCTGAGAGGAAAACGAAGAGGCCTGAGGCTGTGAGGAATGGTGGGAGTTGAAGTCCAAAACACGTACCTGGAAGGCTGAAGCTGGCCCCTGCGATGGGGCATGGCAGAGCAACGGGGAAGAGAAGCATCTGAGAGAGCGCAGGGAGAGAGAGGAGGAGAAGCGCGCGCGTGTGTGTGTGTGAAGCAGGCCCCTGCGATGGGGCATGGCAGCAGAGAAACGGGGAAGAGAAGGAGGGGGGGAAAGCCTGGAGGACTACACTTTCCAGAATGCATTGCCTAGCCTACCTAGCAGCAGCGTCACTTCCAGTTCCTCATAGAAATGCGGGAAAAAGAAGAAGCTGAATGAAGGCGGGAAGGAAATGAGGGGGAGAAGACAGGGAGAAGTGAGTAGTACAATAATTAATTAATTAATACTTAAGAATTTCTTACGATCCTAACGCAAATTGTTGGCCTCAAGGACCGTTAAAGGAAGTCTATTTCCGGGATCGCGGCAGCGATACGTAAAACCTCAAAAGTCCCATTACATACGAATCTCTTACGAATCCTTTTAATTTCCGTTTCATTTTTCTCATGCCTAATAGATATGGAATAATGTGCAGCGACTATTGGAATGGCCCAGATTACACTTGAAGATTATGTGATGAATTGTGAAGATATTGTCTAAAATGCTTTAAATTGTTTTAATGTATTATATAATTCTATTTAAATGTTTATTTTAATTGTACATTTTAATGGCATTGAAATGTTGCCTATGTATGTTATTGCTTATATTTGAGTTTTATTGATGGTATTGTTTTATAATTGCTGTTGTGTTGTTATTATGTGTTGTTGGGCTTGGCCTCATGTAAGCCACACTGAGTCCCTTTGGGGAGATGGTTGTGGGGTATAAATGAAGTTAATAAATAAATAAACATATGTGTAAGCCACCTTGAGTCCCCTCAGGGGTGGAGAAAGTCGGGGTAGAAATATCATAAATAAATAAATAAATAAATACCATAAATCAATAGAAATCATTGCAGCAAAGACCAGTTATATGATAGTTTAGTATTAATACTTTTGTATAAATCTGAAGGTTCAGCTCAGTGACTTTCCACTAACATGGCAGTGTAATGGAATTAACTTGGAATGTGTTGAGCCAAGAAAAGATAGATGTTTAAGAGTTGGCTCTATAAAGGTCCTCATCCATTTTATGCCTGATGGATAGTATTGCAAAATACAATAAACTTATGAGACATTCCATTATTGAACTAGGTTTCCAAAGTGTTTCTCCTTCTAACCATCATAATTGCAGTTGAACCTCGAGGCAGAGAAAGGAAATAAAAGGACCTGTTTTTATATTTCAAGTTGCTCGTTCCACTTTTTTAATGGCTATCTTTTTAAATGGAAACTCTGAATTGACAACACTGGCACTCGTATTCTTCACTATTCTTAATGAGCCACTTGTCAACACAACAGTATTTTTGAGTGATTTTGTGTGGATGCTTAAATGGCACCAAGTGTACTTGATAGCTTAGAATTTGACAGTATATCTTATCTCTGACCAGAGCTTGGGAAGGGTTTTCTTTTGACAACTTCCCAAATCCCCTAGCTATTAACCACATTGGCTCAAAGATTCAATTCATTATATTGAAAATAGATAACAGTTGGTGGCATCTGTGGTATTATGGCAGTTTAATCTGAGCTTTAAATGAAGCATTCAAGGTGCACAATCTACTTCGAGCATATATCTCACCATGATTTGCTCCCTGGTGCAAAAAAAAAAACACGTTAGCACCTCTGTTCAAAATATAGAAGCCAACTATATTTTGGGTCTTACTTTAACACTGGCAGCTGGATAATCTCACCAAAATAATTACATTTATTTTAAAGTATCTGTATGGTAAATTCATGGGAATAAGTGGACAGAGGTGCCTGAACAAATGAATCAGGGGCAACAAATTGTGCCTCCCAGCACCCTTGCCTGAGATAGATGGCTCTTTCTGCCTAATAGGATTGCTGGTCCAACTTCGGACATCAAAAAGAACAGATCAATGTCCCTGATAATTTTCTAAAAAGGCCTATGTACTAGAAGACCTTGTAGGGCTGTGGAAATTTCTCAAATTCAACCTGTCCTTGGCTGCATCTGCACTGTAGATTAAGTTTTACAAGGAATGTTATCTTATCTGCCAAAGAGTGCTAGTGCTTCACCAACTACAAATCCCATGATTCCGTAGCTTTGAATCATGGCATTGAAAGTGGAGTCAAACTACAATAATTCTACAGTGTAGATGCACCCCTGGTTGTATTTTCTTCTAATATAGCAATGAATACAAACATATGCACCTCCTAATTTATACATTTATTGGCACCATTTGACTAACTTTTCTCAATTTTCCAAACTGGTTTAGTTCAGTAACATGTTCTGTGATAGTCATTTCCTGTTTAAAATGTGGGGCTAGCATTAGTGGGATCATGAAAGGGAAACTTTTATAAAGATATAGTAGTGCTTATCAAAATTGATTATCTGTACTGAAGCATCTCTATGGGTAAAGCCTGTCTATGTGAGGGCAATTTTGCCTTCCTGTTCTTCTTAAAAGGACCTTCTGGTGATAGAAGACCTCCCGTCTTCCTTTAAAATATGCAGTGAAGAAATGTAGTTGAAAAAGGAAGAAGCAGGCAAGGGACTGAATCAAAAACACAGGATGAAGGAATCCGCATGAATCACAAACTTCTGAAAAACCTATTTTGAACAAAATATGACAAGTTCATTTTTTTGAAATGCCATTTACATACATAGATGAAGATACAAAATGAGAAACACACCAGTGGTCCAAAAAATTAATACAACTTGCAGAATATTTCTCACGTCTACAACCCTGAACAGCTGAAAGAAAAAATGCAGGGAAATACATTAGGTGATATAAAGCCTAGCCATAAGAAAAGTACAGATACGATGTCTTGAAAGCAAAGGGGCATTTTCTATTTATAGTAGAAATGAAGCAACTCTGTATACAAAAATATTGAGTAAAGATTAAAGAAGCCTGGAGCTTTTGGAACTAGCAATGCAATTGTTTTGCTAATGTCATTGTTGAGGGAAGCAAAGAGTAATTTTAGCAATTTTTAACACAGTGAATAATGTAGAGTTTGGAACTTGCTTAGCTAAATTCACATACAGGGATTACTTCGCATTTAAAAAAAATCCAGTGCTTTCTGCACAGAATTTTCTGTACGTGCAGTGGTAAGAGATTCTGATTAAGAAGATAAGGCACCCATGGCTTAGAGAAACAAACTAAAGGCTTTACAATATGAACTTTATTTTTAGATGGGAAAGTACTCAAGGGTCCTAATCTAAACTATATTGATTCTAAAAGGCCAGAGGGAGGAGAGAAGGGAAGATAGGAGGTAGACAAACATCTCTTCGTGGATCAGTTTGTATCACAGATGGCCCTTCCACACAGCCATATAACCCAGAATATTAAGACAGATAATCCACAATATCTGCTCTGAACTGGGTTATCTAAGTAAATATTGCCATATAATCCAGTTCAATGTGGATTTTATACAGCATTGTGGAAGAGTCCAGGGTAGTCATCTTGGCTACGTGGGCTCAATAGTCTGCACTCACCAGGCAGTCAGTCTTGGCTGTCTCCATGATGTTATTTCATTCCCAGTCCTTCTTGCAGGTTAAAGTGGGTTAACCAGGTTTATTCCCATATTATGAGAAGCCAAGGAATTATTTAGAGGTCAGCCAGAACTCCAAAGTATCCAGCGGCTTCAACATAGTGTGGACAGCAGAATTCATGCTCCTTTTCAAAATCCAAGGGAAGCTGGTAAATTAGGCTTATTTGTTTTCCTCCTTTCTTTCTGTTTTGCTCCTTACACGTGCTCAGTAAGTGGTTTTGGGGGCATTTGTTTGCCCTGCCTGTTGTAGGCAGGCACATGCAACTGTGGTAAAATAATCTAGAATACTGCATCTTCAACTGTGAGTCCCAACCCCAACTGAAAATGGGGGTTGAGAGAAATTTGGCAACAGTAAAAGGTTAGTAAACGTTAACTAGTGGCTGTTCTAGACATTTACACAATTCTGTTAGCACCAATGCATAGTGTTCAGACTCTGCAGAAAAGGCTTCAGCTGTATTTAATAAGGAAAATCGGCCTTTTCAACAAGCCTTGCGAATTCAGATTTATTAGTAAATGTTTGAATTTTATACCTATTTTATATGGTATAGGGGATGGAAAGCGGTCACAACTGGGAAAATTTTTAAGAAATCCTGATCCAGAATAGAATCAGATCAAGCTTTATTGCATTTTTACTGTGTGCACATTGCTGCAATCCTACACTAAAAATCATTCTCAACCCCTCCTTTGCTGTCCTACTAATGTAGTGCTGGAGGGTGGTGAGCACTCTTTTAACGAGACAGAACACAAGAAAGGAGGATGATGGGCTTCCATAAAAAGGACTTTGCGAAATAGCTTTTTTTCAGAGACTTTGTTAACTGAGATATGCCTGTATAGAGGAAACCCAATGTCAGCAGCCACATTCCCATGCACACCTCTATAGCTATTAAAAGATATCAAAGTAACCATTTTCCTCCATTCTATCTTCTCTGCCACCTAAGGCAAGAGATGGAAACATGGATTGTGACTTGAGATAAAATCACTGTTTGTTCATTCTTGCATATGAAACTAAGAAATTGTATGACCTTTAGAACACTGTGAAATGGTTTGTTCATTAGTGTATTCAATTGAATTAAAATATCTGTGTCATAAGGTGGAAAAAGGAAGAAATCTGCTGAAATGGATAGATTCTGCCCAGACCTACTGTTAAGAGTAGTGGGCATTGTTATGTTCTTTTATCTGTCTTGGGACTTGTTCAGGAAACAAACATCTTATGGACTTCTCCTGTGCATTCATCTGCATTTCTGATTGGATAGAAAATACACATTCGTAAGCATCTTCAATAATTCCAGCATTCAAGAGCTGCTTTCCCACCCTATGGCTAACACCAGAAGACAGACACAAGTCTTGTCTACACTGCCATATAACCGAGATGATCAAAGCAGGATTATATGAATCTACACTGACAGATACTCCAGTCAAAACAGAGAACTTATAATGATTGTTGGTTTAACTGATGGGTCTATGGACCGTAATAATAAATTGTGTGTAATACTCCAGTCAAAGCAGATAATCTGGATTTTATATGGCAGTATAGAAGGAGTCGTAGTTAATGTTGTTGTTTTGAAAATTGTGAGAATATTACACTCAGTGAGAGTAATTGCCATTGTCATTCAAGATCTAATGGCAGATTTGTTCTTAAAATTACATATGACAAACATCACTATGTAGTCTCACACCAGATCAATAGCTGACATCATTACAAGTGGCCCTGTACTGTCCAATATTGATTACTTTGTGAAATGTTACTAGGTAGCTACAATTATGCAGTATAAATAAGACAAAATTTGCCATCCCAGACTCAAATATCCTTATGGCTGCATACCAGAATTCATTAGGATACGTGATTTCTATTTTCTTTCCTGGAGCTAACTAATAATCATGACAAATCAACATACCGATTGTCTTTTTAATAGATTTTTTTAAACACACAAAACAGTCATAGCAATTTCTCTGAAGAAAAGTGACAGACTAAAACTGGAAAATTTTCACAAATACCAAAATGTTTGGATATACAATAAAAAGCCATGGTAATTTAACAAAACTACTGCACTTTTTTTTTTTTTAAAAAAAACCCCAAAACATAGCATCAGTCACATATTAGGATTTTATTGATAGTTGTTTGTTCAGGCTCAGGCTTCTGTATGCCAATCTCTTCCTAATCTACAGTTTGGAAAATTATACAAACAATTCATTTGTACAATTTAAAAATAATGATGAAAAACTTATTAATTTAAATCAATATTAGGTATCATATAATTTAGGTATATTTTATTCATATTGTAATTAAACATATAAGTTTGGGCCCAATTGTGTAGTACTGATAGCAGAACGGCTTCTATTAGCAGAACCAGGAGAGACAGATAATAATAATAATTTTATTTCTTGCTAGCCTCTCCTCAAGGCTTGAGGCAGATTACAACATTACTAAAACATAAACAAACACATAATCCTTTTAAAACACCCCATAAAATACATATATTAAAACATACCTCCATGAAATATGTATCAAAACACACAAAACAAAAACAAGGCATACAGTGGAGTTTAAAATTCACAATTAAAACTATCTGTGTAGGCCTGCCGTAAGAGATAGGTCTTCACTTGAATCTTAAATTCCGACAGCTGATCCAGCTGGCAGGTGATTCCACAGTCATGGAGTGACTGATGAAAAGGTCCCCCTGGGTGATGGTTGCCAGTCAGGTTTTGGCTAGTTGGCTAGTTGGAGTAGACGACCCCTAGAGGACCTAATTGTGAGGGGTGAAATGTACGGGAGAAGATGATCCTGTTGGTAACCTTGACCCAAACCATGTAGAGCTTTAAAGGTCAAAACCAACACCTTGTACTTTACCCTGAAACTAATTGGAAGCCAGTGGAGTGACTTTAAGATTGGTGTAATATGCTCACTCCAAGATGTTCCCATAATCAGTCTGGCTACTATAGTTTGAAACAGCTGGAGTTTCTGAACTTAGTACAAGGGTAGACCAATGTTGAACATGTTACAGAAGTCCAACATTGAGGTTACCATTGCATGCACTACCATCTTCAGGTCCCCCAAATCTAGGAAGGGATGCAGCTGGTATATCAGCAGAAGCTGATAGTAAGCACTCCTGATCGTCGTGTCTACCTGGGCTGACATTTGGAGACAGGAACCCAGAAGCATTCCCAAGCTATGAACATAGTCTTTCAGGGGGAATGTAACCCCAACTAGGACTGGTAAACACACCTTGTCACACTCCTGGCACTTGAGGACCTCCCTTGATAAACCACACGTTCAGCTGAGGTACAACAGGTTTATTTAGAATAACTGATTATAGGAAAGAGGCTAGAAGTCAGCTAAGATGCCTGCAAGGGCACCAGGAAAATAGCAGCAGTGTTCAATGATAGCAGCAGTTGATTATAGTCCTGTGGCAACCAGGGATCAAGCAGGATACAAACGGCAAAGTCTTTCTGTAGCAATCAGGAACACAGCAATAAGGCAAACGGAGGCCCAAGTGGGCTAGATCCAAAGCAACCAGCGAGGTGGTGGTAAAGTTTTGAGCAGGAAGGCTGCAAGGCCCGTTCAGGATTCCATGATCAGGGGATGCAATAGTTGGCTTGAGATGATTAACCTTTCCAAGATCAAACGGTTATAGTATTCTAACCCTTTGATCTATCCGACGTGGTTGCGTTGAGTGTCATGGTTCTCATGATGGGCTGCAGCTGCTGTTTAGCTGATCTCAGCAGCAAAAGTATGTGAGCCAATTACTGCCCACATCTGTGCAAAGGAGTTTACCCAACTTCTGATCTCCACCATCTCTGCTTATCACTTGGAGTAGCAGCCGTGGCCTTGACTATTTGAACCGGTCTGCCTGGTATTGAATTCTCTTGGGAAAAGCAGACAGACTTAGAGGATTTCTGAAAGCCAACATGGCTGCAGTGTGGTTCTGGGGCAACTAGGGAAACTGAGGCTTGGGGCCTGACACACCTCCATCTCCAGATTAGGATCCTTGATGGCAAATACCTGTTTTGCCTTGATTCGGTTTCAATTTGTTTTTCCACATTCACCTCATTTTTCCTGTCTAAACATGCATACATGCATTTTATACTTAGACCTCCACAAAAAATTCTTCTGCAGGATCAGGGACCTTCCAGAGCAGATTTCCAAATGGTCTTGAAGGGGAAGCAAGCACAAAACAAGTAAGTCCTCTTGTACTGGTACACTGCTATTAACATGACCATGGATTTTACCCACAATTACATTTTATATACCAGGCTCTTCACTGACTTCTAGCCATTGGATATTTCCAGTTATCTGTATCACTTTTGTGTAAAGTTAATAACAAAACCAAACTGAAGTTCTTTATATTCTGTTAAACCTTTTTGTTTAATTTTTAAGGAATATTTTATGGTAAGGTGACTGAACTGTGAACATTTTTCCCAATTAGTGTGTGTGTTTCTGACTTATATATAACTTGTACCAACCTTGTCTGGCCTTGCTTTTACTTACAAGGTGAGTTCTTAATATAGCTTTCATTATTATTTTCCTCTATTCAGTTTTATCAAGTTTTTTCCCTTTAAAAAAAGCTAGTTGGCCCTTTCACAATAATTTACATTTAGCTTTTGTGTAAGACATTCCTTTCAGTTTCTGGGCTGGATTCAGAGGGTTGTTTTTTCATTCCATATTCTGAAAAGAATATATTTTACTCAGTTATTTGTTCACTGAGTTCCTCAAACAAGAAGAAGACATGAAAGAAAACATTGCACAAAGAGTCAAAGCTTTATTAACAAGATGGAGTTGCTTTCTGTTTGCTTCCCCTTCCCATCCTGCTTCAAGATTTAATTTGGAAATCTACCCTAGATGGTTCCCTGATCCTTAAGAAGAGATTTATATGGAAGTCTAGATATAAAATGCATGTATGTGTACTTATACAGAGGAAATTGATAAGCAACCTGGGATAAGTCTGGATACCCCTTATCCCCTGGTCTGGAACTTGTGATTCCACCAGGGTAACATATCATAACAGCTGTAAACTAATGTGGGCTTCTCATCACCAGCCTACTATGAAGGCAGGGTTATTTCACCTGATCTGCACTAGTGCACAGTCAATTGAGTACAGTAGAGGTTACGTCCTTTATTGACCTCTGGTCTTTCTATAATGAGACATGAGACCGCCTATGGAAAACAAGAACATCACATTGTGCATCGTAGCTGTGGAACAGGTGTCATCTACAAATATTTTACCTACACATGTTATACTACAGTCACATCCAGTATAGGGATGTGCCTGCTTCTCACAAAAGAATACATGATCTTCATACAACATTAACCATATTTTAGAGGCTTCTTGGGCCATTTTAGGCCCAGAAAAACCTTTTTGAAATAACAGAAAATTATCAGAAGTCCCTTTCTGTTCACTTCCTATTACAAAAAAGTTGTTCCTGGGCATAAATTGTTTACTAAAATGTGGTATAAATGCATTCCACCTCCCTTATACCCTATACTCATTCTGGGACATTTTGTAATAATTATTTTTGAGAAAGAATGCAAAAGAAATAAACTCTGGAGAGGTTTTGATGATTGCATGCAGCTCACAGTCAACACTTTCCTCATCTCTTGAACATATTTTTAAAAATTATTAATATTTACTATATACTCCAATGATGCAGGATTTTGGCCACACAGTCCTATAGACCTTTTGTACAGGAATCCTATTTTTCTCACTCTGTTTATTCTAGCAGGAGAAGTGGAAACTCTCATCCAAAACCTTTGGTAGGCACTAGTTTGTCCACCACCTGATAGAGGCTTATAGACGACCCCCCCCCCCCCCCAAGCTTTTCATGCATTCCAGTGGCAGCATAGATTTAGCATCCCTTCACCTTCTGAATGTTTGTTAGCCATGTCTCATTCTAGTGAAATGTCCTCACAATAGTTCCAAAGGTTGACTGAAATAATTGAAACAAGCAATTCCTAGACATTAGTGCAAAATAAGAAAAATGTTGTATTCCAAGTTAATTTTTCTAACTCTTATGACTCACTACCTAATCCTGCTCTTCTGCTTCTGGATTGGTAAATTTAGCTCTTCCTGGTGGAGAGCCATCTCATAAAGACATGTCTCCTCTCAATTTTGCACTGCATGGACAGCATGTATCTGGTAACAGCATCTTTAGTAGTATTAAAATCTGAAAAATAATAGATATGACATGTACTGTTTCTAGTGTTTTTAATCCATGTCAGCATAGTCTTCTAAAGTTTCATGAATCAAAACAGGACGTGTTAGTCTCCCAGATTCATGTTAGGTTGAGGAATCCTCATAGTTCTAGACTAGAAGGTAGACATTTATTGGCATCATCTCCTGAAGAGCTAGAAACTATGTATCTGTGTTTTGGCACATATCATACACAAACAAACAAAACATTTCCAATAACAAGAATAATAATAACACAATGACAATTAAATATTTTCTCCATGGGAACATTTTCTTTTGTTCCAATCACTGGAACATATTCGGATAAGAAAGGTTATGTGCTGTTTTTCAGTAATATAGAGCTGAACTTCCATGATGCAGACAAGCAGAAGTCATGCATTGTAGCTGTCAGTAGGTTGCTCCATCCTGAAGTGAAAGGGAGACATTGGAACCCTCATTTGGATAATGAAATACAAAAGGTATTCAAGAAGCTCTATTTCCCAACCTAACTTTAATCCTGATATTAACTCTATTGATTTGGACACTGCAATACAAGAAATATATTGGCTCAGGTACATTTGCAGAAGGGGGTTATCAAAATGGGAAAAGGTCTAAAAACCATATCCTACGAGGAGTGGTTTAAAGGTTTGGGTATGTTTAGGCTGAAGACGTGAAGGTTAAGAGAGGACAAGACAGTCATATTTAAAATATCTGGAAGGATGTCATATTGAAAATAAAGCCAGTTCCAGAGGCTAGGGACTTCATTTGACAGAGTAGTGAAAATTAGAGGGAATCCTATTAACCCATTACCTCCCATCTTTTCCCCTCTTGAGGATTGGCCAGCCATCCCACATCCTTGCCTGTCTTTCCTCTGCTTTTTCCCCATCTTGAATCTGTTAGTTCATGTAACACCTGACTCTTGAAGATGGATTTTAGGCTCTGTTTTCATGACCTGAGGAAATGGAATCCCACAAATTCCCCCAAAAGTGCCCTCACATCATGTGATGACTTCTGTGGGGGACACCTGAGAGGCTCAGTTTCCTAAGTGCATGGAAATTGCATCTTAAGGTATGGGATGAAGTCCAGGACATAGACCACTGGACTCAAATTACAGTAAAAGAAATTCGACCTAAACATAAGGAAGATTTTATTGATGTTAAGAGCTGTTTGACAGTGGAATATGCTGTTTCAGAGTGTGGTGGAGTTGTCCCTGAAGGTTTTTAAAAGAGGGCTGGTTGACTTTTTGGGGGGATTGTTTTGATTGTGTATTGTTGCATGATACGAGGTTGCACTGGATACTCCTTAGGGTTTTTTCCAACCCTATGATCCTAACCCTCATTACATACAAATATTCATTTGGATCAGAATATGATGCATTTGATGCATAAATCATTCAATGAAAGGTTTTAGTTTGTTTACGTACACGTGCACAAATAAATTGCTCTCCTGGCATATGAGTGAGAGCCACAACAACTGTCCACCCCTTCATTCAGTATTTTTCCCCTCATAAATAGTGTGTTAGTTATCCAATCTACAGATTAGCTGCGTGATTTCCTGTCTAAGGACATGATATTCATCTCCTGTGTTTCTGAAAAGGCACTTATCTCTTCTGTCATTGATTTCCTTCTCTCCGAGGTAAGATTATATGTAGGAGCATCCAACCGGAAGAAGAGACATAAGCAATGGCACACAACTTTTTTCTTAAAAACCTACATTAAGACAGCATCATGAGAAACTGAAATGAAAATGATAGTACAAGACTGGATTCATTAAGAAGGGCAGCAGGCAGGTAAAAAGTAGGCAAGCTCAATCAAACTGGAAGGCAATTATATAAATAATATCCCACAATTTAAGAGCATTGTAATTTACCTTTGGCTGCTACAGCAGTGGCTTGAATTAGGTTAGAGTATTAATAGGTTCTTGGCATTTTCAATAGATGGTGTTTGAGATGCTTATATAATATATGCTGCCCAAACATGTTATTTGATGAGCAAATAAAACTTTTGAAACTTTGAATATTTTTCCAAGAGTGGATAATATCATATTCTTTTAAACCCAATTTAAATCCAGACATCCAATTTAAAACTTGGCAGACTTAGAAAAAAACATTTAAAAGAAATTATAGTACATCTATTTGGAAAAGCTGAGTGCCTGTAGCTTTAAAAAATACTTTAAGTAAATGTTTTTAAATCATTCATTGCCTAGAACCATTCTCCCTCACAGGATGAAGTCAGAGTACTGTTGTTAACCTCTTGCCTGATCATTTTTTGGCATTTGAAAATCTACTCATATTACATAATTTTTATAGGATGGAGTGTATTATTATTAGGATCTTATTAGCAGCAAGATGATGAACAGCATGATTTTGTCTTTGCAAACTTCCTCAGGTAAATGTTATTGGATATTAATTATGATACTTTAATGGAGGGGAAGAGAAGGAGGGAGGCATATGGTACAAGACAGAACAATAAGAACAGAATAAACATAATGGGAAATATTGATAATTGTCTATGCAGCATCATCATTATAATGTGCCTTCAGGAAAGGTAAAAATGGAGCAGTGAGTTCAATATGGAAAACATAATTGCAGCCTTTCAAAGTTCTGCTTCATACACATCGTGCCCCACTGCCAGCATAGAGATTAGTCTCTGTGTCTGAAAGTTGCTTTCCCCCTTTTTTACATGAAAGAAGCAAGTACTTGAAAAGTGTGAAAGATATTCAGCTGCACGGGAAGCTACTGTAAGTACCGTGTGAAGAGGAGTAGATTTAAGGAACTCCATGCAATGAAGAACAAGCTGGTTGTAACGCTTTTCCAGTGAGTACTTGCGGTGCTGTTTGAGATATTACTTTACTGAAGGTAATAGAACAGGATGAGCAAGTTCCTCATAATCATCACTCTTCTGTAAAATCTGGACTCGGATAATTCATAGTCCTTATATTATTATTATTTTCTCAATTCAAGGGCATCTCTGCATCTTGTGGGTAGGAAAGAAGTGAAAATTAGAAAAGCGGGGGGAATAGTTTGATCCACATTTGAAAGCGAAATAGCCTAATTTAAGAATGTCAAACCTGTGAACACACCAAAACTCAAAGGTCTTCCAAAATTGACATATCTCAACTTTGCAATAACATACTCTATTTTTTAAGAGAATATATAATATATATTTGTGTATACGTGTATATATTCATCTCATGTATAAGTCAGGGTTGATTTTGGGAGCAAAATTTTGTGATGACCCATAGATAAGTGATGGCCTTTAACTAAGTTGAGAGTCATTCTGTGGAAAGCAGAAAGTACCAATACTATTTCTGCTATTTCAGTGCTCAAGCTATCAAAAATGTGAGAAGCACTATCATGGCAGAGAGTTTAGAATGGAACAGTGTTTCTTCTAGATTTTCCTGAGATGGACTAAGCCTTTTGCCACTTGTCTCAAAGAAAGGGGTGGTTCTTTTTATGTGAATAAAGGTGACTTATGGATAGGTCAACCGAGATATTATTGGTTTGTTTTTTCAATACTATTTCTAGTTTTATGCATGAGTGTGTGTATACACATTACATATATTAAAATGTTCCTGAAAATAATGCCAAAAAGAAAGTTGCATTCATCAAAACATGAAACAAAATTGTATATTGGAAAGTTAAGATCACAATTGCAGGGGTTGTTTTAGGGTGTATTTGTACTACACATAAAATTATAGCGTTTGATGCTGTCATGGTTCCAACCATGAAATCCCTGGATTCATCGTTTGGTGAAAAATTGAAATTTTCTATAGTTTGGCACTAAAGTTTCTAACAAACAAATTCCAACATGGCATCAAACTATGAATCCCAGGATTTCATGGAATGTAACCATAGCAGTTAATGTGGTGTTAAAATGATATACCGTATTTTTCGCACCATAAGACGCAGTTTTTTTCCTCCCAAAGTGGGATGAAAAATCAGCTGCGTCTTATGGAGCGAAGACGCAGGCCGGGGGGGGGGGGGAGGCGCTGGAGCAGAGGGAGGGCGGCGATATACTTACCCTGTTGCTGCCTCTCTTCTTCTCTGGTCCGTTGCGGCGGCGGAGGGACGCTGGTTCACTCCCCTTTGGGCTCCTTTTCCTCCCCCCACCTTTCCTTCGCTCGAGGAAAGGTGGGAGGGAAAGGAAAGGAGCCAGGGGAGGAGTCAGCTAGCGCCGCATCAGTGCTGACGCGACCCGGGTTCACTCCCCTCTGGCTCCTTTCCTTTCCCTCCCACCTTTCCTCGAGCCGAAGGAAAGGTGGGAGGGAAAGGAGCCAGGGGAGGAGTCAGCCACCGTCGCGTCAGAGCTGACGCGACCCTGGTTCAAACCTCCACTGGCTCCTTTCATTTCCATCCCAACTTTCCTCGAGCGAATGAAACGTGGGAGGGAAAGGAAACGAGCAAGGGTAGGAGTCAGCTAGCGTCGCGTCAGAGCTGACGCGACCCTGGTTCCCCTCTGGCTCCTTTCCTTTCCTCCCACCTTCCTCGAGCGGCGAAGGAAAGGTGGGAGGGAAAGGAAAGGAGCCAGGGAGGAGTCAGCCAGCGTCGCGTCAGAGCTGACGCGACCCTGGTTCACTTCTCTGGCTCCTTTTCCTTCCCCACCTTTCCTTCGCTCGAGGAAAGGTGGGAGGGAAAGAAAAGGAGCCAGGGGAGTCAGCCAGACGCACCTGCTGATAAGATTTACCTAGATTTTAGAGGGGAGCGAAAAATTTTTTTTCTATTTTCCTCCTCTAAAATCTAGGTGCGTCTTATCACCAGGTGCGTCTTATGGTGCGAAAAATACGGTAATTGTGAAACTTTGAAACATAGAAAGTCTTAAGACACACATCATATTTGATCCTTCTAATATTTGCAGATAGCTCAATTTAAAAAATCTTAAATGTGTATTCTGGATGTGAATATAGGGAGAGAAGGTCAGTCTACTCTTTATGGGAGAACCACACATAAAAATGTAATGTTAATAAATTGATGCTAGCCCTTAATATGTTGAGAAACTTATGCTTTAGAAGTGGCAATATACCTTTCATCAAGCCAAAATTACCCCTCTTCATCAGCCAAGGCAAAAGGGCCCAATAACAAAAGTATTTACCATATGAATTGAGATGTCAATACCTCTTGACAGCCACACAGATTTATAAAAGGGGCATTCTGGTTATCTTTTGCCCAGTGGCCTTGTTAATGCAGATTAGTCACTCTAGGAGAAAATAATCCATGGACAGAAGAGATGTCACCTTAAAAAGGTTACACATGTAATTGATGCCTACAGTTCTCCATCAGATACCTGGATACAAGCACTTTCCAAAAAAATGAAAAATATTTTCCCCATCACAAACAAAATGCAGAAAACATGTGTGGCACTTGACAATTAAAACAAGATATGGCAACTAAGAATCTTGCTCTGAGCAATACAACACTATTCTCCTTCATGAAGCAAGATAATGTTATATCAAATTATATGGCACTATTAAGTATCCATTAGCTGTAGGAGATGGAGTGTCCTAATGGGTTACTAGGAACACATTAAAAGAACTATAAAGTGTTAATGTTGTATTCTTCATTGTGGGAAAAGGTGGTGAATTTTCTAGCAAATTGGCATAACTCTATGACGTGCAGAACTGAAAGATATTCTAATTTTCCTTATTAGGGTGCAGATATGTTATAACAGTAGCTATCCAGTTATTTTATTCTTGTTTCAGTATTTATTCCAAATGGATTTACAACCTCATCATATTAGCCAGGCAAAACGTTCTGCTCCGCCTGGCTTAGCCATGGAAATGGAGAGCAGCTGGGGCAAATCTGTCACCCCTCATGCTGATCCCTCGCAGCAATGCAGCAATGCTACCCTCTCGCAGTGACACTACTACCATCATATGGGGGTAGTATTCAACAATGCTTCCACTTCAGTTGGAGGGGGAGATTCCACAGGAAGCTTCTCTGTGTTGTCTGATCGGCTGCTGTTGTATGTCAGCCTGATTCTCATTCTGTACAGCCTGTGATTGTGTCTGATGTGAATGATGTTCATAATGATGTTCATATTGATGTGGATGAGGGACCTGGGGGTGAGGGGTTGTCTGATCCAGAGTTAAGTTCTGAAGAGAGGCCTGAGCAAGGCCACATTCCTGAAAATGACCTTTCACTGCTTTTCCCATAGCAGTAGCCTGAAACTAATACTGAGATTGCATTACCAGGTGCAGAGGAGAGAGAGGTCAGTGAAACCTTGGATAGAAAGCAAAGTTTTAGTAAACAAAGACAGGACTTTCATAACATTGTTTACACCAAAAGAGAAATACCATCTCCTTATCTACTGGGAAACTGAAAAATAATGCTTTTCTCACTGTTCTGGACTTTGGAAAGGGCTTAAAATGATTCAAGATAGGCCAGGTTCTTAGTCAAGGCAACATCTTTAATTCAGGCTGCTTTCGTTAAAAAGTGCTCTCTGTTCCATGTATCTTGTAATTGTCAAGCTCAAGTTTTTATATGTGAGCTTTGTTGTATGGTTTCATGTTCTCAAGTTCCTGGCTTCACTGATTTCAATATATTAATGCACCTGGTTTTTGCTAAGTTCCTGTATTATTTTGGATTGTGACCTTTTTTGGTTTTATTATTTTTTATTGCTTTGCCTATATATATTCTTCATTAAACTGCTTGCTGATTTTAACAAAGTCAGTGTGGTGTTTTAAGTTAGAGGTGTTCCTGCTCTGGAGTATGACAGTGGCGTACCCATCTGACTTGCAGCTGGTGTGGAAGTGTTGTAGAACACTTTCTGAGGCAAGTATGATGAGGTGGTTAGAGAATACTTTCAGAAATATGACCAAAGTTCTGGCTTTATTATGATTGGGCTCACTGTTAGCAGGCATGTAGCCAGGGGGGGGGGGGGGGCTAAGGGGGCTTCAGCCCCCCAATTCTCAGGGTGGTCAGCAAAAAGGCCTTACTGGTGCATTATTTAAACTGTTATGTTTATTCATATCATGATCTAATCACCATGCTCATTATATCCTGACTGTTAGAGAGACTATTATTTTTAAAGTGAAAGTCAAACTTTGTTTGAATCTTAGTTGCTAATGCATTTCAGCTATTTCCACAACACAAATCTGACAAAAATTATGGAGAAAGCATGAGTAAAATCAAGGAAGCCAGTTGGTTCAAGACCATTATTTAACAGTATCAAAAGTACCCTGCTTCACATGTGTTAGAATAACCCTTTCATTTTGATATTTGAAAGATTTTAAGTAATGCGATGAACTGTTAAATTTTGACTAATCTCTATGTAATACAAAGAAAATTGTGGGCCATGGCTCGTGTGGAAGCAAATACTGCTTCCTTCTGGATAACCATATATTTTTGGTTTGGAAATATCTCCAGAGTCCTTCTCAGTGCCTTCAAAACAGAAGAAGAGGGAGAATGAGAAGCACAGACTACAAGCACCCAACAAATATACCGTAGTTTTCTCTCCCCCCCCGCTTCCCTCTTTCCCTTTGGCAAATTCTCTTTTCAAGCTTCAGGCACACACATCTAACTTTTGCTTTCTCCCTTACCATGCAAGTAACCATTTGTGCTCACATTAATATAGAAAATGTGACTACATAGGCACTCTCCTTTGGGACAACTCCCTAATGTTTGCCTTGGTTCATGTGTGCATTAGCATTGCAGTGCCTGCATAGACTCTGTCTATTCACGGGTCAGAAGGTCTGCACATTTGATATGGCCGAACAACCAATCAGCTCTCTCACGCAAGCAATGCATGGCACGTTATGTTGTTCCCATGTGACTGAACTTTTAAATATCTGTATCCTTCTGGTACAGTCCCATTTGCAATGCATAGAGAGAAAGATCATATATAAACATGGTTTTCAAATGAAGTTGATCCATTTTAAAACATAAACAATATGTTTATGTTTGTATCTTCTAACCTTTTAGAATTTCATAACCAACAGATACGTCTGGTTTTTAAAAAACATATTCTTAAACTGAATATTATGGAGTAATCTTTCCATATTGCTTCCTCTTTTGTTCGGAAGACTGAAAAGATATTTGTGCTTCAGAACAGAATGGTATGTTATTTCTATAAATAGGCATTTTGTGATTTGTTTTAAAACTCAAGTATCCTTGGGGAAAAAAATAACATCCTGAAAAGAGAATTCAGCTTTCTTCACATTTGAAGGGGTTAAGAGGAAAGAATGAAATGATGCTGCTGATTATATACAGTAGATCTATGGTATCCACTAGAGTTTGATTCAAGGACCTTTCATGGGTACTAAAATCCATAGATGCTCAAGTTTCCTTATATACAATGGCATAGTAAAATGGTGTCTCTTATTTACATTGGTAAAATCAAAGTTTGCCTTTTGCATTTAAAAATATTTTCAAGTGTAGATGGTTGAATCCATGAATCAAGCTGACCAACTGTAGATGTATATACCCCAATTGTTTATGCCCCAGGGTGATTCTTCAAGAACTGATCGTTATTGGCTATGTATGCATTGCCATGAAAATCATCCTATCCATCCCAAGAGAAAGAAAATATTTTTTCTCTGCAAGAAGCCATATGGCAACATAAGGTCGTTATTGCACTCATGGGCACTATTCATTATTTTCTATTTGTCCACATCTCAGAAGCAATTAATGCAAACATGAATTAGAACTGGAGAAAACATCTCCCTGTTGTGCATTTTTATCATCATGTTGCTGCCTTTCCAAATAGGAGCCATTTCTCCATATTTTATTACATTATTTAAAAAACAAACAAATAACACCCTGGAACTTATTTCTTTTCTTTTCACCAGTCAAATTTGATGGATGCAGCATTCCCAGTATGGAAAGCATCCTGTTTTTATACACTTCGTATCTTCCTGCCATGAACCTGGTTTCAGGAGCCGCTCCATCCCTTGGATCATTCTTGTTGCCCTTTTCTGTAATACTAATTCAGCACTTACCGGTACATGATGGATTTTGCAGATTCATATTTTATTACATTATTTAAAAACAAACAAATAACACCCTGCCTTTTCTTTTCAGACTTGATGGAAGACCAAAGGTCTCAAGGCCTTTGACCTAAATGAATATGTTAATTTCAGTTCTCCCACATAAAAAATTAAATTGTTTCCATCCAAAACTAAGAAGAAGTTTGCTCATTTTGGTTACTGCTTGTTAAAAATGAATTGAAGCAAAGAGTTTATTCTTTTCTAGCATAGTATATTTTCCTGCTGATTACTATTTCAGTTATAGTTCCCAGTGCTGGATTTAGGACAAATATACCCTGTGCTAGTTAAGTTATGAGGTCCCTTACTTGGGTCCTGAAAGAGATAGGCCCAGTAAGCCTACACTGCTTGCTTTGTGGAGCAATCCAAAAGACTATCAACTCTAACGTTATTTCTGGAATTGCTCAAAAACAGAACATCTTCAAATTTAGCAAAATCAATTGTAAAAAAAATGGGGGAAGGAAGACCCCTCCCCTCCCCCCCAGCCAACGGGGTCCTGTACTTAGGTACACCTCAGCATAATGGTAAATCTGGCACTAATGGTTCCTCTTTGACTTCAGAGTATAAGTATGTAGATCAAATACAAAAAATAAAAATTTAAAAATCCAAAACCTTTATTGCTCAGCTAAAATACATAATATAAGCTTCCTAAGCTTGATTGGCTTCCAGATCAGGGAGACATGTTTTAAAAGCCCATGTGATTCCAGAAGTAATAGATACTCTGGGAATAATTCCAATTCCAATTGGTATGAAAATAACATTTCAATGGAATTGCCATTGACAGGAAGGAAACAGTACAGTTAACAAAAAGTGACATCACTTGAAACATGCCAAATTATCTGATGGTACATCACTGATTTTTAAATTATTAGACGGACTATGAATCACTGATGGTCCAAAGCTCTTCTCATCTGCCATACTGTTAAACCAAGAGTATACAGTGGGAAACAAACTGCTTTGTGAGTTGCTAAAAACAGAGAAAAATTCCACAACTTTAAAATGTTTTTTTTCTTTTAAAAATAACTTATTGTATTGCAGAGACAATTCCATTGTTCAGTACTGGATGGCCATTCCTTCACCTACAGAAAACTCTGTGTGCTTAATAGCTCTGTGTCAGCAAGATGTTCTACAGGAACAACTTTGCTTGTCACAATAATAAGAAAAGTGTTATCTGCCTGATTTTTTCTTTGCCAGTGAGAGTTGCAGCACCTTTCACAGCAATATGCTAGCAGTCTTAACATAGTGGACCCCTCTATCTGGTTTTATAACTATTTTATGACCAATTGTTTTATTGATGTTTCAGTAACAGGCAGCCATCTGTGAAAGGAGCAAGTGACATACACCAGAAGGCACTAGTGAAGAGAAATAATTCTCAACCCATAACAGTAATCAATAAAGCAATCAATTGGTTGTACACTGATAACTCAGGGATAGCCCATGGTCACTGGGGATGATGGGAAGCATACTCTGACACATTTTGAGATTCTGGTTTTGGGGATTATACATTAATAAGCACATGCCTCCTCCTGGGTTTAAGTTTACAGATGAGTCCTTGGGGATTCTACACAGACTCTTTATTCCAAGGACTATATGGAGTGTCACATTTCAGATCAGCCCTGGGATGGTTGATGACTGTGGAGTTGGGAAGGAGCATTTATCATCTAGTGGTGCCTAACCCTGTTTTTGTCATAGCACCACCTGCCGGGTCCAACATGGCTAGTGTCTGTCACTTGTCATCTGCAGTGATGTCAGCTGGGATGTCAGAGCAACATGAGAGTGGATTCATATGCCCTCCCAGCTCTAATCACTTTATGCCCTAGCCAATGTCTATCCACACAACAAGCAACGGACACTAATTATGTTGCTTCCAGTGGCCACTTCCTATGATAAAACCAGCAGAGCACCAGTATTGCATTCCCATGTCCCCAAACCACCAGAGCTCAGGGAATATGAGATGGCTTGATAAACCTTTTGGAACTGGTCCAATTGCTTACATGGGCTCAAAGTCGCACTTTGCTCAGGATTCTTGGGAAAATTTTGAGGCAACCTGTGACTTTTTAAAATATGCCTTGGGCTGTGTTACCCTGTATGCTGATTCACGCTTTCTTTAGAATAAAGGGTGACTGTAAATGAGTTCCTTAACCTCTAAACAATATGTGGGAATACCACAATCAAGAAAAGAAAATATTGACAGGAATAGAATCAAATGTTTTACAGATGCAGAAGCACAAATACACAAAAAGGATGTATTAGGAACTTGAGTCTTCTACCTGGCACGAAGGAGCTGGAATGTTCGTTTTAATTTTCAAGAATTGCTGCCAACATATTTTTTTTCAACTTTCAAGAATCATGGGACTGGTTTAACAAATGTACAGATCCAAATTACCATAATGTTATGCTGTTAGTCAGCATAACAGCTGTTTTCAAACACTTTCAGCATAAGCAGCAAATCATAATTAATCACTTTTTATTTACTGGTTTAATATTAAGCGAGATAAATTTGTTTGATATTAGTAATGCACCTTATGACTACAGTGTAATAGACTTCCTTCTGATTCATTTATTATTCAGCACCTTAGATATCTGGATAATCTAACTAAAGATGGCTGGAAATAGTGCCATCCAGTGGAATATCTTACGTTTTATGTGTACATGTCATGAAGCAGATCATTAGAACTTTCTTACTACCTGACAGGGATATGAAGATTTTCCCAGTTTCATTTTGCTTACCTTTCTCGAAATCCTATTGCCATTTCATCTTTTCCTCAAAAAAAGTAGTGATATGCATCTTCTATTAGAACTTTGTAAGATATGCTTTTTAATACAAATTTCTCTCATTGGCAAAATTCAATTATATACATTTCAGCTGTTTGCATTTTTAAAATATGCATGGTTTTGTGCATTTTTAAAAAAATTCAGAATGTACCACAAACTTTGCAAATGTCCACATTTCCAAACCATGTTGTGTTTTGTCTCACAAGAAATGCAAAATGAAGTCCTTTGCTGAAAATTTAAATTTTAACAACAAAAAATGTACTGTTCATAATATACAAATTTTCAGATAAAGTTGACACTCACTGGTTCTTCCTTGTGAACCATGTTGTAAGGCATACTAAAATGAAGATGTTAATAAAATGAGTAAAACTAAAATTGCAGGTATGACTTGTGGGAACGAGGAAGAGAGTCTTCTCTGCTGTGGCCCCCTGGCTTTGGAACTCGCTACCTGGTGAGATTAGGCAAGCCCCCACCCTAGCAGCCTTTAAGAAGAATTTGAAAACTTGGCTTTTCCAATGTGCCTTTTGAGAGTGACCATACATCCCATTTTGTTTGCTCCATCTACAGCGTTGTCCTCATGATGCACTTCCCCCATCCTTAATTAAGGCCTAACCCCACTGTTCCTCTCTTATGAGCGTCTCCCTCACAAATAAATTTTTCCTCTCCTATCTCAACTAGGTGGCGCTGGTGCTTTGCTTCTAAATGTCGTTATAAATGGCAGTACCTAATTGGTTCTGTCTTAAAAATCACCAATAATGAAATAATAACGACATTTTGAAAGTTTTGTTAGAGTTCTGAAATGTTCACCACCAGAACTTTAGTAAGCAAAGCACCAGCACCACTTAGTTTTCACCAACAGAACTTTAGTTTTGTAAGTACTTTAGAACCATTTAGAACCATGATTACCCAAGCCTATTAAACACCCAGTTTGGATGCAGCTTTCTTTCCTCCCTGCGTCGGGAAGGAAAGCCGCATCCAAATTGGGTTAAACACCCAGTTTGGATGCGCCTTTCCTTCCCTACCGCATCAGTCGCGGGGCAAGAGCCGTGTTTAACCCAGTTTGGATGCGGCTTTCTTGCCTTTGCTTCCCCCCCCTTCTGAAATAAAACAACTACTTTCAGAGTAAAGACCACCCAATGAAACAGGAAATAACACTTTGAAACCATTAATGAAGCATTTCTGAAATTTCTAGAATTTCAGAACATATTTCTGGAAAATTTTGGAAATAATTTAAGATTCGAAATGCCAGCGCCCCCTACATCCAAAACAGGTTTTGAACCTTTTTTGGGGGATCAACCAGGCCTAGTATACATTCGTGCAATGCATGCAAAATTTCAAGTTTATATCTCACTGGTTTTGACAAGAGCAAATTCTGTGTAAGCATACTCAGTGTATGCATTAAAACCTATGACATATAAAAATATCAATCTGTGACTAAATGGAATGAATAAACTCTGAGTACTCGGCTATACCCAACCTACTATTTTCAAAACAAAAGATGATACATAAGAAAATGCTTGTGTCTGTTAAAAGGACACTAAATTAAACATTTTATATCTGTACACCATATCTGTCTTTATGAATAACACACTACAGCACCAAATGTGATGCCAAAGTTATTTAATATCCTCATTGATAATAGAAAAAGAAACAAAACCAACCAAATTATTTCATTGAGTTTGGAATGGTCCTTGTTTCTTCATTAGTGGCAAGCATTTTTGCTTGCATTTGAGAATCATATGTGTATGTGGCACAAGTTATTTGCCTTCATAATAGACTAACCTATGCAATTTTGGTTTTTATTTTGAGTATTAATGGTAATGACACTCCTCACAAAAAAGAGAGGAGACCAGAGGAAAAAATATTTACTATAATACGTAAACAGAGATATTTTATCACCAAGTAGCAAGAGGCAGAACATAAAATGAATCTGCAATGGTAAAATGACCACAGGACACAGTTCAATATGTAATTTACAGCTCCCAATAATTTTGGCTTCCCCAAAGCAGTAAAAATAAATATCAAATAACAGCCACTTGTGGGAGGGGAAGGAGACCTACATTATTCTCCCTAAAGTTATTTTGTTTTTCCACTATGTTGCATCTGGAATTAATAGTTCAACTGCTTTCAGATAACTTTTGTTCTAGAATGGACATCTGTTTTGCCCTCTACAATGCACAACCATATAGCCCGGAAAACACACAACAAACCCATGTCTGTTTCACTCTTTCACATTTCAACCAGAAAAATATTCAATGTAGATTACTAAAATAATTTTAAGAAGTTCTAAATCTTATAAATAAAAGAAGAACTAACATGGGTAAACTTAGAATAAAAACACCCCCCTAAATGTTTGTACTCAAACTGAGAAAAAACAATTTATAGATTATAATTTCCCTGAAAGAGTTCCTTGATCAGGAACCTCTTGGAGGATATGTTGATAGGTTTACTCATTTGTCATGCAAGTGATATGCTTGGGATTTTTTTCTTTACTGATTCCGCCCTAAACCGTAGAATGATTATTTTCAAAAACAATGAGCTTTGTGTATATCATTATTGCACAGCTGGTCTCATTGGATGTTATGAGAATATGTGGAGTATGAGATGTGGAGTATGAGAATAAAGCAAAGATGAGCAGTCACAGGTGAATCTTAAAAGGGATTCTCCAGCTTTCCCATCAAATTGTGGGATGGCTTACAGTCTTTGGGGGTGCTTTGAATGCAATTTCCCAGCTTCTTGGAATGGGGTTGGACTGGATGGCCCATGGGGTCTCTTCTAACTCTATGATTCTATGATTCTATGATCAGCTGACCTCACATCCCTTTGAAGTTTCAAGACCAATCAGCCTGACGTCAATTCAATTCAATTTCTCACTTATTAATGGCCCTCCATTAAATGCTCCAGGCGATTTACATTAAACATTGCATAAGAATGTACAGCAGTAACCCTGTAGACTATATTAAACATTAAAAGCTCTGCTAAAAAGCCAAGTCTTAAGCGCCTGAGCAAAGGGCCTCAAGTCGCGCATGGCCCTCATGTGGGGAGGCAAAGAGTTCCACAGGGCAGGGGCAGAGATGGAGAAGGCCCTACGGTATTTCAGTACCAAGAAATATTCTGGAACAGATCATTAAGGAGGCAGTCTGCAATCACTTAGAAAAGAATGTTGTGAATATTAAAAGTCAACATGGATTTCTCATAAACAAGTCATGCCAGACTAAGCTTATCTCTTTTTTTAATCGAACTAAAAGGTTGGTAGATGCAGTGAGCACTGTGGATATAGCATATCTTCATTTCAGTACGGCCTTCAACCAAGTCCCCCATGACCTTCTTCCAAACAAACTAATTAAATGTGGCCTTGGAAATATTACTATTAAATGGATCTGTAATTGGTTAAGTGACCAAACCCAATGGGTACTCACTATTTACAACTGCAGGCCTGCCAAGTTTAAAAACAATTCACCAATCTACTGATTTTTAAAGACTTATTTTAAGTTTTAACTATAACATTTTTTTTAAAAAAATAATGTGTCCCAACATAATCCCTTATTTCTGTTTGGTCTCATTATTTCCTAGTGAGTTAGCAAATATGTGTCAACTGGAGATACTACAAACTGACCCCTTTTCAGTTTTTTAAATATTCTTTCCATCCTTAGGGTTTTTTTTAAAAAAAAGGAGTAAGCAGTTACATGCAACACAAGTTACTTTTACACCATTGCTGTCAATAATGTTGATGAATTTTAAAGACTTAGGAATGAATTGCAAATTTTACTTTTGATGCTGATGCAAAGGAAGATGAGATTTTATTTTGTATCATCAAGAGAGTACATGTACACAAAATATCTCATCTAAAAAACCCGCTGTGAAGCTATGAAGTACCTGTGCCACACGAGAGGTCAACTTTGAGGGGATTAAAAGTTCAGATGTTATGAATTTTTGATCCCATGTCTCAATCTATCTATTAGTTTATTCTTATGGCAGTCTGCAATTCAGCAAAATAAGGTTAGACTTGGGAATGTGTGTATGCATGCACAAGTAAAAACAATGAAAGTTTCCATTTTGTTGCTTTTCTGTTGCAAGGCAATATAAATCTTGAAAACTCACATTTCCTATTTAAAGTGCTTAAAGTGGAACATAGTCAAATTAAGGGGGAAAACTCGTACTTCCTAGAAGACTCTCAACACCAGATTCAGTGTGAACATGTTGTTGATTTTTGTTGTTGCTGTTGTTGTTGTTAGACAAATCCAAAGTCTCATCTTCTGTAGGCAAATATGTAGGGACCTGCTTACTTCTTTCAAAAGGAAATGTCTGTTTCCCTTCCCCTGGCAAATGATGGCTATTTCCTATCATCATCATCATCATCATCATCGCCATCATCATCACCATCAGCTTTTAGCTGGTTGCTGCAGAGGATACTTCCCATCATTTGGGTATTACCCTTTCCTATGGGAAATTTATTGTAATTCTTTTAAATATTGACTTAATGTTTTCCATTGTAAAATGTGATATTATGTTTGGCTTCTAATATATTATTAATTTAATAATGACGTGTGCTATCTGTAGTCTTTTGTAGAGAAAGAGGAACAAAATTCAAGACATAAATCAAGGGCCAGAATCTTTTTAGCTTCTCATCTATACGTTCCCCTATAGAAGTGTGTGTCCAACATAGAATGCCTACAACCAACATACCATGCTGTCCAACATGGAATGCCTACTGATTGTGTATTCAGTTGCACATTAGAAGTTTTGGCACAATTGCACGATGTTGGCACTCAGCACCATGATTTCATAATACAATCAACCCAAAGACTGATGCTAAATCATCCAGTATCAGGATATGTTCCACGGGTCTAGGGAGTGAATTATGACATGCTACCTAAGTCTAGATCATGGGATTCTGCCAGTCAGGGCAGCTGGACAGACCAACATCTTTTCACAGCATTTTGAGATGGAGCTGAAATCCTCTTGTCCAGTTTGGACCCCTTCTCATGGGATGAATGAACAAAAAAAATTGTGTACCGCTCTGTGTCACCCCTGGGCTGAGAGGTGTGGTATATAAATATAGTGAATTAATAAATAATAAATAAAGAGAATTAGCAGATATTCTAATCTACTTACTTACTGTTACTTTTTCTATTACATTCTCTTACATTCAAGTGAATAAACATTCTGAGAGAAGGGGAAATAATAATTTTACAGAAGCAAAAAGACCTGTTAAAACATGCCAAGGAAGCTATAATAAGAGGAAATAGAACTAGTACTTATATGACAAGCCATGTAAACTCTTTCTCCCCCTTCTCTCAATCTCTCCCCCTCCCTCCCTCCCTCCCTCCTCCCCTCTATATATATATTCACACATATACATACACATATATAACATTTTGCATAATATTGTCTCCATGATAGTTTCAGATTGTGAGCCACAAATAACATATCACTGTTTCTTTTTGTTAGATGAACACCTTATGTTTTTATTGGGGTAAAATAGTATTGAACAATAATTTAGCATGCTACCCATCACAATCCCTTGTCAGTAAAGGAAATCAATATAGACATATAAAGCATGCAAGTCTTTGTACATCAGACATGTATTTGTTTTCTTTTAGGAAGGCAGGTTGTTACTGTTGGGTTTTTTAAAAAAAGAAGTTAATTTTTCCTATTAAATAAGAACTAGATAAAATATAAATTGACTAACACATATAACAAACACAAACTACAGAAAAACCAATTACAAAAAGTAAAACACAAATTTTACCACCATGCTAATAAAGATCTAATAAAAGTGAAAATAAATATGACTTCCAGCTATTTTTTTATGCTGTTATGATTTAACCTCCCTGTGTCTTATCAATGAATTACATATCACCTATATATTTAAATAATGCTAATTGGTTTAGCTGACAGTTGTTAAACAATCCTTCATTTTTTTCCAGACAGTCAATTAAGGGCTTCCGGTCTTTCATGAATATTACTAAGGATTTTTAAAAATTCAGAATAGAGAGTTTAGGTCATGTGCTAAATCATTAAATTTGATTCCTGTACAGAAAGAATCGTATCATCTTTCCATTTCTGTGCATAAAGCATTCTAGCCACTGTTATTGAATGACTACTTCAGCAATAGCTCCTTTCTTATTGCTTTTCCATCAATCGCATGAGAAAAAGTTCAGGCTTTAGCTGAATATTTATCTTTGTAATCTTTTGCATTATAGTATGTATTCAAATCCTAAGTTTCTTGGTTTTTCTGCTTTTTCTCCTTAATAGTAATCTGAGTTCAAAATTGTGCTCTTCTTAGCTTTTTAACATAACACTAGTGTGATGGAAGGAAGGGAAGCCTAGCAGGATGGGATCATGGCAAAGTGGTTTATAATTACACGGGTCTAATAAGGGAGGGGGGCAGGCCTGAAAAATAGTCTCCTTGCAAAGGGGATATAATTTACACTGGTTCCTCCCTTTCTGTCTTCCTCCCTCATTCCCTTTCTTCATTCCTTACCCAGTTTCTCTCTCTCTCTCTCTCTCTCTCTCTCTCTCTCTCTCTCTCTCTCTCTCTCTCTCTCTCTCCTTCCTTCCTTTCACAGCAGAGGTTTATATTTACACTTGTTTGATGAAAGGCACCAGATTGGTTTCTTTCTCCCTATCTTCCTCAATCATGTCTTTTTTCTTTCCTTACTTTACTCTCCCTCCCTCCCTCCCTCCCTTTCACTCTTTCTCCCTCCCTGTCTTCCTCCCTCATACCTTTATTCCCCCTTATCCACTTTCTTTTCTCTCTCCCCCCTCCCCTCCCTCCCTCCCTTCTTCTTCTTCCATTTTCCTTTTTGTCCCTCCCTGTCTTCCTTCCTTGTTCCCTTTTTTATTCTTCTATCTCAGTGTTATCTTGGTGTTACAATTGAGTAGCTATATGCAATGCTGTTGTGTTTTCCATGGTATTCTGTAGTTATAGTCAGTCTCTCAGACTATAGAATATGTGTATTTCAAAGAATATGTTCAGTGTGGTTTTCATGCCTTAAGGAAAATGGGAGACTTTAAATATACATCTGGTCATTTCCTCCAGAGGCTAAACAGTTGGAGAATGTTTTGCAGCCATGTGTTCTGAAAATCTGCATGAACAACAGGTGCTATTATTAAGTGTATAGCTGGCAACTAGGTGGTGGTGGGATAAAGCTTATGGTATCACAAAATGAGGATGGTTAGAAAATGTTCAGAAATTCTAAACACAATAGCCAAGTTAAAGACAGTTTTGAATGTGAAAAAATGAGGACTTGGCTATGAGGATATTGAACTATCAAAATAGTTTTTGATGTTTACTAATTGTATCTGAATTTTGATGAATGCAAAATATGTGTTTCTAGTATTTGAGCATAAAAAGTATGAAAATATCCAACAAGACATTGTTTACACCAGCCAAAAAGAAAAAAAGGGGGGGGGACAGTGCTGGCAGTCCAGATGAGGCACAGCTACTTATGGGAAGAATTCATACTCCTGGGGACTTTTAAAAACTATGTTCTAACCTAAGCAAAGTCAGGAAAAAGTCTGGTGTTTCTCAGAAATCCAGAGTGGTCTAAGGGGTTTTTGTTGTTGCTGTGTGGACAGTTGGATTGGATCCGATTTGGTCCAATCCATTGCCCAAACAGCAGAAGCCATGCCACCCCAGTTTCCCATGTGATCAACACAGACAGGGAACACAATCTCTCAATTTTATTCACATGTTCAGGTGCCCATTTGTGATCTCAGCAAAAGTGTAGACATGGCCCAAAACAGAAAAGATAGCAAAAGTGTTTCTTTTTTACAGTGAAAAGCATTTCCAAGTAAACATTTTGACGTTGCTTCCACCAATTATGCAATTACAGCATTGTCAGTAATTGTTTATTAGAGCATTTGCTCTTTTCTGCATTATTTTGAGATTTACATTTTATCAGCATGCCAGAGTCAGGGCAAATCAGATGCTGTCAGTTTGAAAGCTGCCTTGAAAACTATATTCACATTCATCTCTCTTGACAGTCCCCCCCCCCCTCCCAGTTCCATCAAAGTAACAAAATTCACCTTTGTTCAAAAAGTGCCCTTCATTCCTGTTTGTGACTTCAGTCTTTGGAGAAAACCCTTTTTGTTATAATTTTGGATTGCACTAGATGAGCATAATCCAATCCATACAAAGTTTCTCATTGCACCAGCCAAGTACAAGAACATGAAATAAAGAGGCAGCTGAAGTTTTGAAGTCACAATGCACGATTTGGATAATAAAAGGTCAGACAACTAAGAAATTGATAATAAAGATCTATGTGTCATGTCTCTTTATTATTTATTTATTATTTCCAGTGTTTATACCCCACTACTTTTCAACCCCCGAGGGGGGACTCAGTGCGGCCTAACAGACGGCAACAATTCGATGCCACACAATACATAGTAAACAGTTAAAATTAAAATACATTAAAATACACCTAGAATTAAATACATTAAAATACAGTTAATATTGAAAACATTATGTACATTCATCACCATTAAAACAACGTTCCATCCAAAGTCTTAGATCTTAACCACCAATTTGCCAGCTGAGCAGTCTAAAGTGCCGTGTCGTGCTAGGGTGCAAACGCTTGGTCCCAAAGCCAGGATTTCACTCTTTTTCTGAATGTTAGGAGGGATGAAGCTGATCAAATATCAATAGGGAGTGCGTTCCACAGTATTTTTTTATTAGCTGTATTTGTATTTCTCAATCACGAAGGGGACTCAGGGTGGTTCACAATCTCTTAAAGTTTCTAAATCTCGTGCTTGACTACATGGCAGTACATATTTAAAGCTCAACTGTACTTTTTCCTTGCCTTCTGAGGCCTGCTTACATACTGTAAGAGTATTTTTTGCAATGAATCCCCTCTCCCCCACCTATGAAGGTATAATGATATTATATTTCAATTCCGTTGAATTGTGTTCTTTTCTTTCTGCAAAATGCAAGTAAAACTTGTGCAAATATAAAAATATAGAGTTATATTAAAAATGACATAAAACCATATAAAATTTTCAATCCTTTTTGTGTGGATGTGGACCCTTTGGTTAGTAGGAAATCAAAAGTTTTTAAAGGTATTAAAGTATAGGGGCTGTGTGATCAGTTGGGCTATATATATAAGAAGGGTGTATCTACACTATAGAATTATATCAGTTTAACTGCTATGGCTCAATGCCGAGGAGTCATGGGAGTTCTAGTTTGATAATGTATTTAAAATTCTCTGTCAGAGGGCTCTGATACAGATGCCAGGATTGCATAACATTGAGTGGTAACAGTTAAAATAATGTCAAACAGCATTGATTCTACCCTGTAGATCACTGATTCTCAAAGTGTGCAGTACCACCCCCTGGTGAGTGGTGAGGCAATCCAAGGGGGCAGTGGGAGGCTCGGGAATTTGGGGGGTGGTGAACCCCTTCAAGGAGGTGGTGAATGATTGGCCATTTAGGAGGGCTTGCGCGGCCCTCATCTTTGGTGCCACCCCCTTCGCTTTGACCCCCACACGCAGTGCAGTGCAAAGGCTGTAGTTCAAAGGCCTCCGCATGCTCCAGCAGAGCCTCCCCACCACTGCAGAAGAAAGTGTGGTCTTCCTCCGCTGCCCCCTGTGCACCATCCCTGCAGTCTCCCCAATAGGGCCCTCTCTCTGCTGCTCCCCCATGCCAAGCATGCAGGCCAGAGGGGGCACAAAACATCATTTCAACTTTAAAATAAGTGCTTAAAACTACTATGTAACAATTGTTAAGTATAACAGATGATGGGATTTGTAATACCTTCAACAGAATCATCTGTTGTTCATACTCCCCCAAAACCCTCCAGTATTTTCCATTGGTCATGGGGGTTCTGTGTGCCAAGTTTGGCTCAATTCAATTGTTGGTGGAGTTCAAAATGCTCTTTGATTGTAGATTAACTATAAATCCCAGCAACTACAACTGTCGCAACTCAGACCAAAACTGTATTCCCCACTAGATCACACACACAAGCAGTCTCTGAATATTAGTCTTTATTTAGAATAGAAGAAGAATCAAAGAATAAGTTGAAAAGCAATAAAAATAGTCAATTCAAAAATAGTCCAAAGAGTCCAAAAAGAAACAGGAACAAAACACAGAAATCTCCAACAGTTCTCAAGGATTCCAAAGTCACTCCGACTTAACTCCCATAGAATACAAGGCTTGAAACATGGCACCCCACTCCTGCGGTAACACGGCAAAGATCCAGGAGTGTGTCCTCTCTCGACGTAGCTTCAGATCTAGGGAACTTTTCCCATGCTCAAATAGTTATAGTGTTCTAATGTTTATGAGACCAATGCGTCTCCTTCCTCCAAGATCTCCTGGAAGCATCAATATTTCTTCTCCTGTTGAAACTCGGCTCGTTAGCGCGAACAGATGTTTCGCTATCTGAATACGAGCGGCTTGACTCCCCCACGTTAGTAGGCCTGGATTCCTAATAATCAGACTGGGAATCAGATAGTTCCCTCTCTCCCAGGGATGTCTTGGGGAAAGGATTGGACACCCTTTCTTGTGATCCTCTGCCACCTGGCCTTTCATAATCTGACCCTGAATCGGTCTCCATTGAATCGTCAGCAAATTCTTCTGCGCTTCCATAACCCTCTAGCCAGGAATGAGAAGGATCCCATTGCAAACTGTCTACAGAACCATCATCCGGTTCTGGCCATCCATCTTCTTCCATTTCCTCCAGGGCAATGGGCACTCCTGGTACCCCCGGCTGAAATGGCTAGGGTCCCACAACAACTCCCAAATGTTAAGATCTATTTTCCCTAAACTCCACCAGCGTTCAAATTTAGGCATAATGAATATTCGTGCCAAGTTTGGTCCAGATCCATGGTTGTTTGGGTTCTCAGTTCTCTCCGAAGATAGGTGAACTACATCTACCCTAAATCACTGCCAATTCCTCCCAAAGCCCTCCAGTATTTTCTGTTGGTCATGTGGGTTCTGTATGCCAAATTTGGTCCAGTTCTGTAATTTGTGGGGGTCTCAGTGGTCTGTGGAAGTCAGAGCTGAATCGATTGAAGGTACTGCAAATCCCATCATCCATTGTCCATACTCCCCCAAACATATTGTTTTTGTGATTAATCACTATGCTTTAATTATGTTCAATTTGTAACAATGCAAATACATCCTGCATATTAGATATTTGCATTAGAATTCGTAAGAGTAGCAAAATTATTTATGAAATAGCAACAAAAATATGGTGGGGGGTCACCACAACATGAGGAACCTTATTTAGGGGTCACGGCATTAGAAAGGTTGAGAACAACTGCATTAATACATATATCTTTCTGTTTAATTGCTATTAATTTTTTTAAAAAAATAATTTCTAGGGGGGCAGTGAGTAAAAAAAATTTTGGAAAGGGGACGGTAGGCCAAAAAGTTTAGGAACCATTGCTGTAGATAGAAATGAAGATGGGGATCATGTGGCCTGCAGGACAGTGAAGATGCACGCTGCTTTGGCAAGTTTCCCTTGAAACCCAGGCACCAAGTATTCTAGAGACTACCATTAACTCTTTCCAGATCATTGCTAATGACAATTGTTTAGGAAATTGCAAGTTAGAAAAAAATCAAAGTATTTTGTTTATAAAATTAATGCAACTGATAAAATTAGCCACCAAAAAAATCAAAAAAAATATGAGTGGCTGCCTTGGGTGTTTCCAGATGGCAGCTTATTATATTCATGTCTAGTGTTTTTCACTGAAAACCAAGGAAGTGCATGCCTTTTAATAAAAAAAATGTTGCGCTACTTCAGCCTTAGGGGCTGTACTTGGAAAGTTACCTTGAAGCATAAACAATGACTGCACCCTACCAGTCAGCTAGTGGTACAATGGCAATTAACAAAAGCAATTCTAGCTGTGCAGTTTTAATTAATATATTACAAGATAATTTGTTATCTTGTTAGCTGATTTTGGTATTGTCAATTTTTATTTTTTCCCAAAAAATTTGGTCATATTAATTGTCATAGCCTTATTAGCTGTGTTCTCTTCTCCCAGTTTTTAACCATTTTTATTCTGTTTAAGCTATTTCTGGTTTTGTATTGAAATAATAATAAATTGTGGGATATAAATATTTTAATAAATGAACGAAACTTTAAAACAATGATATTCCTGTTATGGGCACCCATACTGATTTATTATGTGTGTAAATGGGGGAGTGTGTAAAGCCATAAACAATAAGAAAAAGGAATTCATTATTTTCTTCTTTCTCTAAAGTGCCCGAGCAGTTTATTTTGACAATTTGGCTACTACAATCTGCTGGCTAATGTGATGAAACACGCTCTCATCACAACCACCTTTTTATTCTTTTTTCTTTCTTTTTTAATTTCTTTCTTTAGTTTAGTCTGGAATTATTTGCCAATTTTGTTCGCAAGGGAAGCAATGGGAAATGTTAGCTGTTTGTCTCCCTCTAGTAAAAGAGTTGTTGAAAACGAGACAGTTTCAAAAGAAAATTCACCATTCATGACTTAGTCTTCACAGAATTTGCAAATTGGTTTTTTTTCCTAATCTGCATAATGAAAACACACACACATTTTACAGTTGGAGACTTATTTTGTACAGCAAACAGTATTTTCTGCACATAAAATAATTTGTATGTGTGAATTTTGGATGTAAGTTTTGAATTGCAAATAGGTTTTCAAAACTGTATATTTTAAAAAGACTTGTTAGAATTACTTGCTGATTCCTTGGAGGAAAAATGAGTGATGAATTGTGTCACTAAATGTGTCACAATATCTTCATTCTTCATTCAAAGAACTGACAAAAAAGTATTTGGACATACATTATGATACTGAAATTACAGATAAATCCACCTGCCTGGCATAGTAAACATCTTGTGGTCTAAGTACCACATCTAGAAAGAACTTTTGCAGGATTTTCTCCCCAATAAGGGACAAAGGACAGGATTCATTTTTCAGGTGGACAAAAGTGGAGAGGTTCTCTTTTGATGGTGACAACTATGTTTCCTTTGCCATAATCTTTCATGGATTTCAGGTAAATGAAGTGACCTCCTCCACAGTCAAGAATTGATAGCCAAGTGAGAGACAATGGGTATAAAGTAGAGTAGAAATGTAAAATATGGTTGTTTGATGGTGCCCTTCTCAGTTGGCATTCAAACTCACTCAATAATCTTGGTTAGGTAAGAGACCTTGTAAGGCTTGGCAACATTCAAGAAACAGTTTTTTCATCTTAAAAATACCGTATTTCACTGCATAATCATTGCAGGTTGGGGTTTTTTTTTCAAAAAGAGGGTGTGGCCATTAAGTGAAGCCTTTTAAAAAGAGAAAAACAAAAGAGCCCTGCTCCCGCCTGCTCTCCTTTTAAGCAATGTGATTAGCAAAATAACTCTTGCAATGATTACACAATAAAAGGCTAAAAAGGGGGGACTGAAAAAAATAGCGTGTGATAATTATGAGGTGAAATTTAGTGGTTTTGAAGATTTCTTTCCTTAAAATATTTGAATCACTGTTTTTTGTCAGCAAGGTCTTGCTTATGGGAAAGCACACTAATGCACTGGAATTTCTGGTGTTTACAAAAGCTAGTAACAGGTACCTATATGCTCTCCCTCTTTTCTCATTATTTATTTCTTGACAGAAGCAAATTCTTTTGTATATTTCCTCAGGCATCACTTTCCATTACTGCTGATTATCTTCTTAAAAGGCTGAAAGTATTCAACATTTTCTCTTTCCTTTTCTTCCTTTCTAAAGTCAATTTATTGCTTTATACATTTATACTGGAAAATAAAAGGCATGTCTAATTGTACATGCAGAAAATGAGAATAGTCTGAAAAGAAAATGAACTCAAACAATTAGCTAATCCTTGCAAATGAAGCCCATTTTCTTTTGTTCTTGGAAATGTTAATTATTCCTTACAGCTATACTTTCAATGGGACGCGTAGGAGTTGATTTGTTTGTAGCCTATTGTATAGTCCCCCCTTTATCCTCTCAAATTAGCAATGCTTGGCTTTGCTTTTGAAAAATAATCAACTTCAATTAATGTAATCCTAATTTACACATGTACTTGCTTAATAACATGAACACAAAAATATTAGAATAATAGAAGAAAAGTCTTGAACAATTTTTAGTCTCAGCCTTAAATTGCAAAGTCTATGTATAGGACATATACCTGCATAAATTCTGTTATATAACCAAAGCATAGGATAACAGCATTGTTATTGAGGTCATGATGAATAGTGTTGCTTGTGTTAACTAAAGGATATGTTAGACATTACACATGGTTGTATCTAACATTCTCCTGTGGTTTAACTTAAAACCACCATGGGAGTCTTGGATCAGGAGTGGAAAAGCAGCAGGAGGGATTCTGCTTAAATCTTTCCAGGGGTATTACTTCTTTTTTGCTTGAAATTGCCTACCTCCATCTGATGAACGGCAGTTATTGGTTTTTTTTATTAAAAAAAATACAATCAAAAAGCCAGGCATTTATGAGACAGAATAGAGACATATCATTAAAGAAACCTACAAAATGCACCAGGCTCCCCCATCTTCCCACCCCTAAAGGAAGAGAAAGAAAGAATAGAAAAAGAAATAGATGGAAAAGAAGACAAAGGACCTCTTCACATAAGGTTTTTTGTGTCTTTTTTTCTTCTGCCAAACACCATCAGACAATACTGACTTGGCCCCACCCACATTCCTCCCGAAGTGAAGGGGAAGCATCACAAGATGCTTCCTCCTCCACAACAGAGAGGAAAGTGTTTTTCAGGTAGTTCCAATGATGGGGGAAAGGGCAATGGGGCAACACATGTTGCCACCCTTTCTCCCATATGAACGGGACAGGGCACCAACATGCCTTGTCCCACCCCCACCATATTATAGGGGAGGGAGGGAGGGTGCACAGGGTGTCACAGGCCACCCCAACCTTTTCACTGACAACTGCTGGCAAAACTGCACAAGCCCAGGGACTGTGCGAAGAGGTTCCCAAATGAAAGAGATATCCTTTATTCCAACTACCATTTGTTTCTCCCCACTGTAGCTGATCAAGTTAGTAACAGTAACAGCTGAGGATTTAATCCATTAATAAGGTGTGCTCTGAGGAGGGGTTAGGTGATTCATTTGAGGATTAGGAATTTGGTCATATGTGACCTATGTGTGTGCCATTAGAATTCAGTAACGTCCACTGAATTCAATAGGATTAATTTCCAAATGAATATCTGTTGAATTGTACTAAAAGAAATGTACATATTCTTTGTGAAATAACTATACCTCTTGAATACCTGTCCAAATATATAATTTAACCCAAATGTGCATGCTGTAAATAAATCATAAGTAAAATGCTCCTCTTTCTAACATTCTAAATTACATTTGTTTCCCAGCATGTCTGGAAATAGAACAGTTCATAATGGCTTGATTTCTATACACTATTGAGTTTTGCATCTATACATGTATCACTACAGAATTCAACACATGATTCATGCTGATCCACCAGGATGGTATTCAGTGTACAAGGCTGGATTGGGTGCTTCCACCCACCCACCCACCCATCAATCAATCAATCAATCAGTCTGACCTTTATGTATTCTATTTTTCACATATACAGAATAGAATGAAGATCAACCAGTGGCAGTATGACAGATATTGACTTATTTAAGGAAAGGTAATAAAAAATAAGGTTGGCTGTTGACTTAACTTGACAAATAATGGTTTAAACTCAAGCTGGAAGATTCATCGCAGACACTGTAAGCAGAATTTTGTACTGTGGAAGCTTGATTTGTTCTTCGCTTCAATGTCTACTAGTCCCTTGCTCAGTTTGATTGCAATGTCTTGGAAAAAGACGTAAGCATGTGACAAGACATAGTTTAATGTGATATCAAGGGGAAAGCTGCATGATTTATGATCTCCCAAAGATTACAAAACTTACTCCCATCCCTGCTTGAAGGACTCTTCGACACATGAGTGATGCACAATATTTGTTCCTGTTCATCAGAATGGAAGAAAAAAAGTTGTGTGCTTTCAAATCCTTTAGACAATTTGCTGAGCTGATTTTTCATTTCCTAACATTTATTTCACCCTTCAGCTGGAGCCTGTTATATGCACATTTGCAGACACTCAGTTCTTAAGGGAGGTCAAATATGAAAATCCTCATGGTATGTAAAATGAAGTGAGTGTTGAGGTGGCATGTTGACATTTAACATTTACAAAATAAAGAGTATGTATAATGTAATGATTGTCATTTCCTTCAAAAAGGTAAAGACAATTCAAATAAGAAATGTCTGTAGGTGGATTTTTTAAAAATAGTACTGTAATGTGATAAGAAATGTGGCATCTATTGAGCCTAAAGGATAATCCCATAGATCCTTGCTAGAGATAAGCATTGGCTGGCACAGCAGTTGTAATTCCATTAGTTCCTTACACTGCTACCAAGTTTAACAGCCCCTTATACCTTTAGAATAATGTTTAGTGGTTGGGGAGGGGGGAGGCATGCTAGCAGCAGAGAAAGCTATTTTCAATACTCTAAAAAGTTGTTCTGAAATCTGGAATTGCCAGCCAACTGAGCTGTTTTTCTGCCGCTTTGCTCTCCCCACCATCAGTAATCATAGTGCCTGCATGGCCATTTTATCTGTATTACATGCTGCTGCTATCTATGCTAGCACCGTCCTGCTGTCCAACAGGACCAGAGTCAGAAAGTGGTATCCCAAACCATTTAGGCCAGTGGTTCTCAACATTTGATCCTCCAGGTGTTTCGGAGTTCAACTCCCAGAAATCCTTGCCATCTTAACAACTGTTAGGAATTGTGAGAACAGAAATCCAAAACACCTGGAGGACCAAAAGTTGAGAAACACTGATTTAGGTATTTAAAGGTTATTTGATGATCAACTATGAAATAATGACTTAACGAGTAACATGCAGAAAACTGAGAGAAAAGAAAAGCCACTTTATGGCCTCAATCCTATTTCATTGAGTTATACCTGGGAAGGAGCCGCAAAAGAGAGGAGAACAACCTGATGCAGGTTAGGTGTCACTCTGTGACCACCTCCTCAGCTTCCTTTGGATGAAACACATAACCCAAAAGGCAATCAAAAGCTATGGGTTGCTTAACCTGACCAGCCATCTACTGGAAGACAAATCTAGAGCACTTGCCCCAAGTCACAAAACTTTATAAGAGAGAGAACACACACACACACAACTCTTTCACAATCTCCCAGGCCACAAGACCTAAATAGGCTGTTCAAGAGCCCCATTCGTCACCAGAAGGGTGCCAAGTTAACACCAAACTCTTATATTCTTTCTACTCTACTAATACATGACAGTGAAAAGATATTTCTAGGCACCACCCTGAGCCAATTATCAAAGCCCCACAAAAACAGTGTGAGTTAAGAAAACTGTTTTCCTCCAACATTTTAAATGCTTTTTCTTCCTATCACAGATTTTTTTTGAGAAAGCTAGATAGTCACTGAACCCTCTACCAACCAGCAATTTGCAATGGTTCCATTAAAAATCCATCTGTATGATGCGAAAGATCTGAATATATAGATCCACCCTGACATACTAATCCCATATGAGCTGCCCTCATGGAAGTAGTAAGGTGGAAATTTTACACTTAACTAAGGGACAAAACAAAGAAGAACTACTCCTTGCTTTTGTCTGATGTGCCAATTAGTACTTGGTTACATACAAATAAATTCTAATTGCTCTTCTATAACAGTTCAGCCATGAAATGCTTGTGCAAGCATGCTGAACAGGAATATTATCTGTGAGAGAAAGAAATTAACCACCAAGCAAGGAAGTAAATATTAGAAAATTCATTATTGCTACATTTTCCGAGAGACTACAGTTCATGCCATTTGTGTTTGCTCATCCAATTTAACACCAGAGCTAAATATAATGCATGAAGACATTTTTAACCCCTCCATCAATTGTTCATCCTGGGTACACAAGAGGAGATACCAAATAAAGGGGGGGGGAGTAAAATAATTAGATGAGCTTTTTTTATGCCACTACATAGAGTCTCCATGGATAAATATGATAAAAGAACCATATTTTTTAAAAAAAGAAGGTGCTCTAAAATATATTAATGCATCCATCTTTGTTACTGCAGTTTACCCATTTTTATTGAGTTTGTTTAAATTTAGCAAATTTCTAATTGTCATACCTCATTAAAACTCTTTTAAGTTTCCCTCAGAATTCTTCTGATATTTGCTGAAATATAATCTCCAAAAGTGCCTTGTATCTGTCTCTAGGAAGAATTCAGTAGCAAGGAAAAAAAATCTGATTTTTTTTCATGTCAGGAGCTACTTGAGAAATGGCAAGTGGTTTTTGGTGTGAGAGAATTGGCCGACTGTAAGGACATTCCCCAGGGGACACCTGCATGTTTGATGTTTTACCATCCTTGTGGAAGGCTTCTCTCATGTACCTGCATGGGGAGCTGGAGCTCATCGCATGGTGAGCTGGAGCTGAAAGAGGGTGCTCATCTGCGCTCTCTGATGAAAATCTGATAAAGTAGATTTAATTCTATGCAAGTTTATACTTCTCTCTCAGTTAGTCTGAAAAGTGCTACAAGATTCCTTTGGAAACAAAAATGTGCAAATCTACCCTTCTCAATATCACGTGAATTTTATACTCATTTTGTGAAAACTCTTTTAGCTTCTTGTGAATTTTTCTTCTTATATTTTGCCTAAAAAGATATTCACATTAGGATTAGCCCCTCAAGTTGAGGGATAACATATGATTTGCAGCCTTCAATATTTAATGACTAACTTGGAGACCCGGCGGTGCCCGGGTTATTTGAGGAAGGCATTGTGTGCCATAGTTTGTCATTGGTGTGGGCCACAGTGCTCTAAGGAAGTGAATTAAAGTACTGCAAGTCCCATCATCCATGGTCCATCCTTCCTCAAACTGCACCAGGATGTAGGGTGCATCTTGGGGGGGGGTCTGTGTGCCAAATTTGGTCTTGTTCTGTCATTGTTGGGGGCCTAGTCAGGAAAATCAAGTTGAGGAAGCCTAAAAATATCCCATGAGCTGAGGCCTCGTCAGGAAAATCAAGTTAAGGAAGCCTTGTTGTCAATTTTGGGCCTGGTCTGTGATTTATAGGGGCTGCAGTGTTGTTTGGGAAGTGAATGAGGTGAAGGTACTGCAAATCCCATCATTCATGGCCCATCCTGCCCTAAACCACACCAGGTTGTGAAGTGGGCCATTGGTCCCTTGTTTGCCATGTTTGGTCCTGATCCGTCATTGCTGTGGGCCACAGTGGCTGACTGCCCGAGGCCTTTTGCTTTCCCTCTGAGTCACCTTAGAAGTGTATTGGGTGAAGGTACTGAACATTCCATTTCCAACAGAAAAAACTGTCAACTGGATAACTTCAACTCCAGCCATGTATGCCTGCCTCAGGTCCTTTTCTCTCCTCTCTGTGCTGTGTTGGAATGTTGGGAGGCTGGCCAGTCACAGCCATTTATGCAAATAATCCCACAGTTGCAGCCAATTGAAACGCTGGCACATATTCGCTCGGTCGCACCACCCACCCACCACCCGAAAACACTGACTTTTATTATATACATAGAGATAGATTATTATATACATAGATAGATAGATAAAACCTATATCTCTCATTGCTATGTTTGTCTTTCCATTGAAGCTTAATATCAATACAGTTCAGAAGAAGCCAGGGATCCACCAACACTACTCATGTAGATTCCATTTGAATTCCCATGGCAGCATTCTCAATTTTGCAGTTTATGGAGCTGCATGTAAAATTCTCATCCAGAAAGCTTGTCTACTTCTGACCAAATTGCAATTTCAAAGGATGCTACCATGGCAGTTAAAGTGGAATCAAAGTGCTATAGTTGTGCAAGTGAAGTTGCCCTGAATCCATTTACTGGGTCAGATTGCTCCCTCTCTCATTTCTCCTTAA
Organism: Anolis apletophallus; assembly: GCA_030556195.1. Classification (NCBI taxonomy): domain Eukaryota; kingdom Metazoa; phylum Chordata; class Lepidosauria; order Squamata; family Anolidae; genus Anolis; species Anolis apletophallus. The sequence goes on from JARBWK010000003.1 coordinate 77,969,281, forward strand.
GAGGTGACAGTGAAATATGGGGGAGATATTGACGTGGCTTATTTTGTTTCTGAGCAGTCTAGGTTTTCCTACCACCATGTTGCTCACTGTATGAGTTGTAGGATAGTAACAAGAATGCTGTAATGCTCTGATAACAGTAGCATGTGTGCACACATTCATACACAAATAGAGTTCACATGCAGCTCTAAACAGAAGGGGGAGAGATACCGTGGGACAATGAAAAAACAGGACTGCCATTATAGACAGGTACTGGGACTGCAAATCGGAGTATTGTCCCTAGCTGCAAAAGAGGGTGTTGTCTTATTACTCACATGGAAACGAGATCCAGCCACAGCTCCACCAGTTCCTATTTCATCCTCTTCATGGAAGCAGCAAATATTGTGAGCTGCTTTGGGGTGGCCTTGGGTTCAACCATCTAGAATTTTTTTTATTTCTCTCTCTTAAAACAAAACTAACCTAATACATTTTACTAATATATAGTATGACCTTCTCTTAACTATGAACAGAATATCCACATTCCAAAAAACAAACCAAAACCAACCAAAACCACCCTCTGGAATTTTTTGTGGCTCTTTCTAGTACTATTCTATTCTCTGAGTCAGGCATGGCAAACTAAGGCCCGGGAGGGCCGGATGTGACACACTGGGCGCTTACTTCAGGCTCTCCTAATTTTCCCTGTCCTCTTGGCATAAGGACACAGTGGCCAATCCACTGTATCACTCTGAGCCACTCCATGTCTCACCCTCCTCCTTGCATAAAGATGGGGCAACCAGCCCCATCCTTATGCCAGGAGGATGGCTTGAGGAAGGCACGAGGTGATTGAGAGCTCTCCAGAGCATTTTCAGCTGCTGCTGTCTCACCCTCCTCCCAGCATAATGCCAAGAGGACAGCCCGAGGATCAGGGGAAGAGGACAGGGAAGAGGATCGGGGCAGTTACCACATGTCCAGGGGCGGTCGAAGGTAATTTTAAATGGTAAGCGAACACTATTTTGGCACCCCTCCAAAAATAACATTATTTTGCCCCCCCCATGTAAAACAAATATACAATTATAATATCACAATACCATTAGTAGTATTATATTGTATCAATGTATATACAATATATTATACTCATACTATATTATATCATAATTATATTATACTACATTACAATATAATTATATTATAATATATTGGCATTATAATATAATATAACATTCTATTATATTATTATTATTATAAAATAATAAATAAAATTATTTATTTAAATAAAATTATCCTCTACTAAATATTTTCATTACTCCTATAAAACTCAAATAACCCAAAATAAAGTAAAATAAAATATTATATATTACTATTTTGTACAATACCACTATACTGCAATATTGTTTGTAATATTACATCTAATATAAAAATATATCATTATTCTATTGTTATATTGTATTTGTATTATATTGTATGACAATATTAAGCAGAACTGTATAATAATCAACAAGAAATGCAATGTAAATGCATCAAAATCAGAATATATTACCTACCTCCGGTCTCATAATTCATAGGAGTCTCCCATAAGTCTAAAATTAGGATCCCAATGTAAATGTAAATAGAAAAACAGCCAAAATGTTCAAATGAGGTCGAATACAGGCAGCACGGCCTGGGCAAACTTGGGCCCTCCCTCCCTCTAGGTGTTTTGGACTCCAACTCCCACAACTCCTCATAGCCTCAGGCCCCTCAGGTCTAGACAGAAATAGAGCCGAAGAAAGGAAGGAGGGAGAGAAGAGGTCACAGAGGAGGAGGAGGAGGAAAGCCCTTCATTCATTCCTTCACTCACACTTCCTTCACTGATTCTTTTCTCCTTCCCTGCAAATCCGCGCGCGGCAGAGACAAAGGGAGAGGGAAAGCACTCCCTGCCTGCCCGATAGGGAGTGCTTTGCTTACAGGCTTCTGCGCAAGGGAGCTACTGGGCATGTGCGGAGGTTTTCGCGCATGTGCAGTTGCTCTTGCGCTCAACTTCAGCTCTGGAGCAACTGCGCCTGCGCGAAAACCACCACGCATGCCCAGAAGCGGCGTCGGAGCGCACAAGGCCGGGGCCCAAAAGCAGGCAGCTGCGGCACTGCCAGAGGAACATCGGCAGGGTCAGGATGGCGCCCCATAATGGCGCCCTATGTGGCCGCTTACTTGGCCTACCTGTAGGACCACCCCTGCACATGTCTTCTCTTCCTCCCAGCATAAGGATGGTGTGAGTAGTCCTATCCATATGCAGGGAGGACAACCTGAGGATGATCCAGGCCCTGCTCTGCCCCCTCCTGATCCCGCCCTCTTCTAGGCCCTCCCCCTACCAAGGCAGCTATACCCAGAGTGTGCCTGGTCATCCTCCCTCCTGGCCTGGCCCTTCTGGCCTGGGCCACAATGCGGCCCCAAAGCAAAAATGTTTGGCCATGCCTGCTCTAGGTATTCCAGTGTTATGGTTTGTTTCTGACCCATGTATAGACAAAATACAGGAGTCACTCTTATCCATGGTTTCGGGTATCAACAGAGCATCTTGGAACCTATTTGTCTGCAAATATGGGGGTGGGCAGGAGGAGTTGTACTGTATGAATTAAATTAATGCAAGAAATGGATTGAATTTATACCCCCTACCTTGTCCCTATTGTCTATGTTGTCTGCTACTGGGTACTTACAGAGTTGGATGCATGCAGTCCCTCTTTAGGAGGACATCACCTGCCATCCTAGTCTCTTTCCATGTCTTCACTTTGCATATTTAAAAATAGTATATTATATAATACATGAATAAAAAAGAAATACACTGCCAGGTAATTTTCACTTTAAAATTCAGACAAGCTAGTTCCACTTAAGTTTAGAAGATTGAGGGATAATCACTTTTGAAGAAAGGTCAGGTGAAGGACTACTTTTTCCCATTTGCTCATATAGTTTACTGCACAAATAACAAAGCAGAGGTGGTTTGTTTTGTTTTTTTTAAACCAGATTATAGCTTGAGGCATTCCATAAAACATCATATCTCAACAGGACTCCATTCAAATTACCTCAGACAATATTCATATTATTTCAAGATAGGCTATTTCATTCAATTTCTGTTTACATTTAACTTCTGCATCTTCAATCTTCTACTGTCAAATATTTTACATTGGTGTATTTTATTACTTTTTTCTGTTTCACCTGCTCATAAAAAAGCAATTTATAGAGTTGTTATATGCCCTTTAAAACTGTACTGAGTTTTTACATTTTCTCAGGTTCATGTTATTTAAGGAATTCAAAATTAAGGGGAGGAGGGTGGGTGAATTATTCTAAAATGTTTGAGAGATTGAAACTTATTACATAGATTTTTGACAGTTTTTGAGAGAGCTGTCCCCCCCCCAATATTCCAAAAAGCATCAATTTACTGTCAAGGTTATGTTTTTAACCAGCAGCATTTAGGAACACAAAAGGCAGCATTAATTGCACACATTACTACAATAAATGTGGCAGGAAACATTTATCTTCCTAACTATCATATTCCTTAAGCCAAAGATAGATGAGCTCATTCTTTCCAGGTGTTTTGAACTATATCTTCCATAAGTCACAGATAAGTTGGCTAAAAGTCAGGGATAACTTGAATGCTAGTCCAAATAAAGATATGGAAATGTATCAGCGCTGGTGAACTTCTCAGTTTATAATAAGCCTTGTTTTTATATTGGGTTCCAAAACCACATTTACCCCCTCACGTAGGTTTGAGTACATTTTAGCATAGCACAGTCACATCTTTCATTCATTCATTCATTTCATTCATCACCGGAGTGCTCTGGGCGACTTACACAGACAGATTAACGAACTTATATAACAGTACAGTTAAAATGGTTACACATTAAATGCTCTACCAAAGAGCCACGTTTTGAGTGTTTGCATAAATGACTGTAGGTCAGGCATGGCTCTAACATCTGGCAGTAGGGAGTTCCACAGGGTTGGGGCAGAGATTGAGAAAGCCCTATGCCTTGTGGATTCTAGGTGTACCTCTCTGGGACCTGGGATGTAGAGGAGGTTCTGGTCGTGGTGCTGGTCGTGGTGATCTCTGGTAATGAAAGGATGACAGGCACTCCCTGAGGTATAATGCACCCTGTCCATGGAGAGCCTTGAAAGTCAGGACCAATGTCTTATAAGAAGCCTAGGATTCGATTGGAAGTCAGTGTAGACGCTGTAATGTCGGTGTTATATGACATCTCATGAGTGTTTTCGAGAGTAGTCTGGTGGCCGCATTTTTGACAATTTGGATCTTCCGGGTAACTGACGAAGGTAGGCCAACATACAGTGCATTACAATAATCCAGCCTCAATGTAACCATGGCATGGATCACCGTTGCCAGAGCCTCTGTTGGGAGATAGGGCGCCAGCTGCCTCACCTGGCAAAGATGGAAGAAGGCTTATATTTACTAATAGAGGTAACCAGAGCCTCCATCATTAGCTGAGTGTCCACTAAAACACCAAGGCACTTCACCTTAGTAGATGGGGCTAGAAGTTCTCCATCGAAGGTGGGCAGTGGACAGTCCAATTCTGATGGTTGACCAGGCCATAAGATCTCAGTTTTCACTGGATTCACCTTCAATCTGCTCGCATGCAGCCATCCCGTCATGGCTTTAAGGCACTGGGTGAAACTGTCCGGTATTGATGTTGTTCCAGGTTCCAGACGAAGGAGGAGATGGGTGTCGTCAGCATACTGGAAGCATCTCTGTCTCTCTCTCTTTCTTCTTTCTCTGGGGCTGTCTTCCTCGGTCAAGTCTATACCGGCTGATGAATCTACAGGATAATCTGGAATATAAATGCATCCCATTCTGATATCAGCATCTTCCCTCCTTCTTGGGTTTTCTCTGTTGATATCTAAACAGTATGCCTATGATTCCAGGAGCTCATATGCAGCTCTGTGCTGGGAAATCAACAGTGGCATGGCCCATACCCTTTCTCTGCACTATTAAATTTCCTTTTTTACTACGATTTCTCAATATATCCCAATAACTAAAAAAAGATTTATTGTGTTCTCTGGTGCTCCCAAAGTATTTAGTGACTGAGACTCCATTTCATTAACTAAAACATTCAGATTTATGCAAGTTGTGTTATTGTGTGTTCCAGGGCAGGTCTATTTGGCATAATCTTTGGCTTTTGATGGATTTTTCTATCATTAATGGGGGCCAGATTTATCATAGGGAGAAGAGAAATCAGCAATAGGATGTGTATTGCGTCATGCAATAGATACCATCACCAGTGTCCTGTTTCAAAGCCACTTTGCCTCCTTCATGCAGTTAAGTATTCCATCTTCTGATTTCTTGACTGCAGTCTCCATCTGATTCATGTTTGATCCAATGTTATTTTTGTTTTCCTAATTTCTGATCTGTCTTTCCACTTTACTATATTCAATAATTGTTCTAAGTCTTTGCTGTTTTCTGCTAATAGAACATCATCTGCACATCTTAGATAGTTGATTTTTTTCTTTCCAATTTTCTTTCCTTGAATCTCATCCTGCTTTACACATGAGATTTTGACATATAAGTTAAACAAATATTATTATAAAATGCAATCTTGCCTGACCCCCTAGCTAATTTGAAACCATTATATTTCTCCATGTTTCGTCATAATCTCAGTGGATAATGAGTTCCAGAGTCGGGGGGCCACAGAGGAGAAGGCTCTCTCCCTTGTTCCCACAAGGCGAGCCTGTGATGTCGGAAGACGTGAAAGAAGGGCTGCGCCCAAGGATCAAAGAGATCGGGCCGGTACGTGGAAGGAGATACCATCACGAAGGTAGGCGGGTCCCAAACCATTAACTCCTGCACCTGACAGATCATCTTCTGACATTTGTTCCGAGAAAAGCTGTGAAGGGCCTCTCCCAAGAATGTGGCCTTGTGAATCTTCTTGAGATAGCTCGGGCCTTTCGTCTGAGCTTAATCCAGGCTCAAGCAAACAGACATCCCCAGTGCCAACAGACCCAGGCCCACCACCAGGAACATCATTCCCCATTCATCAATATGAACATCAACATGAACATCATTCCCATCATGAACATCAACATGAACATCAGTCACAATCACAGGCTGAATTTGAGATGTGGTGCTGGAGAGGAGTGTTACAGATACCATGGACTGCTAAAAAGATGAATAAATGAACGTTATGGCAAATCAGGCCTGGAGTCCCCTTACACATCACAATGACTAAACTGAAATATCATGAGCAAATACTTGGTAATGTAGTAGAGAGCAGTAGGAAAAAGAGGGAGACCACATTCCAGATAGAAAGTTTCAATCAAGGGAGCCATTGCTCTCAGGATGCAAGCCCTGAGTAGCGTGATTGATGAAGGGGTGCCTTGAAGCTCTCTCATTCATGGGATTGCCCTAATTTGAAGGCAGCTAATAACAGAAAAAGCACATGTAAAGTACTAGTAATCGCAAGTATCTAATGATGGGAGATGGTTTATGGTGAAATTATAAGCATAGAATTGAATTATTGAGTGTTTTGAGCCTTCCACAATTTTTTTAGCTCTGCAAATGTACCAATATTGTTTTATTTTTAATGAATCTCATTCACTAGTTTCATAGGCATTACTTCAAAACAAGTCAATGCAAAGCATGTTCTCTTTCAGGCTTTAGGAACATGTATCCTTTAAGTCCATGGACTGGCTGTCCTTGCCACCACCTTTCTCTTCTCTAAATCCCTCCTCCCCACCCCTTTCAACTTGATGCATTCTGCCTCTGGCCAAGCTCACTGGAATGATCCAGAGATAAAAATTTCCTTCTGAATAAGATCCTGGCATGCTGAATGTGGTGCCTGCTGCTATCTCATGTTTTGACAGCATCAGTGGCTGTTATGCTTGAAGTAGTTTGAATTTCCCACTGGCTCAGTGGTGTGATTTTTCTAGAGGTAGGAGAGGAATTTTAAGGCTAACTTTTTGCTGGCCTCATTCAAATACACGTTGAGAAGAAGTGAAGCGGGTGAATGTCAGTGCATCGAGACAATGAAGGTTTTGTGAATATTCCAAAAATCTTTGCTTGTAGCTTCTACAAATCTAAATGTATTTCCTCTTTCTTTCCTATAAGTTGTGCTGGATAATATTTTTAAATAAATGTGTGAACACTCTAGAACTGTAGCTATTTAATCCACCTATGCTGGTAATTTGTAAACTGTTACTGGGATTGACATGTAAACTGAATCTTGGCAGGCATAATTAATATCTTGGCAGGCATTTTAAATTCTGAGCATTTTATTGTTTTGCAAGTGAGATGGCTGGTCTATGAAAATAAGGGAGAGTATTGTTTTAAAACTCAGTAACTGAGAACTTGAGGGGCATGTTTTCACTGAGGAAAAGGACAACACTCTGTTCTGCCGGTAATGGTTTTCAGCCTCTGAAAATCAGTTTTGTGTAGAACAGCGTGCTAAAGGAATAATCAGATTTATTGATAAACATCACTACATATTTTAAGCTTCTATTAAACCAAAAGCCTTTCTAGGGTTAGAAGATAAACAACTTTCAGTCCGAACTACTATTTTTAAGGCCTTGAATACCCTGATGATTTAATTAATTTTTTTCTCCCCGGCACACTATTGTGGGAGTCTAACTTCTGGCTGCCACAGTTCAAATCTAGATTCAGACTGTGGCAGCCAGAAAACAAACTTCCACAGTAGTGTTCAAAAGAAAGCCTATACAGGCAGTCCCCAAGTTATGAACGAGATGATTTCTATAGGTTTGTTCTGAAGTTGAATTTGTACATAAGTCAGAACAAGTAAATTTTTGGTACTGTTCCATTATCCAGGCAGAAGCCATAAGGGAGCACTAGAGAGAGAAGGATAGTCCATTGGGGGGGGGGGGTTGAAGCAGGAAAACAATTTCTCCTATTTCCGCTGGTTATTCCCCCTCCCCAATTTTCCATGTCATAAACGAGAGTTGTTTCCATGACGGGGACATAGGTGGGGGAATAATAGGAAAACAAGGGGACATGTTTTTACTCCTTCAAGCCCTTCTCCACCCCACCCCCCTAACATGGAATATCCTTCTCTGTCTAGCGCCCCCTTTCTACCTCTGCCCACATAATGGAAAACTGCCCGTTTTAAGGTGTAACTGCACCTGTGTATGTGTGTGGATTCTTCTTCCTATTTTTCCCTGTGATTGGCGGGGATGAGAGACAGGGCCTTCTCAGTGGTGCCCCCTGGCTATGGAACTCCCTCCCCAGGGATATTAGATCATCCTTCTCCCTCCTGACTTTCCAAAAAAAAGAGTAAAAACTTGGCTCTATGAGCAAGCTTTTGAGAATACAGCAGAATAGATAGCATGGAACTATGAATGATAAACATGAAATGGTCAGACAATGTTACTGGAAAACGTTTTAAATAAGATGACACCGATGATAATATGTTTTAATGGTTTATATATATAGTCATGCTGACTGTTTTAATTGCACTTTTATGCATGTCTGGCATTGAATTGTGCCAATCTGTAACCCGCCTTGAGTTGCTGTATGGCTGAGAAAGGTGGGCTATAAATATTGTTATTCAAAGCATATATACTGTGTGTGTGTGAGTGTGTGTGTGTGTGTATATATATATATATATATATATATATATATATATATATTAGGCATGAGAAAAAAGTTATGAAAATGATTCGTTTCGTAAGAAATTCGTAAGAAATGCTACTTTCGAGTATTTCCGCACCTGGAACGCCAACCAGGAAGTGGACTTTCTTTTTCGAACTTCGGGGGCCAGGATATTCTTAAGTGTCGTTATTAGGTCGTAAGGGGGGGGGGGGCACCCTCCATCACTCACACCACCCACCAGCCACCCATGCCAATAAGTATTAAGGCAAGGCAAGCCCTAAACTTCGCTCCTTCTTTCGGCTGGAAGGAAGCCTGGAAAAATTGTAAACAGAGAGGATTACTCAGAAGTAAATCTGCAAAGGAGGGCACTTTGGATGAAGGGTCCTCCTTTGTGGATTTACTTCTGAGTAAACCTCTCTGTTTACATTTTTTCCAGGCTTCCCTGCCTCTCCTCCCCTGCCAGGATCTAAAGCATCAAAGAGTATTGGGGTGAGAAACCAACCTAATGTATAATAGAATGAATGCTACTGTAAGTGCCTAATATTATAAGTAATCCAACTGGTCATACCTACATTCCATGCACATGCAATAATACAGCAGTAATAACAATAACAAGAGGTAAAATTCAAACCGAAGTATTCTGACTGGTCTCTCCTCATGCGGTGCAAACGGGCTCTTCTCTTATTAGCCCGGGAATTTAGCCCGGGGAAAAGCCAGCGTTTGCTGCTTGGGAGCACACACATACATATTCTTGGGGGGGGGATTTGCTGCAGAATCCGGGCATAGAGAAGATTCTGCAGCAAATCCCCCAAAGAATATGTATGTGTGTGCACCCAAGCAGAAAACGCTGGCTTTTCCCGGGCTAATTTCCGGGCTCATAGAGAAGAGCCCGTTTGCACCGCTTGAGGCAGGGACCAGTCAGAATACTTCGGTTTGAATTTTACCTCTTCTTATACCCATTGTTATTACTGCTGTATTATTGCATGTGCATAGAATGTAGGTATATGACCAGCCTGGGCAAACTTGGGCCCTCGCTCCCTCGGGATCAGGGTGAGAGAGAGGCAGCGAGGAGCCAGGGGGGGGGGCTCCTCCTTTTCTTTTGCTGCTTCCAAGAATAGAATACCCACTCCCTCCCTCCTTCCCTCCCTCCTTCCTATTTGGAGAGTCCCATCTAGAATTCAGTGTGATTTATTCAAGTTTTGGCCTACAACTCCCAGAAATCCCAGCCTATTTACCAGCTGTTAGGATTTCTGGGAGTTGTAGCCCAAAACCATCTGGAATGCGCATGCGCTGGCATACGAACTACTAACGAATTTCGTTAGTAATTAAGTTACATTTTAGAAATTTTTGGAAAATTTTTTGTAAGTCTTCCTATTACTAATCAAAAAAAATCCCCCCATTAGATTTTCGATTTGCTATTTTTGGGTTCTAAACCATGCCTAATATATATATATATATATATATATATATATATATATATGCCCGTGCCCCTGTTTAGAATATTTCATTTCACTTTCTGTACCTCTGACTATTGGATTTTGAAATAAATGGCTTACCGTGGAAACAAGGATTGATGATAAAGCAACAGCAGAGACACCTTTTCCCCATGATAACTCTTGGATTTCTCTTCCTAGGGTAGATGTCTCTCATTTCCTGTTGTATCATCCCTCTTCTTAACTATGAGTCATGTAGGTCAGATGCTTGCAACTTGAGGACTGCCTGTAATGTGCATCAGTGATCTATGGCTTATGTATTTATTTATTTATTATTTAATTACTATATTTACTATATTTATATTGTATAATCATCAACCGACCCTCAAAAGACTTCTAGGATTTCCTATGTAATCATCTGCACTATGTAACCACTTTCTTCAAGACCAGTTTGAAATTGTATTAAATAATCAGTTTAGACGTTGGCCTAAGCCTTGGCAAAAATTTTCACTGCACATAGTTATTGCGGATATTCATTGCCGCCTATGGGTATCTAGAATAAAGCTCTTTACTTATTTCTCTTTGTCAATAGTTGAATAAAGAAAAGTGTCAGGTATACTGGAAATCGATCATGGTGCAGTTGTTTGAGTATTGGACTGGGACTCTAGGGGTATTTCTACACAGACCATATAATGCAGTTCAAAGTCAGCTAGAGGGTGGGGTGTCCACAAAAGTGAACCCCCAGTGTGTGGTGCAGCACACATTAAACTCGAACAAGTGCATGGATAAAATTCACCAAAAAGAATAAGCCAAAAATCATGCTACAGCTGATCAGAGTATATCCCACACAGAACTCGAAACTAGGATGGGAAAATGTTGAGTGTATGTCAGAACAACTCTAGCGCCGAAGCACTTTAAGAAATGCAGAAACACATCTGGCTGAAAAGTCAATAAGTACTTTACTGGGAGATAAACCACAACATTCCCCCTTTGTTCTCATTTCTGTATCCTGTCATGGTACAGCTCTGACTATGGAGGGACATGGTGACACACATCAGCACATCTCAGAGGACTGATTCAGTTCTGACCCATAATCAGGGGATACTGCGGCCACCGTCCCAGCATCCAACCAGTTTCAGGAATGGCACTCCACAATGGGCCAGGTTTGGTTTAATCAAGTTCTTAACTCAAATTTAGTTCCTGTGTAGAACCACACTAGGAGAACAAAATTTGAATACCTGCTTGACTGAAAGCCCACTGTATGACTTTTCAGCTTCAGAGGAAGGCAGTGGTGAACTCCTGAACAAATGTAGCCCAAGTACCCCACACACGTACTGTAGGGTTATCATAAGTCAGAGTGAACTCTAAGACTAAAAACAAAAAGTCATTATTTTTCCCCCAATAAAATCATGCCCCACAAATGCATTTATCTGATCCAACAGAAAAAACGTCACATCAGGAGTAAACCTTAATGCTAGATTTTCCCTGGAACTCTCCAGAGTATCACAGATTTGTGTGGGAGGGCTTCCCAGCCCGTCAGGGCCATATTTTTTTTTAAAAAAAGAATTCACTGTGAATGTCAAGAAAGCAAAAGATCGGTTACTTGCCTTCCTGTATGTAACCCAATTTTTCCTTCTTAAAAAAGGTTGATGGAATTGTGATAAATAAATATAGTTCTAAATCTGTCAGTACATAGTTGGCTCATTCCTGTCTAGCACCACAGAAAAACTGAACAAGAAAATTCAATTTGTTCTACCTCACTTATCAAGGGTTCTGGAGATATTCAGACAGAAAAGCAATGAAAAAAATGTTCCATTCTACAGCTATTAATAATGCATATATACTTTGACAAAACAAAATCAGAACTAGCAAGACAGACAAAAAGGGAAATTATGGTTGATAGAAAAACATGTTTGGGGATTAACTAGGGCAGGCATTTCTGACCTTTCATTGAATCTTAATATTCTGTGATAAAATGCTAGAATTTGGGGGTGGGGGGAGACTTGAGAAAACTGTTTTTAAATTAGGAAGGTGGGAGAAAAAGTGTATTTTGATTTATTCTATTGCCATGGATTTATTTTTATATTTTATATTTGCATTTTAGGACTTTTTTGGAAACAAAATCATGTGCATATGAAATTAATATGAACAACAATGTTTTTGTTGAAACAATATTTTCATAAAAATTACACACACACCTCAACACTGGCTCCTTCTACACTACTATATAATGTCGTTTGAAACCCCATTATGTGGATAGTGTAGATGGAGCCACAAACACACTCACTAATCTAAATATGCCCCCAGCCTCTTGTTATCTTACCCAGTTAAGAAAAATCTTGAGGAATCTTGTATGCAGAATCATGATAGAATAAATTGCACAATTATGACAAAACAGCTAAGTGGTGTAACATTAGAAAATGTTGACCATTTCCACTACCTTGGCAGCCACCTCTCCACAAAAGTCAACATTGACATTGAAATATGACACCGCCTGAGCTCTGCAAGTGCAACATTTTTCCGAATGAAGCAAAGAGCTTTTGTGGATGGGGACATCCATAGGGAGATCAAGGTGCTTATTTATAAAGCTATTGTCCTCCCAACCCTGCTATATGCCTGTGAAATATAGACTGTCTACAGATGTCATACTCAACTCCAGGAACGATTCCATCAATGTTGCCTCCGAAAAATCCTGCAAAATTCTTGGGAAGACAAGCAGACCAATGTCAGTGTGCTGGAAGAAGCAAAGACCACCAGCATTTAAGTGATGCTCCCATGCCATCAACTCCTCTGGACTGGCTGTGTTGTCCTAATACCCGATCATAGTCTCCCAAAGCAGTTAGTATACTCCCAACTCACAAACAGAAAATGTAACAGAAAAAAAGAGATTTAAAGATGGTCTTAAAACCAATCTTAAAACTGTAGCATAGACACCGAGAACTGGCAAGCCCTGGCAGTTGAGCATTCTAACTGGAGATCAGCTGTGACTAGTAGTGCTTCTCAATTCAAAGAGGCATGGATGGAGGGAAAAATGTGCCAAGAGGAAGGTGCCAACCCTGACCAGGACCGCCTTCCATCTGGAAACTGATGTCATCACTGCGGGAGAACATGCGGATCAAGAATAGAGCTCCACAGCCACATACGAACCCACCACAAAGACATCACATTTGGAAGACCATCCTCGAGCTATGAGGGATCGCCTAAGTAAGTAAGTATGAAAAAACATGCTTTTCTAAAAATAACATAAAACGCATGGTTGTCCTGTACACCATGGTGACCTCTTTGTCTAGTCACTGGAAATGGAGTGACATCACCTTGCTTAGGGAAGAGAAGGAGAGAACAGGAGAACCACATACATTCATACCACATGACGGGAATATCAGAACTGCAGCAGAATGTAATGATGTCACTGGAAACAATAATTGAACACCAGCAAATTGATACTGGAGCCATGAACATCAGAGAAAATATGCATATAACAATGGAAATGCAATCCCACAGTAGGAGACTCACAATGACATGTAATAAGGAAAGATCAGACATGGAATTATGCCTTTGATAAAGCCCTCAAACATTGGGCACAGTTGGCACGCTCATTTTAATTGTGCAAATGTACTTCTATAAGGTAAGGCAAAGCGTTTCCCCTGACACTGAGTCCAGTCGTGTCTGACTCTGGGGGCTGGTGCTTATCTCCATTTCTAAACTGAAGAGCCAGCATTGTCCGTAGACACCTCCAAGGTCATGTGGCCAGCATAATTGCATGGAGCGCCATTACCTTCCCGCTGGAGTGGTACCTATTGATCTACTCATATTTACATTTTTCCGAACTGCTAAGTCAGTAGAAGCTGGGGCTAACAGCGGGAGCTTATGCCGCTCCCCGGATTCGAACCTGCGATCTTTTAATCAGCAAGTTCAGCCACTCAGCGCTTTAACCCACTGTGCCACCGGGGTACTGCTATAATCATTGCCAAAATTGGAGGATTCAGGTTCAAGACTGAGTTCAGGAGAATAGTTAAACTGTAATGCAATGTTTTTATTTATTAAACAAGGATCTTAGAAATGCTTCCTCGAGGCAATTCAGAACCTTGCCTTGTTGAAGAGATGGATTTATAGCTCCCATTTTACCCATCCAATGGCTCTGCTATGGGCTATTTCATAAGTCATGAAGAACAAGGATCTAGCTACTGCTGCCATTTTCCACAATATCATACTGAAGTTCTATATCTGGGTTATCATGGAAAATTGAGATGGCATCGAGACTAATCTGCCTCACATTCTTGGAGTTCAAAGCAGATTTTTAAAATTTAAAAATGGCCTAAGGCAGCATTATGAGTATTACCAGAAGTGGTCCTCAGTCTAGATACCCTGGGAAGCTGCCTTATGCTGTTGCTAGCCCATTAGATCTGTTGGTGGAGGATCAGTTCCCAGCTGACTATTCTTAAAAAAGAACTTCAGAATATAGTGACTAAGGGATAGATATGGAAAGTTATTTTTTTTCTTTTTGAATTTAAGGATTCTGGGAATGATAATCCAGAAAAAGTAATTTGCATGTTCTGATCAAGTTTTTTTTAATACTACAAAATCAAAGTTGATACAAAAGCTTTATGATTATTCTCAGCAAATATTTCAAGGTTGCTGTTGTTTCTTCCATGGTAAATCAAGAAAAATAGTGCCTGTAACAGCAATATAGAAGAACTATTACACAGGGGAAGGAAAACATATTATTGCCTTATTCTCCTTGCCAAAAAAAGGCTATGATAACAATTTACTTTGACCTTTTGAAAGAACTACTAGCACTAAAATGTTACAAGATAGTGACATATTTTACAATACACTCTTTTAAAAAAAGGTCCTTGAGGAATCAGGACATAAAGTAAAGACCAATGGGTTTGGAGGCCAAGGAATAGAAGAAAGACATCACTATTTGTCATTAAGATTTTTCCCCCAACACTTTTGATTCACTTCATGCTAGCTCTTTGAAACATGCTGACTCTTATGACGTATTCTCAAATCCGTGCAATTTGCCAGTAGTGTGTCATTGTCATCATCATCATTAAGTGTCATCCTCATTGTCGTTATCATCATTATTATCATCGCCAGTTTAATATAGTTGTTATTTATTTAGCACCTTATTTCTAAATAGTGCTTAGCAGGTAAAGCATTAGCAACAAGAACAACACAGTCAGACCTACCATATATATATGCCTCCATGTTACCTGTTGCTTTATGGCAAGGGTGTCTTAACTTTTTGCAAAGGGGGCCAGATTTGGTGAGGGGAAAATGGGTGGGGGCTGACATTCAGCCTGACATTTTAAAAAAATTAACATTTATGAAAAAATTATTGCAAATGACATTATGTCTTCACACAGAACACAAATAAATCTAAACATGGTAAGGGTTTTTAATAGAAGAAAAAGCATGATGAGACAATTTATCTGTGTTAGTGGATGTGCATTAATATAATATATTATATATACATAAAATATTTATATTATAATGTAATACAATATAATACTACTAATAATACAATATTATAATTATATATTTTATATTACATGTAATATTACTAATAATATGAGCCAGTACCTGCTGCATACCAGTACTACCATCTGTTGAGGAGTTACGAAGGTGGAGGCATTACTTTTCATTCAACCCTTGTATTACAATATAATGGTATTGTACAATATAGTAATATATAATACTGATATTGTACTATTATAATAATATAATATAGTGTGTGTGTGTGTGTGTATGTATGTATCTCTCTCTCTCTCTCTCTCTCTCTCTCTCTCGCTCGCTCGCTCGCTCTCTCTCTCTCTCTCTTGTAAGCCGCTCTGAGTCCCCTTCAGGGTGAGAAGGGTGACAAATAAATGTCATAAATAAATAAATACACAGAAACATACACATGTGTGTGTGAATTTTTGAGTTGTATTTTAAAACAAGAGGAATAGGAATCAAGCACCATATTTGAGACTCATTCATTTCACCATATGCTTTGTGGATTTCAATCCAATCCTTGGACCTATTGGTGGAGTTAATACTAAAGCACATAATAGAAAAACACAAACTGTAATCATGCTAAAAACATCAAATATTTATATGAAACATAGATTGGTTGAGCTTTAAGTAATCTCAAAATTTGAAAATAGCTAATAAATTTGCATATCTAGAGTTCACTGGAAGATTGCAACTTCTTTGTAGAGAATTCATTGTTTTGCCTGTAGTTATGATAAAAGTGTGTCTTGAGACCTCTAGACTTACTTGGTATAGAGCTCTGCACATTACCATTGGCCCAGTGACATAATGTTGTCACATGCTGAAGGAGATGGTGGGAGGGGAGAAATAAAGAGAGGGGAGGGAGGGAGGGAGAGATTGAGAGAGAGAGAGAAAAGAAACTGGAAGAAAAACAAACGCGAAGTACCCAGTCAACAAGGCAAAGAAACAACAGGGTGGGGATTTCTTAGAAGAAACACCCGGCAAAACTGGACACACACATGTGCGCAACGTAGCAGAAGGCGGGGCTGTAAGGGAGAGAATTGGGAGCAGCTATTCAAAGCTTCGCCAAAGCAAATGCACTAGGGTGGCTGAGAGAGTGTGCACAAGAAAAAGAGTGATGTTGGTTAGCTGTTTAGTTAATTGAGAAAGAGAGAGAAAGGAGGAAGTGGACTATGAGGCACTGGCTGGCTTGAGTGCCATCTTCTAGTGAAATAAAATAGCTTTTTTCATACACATGTATTTTATACTGTGGTCAACAGTGCCATCGGGTCGCATGTTATTGATCCTATGAGGCTGGGGGCCAATGAAAATTTGAACAAGGGCCGCAATTGCTCCTGGGCCAGACTTTGGACATGCCTGCCTCATGGCCACCACGAGTTTTTCGTGGAGTTTTCTCAGGCAAGGAATATTCATCAGTACTACTTTACACTGTTCCTTCTTATGAAATAAAATTTACAACACAGACAGGAATGAAGGGATAATGCTAATATAAAATTATTCAAAAAAATTTCAAAACAAATTATCCATACATAATATTAAAAGCAACACAATATGAGATAAAGCAAATTTACAAATACATATAATCAAAATATGCCAGATGAGAAAACCGCATTAAGCTAAAACTTCTAAAGCTATCATCAGTGTATTTGCAGGTTTTCCCCTAACTGAAATATTGGCTTTAAAATGTGTTGGATTATACAAGTGAATAGACATGCAAATCCTTCTTTAGCTCCTTCTCACACATGGTAAAGCCTGAAATAATGTATTGTCACTCTTGCTCTGTTTACTCCCCAAGATAACAGTTTGAACCTCTGTTCAAGGGAAATATGGTGAGGAAAACATTTTGAGGATGAATAAAGTAGAAGCTATATTCTTCCCATAGATCCACATCTTGGCAAAATTATCCTTCAGACTACCACAAGTTGAGTATCCATAGTCAGACATTCCAAAATCTGAAATATTACAAAATCCAACATTGTTCAGACAGGTGGCTGAAATCTTTGCTATCTGATGTTTCAATGCACAAAGTTATTTCATGTACAAAATTATTAAAAATATTTTGTATAAAATTTATATCAGGCTCTTTATATAATGTATACATGAAACATGTACAAATTTTGGTGTCGACTTGGCTCTCAACACCGAAATATCTCATTGTATAAGTCTAAATAATGCACAATAAATTAAAATATACAAAACACAGAACACTTCTGGTCACAAGCATTTTGCATAAGGGATACTTAATCTGTATTCTCAGAATCTCTCAACCAGCAGGGAAGCTGAAGTCCAAAAAGTAATTTTTGCAGCTCTAAATAGCTACCTATATTTATTGGCTAAAAGTACAATGTGAAGTAAAGGCAGACTTGGAAAAACAGATAGTGAAATATTTACTCCTAATGAGATATATAATGTGCAACAAACTGGCTGAATGGGACTCTGAAGAATAAACTGTTAAATCAAAACTGTGCCCTGCTGCTACAATGATGCACTGTAATTCCTTGGATTTGTTCTCCTTTGCCCACATGCCAAGATATTTAATTCCCATGGACTGTCAAGATTCACAATTTGCTGTTTGGCAAGACATTAATTTGAAACTAAATTGCCTAAGGTCAAAACATTATATTTGTAGAACTGCAAAATAATGCACTCAAAGGAATACAACAAAACAGAGTATTGAGTGTCAAAAGGATGCACAAAGTTAGATTTCAAAAGATTTTAGGACTGGTCAAATCAGTCTTAAAACAAGACGCCATTTTCTCATGGGCCAGTTTATTCTGTCTCTTGCTCTCTCTTATGCTCACATTGTTCTGGCCAAAACTTGAAAAATTGCTTTCCAAGAATAGAAGATTAGCTGTATCACATGCTAAAGTCATTCACGGAGCAGCAATGTGATAGTGCTCTGGGATCCAGGGCATCATCCTATAACTGCTCAATTATGGATAAGTCCATCATCTCATTCCTCTTAATCCTATTGTTAGTCCCAACTCTAGTAAACCTATTGAATTAATGGAATTTACTTACCACCTTGTCACATTGAGAAAATTCCTGGTCACAGGACATTTCAACCCCTTTTCAAGCACGGAGAGGCACTGAGCTCATCACATGATTTAAACCAGTGTTTCCCAACATTTTTTGAGCTGCGGCACACTTTTAACATTAAAAAAATCCGGGGGCACACCACCAACCAAAATGACACAAAATGACACTCTAACACAGTAAAGAACGGCTGGGGGATGGTGGCCTGCTGGGAGCAGCTGCTGGGAGTGCCGAAGCCGGGGGAGGGGGAGGAGACAGGCCGTGCCATGCCCCACACCTCCCCCCAGCTTCAGTTCTCCCACAGCTTTGCCCGCCTTGAGGGGGCAGTGCCAAGTCAGCATTATGCTGGCTCTGCCATTGCTGGCTTGGCACTGCCCCCTCAAGGCTGGCGAAGCTGTGTGAGCGCTGAAGCCGGGGGGTGGGGGAGGGCGCCATGCCCTGCCCCCTCCCCTGGCTTCAGCTCTCCCACAGAGGAGGAGCATGAGGGGTGGACGGGCTTCAGTGGATGGGGCTCCTCCTCCGCGCGGCTTCAGCGAGCGAGGGGCGAGAGTCATGGTGGGAGTCATGGCGGATTGGAGGCTGGCTGGGGAAACGGCCGAAGGAGGCAGCGCCCCGGCCCCTTCTTCTTTTTCTTCGCTGCCGCCCAGCCCTTCCTCCTCCTCCCCCAAGCAGCAGGAGTTCGACAGGAGGAGGGGGAAGTAAGGGGGGCAGAGAGCTTTTCTCACGGCACACCTGATGATCGCTCATGGCACACTAGTGTGCCACGGCACACTGGTTGAGAAACACTGATTTAAACTACTTCTGACCGTCATGCATAGCCCTCCATGGTTGAAAAGATGAAGAAGTGGCCTGAAAGGAGGGAACTCTGGCAAGCTGACCTCATCACATTGAGGAATTTCCCCCTCGTAGGACATTTCAGCCTCTTTTCAAGCATGGAGAGGCACAAAGCTCATCACATATTCCAGGTTTGAAAAGAAGCAGAAATTTCCTGAAAGGAGTGAGCTCTGAACACAGGACAGCAATTGTGTTCAAAGTTCTTACCTCTTATTGCGATTTGCTCCCATGGTTGCTACTGAAAAATAGGTGGGATGGGGACCATCAAAGTTTCCCATCCTGTTTCATTGCCCAACCGTCAGCAGTCTCTTGTATCCTATGGTGTTTGATGCAGAAATAAATGGTTTTAACCTGGATAATTGTGTCTTGTATCCTGTGGAGTTTGGAGCAGAACAATCTTCTTTAATGTAAGGGGCTTTGGGCAGGGCAAGTGATATCTTGGTTTTTAGATATTGTTGTTTCTTCTGATTAAAAAAGCAATACTAACCTTGTGATGAATGAAAGATTAATATATTGCCAGCTCTTAAGTTTCCACGTGTGAGTGTGATGGGGAGGCAGAACACGAAAAGGGACTGCTGGGGATATAAGAGGGGTGATTTTCTACTCTTAAAGGGACGGTCACCCATGCTTTTCCCTCTCAATGTGATGAGGTTGTTAGTGTCAGGTTGCAGCAACATTGTCTGCAAAAACAAAAAAAACCCAAAAAACACATTGCAAATAAGAAAGAATCGCTTACTTGACCTGGTTGTTTTATTTAATGGATCAACCTTGTTTCTTATAAATGGAAAATTTATGGAAACATGGTGAACTTCTCTTTTTCCTTGTTCTCTTTCTGTTTTCCCTCCACTTCTTCCTCTTTCTCTCTGCCTTCGTCCTCCTCCTGCCTCATTTCTTCTCCCTTCCTCTCTTCTATTTCTCCCTCTTTCTCTTTTTCTCTTTTTCATTAATTTAGGATGCATATATGTTATAGAATCAATGGCATGGCTCAATGCTATGGAATCATGGGAGTTGCAGTTTGGTGAGATGCCAGCATTCTTTTGCACTATCCTTGTTAGAATCCCCTAGCCAACTTGGGAATGGTTATACTGGCTGCAGGAGTTTTTGAACTGTAGCATAAAATAACTTTTCCAAACTTGGCATTCAACTTCTGTATCTTTTCATCTCTACACTTCCCACCTTTACAATGGCTTTTATATTCAGCCACTGTTTATAGTTTTCCTCAAACAGAAAATAAATAGAATCCATTAGGACATAAAGGTAGGTAAAGATAGTTGTCTAACAGAAGGAAACAAAAACATCTGCGACAGGTATTAAGTCGAGAAAATAGCACAAGTAATAAAGTATAAGTAGGATTAGATATAAACTATGTATGAAAAGTGACCTTATATAATATCAATTAATACCTGCATTTTCTTTTTTTTTTTTAAAAAGCTATTGAATCAATACAGGAGACTGGAATGCTCAGGTGGGTAGTCAAATGACAACTGGGATCACAGGCAAGCATGGTCTGGGACAACAAAATGAAGCAGGATGTAGGCTGATAGAATTTTGTTTCTACCAACAACCTAAAAGACGGCTCTATACATGAACTTCACCAGATGGTCAACACCGAAATCAGATTGACTACATCCCTTGCAGTCAAAGGTGGCGGACATTCATCCAGTCGGTGAAAACAAGACCTGGGGTTGAGTATAGTTCAGATCATGAACTTCTTATTGCTCAATTTAGAATCAGACTAAAGAGATCAGGGAAAACACACAGACCAGTTAGATATGATCTCACTAACATTCCTAGCGAATATGCAGTGGAAGTGTGGAACAGATTTAAAGGATTAGATTTGGTAAATAGAGTCCCAGAAGAACTATGGACAGAAGTCCATGACGTTGTTCAGGATGCGGCAACAAAGTACGTCCCAAAGAAAAAGAAAACCAAGGAGGCAAAATGGTTGTCTGCTGAGACACTGGAATTAACCCAAGAAAGGAGGAAAGCAAAAGGAAAGGGTGATAAGGGGAGATATGCCCAGTTAAATGCACAATTCCAGAAGTTAGCCAGAAGAGATAAGGAACTATTTTTAAACAAGCAATGCATGGAAGTGGAAGAAGACAACAGAATAGGAAAGACAAGAGACCTCTTCCAGAAAATTAGAAACATTGGAAGTAAATTTCAGGCAAAAATTGGCATGACAAAAAACAAAGATGGCAGGGACCTAACACAAGCTGAAGAGATCAAGAGAAGATGGTAAGACTATACAGAAGATCTGTATAGGAAAGGTAATAATATTGAGGATAGTTTTGATGGTGTGGCGAGTGAATTAGAACCAGATATCCTAAGGAGTGAGGTTGAATGGGCCTTAAAAAGCATTGCTAACAACAAGGCAGCAGGAGACAACGGGATCCCAGCTGAACTGTTTAAAATCTTGAAAGATGATGCTTTCAAGGTGATGCATGTCATATGCCAGCAAATATGGAAAACACAAGAATGGCCATCAGACTGGAAAAAATCAACTTATATCCCCATACCAAAAAAAAGAGAAATGCTAAAGAATGCTCAAACCTTCGTACAGTGGCACTTATTTCTCATGCCAGTAAGGTAATGTTCAAGATCCTGCAAGGAAGACTCCAGCAATAAATGGAGAGAGAGAGTTGCCAGATGTACAAGTTGGCTTTAGAAAAGGCAGAGAAAGGAGAGACCAAATTGCCAATATCCGCTGGATAATGGAGAAAGGCAGGGAGTTTCAGAAAAACATCTATTTCTGTTTTATTGGCTATTCTAAAGCCTTTTACTGTGTGGATCATAATACATTGTGGTAACTTCTTGGTGGTACGGGAATACCAAATCACCTTGCCTCTCTCCTGAGAAATCTGTATGATGACCAAGGTAGCAACAGTAAGAACTGACCGCGGAACTACAGACTGGTTCAAGATTGGGAAAGGTGTATGGCAGGGTTGTATACTCTCACCCAACCTATTCAACTTGTATGGAAGAAGAGCAAACTACAGACCACCTACTACAATGCAGCCTGAGCCCTGCCACATGCATTAATTATTTTTTATTGTTTTAATCTGTTTTGTAGTATTTTATGATGTATTGTTGTTTTGTCTCATGTATATGCGGCATCAAATTGTTGCTTTTTTGTTAGCCGCCCTGAGTCCCCCTTTGGGGGTAGAGAAGGGCGGGTTAGAAATAAATGAAATAAATAATAAATGCACAATGGAGGACCTTCATGCAGCAATGCCAGAGGCACTCCAAGTGGCCAACTACTAGTCAAAGGACATTTAATAAAATACCAATTCTGCAAACTTTGTGTTTTTAATGTAATACAACTGTTTTGGTTTGCTCCTGACACGATAAATAAATAACCCTATTTGAGGTCGCAACTCACACATTAAGAAGCATTGTTCTAAAGCACCTCTACTCATCTATGGACTGGTGCTTGTTCAGAAACCATTTGTTCCTGCTGTAAGCCATGTTTTTAGGAAAGAAAGAACGTCAATTGCATAAAAACAATACTGTGGCATGTTTTGGGGGTTGATCCACCACATTTTGAGAAGCACTGATGTAAGAGGGTTAGTTCACCAGTCATCAGCTTGTACAAAATATTCAGTTTGATAGTTTTTGCATCTCTTTCAATGGATCTTTCCCCACTGTTTACATAAATTGCCTACAAAATGTTTTTTTAAAAAAAATGTTAAGGGAAGATCCTGTTTCTTAAGCTAGATCTTCTTACTGCCACTCAACCCAACTGTGTTTACATGGCTTTTTTCCTCTCAAATCAGAATTCCCTCATTAGCTTTCTCTTACAGTTTTTCTTTCATTGCAAGGGTCTTTCTTCATAACCCAGATAATTCAAACTATGGTGCATTTCTGTCCTTTCCTTCATTTACATTTATTAATCAGAGACTGTGTTATGACAGAGCAGTGGGAGATGGCATGATGTTATACTAAGAGCCAAAATCGTCATTATTGGGACTATTTTCTAAATGTATCATTTAAGTGTGAAACAAAATCACAGCATGAAATGAATAAACATCATGCACACCCCATTCTTGAGTGTCCATCTTCCCTTTGAAAAAGCAAGCTAGGGACATTTCCAAGAGATAAAGCATAAAGCCGAACAGGACTTATACACTTCATGAGATCTTAGAGGGTTCTAACTCTCCTGTTGCGACAACTTTTCTAATAAGGGAAAAGGACAACACAGAGTCATTGGGAACTGTCTTGGCTGGCCATTTATTTGCATTGTAAATTCTATTTCATCCAAACACGAGTAAGCTTATCAACCACTCATATACACTAGGCAGTAGGCATGTTTTAGAATCCCAAAATGGCGATTCTTATATCAAAGGGGGGGGGGGGGGGATTTTTTTTTGTTTAGTAAAAGAAAGACTTACAAAAAAAAATTCCAAAAAATTCTGAAATGTAACTTAATTACTTACGAAATTCGTTAGTAGTTCTAAAGTAGGCAAAGCAGGGAAACAGGACTGATACTGTTTTAAACACAGGCAAATCAAGGGGCAACATTTCCCTTGGTTTCCTTGCAGGGAGATATAAAGCATTAATATATTATTATTATTAATAATATTATTAAAGGACAGGGTTCCTTTGCAGGGACACATATAATGCATTAATATATTATTATTATTAATATTATTAAAGGACAGGGTTCCTTTGCAGGGACACATATAATGCATTAATATATTATTATTATTAATATTATTAAATAAATGCCTAGGCCTACCTCTGGTGCAGGCCTTGCTAATCTGTAGAGCTCTCCTCACTCCATCTTTTTTTCCCCATTCAGTTTTACCATAGCAGTCTAGGACCTCCGTTGGAACTCTATGGCTTTTCTTGATTCTGAACTCTTCCTTCTCCTCTCCGTGCTCTTTTCACTCCTGCTGCCCTTCTCTCAGCAGTTCTTATGTCCTCCTACTCTGTCCTTCTATCTAAACCCCCTTCCTGGGTGTTTAAATCGCTTTTTTCGTCAGTCCTCCAGCCCCTCTAGGAGTCCCGATTTCGGGCTCTCTATCGTTTCCGGCTCCCTTTTCACTTCCTGGAAGAGGCCTTCCACTCTAATTAGGCTGCAAGCATGGAAAGGCCCCGATTTCACTGTGAGTTATGTCTGCAAAGCTATTTTGGAGGGGGAAATTTTCCTGTTGGGGGGACATCCGAAATATTTAATAATCTAACGAAATTTTGGGCCCAGGGAGTGCGTAAAAGAAAGTCCACTTCCGGGATTGGCCTTGTGATCCGTATAAACTTGAAAGGCCCATTACATACGAATCACTTACGATTTCTTTTAATTTCCGTTTCATTTTTCTCATGCCTACTAGGCAGTTTAGTCTGATGGAAATGTGCAGAACAGCATTGCACCTAGCATGCTTATGCTGAATCTGGGGCCACTGTTTACATGGTCGGAGAATGCAGCCACTCTGCTGGGGCTGTGTTCATCTTACTTCCTTCCTTCATGTCATGTACCTCCTTCTAGTGCCTCTCCTTCTTCCCAGTCATGTAATGTGGGTGCGGGTACCTCACATCAGAGAGCACAATTGATGTGTCAGAACAGGTGTACATGTGATGACGGAGAAGAAGGAGGGATTGCCCTGATCTTCATGCTGGTTATGTGGGTCCCTCATTCTGATGTCAGCAAAGATGTCCACCATGGCCAGGAGCTCTTACAGAGCTCTGTGGCCAACTGGGAGTGGCAATGACACACTGACCAGCACACATTTTGGTGCATTAAATGTTAGCTCTGTTTCAGGGTTTATTTGATTTGCTGATTCCAAAAATGACACCAGTTTTCCCTTATCAGATCTAAGTTTTGAGATATAGAACATATGCCATCTACAAGTTGCCAACTGCTTACCCATAGAAAATCATGATAACCATATCTAAGAAACTAGAGTTGGATGCAGTCTATCCAATGGATTTTTCTGAATCAGCACTTCAAATAACTTCAGAAATAGGTCTAAAAACCAAGACATCAAGATTTTATTTTGTTGGACAGTGTTATCTATTCAGACTCTGATGTAAAATATGTAAATTTGGCATTGCAATCAAAAGTATGGTTCAATGCTATTATTTATCACATGACCCATAGCATAGCAAAACAATTAATGAATGCAAAATATAGTGAAGCTTTCCATAGAAGCTAGAACTGAATATGTAAAACCTTGGAAGTAAAATACAGTGCATGCATTAGTAGAAAGTAATACATTTATGAGATATTGTTTTAATACTGAAATTAATGGTCCATAAGTCATAACCCATAACTGCATTAAAGTGTCTTAAACTCTAAAAATGATCTTGCTAAATTATCTCAGTCTCAGAATTATCTCTAATAGAGTTTGAATTGTCGGTACCTATGTGGGAAAAACTATATTGGAGTCAAAAAGGGCAAAAGTAAATTCAACATTCAAGTGCCATGTAGCTAACCACCTTGCATCACTGCAGTTTGAGAACAATGACTTAAATCCAATGTCTTCTTGGACCCAACTGGAATAGACAAAATGATTGAAAGGGATTTCTTAAGTAAACACTTATCTAAAATCTAATCTTTCATGTTTGTTCTTTCTACCCCAACTTGCGAAACCTGGAAAAGGTATGATTGCAGTTCCACAGCATGCTTCTCACAAGAAAAGTCCAATATCTAAAGACATGGATTTAACTTTAGGCTGTATTTACATTGGCATATATGTTTGGAAATGCATCATATTGTCAATGTAGACCAGGCATGGGCAAACTTTGGCCCTCCAGGTGTTTTGAACTTCAACTCCCACAATTCCTAACAGCTGGTAAGCTGGCTGGGATTTCTGGGAGTTGAAGTCCAGCACATCTGGATGACCAAAGTTTGCCCCTGTCTGTGGTAGACCCATATAATGCAGTTCAATTCTAGTCAAGGAAAAAAATAGGAAACTTTGAGTCCAGTCTTTCTAAACATTGGTTTGTTGCACCATTGTGCTGCCTCGGTATTTTGGTTTTCAATTTTTAATTTTTGTTCAGCTGTTTAAAATCAAGATTTGTCTATCATTAAGATAATAAACTTGATTGGATTCAACTGCTTAAAACTGTAAGTTGGGCAGTCAGATAACTGAAGGTTCTTCCACATAAAAATTGCTCTGAAAATTAGGATGCTTGGGTGTATCTACATTGTAGAATTAATGTAGTTTGACACCACTTCAGATTCAGTTATATAGTGGGTGGTGTAGTTTGGTGAGGTACCATCTGTTATTCTTTGGCAGAGAATGTAAAGACCTTATAAAACTACAACTCCCATGATTTCATAGCATTGAGCTGTGACTATTAAAGTGGATTCAAACTGCATTAATTCTATAGTGCAGATGCACCCAAGGACAGGGTAGACTACATCACTTCCCTTTACATTTAATTTCACATAGAAATAAATTGCTTTTGTTGTTGCTTTATGGGAAAACTGCAACTCCTACACCTGCAGCTCCTATGGGTAATGCCTAGAAAAAGGTTTGCCACCTTGTATGAGCTAGGTCAAACTCTACAGCATGGAAATCTGGAATCCAGAATAAAAATTCCTGTGGGATACAAAATTTCTTAACCCACTATGGATTATTTTTTTTGCATCAGGAGGGACTTACTTGAAAAACTGCAAGTCGCTTCTGGTGTGAGAAAATTGGGTGTCTCCCACGGCCCAGGGAAGACCCGTGGGAGACTTCTCTCATGTCCCCGCATGGGAAACTAGAGCTGAGACGGGAGCTCATCCCGCTCCTCCGATTCAAACCGCCAACCTGATGGCACAAGGGCTTAACCCATCGTGTCATTGGGGACTCCTATGGATTAAAAAAGCAATAAATAAATATACAGAAATTTGGCTTCTTTTCCAATTTTAGGAAGCTTTAACTTCGGTGTTTCCAGCACTAGTTGCCTATGTATAATGGTCTGTGGTTCAAAGAAACACATACACATGCATTTGCGCCATGGAGATTGCTCAAAAGTCATTTCTGACACCTGACATAACTTTGCATGTAAAATCAAACTCTCACTACTTGGAAGAAGCTAAATTGCAGCCTAATGGGTTGGGTAAAACCCGAAGTTCAATGCAGTTTATTTTAATATGTGTGAGCACACACAATTTATTTTGTCTATCCCGCAAACCTTTAAAAACTGGGGATGTCACTCAACTCATCTCAACAAATGCCAAAGGATGCCAATGGGCCAAGCATTTGAAATCATCTAAAGGATAATGCTTCCTGGTGTCAGCATTTTATGCTTCAGTGACAAAGCGCTTCAATAATAGTTTTCTGCAGTGATAAATTCTTTGGTCCAGTGAGCTTACAGATTCTAAATCACAGACCTGAAAATGAAAGAATCAAGCATCCTGTTCCTTGTCACCAGTGAATTTCTTAATGGCAAGGGAAAAGGAAAAAAAAACATTTACCATACACAACTCAAAAGTTTATTTACCTGGGTTCCTCTCTTGTGTTAAGAATATGCATCAGCAAAAAATTAATAAACTTATTTCCTGCAGCAGAGCATGTGAGAACAGCAGCAGTAACAGAAGCAATGAAATCTTCCAATCCATCTGAATTATTTTATCTCCCACATAAGTGAAAAATGATATTACTGTTAAGGCTTAAGTAAACTCGATATAAAATCAATTCAACTTTTTGTATTTCTTCTTTTATAATAGTACCTAGTAGGGTTGGATTGGTTTGTTCAGAAGAGCCTGAAAGTCAGAAAAAAACTTCCAAATTTTGACTTTCAAAGCAGTTTTGAACCATGCAGGAAAGGTAAGGCGGAAATCCAAATTTGAGCCACTTCCTTCTCTCTTTTTTTGGAAAATATTTCATAAAGTTTGGATGTCTCCCCAGGTTATTTTTATTTTCACAGCCATTAATCAGCTTTGGTAAAGCCTAAAATTTTAAAATCTCATGCTTTCTCTCTTCCAGCGATGCAAGGAGGGATGAGGTGGGTGAGGCTAAGCACAGTCATTGTTGTAGTTTGGGAAGGCCAGGCCCTCAATGGTAGAGATTGCAAAAGGCCCTGCTATTAAACTACATTTCCCACACTGCTCGGCTGCTCATTAGCCAAAATGGCTGAAGAACCCAAAAATACTTTAGCTGTCTGTAGCAGTCTTCATCTATATATGAAGTAAGCTGATTGAATCTACAAAGGTGTCTAAAGAAGGCAGCAAAGCAATAAGCAACTTTTGCAAAGCCAAGAGAACCTAAACTGCTTAAAAACCAATAATTTTACTTTGGCCTGATTGCCATGAACAAGGCGCTGGGATAGCCAGCTACAGCCAGCCAGCCCTTTAGTTCAGTAAGTAATGATGAAATAAAATGATTGATTGCATCTGCAAAAAGGAATAAATTGATGGATGTGTCTTGAGGGTCCCCTCCAATTCGGTAGAGGAAGCAAATGGATGTCAGGAAAGTTTGGATGGTGCCTTTCTGCCCAGAAGAAGGGGGTCAGTCTGGAGGTCCCTTGATGGGGTCTATACTATGATTTCTGTTCTCCGACAATTTAACACAGTTTGTGCCACACAAACAAAGTTTCTGGAGTAGAACAACTACTTTCTAAGTAAAAAATCACCCAATGAAACAGGAAACAACAATTTCAAACCAGGAACAGATTGTCTTTATTATTAAAAATGTTTTTTTAATAAAAACTTCGAAAATTCACCAAAAATCCATGGATAAGTCAAAGGTTATGAAATTTGGTGAGCTAACAGTGGTCCATGCGTTCAACAGGATTGGTCTAAAAATAAGGGAGAGAGAATCCCTTGAATTTTCCCCAGTGCCAGTGCTGTTTTTTTCCTACTGTGCATGTGTGTCCGCCATTAACAAAGTGATTCAGAAGTTTCAGAAAGTTTTGATTTTTTTTTAAATGGAACTGACTTTAGAATCGAACCACCAGTGCCCCCTACATCTGAAATGAGTTTTGAACCATTTTTTAAAATCAACCAAGCCTATTACCTAGAAATATTTGCACTGGTATCAAGTAAGACGAGGACTTCATTACACAACATCACTATTCCACAGCAGTCACATGATAATAATGGATACATACTGGGATGAGCTTCTTTGTTGTTGTACTTTTCGTCATTCACACAATTGTGCTGATTCATCCATTCATTGTTCTGCAATTATACTTTCACATACCCTCATAAACATGCTTTCCCACAGTACTGCTCCTCCATGTACTATACTGTGTGTGTGTGTGTGCGCGCGTGCGTGTATTTTGCAATTTCAGTTATGAAAAACATGTTTAAAACTTTCTAGGGGTTGTTTGTTAAATAGAACACAAACACAAAACAGACACCTTGTGACTAGCAAGAGAGAGGGGGGAATAGTGGAAGGAGAGGAAAATCCCACTCCTTAAGTCACTATACTGCCATCATGCTTAGGAAAAAAAATGAAGGGAATCATTGCATCAAGGTGGATGATGGGGTATATTGTGGGATTGCAAGCTATTCATGGGTTTTGTCTGTCATAGATTCATAGAATGAGAGTTTAAAGAGGTCACATGGGTCATCTAGCCAAACCCCCTGCAATGCAGGAAAAGCACAAAGTATCTCCAAAAGACAACAATTCAGCATCTGTGTAAAACCCATCAGACTCTGAGCAAGACAGTTCCACTGTTGAACAGCTCTCATGGTCAGGAAGTTCTTCCAATAGTTCAGGTGAAATCTCCCTTCCTGGAATTTGAACACATTGCTCTGAGTTCTAATCTCCAAGATAGTAGAAAGCAAGCATTCTTTCAAATAGTTAAACATGGTGACCGTGTCTCCTCTCAACCTCTTCTTCTGCAGATTAAACATACCAAGCTCTTTAAGACACTCCTCATAGGGCATGGTCTCCAGATTTTTGATCATTTTAGTTGCCCTCCTCTACACACGTTCACGCTTGTCAATACTGTGATGCCCAGAATTGGACACAGTTTTATTCCAGGTGAGGTCTGACCAACACAGAATAGAGGGGTACCATGACTTCTCTTGCTCTAGACCAGTGGTTCTTAACCTGTAGGTCCCCAGATGGTAAACTGGCTGGGATTTCTGGGAGTTGTAGGCCAAAACACCCGGGGACTCACAGGTTGAGAACCACTGCTCTAGACATTTTACTCCTTTTGATGCAGCCCAAAGTCCCAATGGTTTCTCTAGCTGCTGCATCACACTGTTGACTCATGTTTAACTTGTTATCAATAGAGAGAGATGGATGGGGAACAGCAGACGGGCAAAAGGATGTCCATGGTGTTGTAATATAGGGATTGTCACCAAAGCAGATAGTCCCATTTCAATGCCGGTTTGCATGTCTTGTGCAATAAAATCTGAAGACATTGTCCCAAACAAGTGGTTAATATATGTAATGTGCTGTGGATTACCAAGAAGATTAAATGTGGTGGACAGGATCCAGTAAAATTCTTCAACTGCTGGAACAGATTTTGTGATAAGTGGATGATTTCTTTCCTTCTCCCTGCTTCAACATGTACTTGCAATCTATTCTAAAGGCTTGGTGCACTCTGGGGATGATTCTGCGCTACAGGGAATGAGAAAAGGAGAAAGTTATATTGCATCAGCAGACTTTCGTTTGTGCAACAGAATACTTACTTTGTTCACTGGATTGAATGGTGCCATTCCTGGATTGCCCAATTAACCTTGATGCCGGTGCATTTGTTATTTGGGGGATTCTGGTATTCATTAGAGTGGGCAGCTCTTCATCTAGAAGATTTGGTATGGCAAGAAGACCTAGAGAGAAGGATGAGGATGGAGGGAATTTATCAAATGACTGTGTTGCTAGGCAGCAGAAATATATCTGAAATGCAATTGAAGAGCTGAGAGTGAAGAGAAATTGAAGGGAAGAAAACATCAGTCCCAGTTTTTAGGCATGGAAGAGATTTGTTTGCTTATCCCTCAAGCACCCATTCCCCTTGCAGAATGTACAGCTTTTTAGACTTAAAATATAATTTTCTACCCACCAGCACAACTATTGGGTGGTGTGTCAGTCTGCAAAATTCAGGGGTGTTCCCCATAACTCCTTTCAGTTGTCCTTTCCTGATGATTTATTTCCAGATTTATACAGCAAATTGTTGCATAATAGGCCATATTATGCATTATTGAGTAACAGACACTACATATTGTTGCTGAATATACAATACTGCTGCTTTAAATACTTTTCAAACTTTAAAAAGCATTAAAATGTTTTTTAAAATTTTATTCACAATGAGACAGTAGGCTTGTTTGATTTTAAAAAATGGTTCAAAACCTGTTTCGGATGTAGGGAGCACTGGTAATTTGGTTTTGAAATGATTTCCGAAATTTTCTGGGGAAAAAGTCAGAAATAGCTGAAATCTCCAACATTTTCGAATCGCTTCATTAATGGCAGACACACATGTGCAGTAGGAAATAAACAACACTGGCACTGGGGAAACTTCAGGGGATTGTCCCTCTCTCATTTTTAGACCAATTGTGATGAAACTTGCTACAGTGGTAGAACACATGAATCACTGTTAGCTCACCAAATTCCATAACCTTTGACGTATCCATGAATTTGGCAAATTTTCAAAATTTTTATTAAAAGTTTTTATAGACTGATCCAGCTTAAATACAAGTTCTGAATGGAAATTTTCTATAGGCAGCCATGGCTCAGGGAGAATGTGCCGGCCTAATAAACATAATTCCATGGGTTCAATCACCTTCCCCTGCCAAGGAAAAATTTGCAATGTTTTTTTAAAGTTTTTTTTTAATTAAAAAAGGAAATATGTTCCTGGTTTGAATTTTGAAAGTGTGTTTCCTGATTTTTTGTGTGGTCTTTACTTTGAAAGTAGTTGTTCTACTCCATAAACTTTGTGTGGCACAAACTGTGTTAATTTGGGGGAGAACAGAAATCATATACAGAGAAGACCCCATCAAGGGACATCTAGACTGACCTCCTTCTTTGGGATCAAGAACATGGTTTCTCACCAAAGGGAAAAGAATGGGGT
This sequence comes from Anolis apletophallus, assembly GCA_030556195.1. NCBI lineage: Eukaryota > Metazoa > Chordata > Lepidosauria > Squamata > Anolidae > Anolis > Anolis apletophallus. The sequence goes on from JARBWK010000003.1 coordinate 78,001,576, forward strand.
CTCAGGAGCACAAGAAAATGAGACAACAGAAGACATGTGAGGCTTTTGAGGCAATTTTATATACATGAGAGATGTAGTTTTCCAAAGTACCTCAGCAAGCCAGACTCCCCAGTGCAGCAATCCTAGAGGACTCTAAAGGGATGGAGAAAGGAAGGAATTGTAGCAGTATCTGATCACTTTAGAATGTCTTCAAGTTTTGGGAGAATTGAGGCTAGACTGACCCCACTACAGGAAAAAGAAGAACTGGTTTCCCGCTGAAGTATAAATTCTGACTTGGTTTTACTACAGGGCTATCGTGGCTCAGGGAGAGCGCGCAGGACTCATAAGCAGAAGTTCCGTGGGTTTGATCCCTGCCAGGGGAAAATGGCAAAAAGAAAAATTGTGGCAAATGATGGCAAACAGCGAGAGGCAAGAGCCAAGACACATGTTTTGCAGAAAGGCACCAAATGTATGGGCACCAAATGTGCAGGGAACTAAAGTTTTAAATTCTGGTTCCCTGTGCATTTTCTGTTGGGTAGAAGGGCCCTTATTGGGAAACCAATCATGGGGGTCTAACAGTCTCAACCCTACTTGCACAAATGCTTTCTGGTGTGAGTGGGAATTGCAACAGGGGTCCTGATTCTGCCTGACACATCAGAAATCAGTCATGAGATGAAGAGGAAACAGCAGCTAACTGTTTCCCAAGCAGTGAGAAACAGAGCCCCCTATCAGTTACGGTAGCTGCTCCTACTGGGGGGATTGGGGATATTGGGATGCGATTCACTGTGTTTACTACGGTATTTGCACATACATTCATTCACAACAGCATTCTGGCCTATATTAGGTTTAGAGAAGTTGAACTTCAGCTTTACAGCACATGTGTGGATAAGGTAATGCATTTGTAATTTGGGGAGATGCTGGAAAAAAAATCTTGTTTAGAAGTACACACCATGAGGTTTAATAATCTAAGGATTAGTGTTTAGTCTGCTAAGTATAGAAATTGAATGCTGCTGGTAGCTCAAGGGAAGAAAAGCCTGTGCTTTACCAAATTAATGCCAAAAATATCTTTCTGAGGCAGGTCACATATTTTAGCACTTTGCTTTTTTAGCAACAACAAAAGCCATTTATTTTGTCCAACACCAAAAGTTTAGTTGGATGAAGTAATCATGAAGGCTGTTTTCCGAAGTAAACATCTCCCATTTACACAAGTGAATAAGTATCACCATATAGTCACTACTTATTTAACAATTATCACAAATCTGGGTGTGTGTCGTGGGGGGAAGGAAAACACATTGGGAAAGAAATGACTTTATAAAAGACAACAATGTTGTACAATTAGGATAGGAAAACAGGCAGAAGCAAAACCCAGAAGCCTGCACAAGAGCAATACAGGAGAATGATATGGATCATTCTAGCACAGCTTTGTCAGCTTGATCTTGAATAATTTTAGCTAGAACTCTCACCGTCTAGCAAATATGAGTACATATCTGGGTTGCTATAAATTGTAGTTCAAAACAAACGGATGAGCATAAATACATAGGATCAATAGCTGAAAACAATAAGCAAAAAGCAATGCAAACTGAAATAATAACAGGTTGCTGTGCATTTTCCGGACTGTATGGTTATGTTCCAGAAGCATTCTCTCCCGACTTTTCACTCACATCTATGGCAGGCATCCCCAGAGGTTGTGAGGTCTGTTGGAAACTAGATGAGGTTTATATATCTGTGGAATGCCCAGGCTGGGAGAAAGAATTCTTGTCTGCTTGAGGCAAGTGTGAATGTTGCAACTGACCACCCTGATTAGCATTGAATGGCCTTGCAGCTTCAAAGCCTGGCTGTTTCCTGCCTGAGGAATCCTTTGCTGGAAGGTGTTAGCTGGCCCTGATTGTTTCATGCCTGGAATTCCTGTTTTCTGAGTGTTGTTCTTTATTTATTGTCCTGATTTTAGAGTTTTTAATACTGGTAGCCAGATTTTGTTCATTTTCATGGTTCCATGTTAATACTAAAGTTGGACACCTAAAGTTAATGTTAAATCTAGTGAAAGAAACATATTTTATATTAATCTGATTAAATTATGCTATTGATTTTCTAGAACAAGAGTGCCATATTTTTTGAAATCCTTAATGAAAATTTCAATATTTCGTATTTATCCATTCATTTGACAAATCTAACATTTAATTTCCAATTTGGAAAGGTATCACATTTGTCATCCAATCCAGGCTGCTGTCATACAGGAGTACAATACTCAAAGGGGTATTGTTTACCAGCTGAGAGAGCAGGGGAGGATTAGGCTCATATGATATAGTAGCATCTGATGTGGGTGGTGAGGGAGGGGAAAAAGAAACCCCCAGATGGAATAGATCCTTGTTTCACTTTCCCTAAGAGTTGAGACCACTTGCTTCTTTGGCATTTCAGACACTTCCCACTCCCTTCCCAGACAGTGGAGGTAAAGGTTTCCCCTCGCATTATGTCTAGTCATGTCCGTCTCTGGGGGGGGGGGTGCTCATCTCTATTTCTAAGCCGAAGAGTCAATATTATCCATAGACACCTCCAAGGTTATGTGAACAGCATGACTGCACGGAGTCTTGTTACCTTCCCGCAGAAGCAATACCTATCGATCTACTCATATTTGTATGTTTTTGAACTGCTAGGTTGGCAAAAGCTGGTCCTAGCAGCAGGAGCTCACCTTCCTCCCTGGATTCAAACCAGCAATCTTTCGGTTAGCAAGTTCAGCATCTCAGCAGTTTAACTTGCTGTGCCACCGGGGGACAGTAGCTGGGTTTAAATGCTACTCTGGGATGAAGGTTTTGGACAGGGCATATATGGGTAAAAACCAGCAATCTTTCGGTTAGCAAGTTCAGCATCTCAGCAGTTTAACTTGCTGTGCCACCGGGGGACAGTAGCTGGGTTTAAATGCTGCTCTGGGATGAAGGTTTTGGACAGGGCATATATGGGTAAAAGAAAACCCAGTTCATTCTTTTGAAGATGTAACTGAATCACACATGAGTCAAAAACATAACTCCTGACATTAAATCCTGAAATGTCTGTAAACATATTATTAGTTTATAATATATAAACTTGGACTTGGTTTAACATATCACATTCTTTCAATGACTACAATGCTGTATGCACAAATCTCTACCGCCACTTTTTTTTAACTTTCCATGGAACCCAGTTGTCAATTATTAGGATATTTGTGATTATAAGCTTGAAGTTCTTGACACTTCAAATGCTAGTTTCTGTAGTGGCAGAGATATTGTCTTCATTCCTTTTCAGTACTTCTGAGAAAATAATAGCACTGCACTATTTTAAAGGCGCCTTTCTTCCTCTTGTGTGCCTGTCAATCATGGGGGGCATGAAGACCAAGAAAAGGGGGTCAATTTGGTGCTCATCATAGTTATCATGAGTATTACTCATACAAATAGAAACACAACGAATGACAGGTTTATGAAACTGTGAGGTGTAGAGTTTAATTTGAGAGAAATCAGCAATTGCTTTTAGTACATGAGAAATTTTGATAGTGCTGGTTAAGAAATGACTGCAGGTGGTTTTGATGAGAAAGTGTTTCTGACTCTGGTATACTCAGCGAAGACAAATGAGTAGGCCATTTTACATACTAAGTACTTGGGCAGTTCCACCCAAGTAGTTGCTGTGTTGCTCCTTGAACAACAGTACTGGATTGTAGAAAGAATCCAGATTTCAAAATGAATATGAAATAATTTTGGAGAGAGCCATAATGCCTTGGAAAGGTACAGACATACCAATAAAGCATTGATACTTAAATGAAGCCTCGAAGGCATTGCTTCCTGCAAAGATAGAGATTTTGGAATGATTGGTGCTCATGGCATTCATCTCTTAAAGATTCAGCTCAGGACAAATAAAATACAAACCCAAAGCATCCTGATATTTATTTTTAAAAGAAAGTTTGTCTATGAAAAAAGCATACAAGTTATTATAATGCCATAGGGAGGCACAAACAATATAGGCTGTATATGTTTTGAGGCTGCAATCTCTAGAATGCAGGTTTTTCTAAGAATTTTCCCTAGAGATCTTTATAATAATTTATGCTAGTATGAATGTAACATTGTGCATATCTATTTAAAATTAGGCCTCTCATCTGTTTGTTTATTTGTTCACATTTATTTCCTTTGTTCCACCAGTTTTTTCACACTATCATGCAAGTCGCCATGCTTCCCCACTTGATTTCTACACTACAGAATGAATGCAGTTGGACTACTTTAACTGCCATGGTTCAATACTATGTGCTCATGGGAGTTGTATTTTGGTGAAGCATCAGCACTCTCTGAAAGAAAAGGCTAAGGGCCCTGTAAAGCTACAGCTCCCATGATTCCATAGCATTAGGTCATAAAGTGGTGTTCAACTACATTAATTCTTCAGTGTAGAACCAGTCCCAATGAGTTTCATGCTTCCGTATGGGTACAATCTATCAAGTTTCTATATAATTAACAAACCACACTCTTCAAAGTATTGGATGGCCTTCTGCTGACCAATACAACGAGGAAGATGATGGGGCACAGTGCAGGAACCTTTTCTATAAGCCTGGGAGACCTGAACCACACACCCCCTACCAGCCACATAGCAAACCCCCTTCAGGGAAGGGGGGAGACCAGGGTTCCGTGTCCAGGGCCCATGCCAACCACCCCCAAGTTGTGATGAAGATTTTTTTTCATGTCAGGAGCTCCTTGAGAAACTTCAAGTTGCTCCTGGTGTGAGAGAATTGGTTGTCTGCAAAGACGTTGCCCAGGGGATGTCCGGATGTTCGATGTTTTACCATCCTTGTGGCAGGCTTCTCATGTCCCTGCATGGGGAGCTAGAGCTGTTTGAACTTCAGACCTGTTGGTCTTCAGTCCTGTCAGCACAACGGTTTAACCCACTGTGCCACCGCAGGCTCCTTGTTATGAAGATACAACAAATTAAGCAAACAATAACATCAACAAAGCAAACAAATTAGAGGGTGGCTTGGTGGGGAAAGCTCAAAGGCAACTGAGCTGAAAGTCCCCAGACACCTTCTGAAATGAGCAGCAGGCAGACGAGAGGAAAGAGTTCTTCCCTCCGGTCCATCCATTGCACCCAATCAGGGCACAGGGAAGAGTCTGCCTCTGATTGGTTGGCCAGCCAAGTGGGACTCCCTTTGAAAAAGGAGCCCTGTCAGAGATGGCAGGTGAAGGGCGTGCCCGCCACTGCAACTACCTTGTAAGTCAGGAAGGGTATTTTACATTCCTGCAGGTACTTCTTATGGACTTGGTTTGACACAATATGCAAAGATGAATTGCATGATAACATATTTCCGCATGTATCCATTCATTGCAGCATTTCAGTCTGATTTGTATGCATTAGAGAAAAACGGGGGTCTCCGATTCTTGGCAACCTGACTTTCTCCTCCTTTCCTCATCTCCCCCAGGATATGTGCATGTCTATGTGTTGGATTATGAAGGTTGTGAAATGGCAAGCTTGAGAATTTCCCATTCAGGACAGATCAAGGAACCTCAACCCACAATTCTCTCCATTTTACTTGCACCCTATTACAACTTATACAAGTTTGCTTGTACTTTCACTTATTTCTAATGCCTTTCTTCTCTTTCTTAATATTTATGGTGCCAGTGGTAGCATATGCTTTGTTGTTGTTGTTGTTGTTGTTGTTGTTGTTGTTGTTCCTCTCTCAACTATACAGTTCATCATAATAATTAATAGCCATTACTGAAGGTAATATTTTTTTGATAATTCCAAACACCAGCTTTCATGTAGATCAACATTATGTGTATGATTATAAATGGAAGGACACAACAATCATTAAAGATTGGAGATGAATGGAGTACTGTACGTGGATGGAGATGTAGGGAGGTAATAACATGATTTGCAAAGATTTATTCCTGACCATAGAGTAAGTCACAATTATATGAATATGCATACTATTTGGTAAGGGTTGGTGCATTGATAAGTCAAAGTGTATAACCATGGACACAATTGTCCAATAGTCTTCACAGATCGATGATGTCACATGCAAACTACAAATGACACAATAAAATGAAATCAAATGACTTCATATTTGATTACAAGGATTGTGTCACTATAATATATTTGGATGAAAAGTATCACTGCTGGTTGACATTTTCTTTTCACTTCCTTTATTTCAGATCAATCCAATATTTAGCCATTACTCTGCTGTGTTTGTTTTACCCAACCTCTTCCTGACCTTGGCAAAGCTATATTTTTGGACTACAATACCATGGCTGGAGATTTTGGGAAATATTGTCCCTGCAATAACTTTTCCAGGCTGTGAATTCCTCGAGACAGGATGAAATATCTCCATATGATCTTGCTTAGACTAATACACATATTATATCGTTTAACATGCAGATTAACAAAACACCTCATCCCACTAGAGAATGAATCCACTTTAAATCCAGTTGCTGCCTCCTACTGAATTCTGGAGTTTGTAGTTTAGGGAGGAGCCTTTAGCAGCCTCCCTAAACTACAAACCCCAGAATTCTGCAGATTTAAAATGGATGCATTCTCTAGTGTGATGAAGTAGGAAGGCAGCCATTTCAACGCTGTGATGGTGCACTTACAATCTATTAATAGATGACTTCATTGACAAATAAGACATCCAAGATTAATTAATGAAATTTGCACGCACTAAACTAGAAAAAAAATCTATTCATTATTAATGAAGGTAATACTGAAATATCCTGTACATTCACATGACTTGTGTTTATTGCACACACTCTAAAAGTTCATATTATAAATGTATGCTAATGATTAATTAATTGACATTTCTAATTTTCTGCCAAGTCATGTGTGTGTATATGGAGAGAGTTAGAGACTGATAGAGCAGCACAGCAAAATGGATGGCACTGTTTTTGGTAGCATAAAGCTCCTTCATATTATGGGTTAGCTCTTTATTAATGAGGCAGTTATTCATATTAGGAGATTTCACAGGGACTACAGAATAGTATTCGGTTTCATTTGTCACTGCATTGGCATCCAGGGAACTTTAATAAACTGCCTGATCAACAGCAGAAGAATTTTCTTGTTCCAGGTTCAATTTGAATCATTGTGATATACAGCTTTTTAGATATCAAATATTCTACATTCATTGCATATGGCAGGGATGTAAATTGAGTAACCTCCAATATGTTAGTGAACTGTAACTGCTAGCATTCCTTATGATTAGCTATGCTGCCAAGAGCTAGTGGGAGCTGCACTTCAACAGATTCTATAGAATTATAGAATTCTTACTTGTGACACATGAACTTCCACCTGTCTTGAGATGTATGTTAGGCAAGTATTTATTTTATCCTTTCTTTGCCCAGAAGAAGCTTGATGGCATACCTCTGAGTCCCTCGATAGAGATGAGAAGGTCGGGGTACAAAAGTTTTAAATAAATAAAATAAAAGTGATGGAGAAATCTTCTACCCACCCATATGTCGCTGGACCTCCATCATCTTGATCATTGATTCTACTAGTTAGGGATAATGAGAGTCCAGAAACATCTAGAGGGCCACAAATGTCTACTCCTGGTACATATGGTGGTTCTTATTTTGGCTAATTTCATCTTCAAAACAATTCTGCTACATAGGTTAGTTGAGCATATGTCTTATCTTGCTATTAATATGGTTTTTTGTATATTTCAAATGCATTCTTTCAAAAATATTTTACTATGTGAGTCACCTTGTGAGGAAATTGGCCTAAAGCCACTTTCTAGCCTTAGATAGAAGAAATCTACTGAATCAATGACAAGCATTGACTCACTTAGTTCTCATTGATTCACTGGGTCTCTTCCAGTTGAAACTATCAATTGTGGTACCAAAGGTGACATACAAATTAATATGCAAATACATTCATTAGCAATTGTCTCAAGACTGCATGGTGATGTTTGCTTGGATTTGAACATGGATCTTCCCAGTCATAGACTTCTAACCATTACACATTACTGCCTTATACACAGTTTTTTATCCTATCAGAAGCAAAATGAGTTTGCAGTTGTATTTAAAAAGCACAAAGTTTTAAAAAATTGGCATTTTATTATTTATTAATTAATTTTTTCGTCTTGTATACTGCCACTCCCCGAAGGCTCGGAGTGGTTTACAAATAACGAAGGAACAAAATACATAAAATACAATTAAGACACAAAAGCTAATCAGCACTATCCGAATGCTTGCTGAAAAAGAAATGTTTTACACGCCCTCCGGAAAGAAGGTAAGCTTCGGATGGCTTGTGTTTCTATCGGCAAAGCATTCCACAGATATGGAGCCACAATCGTGAAGGCTCTGCGCCTAGTGCTCGATAAATGAAAGGTCTGAATATTAGGGACTCAGACCAAAGTGATCTCTAGGGTTAGTAGGGGGTAAGGCGGGCCCTCAGGTACACCAGCCCTAGACCAAAAAAGCCTTGAAGGTGAGAACCAGCACTTTGAAGGTAATCCAGTGCTCAATCGGTAGCCAGTGCAATTGCTGCAGGTTTGGAGTAATGTGACATCTCACTGATTCCCCAGCAAGACATCGGGCAGCAGCATTTTGCACTAGCTTAAGCTTCCAGATCACCGACAAAGGAAGGCCAATGTAAAGGGCGTTACAGTAGTCCAGTCTTGAGATGACTGTTGCCTGGATCATCGTAGCCAGGTCACCCCTAGATAGGTAGCTGGGCCTCCATTGTCAACAGAGGGTCTAACAGGACCCCTAGGCTCTTTACCAAAAACAATGGGCGTAATGCCTCACCATACAGGGTAGACAACTGGATCTCCCCTCCATCTGGACGACCTAACCATAGGATCTCAGTCTTCGCTGGATTCACCCTCAACCTGCTAGCATGAAACCATCCAGTAATGGCCTCAAGGCACTGATTGAAATTATTGGGCATGGAGTCAAGCCGGCCCTCCATCTTCAGAATGAGCTGAGTGTCAGCAGCGTACTGATGGCACTCAAGCCCGAAGCTTTGCATGAGTTGGGCAAGTGGTTGCATATAGATGCTAAATAACAAAGGGAGAGGATGGCCCCCTGAGGCACCCCACAATTAAGGGGGGGGACCTTTCGGAGACCACCCCCCCCTCTCCAACCGCTGTCCCCGATTTTGGAGAAAAGAGGACACCCATTTAAGGGCTATCCCCCTGACTCCAGCCACAGCCAAGTGGTGGGACAATAGATTATAATTGACTGTATCAAATGCTGCCGTGAGGTCCAATAACACGAGCAGTGCAGAACCACCTTGATCCATCTGGCAGTGAAGCTGATCTGTGATGGAGAGCAACACAGTCTCCATCCCATTGCCCAATCCGGAAGCCAGACTGGAAGGGATCAAATCCGGCTGTGTCATTTAGGAACCACTGCAGCTTCTCCGCTGCTGCCCTCTCAATCACCTTACCCAGAAACGTAAGATTCGAGACAGGGTGGTAACGGGAGGGAACCGATCGATCTAAGTCCGGTTTCTTCAGCAGCAGAGATACCATAGCCTCTTTTAAACTCTCTGGGGAAACTCCTTGCTCAAGGGAGCTATTAACTATATTCAACAGGGGGCCACGTAATTCCTCCAGGCAAGATTTTACCAGCCAAGAGGGACACAGGTCGAGGGAGCAGATGGTTGGTCTAGCCGCAGTTATGATCCTATCGACAGACTCTGCTTCCTTTGACCAGTAGCCGGCCACTTGGAGTGCCTCTGGTGTTGCTATAAGAAGGTACTTCTTTGTGCATGTGGCAGGGGTCAGGCTGTATTGTAATAGGTGATCTGTGGTTTGCTCTTCTCCACACTTGCATGCCGTGGACTCCACTTTGTAGCCCCATTTCTTAAAGTTAGCTCTGCATCTCATGGTGCCAGAACGTGGTCTCTTCAGCACCTTCCAAGTTGCCCAGTCTTCTGCATACCCAGAGGGGAGTCTCTCATTCAGTATCAGCCATTGATTGAGGTTTGAAATTTTAGCCTGCCACTTTTGGACTCTCGCTTGCTGAGGGGTTCCTGCAAGTATCTCTGTAGATCTTGGAAAACTATTTCTTGATTTAAGGCATTGGCATGCTGGCTGACATCCAAACAGGGGATGGGCTGGAGATATCACTGCCTTGGTCCTTTCATTATTGACTGCTACTTCCTGGCGTATGTCAGGTGGTACAATACCAGGTAAACAGTATAATTTTTCCAGTGGTGTAGGGTGTAGACATCCTGTGATAATGCAGCATGTCACATCCCACATTATACACAGTAACTACTAGGGAATAAAGCTTACCCCATCTGATCTTGAAAGGTAAGCCCTGTTGGTCCTTGCATGAGAATAACAGGTGTTGTGGGCTATAATTTAGATAAGGACAATGACCACTTCTAAATATTCCTTGCTTTAAAAAAACCTCTATAAAGTGATGAGCTCACCAGAAGTCAACAGGCAATTTTAAGAAAAATCCCCCAAAAGAGCTGAGAACAAGCTGCAACAAATTTCCTCTTCATTCATATAAGGTTGTGCTGTAATGGTGTCACAGAAGTATTTTCAAAATCCACTTATGGATTCTTCACACATTGCTACGCCTCCATGTCAGCTGAGCATTTTTCAGGGACGCTGCAAATCATTTGACGTATCCTTGGGTTTTGGCCACCCCCATTCCTGCCCCCCACTCTTCCACCCTTAGCTTAGAGTGTTTGCTCTATGAAAAAAATCCTGCCAAATGAGCCAGAACAAGACCAACTCATCAAACATAATTTTGATAATGAACATCACCATTTTACATTCAAATGCCTCCCAAAATGGTGGCAATTTATTAACGTCAGATTAAGGAGCTCAGCTCATTATTCCTTTTCAGTAAAAAGACCGTTAATGAGTGAAGCATGCACACAGGCAAACTTCTAATTAAGGTGCCTATATGCATTGAAAGCATAGTGCTGAGATACTGAGTGGCTGCCAGTGGATTATTGATATTTTCCCTTCTTTGCTGAGACTGCTTATTTATTGCTAATGTGGTGCTAATTGAGTCTGCCATATTTGAATTTAAAAACACCTCAGCACAGTTGTGTTTATGGCTGAATCTCTCACACATAGCAACATTTTCAAAATATTCTCTTCGGCTTTAATTGCCTCTAGCAGTGCTATTGATTGAAAGGAATTTGGCAGTATGGAAGCAACAAGGTTAGAAAACAGAGAGACCTATTAGGATAATAACTATTATTTCCCATATGTTTATGAGTCTTTGTTTGTAAGGGGATAAAGAACAGCAAACCGTCTGTTTATCTGATCTGGCTCTCAGAAAAGTGAAAGAATTCAGCAGGCTTCACAGCACTAACAACAAGAGGCTGCTATAAAAATGATGTACCTGTACCATGGGAAAAGCAATGGGGTAATAAAAGACAGAGGTGGGAATCATGGGTTGGTTATTGCTAGATTGCAGTTCCTATGTTCCCTTGTGATAAGCTATACCAGCTAGGGCTGATGAATGTTTCAGACAGTACCCGCAAGGCCATATATTTCCCACTGCTGATATGGGACAGGTAAAATCACAATGAGAAAACGCTACCGAGAAGTACATGAAATTCCTTTATTAGGACATCACATATAACAGGGAGGGGGAACTTTGATAGAACAGGGAACAAGTGTTGTGTCTCAGGGTCCTTTGGTGGATATGGAATATCAAAAGTCCACACTGAAAACATTGCAGAAAGCAATGTTACCTATTTAATGGAGGCTTCCAGTAAAGAAAGTTCATTTTTGATGGGGTCAGAAAATGGGATATCCTATTCAGTGATATTGGGGATAGGAGAGGAATCAGCCTTGGGACCACTTACAGCCCCACAGTTTAATGTTCTTCATGCCTATAGAAGGATTTCTGAAGGAATGCCATGTAAAATATGGAACAAATTTGTCCTCTGCTATTTCAGGGATAAGAATCTGAATGTTTATAGAAAATGGGATTCCATTTAAACCACGCCTGCACAGTGTGCGGACCCCAAGTTATGAATTGTGACATGTGGATTGAAGACATACAGCAAGCCGTGTTTCCCTTGCCCTGTAATAACCCTTCATGAATTGCTTTGGATTGTTGCACAACACACCCTGAACTCTAGGAATAATCCTCTCAAATTATCATTTTTATTTATTCGTGCCAGGAAACTGCAAATTATCATAATCCTTTTACAATAAACAGGGAGACGGGGGGAGGGGGAAGAGAGATACAATGGACTTATGTCTTTTAGGTGTTTTGCCTGATATGATTTGGGAATGTTTCTTCTTCTATGCCCCAAACCAGACCTACTATTGAAACACCCATTGAAATAGCCATCTTCCTAAAGCATCCATTGTTTATCTGGACTAACACCATTGTATCCACCAGAGCCAGAATGTTAAGCCAATAATCGATAGCCACACCACATTCCTTCTGATCACTCCCCTCATTCTTCTCTTGCAGAAAGACTTCATAGTGTCCTGAGAAAATGTTTAAAGTCATGAGGAAGGGGGTTCATGCTTTTTGCATTTATCTTTGTCCACATGCAACAGCCTGACACCATATATAATATCCCAGGAGAAAGAAATTGAACTACATAACAGAACTGAGAAGCCCATGACATGAATCACGCAAAAGTGGCAAAAGCCGCAATCAGGCAAGATGCTCCTACCAGTGCTAGATTCAAGGTCAACCACTGCATCGGAGGAAAATGAAAAATTTAGGGAAGTAGATTAAAGAGCTTCATAGTGACTATAAAAAATTCTGAAAAATTACACAATCAAAAAGGATTGCCAGAAGAAATGGGAAAGTGTCTGCTGTGATGGAAAATCCTATAAAAAGAAAGAATGGCTACAGAAATTCCATCATCATTGGAAAAGGTGAAGGTGGAATCCAAGGGTTGTATCAGAGTAAATTTGATTTATTTTCACATACAATCCCTGGTAACAGGCATTAAAATACCATGACTAGCAACCACCTCCACTTTCAGTGGTTGATGGCAGCATTTAAAGTAGCACTGAGGCCTCTTCTACACTGCCCTATAATCCAGATTATCAAAGCAGATAATGCATATTATCTGCTTTGAACTGGATTTTATTTATTTATTTACCCTATTTGTACCCTGTCTTTCTCTACCCCGAAGGGGACTCAAGGCGGCTTACATATAGGCAATTATTCAATGCCTTAAAACACATACAGTTCCAATAACATTAAGATTCAAATTAAATTAAAATTAATACATATTAAGCATTTCAAAACATTACATTCAATATTAAAATCAACCCTTCATAATTCTAGTCCAAGCTGTTCCATAGTTATTGCACATATGGACTAACACCATTGTATCCACCAGAGCCAGAACATTAAGCCAATAATCGATAGCCACACCACATTCCAAATCCAAATCATATTCCAATTACATGAGTCTACACTGCCATATAATCTAGTTCAAAGCAGATAATTTGGATTTTATATGGCAGCGCAGAAGGAGATTGAGTTCTATGAAGCACGATCCATATCCATACTCTTTTTTTGCGCACTTCCGTCAGTATTAATGGGGGGTATAATGAAATTGATTGGGTCACCATAAATTGCCATGCGGTTTAAAGGGACATACGAGTACGTACACTCATAAGTCAATTGAACTTTTTCATCTCCTAATTTATCCACTTTAAGAATATTACATAGAAGTCTATTTACACTACCCTACAATAATATTTATGTTCTTGTCTTCCAAACATATATCTCCCAAAAGAAATTCCCTTGGCAGTTATTTTAACACAAAATTGCCCTGCTTTATACCTCAGAAACAAACAAGCAAGGTGAGCTGCAATCATTTAGCTTTCAATGAATTTTGGAGTATAGATTACTGATAAAGGTCACATACAAAAATGAGTACATGAGCAAAAAAACTGTATCTAAATTGAGAATAGTAGCCTGCCAAGTAGAAAATAATGCAGGCATACGAAAAGCAGATTTTCAGTCACGAGTCCTCTAACATAGAACTAAAGTATTCTTGTTCTGTACATAAAAAGTCTGTAGGAAAAAGAAGGGAACTTTTGTTTGTGACAGGAAATGCTACTTCTCAAGCAGGAGACAGAATGAACCCTGCTCGACTCCTACTGGGCGAGATATAGACAAACTTATCAGAGTTCCAAAGGTGATCTAAATTCCTAGAATTGTAGTTCCACCTTGAATTCTAACAAATGCCAACAGAACATAAAACCTTTAAGTACATCTAATGAATATATGTGGTGGGGATGTGGAACCATGCCTCAGGGTTTTAATTTGCACAACATTGAGTTGGTCTAGTGGTATAGATTAATTTTAATGCTAAATGTTTGCTGTTTTAATGTATTATGTGTTATATTTCGTTCGATTTGTGAGCCGCCCCGAGCCACCCGGGAGTGGCGGCCAAGAAATCCGAATAAATAAATAAATAAATATGCACTGCTATGGATGTGAAAACTTCTAATTCTCTTTTTCATTGTAAAATCCCACCAACATCTCAAATTCCAACAGCAGCCTCTTCATATCCTTGTTTTGTTCCCGCTTGAGAGAATTTTTGGAGGCTTTCTGCATAGAAATTTGCATGCAAGTTGGTTTGTACTTTCCCTAATTTTTGTCTCACTGTGCACATTTTTCCATTGGCAAAATGGTATCCTCTGTTCTTAAACAACTGTATTTTTACATTAACATTGAAAAGTAAAACAAACACAAAATGCTGCCTGTGAGGAGAAACTGAAGATATAAACAAATCCTAATAATCTTACACACCACAAACTGAATACAGTATTCTCTCACTACTTCCGCTGTTTCGCGGATTTCAAAAAATATTAATTTAAAATATATATCATGGTACAGTTGGAAATAGGTGTGTAGAAAGAGGACATTTGAAAATGAGCAATGCTCAGTTGCCTATGCGTGGGTGAAATCTCAAGCTATCCATCTACTCATCATTCTGCTTTCAGCCCCTTACTATTCAGTGTTTTTCTTTTGAGTTCTTGAGTGGTTGAGGAAGTCATAGAAAGATGCCCAGGGTTTACAAAATTGCTTTCTTTCTTTCCTTGTCATAAAGGTGTTCCACAGCATTTGAAGCATTTGAAGCACACATTATTCGATAGGCAACTCCCTCGTTTTACTTCAAGTGCCTTGCTCCATCAAACTTTTAAAAATACTAAGTTACTAATGATAAGCACTACTACACTGCTAGAAGCTTTGTCAACCTCAAAATTAAAAACCATTTATGTGGTATTCGTTAAAACAGGGTTTTATGCTTTCTTTAAAACTTTTAGGGCACTATAAGAGTTTTGCAGGGACGTTTAACTACTAACAAGAAGGCCAGCCAAGTAGTTTGTTTCAATTCTTTTTTTTCAATTCTTTTTTTCAAAATTGCTGCAGTTGTTTTAAAAATTGGGAGACATAGAAACCAACTAATTACAATTCTCCTTAATTATACAGATATGTAAAATATATCTAGAAGTGAAGCAGATAGTGGTATGTTAATTATAGTTCAATTGTAGAAAACTTAGGCTAACTTTTAAAGCAGAGGGTCAATTCACCGTCCCTCAGACTGTTGGGGTGGGGTGGGGACAGGGACTATCGCTTGAAAAAACATGAACGAATTACTATGCACACTGCACATATCTTATTTATAGTGTAAAAAAGAAAAACCCATGAAAGAAAAATATAATATTTTAAATGAAAAACAGGTTTAGCCAACATAAACTTACCAATATTTTAGTGGGAAGTGTGGACCAACTTATGGCTGATGAGATAGTCAAGTTAATTAGGATTGTTGTTGTTTGCCTTCAAGTTGTTTCAGACTTAGGGTGACCCTAAGTCTAACATTTAGGGTGGGGGGCTATGTAAATGAGTTTGAGGGCCGCATCCAGCCCACAGGCCTTTGTGTGGGGACCCCTGACATACAAAACAACCCACATGAAATTTTACATGCTTTAAATCTAAAAACTCAATTTAAAATAATGTGTATACAAACATGTTTGTGGTTTTTTAAAAATTCAAACTAGGGTTATTCACCCACTGTTTATTCTTATTTCTGGAGCAATAAAAAAGTGTATAAAATTGTACATATAGTTGACCCTCTATATCCATGGATTCAGTATACATGGATTAAGTACTTTAGTATTTTTTTAAAAAAAAACTCTATTACATGCATTTTGGAGTAACAATACATAAAAGTTTGGGGTAAGATGGTGGGGTGGGGATCAGCGTGGGAAAGGAGGAGGTAAATGAAGTGAAAATAAGGTAACAAAGTAAGCAAGAAAAAATAAATAAAGGAGATGGGGATGGGAAGATGGGGACAATATTGACAATATTGTTAAAAATCTAAAAAGTAAAAAAACCCTTCATTTTGCCTTTTTAAATAAGGGGATCATTTTATTATGCCATTGTAGACAATGGGACTTGAACATCCATGGGATTAGCACCCAAGTATCTACTGTATTAAGAAAAATATCTTTTTGTCCATTTTCAGACACAATTCAAAATTATTTTTATGGCCCATAAAGTTATATGTGACTTAGGACCATGCCATCATATAGACTGTATTTCCCTGTATAGTCTTCCTGTGCTTTGAGGTTTGCTAAAGAAGCTTTTCTCTCTATCTCACAAACTTCATGGATACATTTCGTGGAAACATGAAACTTCCTCCCCTGGAACTCCCTTCCTAATGAGGCTAAACTGGTGTTCTCCTTGCTATATTTCTATAGATTGGTGAATATTTTTGTCATTGAAATTTGGCAGGCCTTTGATCACTTTGATATGGAAAGGGCCCCGTGATGTTAATTGAAATAATTAACAACGAGTTCCTATTCCTGGCTCTCCTCCATAATTCCAGTTCTTCTTTCCCTATGACCCTCTTACCTCTCTGCCCTCCCCATCTGTTCCAGTATGTTCCTTTCCCTTTGCTCCACTTTGCTTCCTTCTTCCTGACTCTGCTTTTAACATCCCTACACATCTTTTAACAATTTAACAATCAGTTCCTGCAAAAGTGTGAGAAGCTGCTGAGTGATACTACTGAAAGGACTTTTAATAATATGCTGTGTTTTCTGTACTTGTTGTCTTTTAATTGGAATGGGCCTGCTTTTAGCTTGTTTTGATTACATTGATAAAGATGAGATATAAAGAAATACAATTAAATAAAATGAATAAAAGCATACATAACAGTGTACATTAGAAAAAAATGAATACCAAAATACACATAAATTTCCTAATAGGAAATAGAGAAATCTAGTAGCTTCTTTGTCAGTGGGGTGATGAATTATTCTGGATTGTTGTCTAGACATGAAATCCCCAACCTTTGGTCCTCCAGGTGTATTAGACTTCACAGAATTCCAGACTGTTGGCCAGGTTAGCTGAGGCTTCTGTTGGTTGAAGTTCAACTTGGAAGTCCACTGATTGTGATGGTAAAGGAGTTATCCAAGGCAAAGTGATGATTTGGGGGTATGATTCATCACATTGGACAGCTCCTTCTGAGTCTGTAATAAATCCCAGAATGAAATCTCCAGCTCACAAATCCTGCACAGGACTTAGAAGTTATGAAAGAGATGATGAGATCTGGAAAATACAATGAAAGCAAAATGTAAAATATGTTCACATCCTTATTTTCTAGGATTAGGATTTCTTTATTTTTGTGGATTATTATACATTTTCATAAGATATTTTGGGTGCCTATTGGATACCTTGGCAGAAAATAAATACGGTTGAAATAAACGGCATGGAACAAGTACAAAAGTACCAATTCTTGCAGTTTCCTGCCCCTGTTATAGACCCATAAAATGCAGCATCACAGGCCACTTAATTCCAATCATTATTTATTTATTTAAAGCATTTATATTCCACCCTTCTCACCTTGAAGGGGACTCAGGGTGGAGCGCAACATACAAATGGCCAACATTCAATACCGGTACATCAATAGATTCTATACCTGTTATGTAAAGCTACAAAACACTGACCTGCATGCAGCATAAAGAGTGCTATTGTGCAGTGCATATTCATTTGTAAATAGTGCAGCAATCCATTAGAAAAGTAGCCGAGCATCCCCTAGAAGTCATGAAATCCAAACTAATCTGTCTTTATTAGTGTCTGTCAAGAACTGACTCTTGGCAGCAACAACATTGTGAAACCATTTTGAAGCTCTTTGGTGTGTATTAATAACTGGAGTTTGAATGCTCATGATATTGGAAACTTTTCAGCACAGATTCTTCATTATTCAAATAGTAACTCATCAAGGTGATTTTTTGAATCCAATACTTTACAAAGTTTAATGTGTGCCAAGAAAGTGCACTCATTCAGCAAGACTGATTTTTTTAGCAGCATGAGCTGGTGTGAACTGTGAAAACTTTGCATTTAGATCTGCTGTGTTATGGAATAGGGAAGCACATTTGTCGTTACAGGAATATCGTCATACCCCTAAACAAATTTTACTTATTTAAGTAAGTACTCCGTTATAAGAAAACACATGCACTCAAGTCAGTTACACTTATATCGAACATTTAAAAGAAATCTTCACCTACACTTTGTTAAGGTGACAATAAAAGTCTATAAATATTGCATAATTTAGAAATGCATGGTTTCAATGTTAAACTACAAGTTATATAAACATAAAACTGTATCAGTATTCTTTTCATTTTGTCATTTTTGACTGAACTTTTTTTTCTGTGTTAGGAGCAACTTGAGAAACTGCAAGTCACTTCTGGTGTGAGAGAATTGGTCGTCTGCTTCAGCTGAACTGAAATGCAGCAGACTAATTAGATATTCCTGCAGCAACATCAGAGTATTTCTCTCTCTATGTCTAGATGTGGGTTACACATTTCCATAGGAAGCACATATGGGGGCAAATTCTCCTTCCAGTTATGCACATGCATTTTTTAAAAAAAATTATAGATAGGAGTATAGTGTCTAGATCCAGGGAAGTCATGCTACCCCTCTATTCTGCCTTGGTTAGACCACACCTGGAATACTTTGTCCAATTCTGGGCACTATGATTGAAGAGCAATATTGCCAAGATGGAATGTATCCAGGGGAGGGTAGCTAAAATGATCAAGGATCTGGAGAACAAGCCCTATGAGGAGTGGCTTAAAGAGCTGGGCATGTTTAGCCTGAAGAAGAGAAGACTGAGAAGAGACATGATACCCATGTATAAATATGTGAGGGGAAGTCATATGGAAGAGGGAGCAAGCTTGTTTTCCACTGCCCTGGAGACTAGGATGCAGAGCAATGGCTTCAAACTACAGGAAAGGAAATTCCACCTGAACATTAGGAAGAATGTTCTGACTGTTGGAGCTGTTCAGCAGTGGCACTCTCTGCCTCAGAGTGTGGTGGAGGCACCTTCTTTGGAGGCTTTTAAGCAGAGGCTTGATGGCAATCTGTTGGGGGTGCTTTGAACACAATTTTCCTGCTTCTTGGCAGGGCGTTGGACTGGATGGCCCATGAGGTCTCCTCCAACTCTATGATTGCATGATTCTAAGTGGATACCACCCACCTCTTTTTGTAATATCACTTACTCCATGTGCATTACATCAACTGTGGGTGTTGGTGGCACAGCTTCAACTTCATTGACATTACTGAGAGTGGGGGCACGCAAGGGCAGCCACAATCAAAAACATGAGCACAACCTTATGGAAAATCATATGCTGGATATGCTGATATGGAGTTGTACCCATGAGCATGAAAACTTCTCTTGTACAACATTTTCTATGTTGTCCCCAATGTGATTATATGGAATTGCCAGGATGGAAGTCCTTCATTTTTATAGTTTTGTATAATCTGAAGTTTCACATAACCACATGAACCCCAAGAACATACTCTCTTGTAGATATGATGGTCATAATCTATTTTTGTTTTGACAGCAACTTCCAAAACCTCCCTGACTTTGTGGGAGTTTGGAGGTTTTAGCTGAAATAATAACTTTTACAAGGTCTGATTCCTGCCCATTCTAATTTGGAATAAAATGCTGTTAAAATGTGAATATGAAATAAGCTAGGAGCTTTTCAGAAAGTCTTGAATGGTATACTCACATTCCAATCTGATCCAAAAGGTGCATAGCAGCTTCATACGATTGTGCACCCCAAATCACCACTAACATCACCAATCTTTTATTGGAATCCAGGGAATCCAGAATCCAACACTTTTCATCCTTCAAACATTTGAGTAGTTATGCTAGAATAGATAATGCAAACTATAATCAGTGGGCATATACACGGGGCTAATTTACATGCTAGTAGTCACCTAGGTTAGTATTTACTGATAGATTCAAAGTGAAGAAAACCAAGTCCAGTTATGAACTAAGCTATGAACTAAGCTATGAAGCTCAGTGTTATGATCTTGGACCATTCACTGTTTCTCATCCTTAGATATCTCACAGGACAAGGAGTGAGTCCTATACTGAAACACATTCAATTGAAGTTGGAGTATAAGTGTAAATTATAAACAAATTGATATATTAATTGGGAGCAGCATATTACACCTATGACACCCCAGTACTACTTTGAATAAGTAGGGAAAAGTAAAAATGAGTCTGAAGTGAGATAATTAAACTGTAAAATATGAATGGTGCGACACAATAAAAGGGTGATATTGAAAGCCATTTATAACACTAAAAATAATAGTGAAAATTATAGATGATTAGGTCAAAATGGTGCTAAAATTCTAAAGAAAAAAGGAGTGAAGAAAGGATACGAAGTGGGAAGCTATTATCACAGGATGAAAAATTGATATCAATCTTTCTGGTTTCTATTAGGATTACTTTTACACCTTTTTGTCTTTCTTCATCACCATTATTTTTACTCTATATTATTACATTTCAAGGCACCTTATACTAAGGATCAGGCATAGAAATTTTAAATAACAAAATAAACTCTGTAAAACTAGGCTGCGGAATGACAGGATTAAGGGTTGTCTTGGGAAAATGAAAGTAAATGCCTGTGGAAAAAAATCAATGAAAAGTTCACTAAAGGCAAACCTAAATTGGTAAGAATAATCAAACGATGAAATGGAGGATGGAGGAATAGTCACTAGGCAATGTACCTGAGGGAGGGTCTAAGAGATGTAATGAATGATCGAGTAAATATGAATTGACAATGTGAAACAGTTGCAAAACTGACTAACGTTTTATTGAGCTGTCCTAGAAGCAGCCTCATGTGTAAAACAAATGAGGTAATTATTCTATTAATCCTGACAATAGTTTGACCTTATTAAGAAGTCTTCATTCAGTTTTGGACAGAGTGATTTAAAGAAAAAGATTGTTGAAGAAAAAATGAGAGCGGAATGGTCAAACTTAAGACAAGGAAGATCCAAATTAACCACAGCAAATGACTGAGGAAACAAAACAATGGTTATTGGGATGATTCATAAGATCATTGTTTTGATTCATTAGGAACATGACACAGAAAAATAATTACATTTTGAATTGTTACTGGAATCAGCCATAGTTAGAATTCATGATTCTTAAAATCCAGTCTTAGTTTCAAGTGACCATTGTGACATTCACCATCATTTTGGGACGTCATCTCATGAGGGGGGAAGGAAGTGGGAGGAATCTTCTTATAGTGTTTCATTCTATTCCGATTATAAAGAAAACTGAAAATACATTCACTCCCATCACACACAATGCAATTTTGTTTGTTTTTATTGTAATCCTCCACTATCTGCGCTATCACACTGTTGAGTGTAGTCCCCACCCATTCCACATTTGTCTTTTTCTTTTTTAAAAAATGTCTAATTTTTGAAAGTTTATTGTAGCGCCTCCTTCAGCCACTTTCACTTTCAGTACGCCGTTGCTTACAGCCCTTTTAGTTTTTCCCCTTCTTTCCGTATCTCAAGTTCTTTCATTTTTCTCTATGATTTTCTCTATGGTTTTATCTCTGTGGTTCATCTCTATCATCACTTCCTGTCTTATTTGCTGCTTGGACTCAGTTCAGAGGCTCCCCAAGGTTCCAGGATGTTATAGCTATCAAATTCTTAGGTATGTTCAACAATTTTAATTCCCACAGTTCTTATAGCATAATCTATATAAATAAAAATGCAATGTTCATTTGTGGGATTAACATAACTCAAAAAACACTGGGCGAATTGACACCAAATCTGGACACAACATACCTATGAGGCCAACGAGTGATCATCACTCATAAAAACACTGAAAAACACAGAGAAGGGGACTTAAAAAGTCAAAAAACAAAAAATACATTAGAACGCATGTGCCAAACCACATATATACATAAGCACACATATATACACATATACACAAATATATCTCTGGCATTACTTTGCGAACGAAGATTCTTAGGAAAGACTCATCCCACGCTTTTTACAAGCATGTTGATGACTTTAAAAAGTTGGATGTGTCCTTCGAGCCTGTGCAATGGATTTTTCTGGTGGAGCGCAGTGTGCACAGAACTGGCCTCACCCTTTAAACTAAAGGTCCATCTGCCGGGGCCTAGCAAACTTGGACGGTGACAGCGAGGTCCTCAGGTCATAGGTTTGATTAGAGTTACCTTCTCTTAGATGGTTGACCTTACAGGGTTGGACGAGCACCATCTCTTTGGGTTTGAATTTAGAGTTTTCATTCTCTTAGTATGGTTGCCAAAAGGCTGGAGAGCCCATCCTGCCTGTTGACGCTCTTTGTCAGACCCTTTGGTTGTGACCTGTCTGGCATGGGAAGCCCTACCGGTGGCTATTATGCCACCACCAGAATAGCTCACAACTTCATTAGGGTACGCAAGCCTCTCCCCCACAACAAGGGGGCGCCAATGGAGAGGACACAAATATATACACACATATATGCATGTATACACACAAAACACATATATACTGACTGGGCTACAGCAATGCATGGCAGGGGACGGCTAGCCTTTTAAAAATTAATTCACTTTCACTCTTTACAATTAATCTCACCAGACAGTTTCATCAGACAGACTTAGACAATCCAAAGGATAGTTCCTCTAATTAGATTTTAAAGTCTTTTTTATCTTTACAATTTCCAACAGAGGAAAAATGCACTTTATCTCTCAGAGATGCTTTCTGTCAAGAAAGTTCATAAACTTACAGCAGATTTGAGGCCGAAATGTTTTCCCTTCCTCTTTCCTTTCCTTTTCTATTGTTTCAGTGGAGAAGGTGAGATCCTTTGACTATTGAAGGGTTTGTGTCCTCTTTCTTTCTGAAAAAGTATTTCTCAACTCCATATGATTGATAAACCCCCAAGGACATCCCAGTGTTTCAGTCATCTCACTGAGACACTGTTCACAGATCTTCCTCCCTGGTACCTGACATAGTCAAAGTTTGCTTTTATTGAGAAGATTTATAGGGCCAATTATCATGGCATGCTGATATTTTGCACAGACTGTCTACTTGTTATCAGTTTTCACTTGTTTTAAGCATTTCTTTACCATTGTTGATTGCAACAGCACCTTGGTATTCATGGGACCAGCACTTGTGGTTTCATTTATTCGTGTGAGGCAAATTAAGTCCTTTCTGGGCATTTTCTAGAGCTAGGCCCTTCAACATGGTTCTCTGACCCAGATGCCCTTCATTTCATTAGGTTTTGTGTATCCATACAAAGTCTAGGAACATATCTCTGATGGATATAGGGTTTATACTGGAGCTTGTATGTACAGTGTTCAGTGATTGATGTGTCCTTTCTTGGCTTGTGAGTTCTGATGATTGGAACCTATGTTTACATCTCTCGATGTAATGTTGATATAAATCCAAATTATATGCTCACATGGTTGTGTAGACAGATCATCTGACTGAAATGGCTGCTAAAGTAGCTGTGAGTAAAAAGTGGGGAAAATGTATGGCTCAATGCCAACATCAGCAAGAATAGGTTGTTGTAATTTTTCCAGGCTGTATGGCAATGTTCTAGAAGCATTCTCTCCTGACATTTCAAGCATCCTCAGAGGTTGTGAAGCCTGTTGAAAACCAGGAAAATGGAATTTATATATCTGTGGAATGTCCAAGGTGGGAGAAAGAGCTCTTGCCTGTTGGAGCTAGGTGTGAATGTTTCAATTTCAATTAGCTACCTTGATTAGCATTTAATGGCCTACCAGTTTTCAAGGTCTGGCTTCTTACTGCCTGGGGGAATCCTATGTTGAGAGGTGATTGTTTCTCCCACCCTGGACATTACACAGATATATAAACCAAATTTTCCAAGTTTCCAACAGACCTCACAATCTCTGAGGATGCCTGCCATAGATGCAGATGAAACATCAGGAGGGAATGCTTCTGGAACTTGGCCATACAGCCTGAAAAACGTACAACAACACAGCCTCCAACAATACATCAGTAAGGTTCTTTAGGTAATCTATGTGGCTTAGGGCTGACACGGTTATAATATAATATGCATATAATAACCCATTTCAATGACTTCACCTTAAAATGGGATTTAAAATAAAAGACACTAGCAGCAACAATCCCAACCAATGGAAATAGTTTCCATTTACTCTCTGCCTTGCTTCATAGGAAATAGCAGGCTAAAAGGAAGCCAGCTGTGCGAAAGACCAGTGGCAGGTAAATCAATGGTTCAGCACTCAGTAGGTCCTTGCCAATTGCTGTGCTATTGATCGACTCCTAATCAATTTTGACCACGTGGCTGCAGACTCAGGGGAGTAAAAACACCATGTATGTGTGTGCATGTGTAGATATCTGTGCTGAGAAGGGAGAGCACAGCATGGTGTAAGAAGAGAAGGTGGAAATCTCACAGAATCGCTAATTAATCTCAGCACAATGTAAGGGGGAAAAGGAAAGTTGAAAAAAGGTGGATGCATAGGGATAAATGGGTGGCAAAGAATTACCCTGAAAGTCTTGAAGACCTCACTTTGCTAAAATATGCGTGTATATCTCAGCTGGACATTCTGAGAGTGGGAAAATTGAGAATCCAGCTCTGACAGCTGTACACAACTGACAGCAGAGTTGTCACTTGCGTGCTGATGGCACTGAACTCCACACTTTGGACAATCATTCCCAGGTGTTCCAATGTATATACTAAATTACAAGGGGAAGTGAATTAGGCTCTGAGGTACCCCATAGGATAATGACCAGAAGTCCCCCAGAACCATCTTCTATGTTCTGCCCCAACATCAAAGCAGTCAGACAGTAAGAGCAAGATCCACAGGATGAAACAAAGATGATGAAATCTGTAGAGGTTTAGGCATTAGAAAATTCAGGAAGAATGGGGGAAGATATAGCACAATGAGAAGTTTCCAATAGCAAACAGATCAGCAGAATAATTTTCAGGGAAATCTCACCATTGTCATATTGTTTATAATGAAGAAAGCAAACAGTCATTATCCCCTAGTTCCTTACTTGCTATGAGGTAGCACAATTTTTTGCCCCACTTATTAGTTCTGGATTATGAGGCTGCCTGGAAGCATCCTGAATCACATGATGGACTTTGTGGTACGTAGTCTATGAACTGTTTTAGAAGTTTGTGGAAATTGTGGGGGGGGGGGGGGAGGGGATGACTTGTATGAGATAAAGTCCTATGTGGCAATAGTCAATGCACAGGGTCACCTTTACCTCTAGGCATCTCTTCAGTGGTCTCTGCAGGGAATTAACTCTGGTCTCTTGAGTTGTATTCCTACACTCAAACTATTATACCATGCTGGCTCTGTGTTCACATTATCCTAATTGTAAAAATCTTTGCAAAAGTAAAGGAACACTTCTATTAAATAAACAAACAGATAAAAGAACCAAACTTTCTGACAGCTACAGGGAACCCCGAGATATGTAACCATAAAAAACAATGGGTTGTTTGTTCAATTAAAATTCATAAATATTGTATCCAAAGAATTATAAATATAATGACTAAGTTGATAACTACAGCATGTAATGTAAGAGAAATGCTCAAGAAACTATACCGATGAGGGCCATCTTTTCCCCTTCACTTTCCTCTACATGTAAAATCTGGGAATACTAAGCAATAAGAAGTTATCTGCCAGAGGCAAACATTCAATTTGCTCTAGTTTGTGAAGCATTTCAACTGTAAAGGACTGCTGTTTAGCTAGGCCCCCTACTGAATGTTTTAAGAGACAGACGAAATTGAGCAAACAACGCTTTCTGCAGCAGTCGAAGAGGTACATATATCTTACTATTTTCAGTGGGGGACCTGCCAGTTGATGGGTTTTGATACTTCATGCTGTGACAACTAACAGCTGAGAGATCTGTGAATATGGCAGGTGACATAACAATGCAGAACTAGCGTAAACTAACAACAGGAAATTTGGCTCATTATGGTGGAGGACAGCTTAGAGAAGAGCAACACTGAAGGTGGCCTCTCATCTGTCTATTCCTTTCACAGGTTTTGCAACACCCCTTTCATAAATTGCTCATGCTGTTTTCCTTCCATTCTTGAAAGGCTGAAAGAGTGGTCTTCCTTGGAACAGTTAAGCTTCTGGGCTTTATCTAACACTGAGGGCTCATCTACATAGTCACAGGAATCTGGGGCCATCTTAGAGCATTGCTGAACCATAGCACCTGAGTCCCACTGCATGGTCAATCTTGTTTGCCCTGTTTCTCTGCGACTGTGGCAGCTGGTCTGAGGTTATGGAGAAAACTTGGCCACTGCCGGGCACTTTTTCAGATATAATCATAGGCAACTACATGTCCAAAGATAAGGAAGTCAGTTGCCCCCTCATTTTCCATGGAAAAGGAGGGAGGATAGTACCTTGCTGTGTGGACAGAAGGCCAGTTTGACTCAGCTCGGTTGTCTACCAAAGCATTCTCCAACTTGTTCTAAGAAGTAAAACTGGGATGAATGGTTTTATCTTGTCCCATCAACAAGAAGTCTTTGGACATCACCTGGACATCCAGGAAAAAACATCTGCATGAAACTAGATATAGGGCCAATATAGTCAAGTCTATAGATGGATAACTTTGAGCAGGTGAGGTAGTGTCTTGTCCACTGCGAAAACCTGTAGTATTTAGCAGAGAAAGTTAAAGACCTTGTCAAACTACAACTCCCATGATTTCATAGCATTGAGCCATGGTAGTTAAAGTGTTGTCAGATTGCATTTATTCTATGGTATAAATTCAGACTAGGGTACACTGGACAAACCTGTTTATAAACAAATCCCAGCTGTTGATTTCCTGATTTTTTAATGGATTCTAAACATATCAAATAAGAAAATGGATTCTCATATCATTTCTCTGTTTCAGGCCCCTTCCACACTGCTGAATAAAATCCCACATTTTCTGCTTTGAACTAGAATATATGGCAGTGTGGACTCAACTAACCCAGTTCAAAGCAGACATTGTGGGATTTTCTGCCTCAATGTTCTGTGTTATATGGCTGTGTGGAACAGCCTTCACAGAAGGGAATTCAAGTCTAGCAGCTATTTGGCCAAGGTTGTAAACTTATGAGATCCTCTTGAGCCAAACATTCTTTTCTTCCAGGACGCTTCCCTCTTCCACCCACTTAAGCCTTTCTGTCTGCAAGATTGGTTATGTGAGTCTGTGGAATTACCATCCATTATTGACAATTACAGTACTCCATCAGTATAGACTCCTAGCTTATTGCTGCAGAGAAAAATGAAGCTGGCAGTAAAAAGTGAAGCAATCCTGGTTAATATCTTTGGTATCTTTTCTGGCTTCAAGAAAAGTCATTTTATCGTCTCTCCTTTGGAACACTGCAGCATCACTCTTCGGCACAAGAATATAAACTACTCAGAAAAGGACACTATTAGCACCTGTTGAATGAATCACAAACATGAATTTGTCTTTTGTGCCTGATGATAGTGATTTTTTGGTTTTTCTCCTTTTTCTGTGAAAGGCTTTCTTTCAAAAAAGTAAACCAATCAAACAACTGTGTTCCCTCTCAAACTCATTCGATTCTGATGGCTTCTAAATATAGACCCAAATTTTAAAAAGCCAATGAGGTCTCAGAAAGGCCATTGTCCTCTCTATAATGTATGGTAAGTTTGAACCAATGCCTTCTGGGGGCCCTTCCGTATAGCTCTATATCTCAGATTATCAAAGCAGACAATATCTGCTTTGAACCGAGTTATCTGAGTCCACACTCAGATAATATGGGATTTTCTGCCTTGATATTCTGGGATATAGGGCTGTGTGCAAGGGCTCTGGGTCAAGGAGGGCATTGTGTTTCATGTGTATGCTGCTAAGCCAATCAAGGTTTTAACTTAAAACTGGGACAGCGTTTTCTTGACAGAATTTTTGTCATAATAGCAGGCTTGTTTACCCTTCTATAGGGTAAGGGGTCTAAGTAAGTTCTTAAAATTGGCCATAAGGAACTTTTTAAACTTGCTTTCACACTCTTCTGATGTGGTGAAAAACTATTTAGTGACTTACAAGAGGAAAATCAGGGGGGGTATTTTCTGTACACTGGGCAAATACTCTTAGGCCATTTCCACACAGCTGTATAAAATCCACATTGAACTGGATTATATGGCAGTGTGGATTCAGATAGCCAACTTCAAAGCAGGTATTGTGGATGCCTTGATATTTGGGCTTATATGGCTGTGTGGAAGGGCCCTCAGATGTATGTAAAGTATTAGGAAACCAATACTAGTGGCAGTGCAATGACAGCAATGAAAGGCTCATCCTAAAATGCCAAGTGAAGCAGTTTATTTCTGTACAGGTCACACATTGTGTGGGGCTTATACTGCTGGGAGAGAGTTGTCTGAGGGCCCTTCCAGACAGGCCTCAATTCTGAGAGGAACTGGAATATTGAGGCCCCACACACCCACCTCAAAACCCAGGGTTTTCCTGGAGGGAAGGCAGTTACATGCCCTCCTGGGTGGGTCAAGCAGAGGTCAAACTGGGAGGAGGGAATAGACCCAATCCCCAACTCCCCATTTATCCCCAAAACTTATGTGAGAGGCCTGGTTGCATGATCAGGGCCTTCTGGCAAAACCTCCTGGTGCATGACAATAATACATTGAGAGGCTAGGGTGGGAGGTGGGAAGAGACTTCCAACATGTCATTTTCATGCACTATGAGCTTTCCCCAGAGGGGCCTGGGCATGCAACCATGCCCTCATGGTGGTTTTTGAGGTAAAGGCAGGGCTGGGATGAGAGAGTGGGAGTATCATACCATTCCTTCAGTCTCTTGGAGCCCAAAGAGCCAGGATCTCAGTGGGAATTGACCCAAGATCACATAAGCAGTCCTGGGAGTCAATCCCCACAGGGCCCACACCCGGAAATATCCAAACTATATGAAGGTCCAGGTCTTTCCAGGTATTTTATTTATCTAAAGTAAACTGGGAAATCTCAGGCCCCTTCCACACAGCTGAATAAAATCCCACATTTTCTGCTTTGAACAAGAATATATGACAGTGCGAACTCAGATAACCCAGTTCAAAGCTGATAATGTAGGATTTTCTGCCTTGATATTCTGGGTTTTATGACTGTGTAGAAGGACCCTCAGTTTATTCCTGATTAATTTGTATTTATCTGAGGCATCATTTGATGCCTCAGGTAAACTTCTGACAGGTTCTGCATTTTGGGCCTGTCTGGAATGGTCCTGAGAGAATATATTGCTGATTAAAGTTTCCAAGATGGTTCAGCAAAGTTTTGGACCTTTATAAAATCTAAACACTGCCTTCTGCATTCATTCCAAGATGTAAGGACAAAGTAATGTTAAGGCCAGAAAAAAGTAATATGATTTTTGAAGGAAACAAAAAAAATGCTCAATAAAATCGCACATTATGCAATACCTTTTATTATAGTACTGCATTAAAATGAAAGGCCTGCACAGTACACTATATCACTTTCCAAAATGTTCTCTGAAACCTTATTTGTCAGCATTGCAGAAGCAACAAGCAGAAAAATTGTGATATTTTATTGAAACGAACACATGGGAAGAAAGTACTCATATAGTTATGCGTTTACCTGCAGCAAATTTCATTTATATTGCAGGACTATGAAAAGCAGCAAAGAGGAACTACTATGTAAACGCAGTTATATTGTTACATATAAGAATTGCACACTCTGGAAATAGGGGCAGTGGCAGACTCCATTTTTGAGGGATGTTGTTGCTTTCTAAAATCAAAACAAAATACCTTCATGGAGGCTTTCAATCAAAGAGGAACTACTATGTAAACGCAGTTATATTGTTAATTTTCCATGTGGGAATAAGTAAGAGAAAATGAAAGCACACATTTTATTTTATTTTTATTTAAATACATTTCTCATTTTTATTGAGTTGATCAATAAGATACACTGGGAAGATTAATAAAAACAATTGGAAAACATCAGCAAAAAGATGAAAAAACAGTTTTGAGATAAATAATAGACAGATTATAAATAAGTGATAGACAGATACTAGATCCTCATGAAAGAGTACATGTCGGGCACCATTGAGAAATATTTCACTAAAAATGTCTTTCTTTAAAAAGTTAGATAAGCTAATTTAGAAAAGATGGGTAAGGGCTCTTGTGAAAAAAAATATTTGAGCAATACATATTAATTTGGAGAGCATACAAGAGTGCTTTCAATTTTTCCCAGCAAGAACAAAACCTTTTAAAAATATCTATTCTTGCACCCACAAATAAAATAAACCTTGTATTCTGTGCTGCATGGGGTTATGGTGACCTAGAAGAACCATCTATAGTTATATCATCATGGATAGATTATTATCTGGTGGGGTTTAGACTGAGCCATGGAACCTGTGCAAGGAGAGGGCAATTGAGATAATCCACTCCAGGTGGCTTATGCTTCCAGATGGGTACCTGATGGCTTTTAGAGACTTTCCTGATGTCTTGACAGCTGATTTCCTTTAAGCACTGTCAACCCAGTGCACTGCAGCAGTGAAAAAAGCAAATTCTATGCTTGGCATGATCAGGAAGGGAATCGAAAATAGGTCGGCAAATGTTGTATTGCCTCTCTACAAATCTATGGTGAGGCCACATCTGGAGTACTGTGTACAATTCTGGTCACCGCACCTCAAGAAGGATATAACGGAACTGGAAAAGGTACAAAGAAGGGCACCAAAAATGATCCAAGGGATGAAGCAGCTCCCTTATGAAATCAGGTTGCAATGCCTTGGTCTTTTCATTCTTGAAAGACGGTGTTTAAGAGGTGACTTGATCAAAGTGTATAAAATCATGCATGGGATAGAAAAGGTGAATAAAGAAAAAATATTTTCTCTGTCACACAACACTAGGACTAGGGGGCACTCCCTAAAGCTCCAAGGTAGGAAAGTTAGGACTAATAAAGGGAAATATTTCTTCACCCAGAGGGTCATTGGGTTATGGAATTCACTTCCAGAGGAGGTTGTGACAGCTGTCAGCCTGGACAGCTTCAAGGCAGGATTAGACAGATTCATGGATACCAAGGGAATCAGTAGTTACTGAAATGGACATCCAAGTGCCACCTCTGTGTTGATTGAGGCAGGCAGGATTTCCCCGGGTACTGGTTGTGGGGGTCGGAAGCAGGTGAGGGTTTTGCCCTCCTTTCTGCTAGAGATCCCCGTATACAACTAGTGGGCCACTGTGTGACACAGAATGCTGGACTAGATGGGCTGAGGCCCGATTCAGCATGGCTCTTCTTATGTTCTTATGTTCTTAAGCACTAGTTAACTACTGGAATGGAAAAATAACCACAGCAGTATACAAAACAGCTCCTAGACATCCCTTCTTATGTACTGGAGCCTAAACAGTCCATGGTTTTTCAAATAGCTGCCAGTAATGAAAGAAGGGAGAAGTCAGCTAGAGGAGTATTAATAAAAACCACAAAGTAGGGGAAAATAAATACAACCCAAACTTTCTCTGAAGGTTTACATTGGGGTAATGTGGGCAGAAGTACTGTATTTTTCTCTACCACCATTGCACCTGCAAGCAGCTGGCCAGCAGATGTTTCATGTTATCAGAGGTATTTTACACACTGACCGACAAGAGGAAGACTAGATCAGTCTATAGCTGACTGAAAAGAGTTTGTCCAGCACTTTGCAAATAAAATTGCTTAGATCCAATCTGACTTGGATGAATTAATTCATGCAGATCCAGTGGCTTTAACTTTGGCCTCTGCTTCTCCAGTAATAGTTTGTACAGTCCAAGGAAGTGGACAAGATTCTTGGAGGACTGAGAGCTACAATGTGCCTGTTAAGACCTTTTTGGCATATTAAAAAGTCAGAGGAGGATTGGCTGACTGGGTTACTAAATGTGGTCAAACTTTGCAAAAGGAAATATAAAACTATCATACATTAAATAGGAAGTTAATCTATTGTTGAAAAGGTTGTCTCTGGATCCTTACATACTGGAGAACTAGGGGCTGGTCCAATATTCTTTTGGGAGGGAGAAGGTTCTAGAGCACGTGGCAACCTCCCAACTCCAAGGTTTCCTGAATGAGAAGATTAGCTAGTAGGCATGATAACAAATCGAAAAATGGCGATTCTAAAATCAAATGGGGGGGGGGATATTTTTTTTGATTAGTATATCAAAGACTTACAAAAAATTCCCAAAATTTTCGGAAATGTAACTTAAGTACTAACGAAATTCGTTAGAAATTCGTATGCCAGAGCATGCGCTTTCCAGATGGTTTTGGCCTACAACTCCCAGAAATCCTAACAGCTGGTAAATTGGCTGGGATTTCTGGGAGTTGTAGGCCAAAACTTGAATAAACCACACTGAATTCTAGATGGGACTCTCCAAATAGGAAGGAGGGAGGGAAGGAGGAAGGGAGGGAGGGAGGGGGTTTTCTATTCTTGGAAGCAGCAAAGAAAAGGAGGAGGAGGCCCCCTCGCTCCTCGCTGCCTCTCTCTCACCCCGATCCTGAGGGAGCGAGGGCCCAAGTTTGCCCAGGCTGAGAGGAAAAGGAAGAGGCCTGAGGCTGTGAGGAATGGTGGGAGTTGAAGTCCAAAACACGTACCTGGAGGGCTGAAGCTGGTCCCTGCGATGGGGCAAGGCAGAGCAACGGGGAAGAGAAGCATCTGAGAGAGCGCCGGGAGAGAGGAGAAGCGCGTGTGTGTGTGTGAATCAGGCCCCTGCGCTGGGGCATGGTTGGCCGCAGAGCAACGGGGAAGAGAAGGAGGGGAAGCCTGGAGAGAGAGGAGAAGCGTGCGTGTGTGTGTGTGTGTGTGAATCAGGCCCCTGCGATGGGGCATGCATGGCAGCAGAGCAACGGGGAAGAGAAGGAGGGGGGGGGAAGCCTGGAGAGAGAGGAGGAGAAGCGTGCGCGTGTGTGTGTGTGAATCACTTTCCAGAATGCATTGCCTCTACCTAGCAGCAGCGTCACTTCCAGTTCCCCATAGAAATGCGGGAAAAAGAAGAAGCTGAATGAAGGCGGGAAGGAAATGAGGGGGGAAGACAGGGTGAGTAGTACAATAATTAATTAATTAATAATTAAGAATTTCTAACGATCCTAACGCAAATTGTTGGCCTCACGGACCGTAAAGGAAGTCTACTTCCTGGTTCTGGGCAGCGATCCGTAAAACAACAAAAGTCCCATTAATTACGGATTTCTAACGAATCAATTAGATTTCCGTTTCAATTTTAGCATGCCTATTAGCTAGATTTATTTTAGTCTGGTTTGAAGCCTGGCTATGGCATACAGACACCTTTGATCACCTTGGCAGATGAACTGCACAAAGAATGAGACAGTGAACAAATATATGTTGCTTCTTCTGTACCTCTCACAACTTTTGATACCATGCTGGGATGGCATCTGTAAGTATTGTTTCGGAATGGCTCAATTCTTACATGAAGATGTGAACCCAGAAGGTGGTGCCATAGGATTTTTGCCCAATGTCTAGGCTAATGGCTTAAGGAGTTTATTGGAGTTCAGTTTCATATCCATGAAGGTTGTCTAGGGTTCTGGGGTATTGTGCCATCCATATGCAAGTAACACCCTTTTCTCCTATTCCTTTCCAATTCAACATATGGTAACTATGTTGGCTCTAAACTGTTTTCAATCACCAGTATTGGACTGGATGAAGGCAAACAAACTGAAAATTATTTCAGACAAGATGGTGTTCTTAGTCAGCTGAAAGGCATATCAGGAAACAGGGATTCAGTCTGTGGTAGATGGGGATATACTCCTAGAAGATACTTCTTTACAACTTGGATGTAATTCTGAATTCAGTCATTAATCTGTAATCTGGCCATCATCATCATAGTGAAAATGTACATTCCTAGAGATGAATCAGGTTCGACCAAACATCTAAACTACAGATGAGAAAGGGATGCATTGGATCTTCTCAAACCGAACTGACAGTCGCATTCTGCCACTACAGTTCTATAAATTGGTGATATTTCAAAGAACACTTTCCTTGGGAAATAAGCCACCGAGAGAATTAGCACTCTTTCAAAGCAGAATTGTGATTCTGTGAGGTATTAATGCCTTGCATGAGTATACCAGTAAATCATTAGACACCTTCCATTGCTGTGACACCTCTAAACATACATCACCTAAGATAAAAACCCTGGATTTTTTCTGTGGAGATACCTATTATGATGACAACTGATGTTGGCAGGAGTGAAAGCCTAGATTTTGGATTAATGGTTTAATTCGTCATTCTATAGATTTCCAGAAAATGTGCAACCAGAAACCCACCATAGCATCACAACTTTATCACTTGTGCATTTTGAAAGAGGACAGTTTAAAAAGATGGCTACTATTTGAGGGTGTTTTTGCCCTCAGAACAAATAGATTATTACAAGGCAGAAGTTTTGTGTTCTGTTAGGAATGTGCTATTAATAATTGTATTGAACGAGTGCATGTTCCTCAGGGGAAAGTCAGAAAGTATTGTGTTATTTAATTTCAGCCACAAAAACTCAATTATTTTCCATCCAACTTTTCAGATAGTTGGAAGCATTAAACAACTCAGTTCAAAGGAGGAAATGTCTTTGTGAAAATATCAAATTCATTTTGCATGCAGCTAAGCAGATTTGTTCTTTTAGCCTTTACATTAATGGACACAGGAGACCAGTTCCTAGGGCTTTCAGGCCATTGCTAATTAATTTGCTAATCAATGTCATGGACTTGTGTGACCTAACATTCAGGATAGAGCAAAAGAAAATGCTTTCCAATGTTTAGTATTAGGATCTTCAAAAGATGAAGCTACCCCTTTCAATTTCTGGATATAAAGCTTATATTATCATTTTAAGGTTATTAGCTATTTATGGCCCTTACTATTTGCGTCCCTCACCCCACTCAAGCATTTTTTTCTTTCAATATGTCATCCTAAAAAGTAACAATACCATATTTTTGGTGGAAAACTGTCTCCTGAAATATAAATAGGTTAGATACAATGATTCCTTTCCAGGCATCCTTGGATTCAATCTGTCTTGGATGTTTTAATTCCAGTAGGTATAACTTTGATCTCTGCTTGTCCAGTAGGCTTCTGTAATCTGTGTAAACCTTGATCTGTTTTGATGGCCCCAATCCTTTTCTTGGGAGGCTCCTGAATTTGGGAGGGCAGATATCTGTTTTTGCTCTGGGGTGCCGAAAGATCCATTTTCTTTCAGCCCATTATGGGAGGGGGGGGGGTTCCCCATGCTCCCCTTCCCATCACTTTAGGCAGTTAAGCTGTTTCTACTCTAGAGAAGAGTTGCTACAGGCAGGCACACACACTTTTTCTCCTGGGCCAGTACACCACATACACTCTTTCCAAAGCATTTAAAGGAGGCAAGTTCTTAAAGCTGTTTCTTACTCTAAAGGAGAGGTGCTCGGCTGCAGGCAGGAGCATGTGCTTTAAGGAGGCTTCTTGCCTGTTTCTACTCTGGTGGAGAGGTGCTTGACTGCAAGCAGGCGTGTGCACTTTAAGAACTCTTCTTGTTCCTAAAGCTGGTTTTTCTCTTCTCTATAGGAGAGGCACTCAGCTGTAGACAGGCACACACACTATAAGGTTTCTTGTTCTTAAAGCTGTTTTTTCTACTCTAGAGGAGACATGCTCAGCTGCAGGCAGGCACAGGAAAACACTGGAGATGATCGTTTGTGTGTAATTTTAAAAGTAGCTGAGCTTCCCTTGGTCAGCTCTGCCTATGGCTTATGTAGAGGTTTCTTGTTCTTAAAGCGGTTTTTCTATTCTAAAGGAGAGGCACACAGCTGCAGGCAGGCATGCTTTAAGGAGGCTTCTTGTTCTTAAGGATGTCTACTCTGCAGGGGTGCTACAGGCAAGTGCACACATATACAATTTCTCTCTCAGGCCTGCACACTGCCAGCAGCCACACACTCTTTCCAATGCATTTTAAGGAGGCTTCTCAATTCCAGGTAAAGCGGAGTGATGACCTTCCTGGCTTATTAAAAACTCAGAGGAGGACAGGCTGAATGGATACTAAGCATGCTCCTGTTTTGCAAAAAGTAGAGTTCAATCTCCCATAAAGTAGGAAGATCAATTTTATACCTCACACTAAGTAACTACATTAAAATCAGGAAATGAAATCTGAATTTGTTCTTCCAGTTATGAAACTACTTATACAACTGGAAGTATGATAACTACTTTGGAATCTTATCTATTCTTGCACAATGCGTGAACATTTATGCCATCTCTTGCTGAAGTATTTGAGGAATAGTGATAGTAACTCTTTTCCTGTCATTCAGAACTTCTCGGGTGCCAGCTCTTAATTACAGTCAGATAGGGATATGAAGTCAGAAAATGTCCATAGCATGCTGTTCAGTAGTTTCACAATATTTTATTATATGTATTATATTATTGGTACTCTATATTTCTTCCACTGCACGATATATAAGGTGCCTAAGCATCCTATCAAGGACTGGCTACAGCCAGGCAGGCGTCAGCAAGGTTACTTCATTATGTTCCTTGAGACTATGGCATTTGAACTTCAATGAAAGATGAAGAATTGTGTGCAGACTGGTTTATTATTAGGGTGAACTGGGGAACTTTCACATCTGGCAGCTTCATGTGTTCCAGCAGGACTGAGATCAAGATAAGGACACATTATTTAGGCTGTCTAGATTCACCAGAATCTCTGAGGTTTTAAAAATTCATGTAAAATATTTTCTTTCACATTTTATCAGTTTTTCTTTGTATAGAAGAGAATAGGGCAGTTGTCAATATACAATATAGAAGAACAGGCATTGCTGAAAGAAAATCAACAAATCATGTCTTACTAACTTGTTAGAATTCTTTGAGGGTGTAAATAAACACATAGATAAAGGGGACCCAGTCGATATTGTTTACCTTGACTTTCAAAAGGCTTTTGACAAAGTCCCTCACCAAAGGCTCCTAAATAAGCTCTTCAGCCATGGAATCAGGGGACAGGTCTTGTCCTGGATTGGAACCTGGCTAAACTGTAGGAAACAAAGGGTGGTAATAAACGGACATTTCTCTGGGTGGAAAGAGGTGAGAAGTGGCGTACCCCAAGGTTCAGTTTTAGGACCGTTACTTTTTAATTTATTCATAAATGATCTGGATGCTGAAGTAAATTGTGAGGTAGCAAAGTTTGCAGATGACACTAAACTGTTCAGGGTAGTTAAAAATGAAACTGACTATAAAGAGCTCCAGAAAGATGTCTCGAAATTGAGTGAATGGGCAACAAAGTGGCAAATGCATTTTAACCTAAACAAGTGTAAAGTCATGCACATCGGGGCAAAGAACCCCAAATACACTCATCAACTGATGGGATCAAAGCTTTCTGAGGCAAACCAGGAAAGGGATCTTGGGGTTTTGGTGGACAGCTCAATAAAGATGTCAACCCAGTGCGCTGCAGCAGAGAAAAAAAGCAAATTCTATGCTTGGCATGATCAGAAAGGGAATCGAAAATAGGTCGGCAAATGTTGTATTGCCTCTCTACAAATCTATGGTGAGGCCACATCTGGAGTACTGTGTACAATTCTGGTCACCGCACCTCAAGAAGGATATAACGGAACTGGAAAAGGTACAAAGAAGGGCAACAAAAATGATCCAAGTGATGGAGCAGCTCCCTTATGAAATCAGGTTGCAATGCCTTGGTCTTTTCAGCCTTGAAAGACGGCGTTTAAGAGGTGACTTGATCGAAGTGTATAAAATCATGCATGGGATAGAAAAGGTGAATAAAGAAGAAATATTTTCTCTGTCACACAACACTAGGACTAGGGGGCACTCCCTAAAGCTCCAAGGTAGGAAAGTTAGGACTAATAAAGGGAAATATTTCTTCACCCAGAGGGTCATTGGGTTATGGAACTCACTTCCAGAGAGGGTTGTGACAGCTGTCAGCCTGGACAGCTTCAAGGCAGGATTAGACAGATTCATGGATACCAAGGGAATCAGTAGTTACTGAAATGGACATCCAAGTGCCACCTCTGTGTTGATGGAGGCAGGCAGGATTTTCCCCGGGTACTGGTTGTGGGGGGTCGGGAGCAGGTGAGGATTCTGCCCTTCTTTCTGCTCGAGATCCCTGTGTACAACTAGTGGGCCACTGTGTGACACAGAATGCTGGACTAGATGGGCTGAGGCCCGATTCAGCATGGCTCTTCTTATGTTCTTATGTACAAACAGAATCTAACATTTTGGTGAAGCAGATGTTCTGGTGAAACTAACAGGAGAGATGAGTAATAGCAGCAACAACACAATAACAGGAGCACATTCTCCAATTACAGAGTTGAAGGGAGCTGAGAATAACATGTGTTGAAGCATTCTACCAACCAAACTGAAAGATAAATAGAATGTTTCAAAACAACCCTAAAGCTTGGGGTTGTTTTCTTTAACATATACACATCTGGAATTTTTCTGTTTAACTAGAAGCTTTTACATACTGACCAGAGAAAACCTATCGATATAGAAATAGCTTCCCCACCCCACAAAGGTTTTTAAAGCTGAGGACAGTGTGAAAATTAGCATATATTATCATGGACTTCTTTGATGTCATTTCAAAGTGGAAACATCTGTAGGCATACATAATAGCTCATATACGAGTCAGGACTAAAATGGTGTGTAATCAATCCTTTCTGTATATTTAAATGTCAGGTCTCTTTTCTTATGCATCATATACACTGTCACTCACAAAAAGGCCAGCAGTATGGACAGAAATATTCCTTTTAGGAAAATGTTGGGTGATTTTATTAGATTAATATTCTAAAATTCTTAAATGTGGTATATCTATTATAATTTAACATCTGAAGATACAGTTGTGGATTATGCCCACTATACTAATTCTGTTAAAGGAATTTGAAGATAACACTCATATGAATTCAAACATGCTTGATTACAAAACATTCAAAATATTTCCTATCACAATGTGAAAACAGAATGGGGAAACCCTACCATAAAATGTTAAGTTAAGTTAGTTCCGACATCTCATATTTAAACTATTAAAAAGCAAGGAACCTCCAAATAAATATTGGAATTTACGTACTATCTTTCTACCCTGAGGGTATGGTATATGGACACATATGTCTTCTTGTATAATCAATTCCATACTTGCGTATTTTAGAAATATAACAAGCTGTACCCAGCCACGCTTTGCTGTGGCTGACTGTGGTGGTTTCCAAAGTGAAGTCCCGAGAAAGTAGTGGTATTAGACTCAGTTGGAAGGGACTCCCAAAGGTCATCTAGTCCAGCCCCCTCCTTTATGACAGGCAAAAATATAGAATTACTATGTTATTATTATACATTATTATTATTGGACACAGTTGGAAGGGACTCCCAAAGGTCATGTAGTCCAGCCCCCTCCTTTATGCCAGGCAGGAATATAGAGTTATTATTTTATTATTATACATTATTATTATTAGTATTATTATTATTGGACTCAGTTGGAAGGGACTTCCAAAGGTCATCTAGTCCAGCCCCCTCCTTTATGCCAGGCAGGAATATAGAGTTACTATTTTATAATTATACATTATTATTATTATTAATATTATTATTATTAGACTCAGTTGGAAGGGACTCCCAAAGCTCATCTAGTCCAGCTCCCTCCTTTATGGCAGGCAGGAATATAGAGGGGTTTTTTTATTATACATTATTATTATTATTCTCAGTTGGGACTCCCAAAGCTCATCTAGTTCAGCTCCCTGCTTTATGCCAGGCAGGAATATAGAGTTATTATTTTATTATTATACATTATTATTACTATTATTATTGGACTCAGTTGGAAGGAACTCCCAAAGGTCATGTACTCCTGCTCCCTCCTTTATGGCAGGCAGGGATATAGAGTCATTATTTTTTTATTATTATACATTATAATTATTATTATTATTCTCAGTTGGGACTCACAAAGCTCATCTAGTTCAGCTCCCTCCTTTATGCCAGGCAGGAATATAGATTTATTATTTTATTATTATACATTATTATTATTATTATTGGTCTCAGTTGGAAGGGACTCCCAAAGGTCATGTACTCCTGCTCCCTCCTTTATGGCAAGCAGGAATATAGAGTCATTATTTTTTATTGTTATACGTTATTATTATTATTATTATTATTATTATTATCAGTTGGGACTTCCAAAGCTCATCTATAATCCTCTGAGCACGCACAGAGTTCCTTTGGGAGTCAGAGCATGTGCAGAGTTCCTTTCCCCTTTTGAGGCATTGCAGTCCTCCGAGGTCCATTATGACCTCCAGATCCTTTCTATTTGGGTCTCTATAATCCTTTGGGAGTCTGAGCATGTGCAGAGTACCTCTGAGCATTCGCAGGTTTCCTTCCTAATCCTCTGGGCATACAAAGAGTTGTTTGGGGCACCTAAACACCAGGGCATGCGAATTTCCCCTTACCCGGTCCCTGTTTCCCTCTGAGCATGGGCAGAGTTCCTTTGAGGAGGCTGGGGGAGGGAGGGGGCTGAGGCTGTTAAGAATCCTGGGAGGCTGTTTCCTTTCCCAAGTGTTGTCCCAGGGTCAAGCCTGTGCTGCCCCTTCCTCACCTTGTAGTGACCTCGCCCAGCCATCCCAGCCCCCCCAGGCCTGCTTTTGAGGCTGGTATCTGTGTCGCAGGAGATCCTGGGAATTGTAGTTCCCCAGGGTTTTTTGGCTGTTTTGAGTGTTTTTTTAAATGTGTGTGTGGTTTTTGAGGGCTAAACACACCTTATGGTATTTTATATGGGTCTGGGGAGTTCTGTGTGCTATGTTTGGTTCAAATCCATTGCTGGGGGATTTCAGAGGAGTTGGGAGTCCCAAGCTGCTGGAGGGAAGGAGGGCCGAAGTTGGGCCAGGCGTGCTGTAGAAGGTCTTCCTCCCCATCCTCTCCTCCTCCTTCTTGGCAGTGTGGGAGGGGAGGAAGGGAGGAAGGATGGAAGGGAAGAGGTGAACTCTGCTTACCCCTAAGTGTCTTCCTTCCTTCCTTCACTGTTATGCTAGGTGGCGAGGGGGAGGGGGAGGGAAGGGGTGTGCAGGTGCTGCACAGCATCACTTCCTGCTTGTCAATCCTTCAGCTATTTCCTTTCCCTCTGTGTTTCACCAGGGAAAGGAAACAGCTGAAGGTTTTTTTTCCTTTCCTTTTGCCTCCCACATGGAAAGAGGCAAAGCGTCCCTCCTCTTTCCCCCTCATCCTTCTCCTCCTCCTTTTCTCCGCTTGTGCAGGCTGCGGGGGGCTTGGAAGGAGCACGGCGCAGGCAAAAGCAGCAGCGAGGCCTGCCTGCCTCCTTATCCTCTGGGCTCTTCTCCCGCCCAGCTGGAAAGAGCTGGTCCAGGCCCCAAGGAGGCGGAGGCGGGGAGAAAGGGGGCCGGCCTGGCTCTGGGAGGAGGAGGCAGCGGCGACATGGCGGCTTCCCTCTTCCTTGCTGCTGCTGCCTCCTCCGCCTCCTCCTCCTCGCCGCTGCCGCCACAGCAGCCAGGGCCTTCCTTGGGGTGCCGGCGGGGGCTTGGAATTTTTCTTTTGCATGCGCTTTGTTTGGTCGGCCCGCTGCGCTTTGTCTGCCATGTGCGAACGTTCTAAACATTCGCGCTGGCAGCGGAGAGGCCGGGGTGGGAGTTCCGTCGCCAGTTTTTGGGGGCTGGTTTTTGGGGGTGTTGCGAGGTACCTAGGGTGGGTTTTTTGGCGCTGTAGGTACCTCGTGGTATGGTTATTTCTGTTGCCGAGTTTAGTGGTTCTGCGTTGTATAGTTTCGTTGTCTATGATCGTCAATGCACGACCGTAAGAAATATATATATATATATATATATATATATATAT
The DNA here is from genome assembly GCA_030556195.1 of Anolis apletophallus. NCBI lineage: Eukaryota > Metazoa > Chordata > Lepidosauria > Squamata > Anolidae > Anolis > Anolis apletophallus. The sequence goes on from JARBWK010000003.1 coordinate 78,043,497, forward strand.
ATATAGATGTATTCCTTTTTACCAGGACAAGTAATCAGATTCAAAATTTAATAAAAACTATTTTATGAGGACAAGACTGAGTCCCCTGAGTTGCACTGAGTCCCCTCTTGGGGGTTGAGAAGGGCGGGTTAGAAATGTGGGAAATACTGTAAATAAATAATAAATAAGCATACAACCCAAATCCAATTGTTAGTTGCTACTAGAGCATACTCTTTGAATTGTCTGGTGAATCAACTGGTTTTTAAAAAATCTTTATACTAACTAGGACAGGGCTGTCCAACTGGCAGCCCGGGGGGCCGTATACGGCCCTCCAGCCCCTTCCCTATGGCCCCCTAAGCTTTTTAATAAAAAATAAAAATTGAAAAATAAAATAAATAATAATAATTTTTAAAAACCTACTTCCGGGTTCGGAGCAAGTATCATGAGAATACGCAATCCACATGGGATTTCGCTGTCAACGCGAGATCATGCCGGCGTTGACAGCAAAATCCCGTGTGGATTGCGTATTCTCACGATACTCTTCGGCTACTCTACTACTGGATCGCTGAGGCCCACAGACGCGATTAGGACCTTCTCCGACTCAGTCGGTCATCGCCTCTCTCATCGTCTGGGTACTCCTGGATCCTGCGCGTTAGGAAAAGGTAGGCCAAAGCAGGGGGCTCCTCAGGGGGCTCCTCATTCTCTCCCCCCATCTCCCCTCATGTATTAAATATAAAATTAAATATATTTAAAGATGAAATAAGGGGAGATGGGATACATTAAAATAAGGGGGGAGGGGAGGATGGAATTAAATATATTTAATATTAAATAAAAATAAGGGGAGATGGGAGGATGGAATTAAATATATTTAATATTAAATAAAAATAAGGGGCGCCGGGGAGAGGGCGGAGCCAGGGGCGGAGCCGGGGCAGGGGCAGACCCTACGCCCCCCCAGGTCATCAGTGACCGGAATTCAGGCCCCTGGGCCGGTAGAAGTTGGACAGCCCTGAACTAGGATAAGCAATTGGTTTTAGGCTGGAAGGAACACAGTTGGTCATTAAAACAAAGTCTTAAAATATTAGTCACAATACAACTGCCTCACAGCCTCAAAGCATGGCCATCTTACATAACAGCATTATCTAAAGCAGATTTACTACAGATCAGAAAAAGGACACTGTCAGCTTCATAAGAAGGGCAGATATTCATGGCAGTATCATCTGCTGGTGACTAAGGTAAATAAATATTAATGTGCTAAGCCAAAAAGACAAAGAGAGGAACCTAAGGGTTTGCAAACTTCTGTCCACACAGGCCTTCTATTGGAGCACAAGTTTTGTAACATCATTTCCTGCCCTACCCCATCAGAGTATGCAAAATCTTTGAGTTCCCTGTGGGAAGATAAAGCAGGATATAAATAAATATCATCACCATCTTATCCTTAATATTGAGCCTATAAACTCATTTGACAATTTTTAAGTTTATCAATATCTCTGAAAGCTACACAACTAAAATGGTGTCAGGGGCTTTCAAAATGTGTACTGTATATGCTTTAAGAAGGTATGGGTGTTTTTAAGTTCATTTTGGGGCCATTACACACAGCCCTATATCCCAGAATACCAAGGCAGAAAATCCCACATTATCTGCGTATGGACTCAGATAACCCAGTTCAAGGCAGACATGGTGCCTTGATATTCTGGGATATAGGGCTGTGTTGAAGGCCCCTGTGACATGGGACACGACACTCAGAATATATTTCTTATCACAATTACCATGTTGGTGGAGTGTGGTTTGATTAAGATAGTTTCAAAAGACAAGAGTGATTATATATACATACACATATACACGAGCTAGAGTGCTGCAGTGTTTAGAAGTGTTTAACTAAGAATAACAGGGTTGAATCCTCACTTGGTGATGAAAACCCACTGGGTGATTTGAACAATTCTCTCTTATGTCCCTTGCACACAGCTGTATAAAATCTAGATTATCTTCTTTGAACTGGATTTTCTGGCAGTGTAGACTCAGATAACCCAGTTCAAATCAGATAATGTGGAATATCTGCCTTGATATTCTGGATTATATGGCAGTGTAGAAAGACCTTCAGGGCCCTTCCACACAGTTCTGTATACCACAATATAAAGCCAGAAAATCCCACAATATCTTCTTTGAGCTATTATGTATGCCTACAGATGTTTCTGCCTTGATATTCTGGGATATAGGGCTATCTGGAAGGGCCCTAAGTCTCAGAGAAGGCAAAGGCAAAATACCTCTGACTAAATCTTGCCAAGAAAACTCTGTGGTTTTTTTTTTTGCTTTAGAGTAACCATAAGTTGGAAATAACTTGCAGCCAAACGACGATAATAACAACATTGAGATTTATCAATATTCAGAAGCCCTGTTTCCACATGCCACAAATCAAATGAGACAGTCTTGGCTCTGATTTTAGAATCTTAATGGGAACTACATGTACAGTATTTTCTGGCATATAAGACGACTGGGTGTATAAAATGACCCTCAACTTTTCTAGTTAAAATATAGGGTTTGGGATATACTTGCTGTATAAGACTACCCCTCTTCCAATGTACACCGAATAAAATTTTTAAAAGCATCAGATTTGATTTCAATATGGTAATTTTTCTATTACTGTACCTCCTTTTCTGCCTCTCAGATTTTGCACATGTGCACCTGCACCGCTTCACTGCCTCTCAGATCTTGGACCGCTTCACTACAGGAGCGAGATCTGAGAGGCAGAGTTGGAAGTACAATAACAGGATACAAGGGCGGGCCAGACAGTAAAAGAGGTGTGTTTTTCTGGGCCCAGAGCTACTCTATCTCTTTTTTCCATACCCCAGGCGCCCTGGACGCCTGCAGCTTGCTCCGCCCTTCACTTACACCTTTCCGGTGAGGCGCCACTTCACCTCACCATTGGGACCACAGTAAGTCCATGAATCCTGATGACTGGATTTTCTTCTACTGTACTTGTACAGTGTCACCCTTAATGTTTTCATACAATTGCTACATATGGCAGAGACGCGGCCACTGCCATTTTTGAGCTTCCCCCACCATATGCGGCAACCACAGATTCAGCACCCGCTCTATAAGTCAACTCCTCCGTATAAGATGACTCCCACATATAAGATGACCCCGGACTTTTGAGAAGATTTTCTTGGGTTAAAAAGTAGTCTTATACACCAGAAAATACACTACTTCTAAATCTAGGTGCTTTGTTACAATAAGTTGCTGGAAATCTTGCAGAGGCAGTATGTAAAGATTGATGAAGTGCCTCTAGTCTTGCACTGCACTATAAGGAGAAGGGGAGATCCAATTTATTGCCATTAAAAATGCTGAAAGAAAGCCTTTGATTAATGCATGTTGTATTTTGCAAAGGGTAGACTGAAGGTGAATGTTAGCAGAAGGTCAAGGGTGAAACAGAGAAATTAGAAGAGGCCATGAAGGCTAAAGGAGAACATTATCTACATACTGATGGAAACACAAGTTAACTGGGAGGAAAATTGGACAGAGGAAAAGTTGAAGGAAAGTGTACATCCCTTGGCATGTAATATACAGAAGGATGTGAAAAAGTTTAAATATAAACCATGCTTTGGGTGCTTTGTGGAAGTAACCCTTCTTTAGTCCAACATATTGTTTGAACATGTCAGAGAAGCAGCATTTGTCTGTATTTCCTTGATAAAGAAATAAGAAAAATATGTTCTCAATGTCATCTCTCCCCCCACACACACACACAAATCATACTAACAGCATATGTGCTCTTATCCTGACATACAATGTCCTTGATTATTTGGTTGCAATCTATTTCGTGTTTTTTAAATTGCCTTTTATTCCAAGATTTTACAGAAAATATATTGTTTCACTGTGCCATTGGAAAGTCAAGTTAGTGGTGGGTGAAACTGACTGTTGGGAGGGGACAATGCTCAGAGAAGGTGCAAGATAGATGGCTATGCAGGTTTCCCCACAGAAGCTCATAAATTCCTATTTAGCCTTTCACTACTTTGCTGAGATTGAAAACAAGTCACCTGTCCTCTAGAAGCTGGGTTCAGTACTAAAGTTATTTTACACAAGCTGTAAAACCATGTCTCAGTAGTGGTGATAATGTTGGGGCAGCTGTCTGTTGGGTGGAATTTAATGCCAAGGTTAAGACAAAACAAACACAATCAATCAATAGTTATACTTTTTTTAAAAACCACCCCCCCCCCCCCCAAATCAAAGCATACTGTCCTTTGATGTATTTCTCATAGTTCTTGACTATATTCAACTTGCTCTTAGTATGCTCCGGAGATTCGTTTTTGAGTGGTATTTTAACAAGCATGCCATTACATTCATACACATTGAGAACTTGTGAAAACAAAGGAGATAGAGAACATGTCTACAATTTAACTTTTTAAAGAAATAATTAAGTTAAGCAAGAAATCAGGTGGCAAGAACATGAAGAAGAACTAAATTCTGGTAGAATAGTGAGCAACGGTGGCACAGTGGGTTAGACCGCTAACCTGCAGATCTTGCTGACCAGAAGGTCAGTGGTTCAATTCTGCAGGATGGGGTGAGCTCCCCTTGTTAGCCTCAGCTTCTGCCAACTTAGCAGTTCAAAAACATGCAAATGTGAGTAGATCAATAGGTACCACTTTTGTGGGAAGGTAACAGCTCTCCATGCAGTCATGTCAGCAATATGTCCTAGGAGGCATCTATGGACAATGCTCTTTCGCTTAGAAATGGAGATGGCCACCATTCCCCAGAGTTGGACTCAACTAGATGTAATGTCAAGGGGAAACCTTTACATATAGTTGTTTATAATAAAAACATTAAAAAAACAAAAAGGGGGGGGGACCTTTACCTTTACCTAGTGATATTGAGAATCACCATGGTGCCATGGTTAGTCTTTTGAGTTGGGATTTTGGAGATCCAGATTCTAACTTCCATTAAGCCATTGGTACTCACTGAAGATGTCTTAGCAAATCAGAATGGTAAGGGCATTGGTTATTATGAAAGAGATTTCTGGCCATGTCCTCATATATATTAACAAATATTACCTCAGATAATTGCATTTTAATTTAAGTGATATATTGAGAAACACTGGAAAAAGGGCAAATCAATTTAAATACATAGCATTTGTGTAATCTAAATAACAGTGATTAGGAAGTAAATGCATATTTTACAAGTCAGTCTATATTAATGATTTGAACTACTGATGTAGTCCAATAAACTATGATCTGTCTACAATCTTGTGAAGAACCTATTCAGTTGAAATCCATTCAAAAGTGCTAACTTTCAAAATCAAAGATTACCAAATTTGTTTTTCTGTGATGAGGTACCTGTATGGTGTCTGCATATGTATCAAAGCTGACAATGAATTTTCACACACAGCGGTTGATGTCCCACAGCTGAGTCCTGTGCCTTGCAAAGTATATGTATATATATTTTTTCCATTTTTTGATGTGTTAGAGTTAAGGTTTTGTTAGGTTCTTCTATCATCTTTTCTTTAGATGGCCAAGCTAGTCTGTATTTCAGCTGCAATGCAATAAATGTAGAGGTGGGAGGGAAAATTTCATAGGGGGTACAGAAGTCTATTTGTGGGGCAATGTCCTCATCTACCTCATTCTTGATACATCTGCTTTTCCAAGCTCAGTTTTAGCTGAATGGCCTTGTTATGAGAATATGTATGGCACCATGAGTTCTCTGAAGAAAGAGAGCCATATAAATATACAAGTTATTAATTATCAGTAATGGAACAAATAATATTTTTCACCTTTTAAAGACTTCAAAACTTTCAGTGCAATGGTTGGACCTTCTAACCACTTCTTATTTATTTCAGGGAATTAAAAACAAACTTTAATACAAAAATAAGTACTAATGAGTCATATTTAGTTTTTTGAGCAATGCTTTTTATATCCTGCTAATATAGGTAACAAGTCCATAGGCCGTATAATGAGAAAAGATTGTGGCATCTAATCCAATGCATCTGTCTTTGTGCATGGATGCATACACATCGATATCTGTGGAATCACGAAGAAACAGGGTTGCTACAATTGTTCCATTAATTAGTAAAATCAATCATCTTTTACTTTGGCGAGAGGGGAGGGCACAGATGGGTAAGATCTTGTGCTTCTTTCATACAAATAATGTAATTTGTGCAATTTACTCTGCAATTATGTAATTATTGCCATAGAGAATGCAAGCCATGAAAAATTCTAACAATTACAGTGTTTCGTATGCATTTAAATGGCATAGAAACTGTACAAAGCCTAAAGCAACACCAAATATAATTGCCTTTTGATTAATGTCAGTATTTGGTGTAAAACGAAATCTTTCTACATTGTCTTCGCAAAGATAAATCTTCAATGTGCTTCATGGAGCAGTAATGTAACACATTAATTATATGTTAGAAATCCTAACAGGAGAGTATCCATATTTCCTATTAAACCCCTCTGGCATTTAAAGTTTACTTAGGGTCAAATTGACATGAGGACAGCAGTATGTGGTGACAGTTTTGGGGCACATGGAGAAAATGGGTGTTACATTGCCTCTGTTAGATTTTGCTCGAAAACAAGATAGATCAGCATTAACGCAAATTTTCACTAAGCAACAGACACACAGATTTGCCTTTGTGTACGAAAGGGAAAATCTTGCTGTGTTCCTCAAAACCTGACCATACTCCTCATCACATCTTATTATTGTCTGAGTACTAGACATTTTCTTCTTCCTGCATGGAAATTCGGTGTATTTTGATACAAAATTTTCAAAAAAAATATTATTCTCTCCTTTTTTTAAAAAAACCCTCATTTTTCTTAATGAATTTAACACATTTTCCCCATTTACTAAAGTGGATGTGTGTTTTCCTTGGAGAGGTGAGAATTCCCACATGTATTCTATATCCTTGCCTTTCCTGGAACTCCTGCTGTTAGCCCCAGCTTCTGCCAACCTAGCAGATCAAAAAACATGAAAATGTGAATAGATCAATAGGTACTGTTTTGGCAGGAAGGTAACAGCACTCCATGTAGTCATGCTGGCCACATGACCATGGAGGCATCTATGGAGAACACTGGGTCTTCGGCTTAGAAATGGAGATGAGAAATACCCCAGAGTCAGATGTTAGGCCCAGCTTCTGCCAAACTAGCAGATCGAAAACATGCAAATGTGAGTAGATCAATAGGTGGGAAGGTAACAGCGCTCCATGCAGTCTTTGTGTGATATGTGATGTTAAGTTATGTGATGTGTTCAATAATGTTTAATTTTTTATCAGGGGGGTCAATTTTGATGCTTTATACTCCTTTTTCTAATGTCAATGAATTGTTGCCAACACTGTGAACTACCCTGAGTCCCCTTCGGGGTTGGGAAGGGTGGTATACAAATATCACAAAAAATAAATACAATGTTTTAAAATACCCAAACAAACATTTTTTTCAGGAAGGGAAGAGGAGATAAATTGCCTGAACATCATTGTATGAAGTAATTCTCAGGACCATGGTACAATCAGAGGCTATTGATGGGCATTGCTCCTGAATAGCTCCTGACTGCCTCATTGTGGAGAGGTGGCAGACAGGTGATGGGTATCGCATAATGTTAGCTAGATCTACACTGCCATATAATCCAGTTTCGGAATACAGATTGAACTGAATTATATGGCAGTGCCGACTCATATAATGTATTGGTATTTTCCTTAAACCAAAAGTTAGAAAGTTAACTTTAAAACAAATTCATATGAATTTCCTTTTCATCTCTGTGCCTGGCACAGAAGAGCTTTGCTGGAAAAATGCCCTTTAAAAAAATAATCATAATGCCAAAAACTCTTCTTTTGCCTTTATTAAAGACTTCCAAGGTACACTTAGCAATTCTCCAAATTAAGGCCATACTCATCAAAAAGAAGCAATTAGTAAGTGAGCTTCTATGAAATTAATAGAAGTGTGAACCTAATTAAACCTGCTAGCAGAAGGAACTGGTGATATGATCGGCCATTTGGTGCTTATTAGCAAAAATTTAAAAAAGCCACGCACTGTAGCAAACAATGGAGAATTTATTTTAAAGATGGAAAATCATTGCTTTAATGCATAATAATGAACAAAGAAACTTGAAAGTCACTAGAAATAAATTCCCATCTACCCATGTCAACGATGCAGTGATAATTAGTGCTGGGCCCAGCAAACCCCTCCAAATATGAGACTGGGTTAGTATTTATAAGCTTCCTTCGTTGCACACATAGGAAGTAAACATATCTCTTTCTGAGAGTTCTCCCCTGACTTGTGACATGGATGCACACACATACTGATCTGTATTCGAGGTAGTTGTCATGTAAAGGGCAACATTCCAGCCAGCTTAAAACATGCTGTTACAAAACCGCTGTTGAAAAAAACATCACTGGACTCCACTCAATTTGTCAACGATCGGCCAGTTTCCAATCTCCCCTATTTGGGCAAAACCCTGGAATGTGTGGTGGCCTAGCAACTCCAGGAATTCCTTGTAGACACTGATTATCTAGATCTGGCACAGTGTGGCTTTAGGCCGAGACATGGTACTGAGACAGCCTTGGTTACCTTAGTTGATGATCTTCGCTGGGAGCTAGACAGGGGGAGTGTGTCCCTGTTGGTTCTGCTGGACCTCTCATCGGCCTTCGATACCACTGACCATGGTATCCTTCTGAGATGCCTCACAGAAATGGGACATGGAGGTACTACCTTGCAGTGGCTCAATTCCTTCCTCGAGGGTTGTTCCTAGAAGGTGTTGTTAGGGGACTCCTGTTCGGCTCCACGGCCATTGTACTGTGGGATCCCGCAGGGCTCAGTATTGTCTCCTATGTTATTCAACATATACATGAAGCTGTTGGGGGCGATCATCCAGAGTTTTGGGGTATGGTGTTATCTGTATGCAAATGATGTCAAACTCTGTCACTCCTTCCCACCTACTACTAAGGAGGCTGTTCAAGTCCTGAACTGGTGCTTGGCCGCTGTAACGGACTGGATGAGGGTGAACAAATTGAAACTAAATCTAGACAAAACAGAGGTACTCCTGGTCAATCGCAATGCCAAACAGGGCATAGGGTTGCAGCCTGTGTTGGATGGGGTTACCCTCCTGCTGAAGACGCAGGTTCGCAGCTTGGGAGTGATTCTGGACTCATCGCTGAGCCTGGAACCCCAGGTCTCGGCGGTGGCCAGGGGAGCTTTTGCACAGTTAAAATTTGTGTGCCAGCTGCGCCCGTACCTTGGGAAGTTTCACCTGGCCACGGTAGTCCACACTCTGTTTACATCCCATATACACTACTGCAACGCTATCTACATGGGGTTGCCTCTGAAGACTGCCCGGAAGCTGCAATTAGTCCAACGCTCCACAGCCAGGTTACTAACGAGAGTGGGGACAAGAGAGCGCACAACTCCTTTGTTGCTCCAGCTCTACTGGCTGCCAAATAGCTTCTGAGCACAATTTAAAGTGCTGGTTTTGACCTACAAAACCCTATACAGTTCCGGTCCAGTTTACCTGTCTGAATGTATTCTCCCCTATGAACCATCAAGGCTGTTATGATCTTCTGGAGGGGCCCTGCTCTCGGTCCCACCACTTTCGCAATCGGGGCTGGTGGAGACGAGAGACAGAGCCTTTTCTGTGGTGGCCCCCCGGCTATGGAACCCCTTCCAAATGAGATCAGATATGCCTCCTCCCTCTTGACTTTCAGGAAACTAGTGAAATCCTGGCTATGGAATGAGGCATTCCCAAAATAATGGCTGAGACTGGCAATTGACCAAAGTTATCAACCACTTATGCAGACTGAGTTGGACATGATTTTATCTTGATGAATTGGCTTTATATATATATATATATATATATATATATATATATATATGCCAAATTTCTAGGCCGCCACTCCCGGGAGGCTCGGGGCGGCTCACAACAGGACGATACATAATAAAACACATTAAAATACATTAAACACTCTAAAATATCCATAGATTAAAACACAGTATGCTGTACGAAATACGAACGCACAGCATAATACAATATGAAACAATAGAATCAACAAGCAGGCTGTTGTATGTGTTTTAATCTTATTACTGTACTGATGTATGATGTTTTTAGATTGTATTGTTAGCACCGAATCCTTACTGTTAGCCGGTCTGAGTCCCTCTACAGAGGTGAGAAGTTTGGGATACAAAAGTTTTAAATAAATAAATAGAGAATTTGCAGCAAACTAGACAGTTGGCCCAGACATGGAAAAGTTTTCATTTTAAAAATTCATACTCTTTGGAGGCTTTTAAGCAGTGACTGGATGGCCAGCTGTCGGGGGTGCTTTGAATGTGATTTTCCTGCTTCTCGGCAGGGGGTTGGACTGTATGGTCCACGAGGTCTCTTCCAACTCTATGATTCTTTGATATTTAATTAACAGCACCATCTCAACCTGAGCCTTTTGTGCACCTTGAGAAATACTGAGAATTCTGTTCAAGAGTAGGAGCTTGCAATTGCCTGGATGAAGATTTTCTGAAGATGAGGCTAATTTGTTTCATGACTACATGTCATCCATCAGCAAGGAACTGTTACCCAGTTTGCTACTCTTATCTTTTTTAAAAAGGAAAAGTTAAGTGCGCAATCAAAAATGAGTCTCTACTTTTGCTAATATGAAAATGATAATATTTCTCTCAGTGTTTGAACTTCATCTGACAAAGGATACTTATAAGTAGAGAGGTTATAGGGAAAAACTGAGTATGTGCCATTCTTTATCCCAGTATCCATACATGTAATTTGAAATGGGATCAGCTCCTAGGAGAGCTAAATTCTACTTAGCTTGTGGTTGCTTCCTACACTCTGTTGTGCAACTAGGACAAGCGTATGTTGATGGCTTTAACACCAAATGAGAGCCATCCTTTGCTTAACATCTAGCCTGAAAATGAGTATGAGAAAACAGTCACGTTTACTTAATATTTTGTGGCAGTTAGGTTTATTATTATGAAGCTGCTGTTGTCGGTAAGAGTAGTGCTGAGAGTAAACTTTTTCTCCAATTAAAACAAAATAATTTATATAGCTGTTTTCCTTCCCACTTAGGACTGTCTACTCACACAAAACCAACAACCCTGGACTGACCTCAGATCCACTGCTAGCTACCTTTACAACAACACACTATGACTTCCATTAAGTATCTCAGGTTGTTTGCTTTTAGCTTGACCAGGGCCGTAGCCAGGATTTTGATTGGGGGGCTGAGACTGGGTGGAAGAGGGTCTACCCTAGCAAACCTTTTGTATTGTTATCCCAATAATCCCATTAATGTAGGATATAATGAGCATGGTGATCAGATCATGATATGAATAAACATAACAGTTTAAATAATGTACCAGTAAGGCCTTTTCGCAGACCACCCTGAGAATTTGGGGGGCTGAAGCCCCTACCCCTGGCTACATGCCTGAGCTTGACCTTTCCTCCACTTTAAGCAGAGTTGGGGAATACTCTGGAGTTTTCAGGAGAAACTGGAATATTCATAGGCTTCACAGGCATCTTGAATCAAGTCCATTCTATATTAACATTGCCACTATCATCCTTTGCCTATGCTGTTGCCACTGCCACTCTCTGCCAGCCATAGAGCTCCTTGTTAGTATCTGACTTTTGTGGTCACATCTGCTGATATCAGAATGGAGCACATGCACAACCAGCACCTTGCTGATTTCATGAGTGCCCTATTACGGTCTCAGGTGACAGCTAAGTGATCACAGGGGGCTCTGTGGCTTGCAGAGAATTGCCATCAAGAGGATGTGCTGGATTGTTGGACATAGTTGTAGTCGAGCCAGAAAGCCCCAAACCCAAAAGGAACGAACAGGAGAGGGTCCCCAGAATCCCTCTTGGTCCCTGGTCCAAGTTGCACCAGTACCAAGCTTTTTTCCTTTTCTGCCCCACCTGGTCCCATACACCACTACATCAACCTTGTCCCTCCCAGGAAACCCAGCCACCATTACCTCCCATCTCCTCATACAGCACCTAGTATGGAAGACATTTTGGCCACACGTTACAAAACAATAAATAAACACTCTGCCATTTCTCCCATCGTTTCCTCTTCTTCCTTCCTCTCTCCCTATCCTTTCTCCGGCCTGGGGGAAGCATATCCCAGCTCAAAAACGACAGCTTTTGGGGCAGTTCGGCCCAAAGAGATCTCTTCAGGGGGGTGGGTGAGGGCCTCAGACTGATGTTACGGAAGATCTAGTTCTCTCAAGTACTGTGACCCCATTTGCCCCTTTCTGATCATTTTTTTCCTCCTGGACTATTCCTGGACTGCCCTTTATCAGCTGATTCCAGCATGTGCCCTTGCTACATCTCACCTTTAGGGACCCAAAGGGACTCTCTTTCTGGACAAACCGTGTCCGATGCTTTTCCGGAGGGGTTTTGCCCAGATTGCAAAGGGACTGGAAGGGAACCCAGGTCTTTTGGGCTTTGGGAGAAGCAGTTCGCCAAGGACACTTCCCAGTTGAATATTCCCAGCCTTTTCCCTTCTTGCCACATGGACTTTGTGACTCTCTGCCACTCTATTGCACTCCAGAAGCAATTCTGCCCCTCAGGACTCTAGTTTCCAAGGACATCTAAGGAAACTATAACTCCCAGAAGGAAAGCAGCATTTTGTTGGTTGTTTTAAAGATCATTTCTTCTGGGAGCAGAAGCTGTATGAGGGATGTATTTGGGAATGTGCTGGGGGGCATCTGGGTTGTCTTGCCTACTTTGTATCCCTTATGTGTTCCCCATGTCCCCTTTGCCTCCTTGTAACACTTCCCTTCCCCAATCTCACCTTTTGTTAGTTAAGAAAAGACTGCTTGTGATTGTTACTGTATCTGCTAAGAGGAAATGTAAGCAAGCCCTATTCCACATCTTTATGGAACATCACATTCATATTGCATGTGTTTCCTGGTGGAGATCTCGTTATGGTAATCCAAGTCCTTGTCTTGGACCCACACTCCACTAGTCCTGAGGCGGTTTAACGGTCGGATTTCCAGTCTAACTAAACTAGCCTTTGGAATTTGGACATTAAATATTTGTCTTCACAGCGGGTGCCACACCTGGCTTCGGAAACCAGGATGTGCCCCAGAATAAGCTCTTTTGTCACCCAAAGGTCTGAGTGAATTACTGTCATCAGGCTTTCTTCCTCTTCTCTCTCTCATTCATATGGATGAGACGCATCAACCCAATGATTTCATCATTTCCAGGTGTTGCCCCAGGTTGTTACCTGGCCCGGACTCTTTGTTTTCATTCACATGCCAACCTGTCAGTAATCCCCGCCTAAGCCTTCCTTCCTGGAACTCCATATATGGCCACAGACCTCTGATTGGCCGAAGCCGGCAAATGGGAGCGAGCGCTGATAGGCTCCCTGGAACTGACCGGCCTCCCGCCCATCAGCTGGCCTCAACGTTCCAACCAATCACCAGCAGAGCCGGCCAGGAGGAAGTGGGCGGGAAATTCAATTGTTTTGACAGTTCTGTAACCTTTAAAAACCAATGTTTTGAATGTATATGCATGCGTTCTTTGCGGGAATCAGGGTATTGCAGTTCGCATCCTCTCAGCTGAGCAGAATAAACAATTTCGTGGCATCTACCTTGCAGTATTGGTGAGCATAATTGGATCTACGGGAGGCGGGTAGGCTACGAGGACCTAGTCGCTCCGGGCTCGCCAGGTTAACTGAACCCTCGCGGCCTCTGTCCCGCAGTCGGTCTGGGGGACTTGGCCGGTTGTCCGACAACCGGCCTGGGGGATTGTCTGGTTGTTCGACAACATAGTCCCAGGTTGGCATATACATGCTGGAGTGGATACAGGGCAGCTCTGGGGCACTAATATGCCATTATAATCTGCAGTGTGTAAAAGCAGTTTGTTTGTCTATTTGCGAGATCACTGCAAATTTTAATGACTTTTCCCAAGTTCATGTATTGTGTGTTAGGGCTTTGTGGGAAATATAAAAATATGGAATTCCTAACTCCCAGTTCAAAATATCAACAAATCATACTCTATGTAATTTTCCTGGCCAGAGATGGGGAACTTTAGCTAAATGGGTTCAGCTGAACCATTGCTCCAAGTCAGTTTCCAGGGCAGCAGAAAACAACCCTGCTTCCTCTTCTTTATGACATTATTTCACATATTTGTACATGGCTATCATGTTTCCTCTCAACCTTCTCTTCTGCAAGCTAAACATGCCCAACTCTTCAAGCTGTTCCTTGTAGAGTTTGGTTTGATCACCTTTGATCATTTTAGTTTCCCTCCTCTGAACATGTTCCAGCTTAGCAATATACGTCTTGAACAGTGGTGACCAGAACTGAACACAATAATCCAGGTGAGGTCTGACCAAAGCAGATTTGAGGGGCACCATGGCTTCCCTTGATCTTGATACTATATGCCTTTTGATGCAGCCCAAAATCCCATTGGCTTTTTACATTCTTGGCTGATTTTCAACTTATGTTTTTACATGTACTGTTGTTGAGCCAGGCATCACCCATCCTGTATTTGTGCATTTCATTTTCTTCCGCCTGTGTAGTATTCTACATTTCTCCTGCTTAAAATTCTTTTTCCCCATTTGGCTAATCTCTTTAATCTGCTATGGTCATTTTGAATTCTAATCTTGTCTTCTAGAGTATTATCTATCCCTCCCAATTTGGTGTCATCTGCAAACCTGATAAGCATGCCCTCTAAACCTTCATCCAAGTCATTAATAAAGATATTGAAGAGCACTGGGCTAGGACAGAACCTTCTGGCACCTCACTAGTCACTATTTCCATGATGAAGAGGAACCATTGGTAAACACCCTTCGGTTCAGTTGCTTAACCAATTTCAAATCCACCTAACAGCAGTATTGTCTAGCCCACATTTTATTAATTTGTTTTCAAGAAAATCATTGGGAGGAGGGGTGAGGAGGGCATACTATTTTCTTGTCAGACTTTTAAAATTTTATACAGATGTATGTTTTATAGCTTTATATAGCTTTCATCTCTTAGATATAATATTGCCCATGACTATAATTCCCCAAGAAAAAAATATTTTTCTCTTATTCTGATTAAAATTAGAAATTATCTGATACCACATGTTTCTCCAAGGTTTCTTGATAGGTAATGGCATCACACGTTGCAATCATGTGAACTTGGAAAAAATACCCAATTTAAGCAATCATGAGAAACTAGCATTGCTGGATACAAAAGTCCTCCATTCTTAGCCCACCAAGATATTGCAAGGAGGACTGAGAGCAATCAAACATAAGTAAAGGGTAATCAAGGGGGGGGGGGGGGAAGCTGAATTGAAACACTACTCTCAGAAGTTTTGTTTGAAATCAACTGAAGGCCATGGTGATCATAGGTCCAGAGCAAAAGCATACAAAACAATATGGCCATGTTCCAGAATATTTTTCGGATATTGTTGTATACAGCACAGAATTGATAATTCACTGCAGTTTCAAAATTCATAAATGAGATTGTTACCTTAAATCATATATTTGATGTCAGTGATTAGTTTTTAACCCTTTTTCAAAGTTACAAGAGCAGTTTAAATTTTCTCCATTATCTAAATGGCAATATGTACAACCTAAACAATTTTTTTGTAACAATCTAGTTTGGCCCTGAAGTTTTTTAAATACTGCATAGATAAATTGTACAAATGAACATATATTGGACTATTTGTCTGTGTTTCCTCCATTTGTGTTTTTATTTTCCTGCTTTTGTTATCCGGGAACATTATTGTATATCATTTTGAATGTAAATTTTTAAAATCTGAATGGCCATATATTCTCATCCTTTCATGAATGGATATGCCAATGGATGAATGACCAATAGATCAAAATATGTTTGCATTTTAGAAATGTACTGTACATAGATTTGTTTACATTGTCATTCAGAATGCTGCAAAGGTAAAGAATTGGGAATGTTTCTCTGCTTGACCTAGGTACAAAGAAGGTAATTTTTAAAAAGTGTGATGAGATAAATTTCTTACATCCCTGTAACAAAGAGTTACCTTGATGCTCATTGGAAAGGGTCATAGACTGAGAGTTGCTGAACTGCCTGAAGCAAAAAAGAAAAAAAATGCATTTCATTTGCAAGAGAGAAAGAGGGGAGGGGGGGTAATTGTTATGCAAATACATATTGAAGAATCTCTTCCATAAACAAATAATATCCTAACAAATAAAGCTAACCTTTCAAATCTGAAATCCTCTTTGGCCAATATTCGTAGAAGGAAACGTCTGTTTTAAATTATTAACAACTTTCCACAAAAGTTGAACACAGTTTTCTTTAAAACAACACACACACACCTTTGATGACACTGATACCACAGTGAATTTCATCAACTAAATATTAATTTTGAATGTTAGAAAGGTATTACTGAATTATCTATAAATGAGAGCCCCCCCGCCTCCGGACACACATATACATTATACCTGGGAATGTGCCATGCAATGACATAATAATATGGATTGGATTGTCAACCAATGATTGCATGCTAAGTACACCTTTAAAGGTGATGACCTCTACAAAAATAGGACAGAGATGAAGACAGTTGAATATAGCTGAACAATAGTCAAAAACATGTTTTAGAAGTATTAAGGAAACCCTGACAAGGACAATCCAGATGAAATCTAATGTGACAATAAACTACCTCAAAAGTGTGAAAAGGAAAGCCCTTAATATGCATCAGTCTTTTGTAGTTTGTGTAATCACAATTCAGGGTAAAAAAAACTGGTTCCAGGAATTACTTTGTAATCATTTGCATGACACAATCACTTTCTTTACTATTGGATTGAAACTACATTAAATGGTCAGTACATATAGGGTTAAAATGTTCCTTGTTTTCTCTATGTTGCTTTTCTGAGTCCCCGTCCACTCCAAAAATACACAAGGTAGGTTATAAACTTCAAATTTTATTTATGGCTTTGCATTTGCATATGCAAATGAAAACCTGCATCCTAAAAGTTCAGATAAAATCTTCATTCTTAACTTTTGATGGAGAAGCAAGACATGGCTGAAGATTAGAGGAGGATTAGAGAGAAAGATCAAAAGAGAGGAAAGAATGAGAAGGGAGGGACTCCATATAACCAATGACCACAACGAAGAGACCAGGGTCACTTAGTCTACTTGTAAGGTATTTATATCCATGCATTTTAAAGGTTAGTAAGAAATATATATATATATATATATATATATACTATATATATATACTATATATATATATATATATATATATATATATATATATATATATTGGGGAGACCCCGGGGGCTCCGGACCAGATACCAGCTGACCAAGGAGAGTTACAGGATGATGGGTGTCCTGATGCTTATGACTCTACAGAAGGGAGCCTGCAATGGGATAACACATGGATGCAAGGTTATGGGACTGCAGATGAGTTTAGTGAAGATTCAATGGAAATAGATTCAGATGAATATGAAAGGCCAGGTGGCCTTGGGTCTCAAGAAAGAGTGTCTACTCCATTTCCAGATGGTGAGATGGGAGATGAGGAGTTTCCTGGTTCCCATTCTGATAACGATGCAGCTGGACACGCTAATGAGAAGGAATTCAACAAGAGAGCCAGTATTTCGTCTTCAAGGAGAGAATGGAGAAAGGGGTGAGTTGGACGCACAAGAGTTAGATTCCTATTTCAATCCAGCCTGGGAAAGTTCTCGCCAGACCTGAAGCCACGTTTCGCTTGACCACGTCTCTTTTTCCTGTCTCCAAGTTCTTGCTAACCGCCGGGGCAGTTTGGATCATGTTTCCAGATATCGCAGTTGCGGCCGGACTCAAGTGCTACATTTGACCGCCAGAGCGGTTGCCTTTGGTTTGGAACTTTGTTTCGGGATTTCAACCCGCTTGGATTATAACTCAAGGACTAAGTCGAAATCTATTTTGAATTGCTTTATTTTAACCTCTTTGGACTATTCTATATCTTTATTCTAAATAAAAGAAAGTTTATTGCATCTGCCTGTGTCGGTATGACCTAGTGGGGAGGGGGGATGGGGGACCGTCCGGGGTCTGAGGTGCAACATTGACCTGCAAGAAACCTTGTTCTATCTAAAGTGTTGGGGTTGGGGGGGAGAGAAAACACTGGAATTTTCTAACATTCATGAAGTCAACTTGTATATGAGTATGATATTTTGAATATGAATTATTGTTTAACTAAGTTGTCCTCCTTCTGAAATTGTATGTTGCCCTTTATTTTTGTGCTAATGCAAAATGACTGTGACTCTAAATTCCAAAGAACACACTGAAACTACTATGTCCAATTCAATTAAATAGATTTTTTTTAGTTTACTGAACTGACAGATAGAAAATTGAAAGATTCAGAAAGACAACATAAAGAGTTACATAACCTGAGGGTAGTGACAAAGCTATAGTATGCCCAAAATCTAGCTCATAAGATAAGAGACTTGCTGGACAAACATTGGATCAAAAGCCTGTGTTTTTCACCTTCCAACTTCCAGAGATGCCTTTTTTTGTCTGGGGAAGAACAAAACTGACAAATGTGCTTATTCAGGATGGTGTTCTGTAGACTCAGCTTAAAAAAGTCTGTTTTTAAAATACTTTAATGCATAATAGAACTAAAAAAGAAAAAGATTTTCAGTTGTATACTATGATATTCTAGTATAACAAAATCAGAAAATAAAAGCACAAGAAAGGGAAGCCATGCTAGTCATACATTTACAAGGAAATTGAGCAAATCTAAAAATATATGTCTATGTATAGGTTTCATCTATGTATCATACTTCCAAATGTTGTTATTTAACATCTACATGCGACCACTTGCTCAGCTGGTGCGAAGCTTCGGGCTTGAGTGTTATCAATATGCAGACGACACTCAGCTCGTTCTAAGAGTGGAAGGCCGCTCAGACTCCGTACCTGATAATTTCCATCTGTGCCTTGAAGCCGAGACTGGATGGCTGCATGCCAGCAGATTGAGGGTGAATCCAGCGAAGACAGAGATCCTATGGTTGGGCCGCAAGGGATATCCAGTTGCCCACCCTGGATGGTGAGACTCTACGTCCATCATCATCGGTAAAGAGCTTAGGAGTTCATTTGGACTCACTGCTGACAATGGAGACTCTGATCTCCACTGTGAGCAGAATCACATTTTTCCATCTGTGTCAGGCGAGGTGACTGGCTCCCTATTTGTCTAGGAGCGACCTGGCTATGGTGATCCAGGCCATGGTCATCTCCAGATTAGGCTACTGTAACACCCTTTACATTGGCCTACCTTTGTCGGTGACTCGGAAACTCAAGCTGGTGCAGAATGCTGCGGTTCAACTTTTCGCCGGGGAGCTGGCGAGATGCCATATAACTTCCATCCTCCAGCAACTGCACTGGCTTTCGATTGAACACTGAATCACCTTCAAAGTGATGGTTCTCACCTTCAAGGCCTTATATGGTCCAGGGCCTGCGTATCTGAGGGACCGTCTTTCCTCCTACCAATCCCAGAGATCACTTCGATCCGAAGATAAAAATCTGTTGGAAGTTCCCAATCCCAGGACCTTCCATTTGACTGCCACTAGTGTAGAGCCTTTTCGATCGGGGCCCCCTCACTGTGGAATGTATTGCCTGCCAAACTCCAAGCTTTGCGGGAATTGCCTGCCTTCTGGAGGGCATGAAAAACATATCTGTTTTGGAAGGCCTTTGAACTTTAATTTGGTCGTAATCTGATTTTAAATTTGGTTTTAAATTGTTATTTGTCATTGTACTGATATTTGTAAACTGCGCCAAGCCTTTGGGGAGTGGCAGTATATAAGTTCGAACAATAAATAAATAAAGCATTGTCAGATCATCTGTCCATTGGATCACTGATGGAGGAAAATTACCTTTCCAATGTTAAAATGGAAATCACTTGGCGGGTAAAAGGGCATGTAAATTCAACTTCCACAGGCCATTTCTTAATTTCCAAGTTAAGGTAAATAATTCACATCAAATCAAAGAAGAAGAAAAATCTGAATTTGAATTTATGTGTTTAGTGGAAAGAATTTGGCATTTACAATCCATATATAGGAGACATTCATATATAAGAGACATTAGTCTACCCCTAATTAACTCTACCTCTCAACTCAGCATAAAGCTATTCTTCAAACATATACATTTTGATGGTTTCCTAACATTTGTACAGTGTCAGTACAAAAGTCAACACACATCTTGTTATATTGACTTCCCTTCTTATATATCTTCTAAATCTCTCACCATTCAGCTTCATGGAAATGACCCCCAGATTCCAATAAAGAAAACTAAAGAAAAGTTAAGAAAGAAAAGCTTGCCTCTATCCATTTTCTGTACACAGTTTTCAGTCATAAGTGTTATTAAACTGAAGTCAGTGAGGTTATGTGTTGCACCTCAGACCCCGAACAGCCCCTAGATCACACACACCAGGCAGATGCAATAAATGTTTATTTAGAATAAAGAATAGTCCAAAATGGAAAGATGAAAAGGTGATTCAATAGTCCCAAAAGTAAATCCAAAAATAGTCCTAAGAGCTGGCAAGTCAAACCGACTTGCATCAAAACAAAACAAGAGTATGAAGGCAAGGCAAACCGCTCCTGCGGTCAACGTGAACTTAGAGTCCTGGAGACAAGGCAAACCACTCCTGTGGTCAATGGGAACTTAGAGTCCTGGATCTTGAACCTTCCAAGCTAAACGTAGCTTCAGGTCTGACTAGAATTTCCTGGGCACAATCTAATAAAGAAAATTAAGTTCTATGTGACCATCGTGCCCCCTTCCTCAAAGCCCAATCTCTCCGGGAGGATCTGATACTAGCCCTCCTGTCAATTTCCTGCTCATTAGCCGGCCCAGGTGCATTATCATCATGCTGGGAAACTAGATCCTCCCTATCTTCGGAATGCTCGCCTGGCAAGGGAGTAGAGTAGTTCTCGTGAGACTCAAGGTCGCTGGGCCTCTCACTGTCTAATTCAGAACTAAATTCCATGGAGTCGTCATTATACTCATCTGCAGTCACATACCCATGTAACCATCCATCATCCCAGGCTAAGTCTTCCTCTACAGACCCATATCCATCAGGCCACCCATCATCCCCGATCAGACCCTGATCAGCTGGGACCCCCGGTGTCTGTCTATGGCCACTAGGCTGGAACACCACATTATGGATGCTTAACTAGGCATGTGCAATCCATTGAAAATAGTTTCGAAAGTTATTACAAAACTGGGGATGTTGGCATTTTGTTTCTGAAGTTTTTCCGAAGTATCATTAGTGAAAATTTCATTACTGTAACGAGAGTAACAAAATTTTGTTACTATTTCACTATGGTAATTGTGCATTGAGGAAACGTCAGAGGCTCCTTTCTCATTTTACAGCTATTGAGGTGAAACTTGCAACAATGGTAGAACCTATTTATCACTGTTAGCCCACAAAATTACAAAACGTTTCACTTATTCATGGATTTTTGAGGAATTTTCAAAGTTCTTATAAACAACTTTTTTTAAAAAAAATAACAGTGATCTCCTTAAACTTTCTACACAATGACACAAGATAACAAGGGAGCATTCTCCCCAATTTTCAGAAATATTCATGCATCTACTGATTTGAGAGATTTTAAAGCATTTTAGGCAAAAACATTTTTGCAGCCACAAAAGCTCTCATTGAACGTCCCTCATATTATTTATGACATGAAAAGCAAAGGTTAATCCTGATGCTTAGATCATTCACAAGCAAAATTAACTAAAAGGTACTCAAAACAATTCTATTCCTGATCAAGTGTTAACTATATTGACCTGATTAAAGGTCTACATTAAATATCTCTAAAACAAAATTATTCCTTCTCTATCATTGTTTGTCCCACACAGTTTGAGTCGCTCTCTATTATAGATGTTGGAATTATTTGAAAGGGATACCAAGCAAGTTTTTTAAAAATGCAATGTTCCACATGTCAGTTGGATCTGATCTTTGCTTTGGCCTATAACTAATAATGTTCAGTGATATCCACCTAGATTAAAAATCCCTGACACGCTAATACTGCAATTGTAGGCAAGAAATTGGTTAACATGAAATGCCAAACTTAAATAACTGCATATAGATTCACAAACAATTTATCTTACAAATAAAACCAAATTTGGGGTATACCTAATTTGTTCCTTCATATTCCACAAAAAGATTTTACCTAGGAATGGCAATACAACTGGGATCAGAAGAACACTTTTCCAAAACTGGTAAGTGTACAAAGTGTATAGATGAGAGACATTTTCATTGAATATGGATATAAACAGCCCAACAAGATACTAGAGCAATATGCGCTATAGCATGATGTCCCTCCCCCAAGAACAATGTTTTTGGAGTTTAATAAACTTATCTCATGTTTTATGCTAGAACCAATTAGGAAATGGAATTTATAACCCAATCATAGTTTAGAAAATTAACCAATTTATTGGAACTCTGGCTGGCTATGGAGGGGCAAATCTCTCTCTCGACTAGCTTGATTGGGACTTTCTGGTGCTGAGCACTGCATTCTGGGAAATGTAGTTTATGTCAGAGCCTTTTACATTCCCTGCCATTGGGCTCCTCGCCTTCCCAAACTACATTTCCCAGAGTTCTTTACTCCTTCCCAGAGAACATTGCTTTCTTCCTCCTTTCCCTCTTCTAATGACAAGATGTCATTAGTTTAAAGAAGAATGGGAGCCTTTTTGGCTTTTTGGCTTTGCTTTGTTTGCTTGTCATGAAAATGAAGTTGACTTTGGGGAGGAGCTATCTGAGATTTCCGAAATACAAGCGAAAAAGGAATGGGTAAGTTACAATTCTCAAGTTTTAGGTTCCACCCATGCCTATGTTTCGGAAAGCACTTTGGGGGTATAGATTTTGCAAATTTTAATATGACTAGAAGTTTTAGAAATGTTTGCACCAACCTATTAACTACAGGACTCTTGGTCATCTTGGGAAAAATATCCCCTACTGAGCAGAACTTTTCAACAATCATAGCACCTGAAATATTTGTAACCACAGATCCATTTTTTGTTATTAATACTGTTGATGAAAAGCTTTCTAATAGAATGATGCATAAAGGTTTGGTGGTGTGTGTGTGCAATAGAGCATCAAAGTTAGATATATATATATATATATACACACACACATACACAGAGTGTGTGTGTGTGTGTGTGTATATACATACACAGAGTGTGTGTGTGTGTGTGTGTGTGTGTGTGTGTGTGTGTGTGTGTGTATATATATATATATATATATATATATATATAGTGGTTGAGCCTAGAATGACCTAACAGTCTATTGAGTGAAGCATTGCAATAGATAAAGCAAGTTCCTCTGCCTTGTGTGACTTGCAATATCAATACAACACTGGGTAAAAAAAATAGGCCCATTCTTTTGTATTTACAAATCAAAATGCTGTAACATTCTGACTTCTATTGGCAAGAAATAAATCAAGTAACTCAGCTCACTATGAGTCTTTAGTGCCGATTGGCCCTGACTGCAACCTTTCTAGAGAAAACACAATTAAGCACCAAACAGTCCTTGAATGCTATCGCTGATTATTTTAGTTCAACAAGCAAGGAAAGTGAATGGCTGAGTTATCCAGTTCTATCCCATCTCAGGTCACATTCTATTTTATTTTCTTCACCTGAGCTTGTCTCAAGAGTGCAGTCTATAAAGCGAGAGGTTTGTGTCTTGTATACATCCTTAATTTGTGAGGAATGGGAAACATTCCTTCACACAAGAGTCTCTGTTTTGTGTCTCAAGAATCTTCTCTCAGAATGCATGGAGCTATTATTTCTCTGCATTTGTTCACCTAATTTGTTTTTACACCAGGATTTCTATTGCTGTCAGCTTCACATATAAATACAACCTAGCTGTACACGAGCTTCCCCACAACACTAGACTATGTCTCCCATCTTCTATGTCCTATAGGGATGTAAAGAATATTATCTTCTCAATGAGAAGAAAGAATTTTACAACATATTAAGTCACTCCATTGAGAAAACAGTCACTGCTTCAATTTAGGTGTTGGGGAGAGGACATAATTTAGGACTCTGGAAAAAATTGTGAAGAATATACTCTTGTCCATGTCTACCCCAAAAGTTTTTAAAGACTCAAATAATTTGCACAAACTAATACTCTCAAAAAATCTGAAATGTCAACATTCTTAAAGAATGCTGAAAGAGTCACACAATTCCACCCAGCAAGGGCAAAAACCTTTGAAATTACAGATTTCTTTCATGGAAAGTATACATCTTTAGTGTCCTTGAAATAAGTTGGCTTTCACTCTACCTGTACTTTTACAAGTTCTTGAACCAAGACTGTAAATTATTTTGATAACTGTCTGGACTGCCCTTTGGATTTTTATTTTTGGTAGCATTCCAGTTACTCCGTTATTTCCCTGGTTCCCCTTTGTATGGCTTTTGTGTAAGAGGAGTGTGATCCTTTCTGTTAACATTTTTCTTAAGTAGAATGTAATATGTAAAAATACAGCTTACTAAAACATCACTTGAGACAAGAGTTGTGCATGGACTCATTTTTCAAAATGGGCTCCACCTCAATTGAGAAAATCGGGGTATAAAAGTTTTAAATAAATAATAAATAACAGCACCTCTGTCATTTTTTCCAGCTGCAACAGACCACATGGCTGTTGAAAATGACTGCTTTCTGTTTCTTTCAGCTACATGTGGATTGTGAAGAGATGGCTGCATGCCCGCACAGGGTTTCCCTGTGAGTCCTGCCTGTTGAGCCAATCAGAACAGAAGAAAGTGTGTTTTAGCCAAACTGGGCTTCTATTTTTCTGTTGCGAGTAGGCTTTTGAGAGAGACAGATTGGTGATCTAAGTTCTCAGTACTGCTCACAACTACATGGCTTGGCATGTGTTTTGACTCAAATAATAAATATTTTCTACAGACTTAAGAAAATTCCACCGATGGTGTCCTTCACACGAGACAAGCTTCAAATGTGGGGTAGAGGACATATCTTGCCATTTCTAAAGCTGCCATAAAATGAGGAGGTAATTTATATCTTTTTAAAAGAATGGCTAATGCTCCTTCAAAGTCCCACTGAAATAAGTGTTCAAAAAGTGTGCCTCCCTTAACTCAGCTTCATTAAAAGGGTGTTGAGACAATCCCAGAAAGGGTGTTTTTTTAAAGTCTGATGCAAGATTTTATGGAAGTATATAAGGAAAAAGGACCCCAAAATATATAGGAGGCTTCCCATCTTTCCATAAGGAAAGATGTGTGTTGCGCAGGCTTAAATAGGTTTCCACCCATGTGGTGATGGGGAAGCCGAGATGGTGTGGCCTGCCTCTGGCAACATGAAACCCAGGCTGAGGAAAGAAGGGAGATTGGAGGAAGAAATAGCCAGGTCTCCCTTAGAACATGAATCCAGTTGGCTTGAGGCTTGAAGGGAGGAATAGCCAGGTCTCCTCTCCCTTAAAACCTGACTTGAGTCTTGAAGTATCTTAGAAAAGAAGGGAGAGTAAAGGAGAAATAGCTGCTGGGTCTCCCTTTCGAACCCATCCAACTTACTGAATGAGGGGGAAGCCTGAATGGTGTGGGACGCAGGGCGGGCACCACTAGCAGTGAGTGTGAAGAAGTACAAGGATCCCAAAAAGGATTGTTTCTTAAGTCGGATGCCTTTAATCCAGGTTTTAATAATGAATATAAGGAGGAAGGATCCCAAAAGGGTGGTTTCATAAGACTGATGCCCTAAGAATGATGGAAAGGGAAACCCCATAAGTTCCCCATTGCTGCCAATGGGCTAGGTCTTCCTGGATTTTTTGGTTGCCATATTGAAAATTGGATTTCTCCCAACAGAATTTGGGAGGCTCCTGAAAAATGGATCTGAGGGTTCACCAAAATCCCATTACCAGAAACAGAATCGGGTTTAACCAAATTGCACACCCCTACTTGAGACCATGAGGTGAATAGAAGGTATGGAGAGGAAGACTGAAAATAGGCTAGATGTGTTTCTTTGACAAAACCCCCCCTGTACTTTATGGATTATAATATTTTTCCAGTGGATTACAACAATGTTGGGAGGATTATTCTAAACCTTAAATTATATAATGATCTTGGTAGATTTGCAGTGGTCCTATAAACTTCAAGAGAATGCAGTTTTTCTTTATACTCTGTGGATTCAAGTTTCTTCCCCTTCCTTTTGAATGTTACTTAATCATTGTGTGCTTGTTTATACTCTTAGAACACATGCATTATGCTTTGTGTGAAAATATTCTATAAACATCTTTCTCTGCTTACATTATTAATTCTACTTTTTTATCAAATAAGGTTGTAGATTTGTGAGTTCATTTAGGCATAGGTGGAACTGAACATGAACTGATCCTTTATCAAGCCAAGGACAGGATATTCGAAACTAAGCAGGGTCTTGAAGACAAGGGATTGGCATTAGTCAGATTGCACATTATAAATGTGAAGCTGTTAATACCATGGACAAATACATGGGCCCTAGACCCAATCAGGCCTGAATTCCCCTTATAAGGCTATTGGGCTTTTGGGCACACCATGAGATAATTAGACTGTTTGGGGGGCAAAACAGTCATGCTGAGTGGGGGGGTGGGATGGAAGTAGGAAAAGAGGAAAAGCAGATTACAAGTGGATTGATGCAATCAAGGAAGCCATGAGCCTAAGTTTGCAAGATCTCAGCAGGCTAGTTAATGAACTAATTTCTTGAAAGACTCTCATTCATAGGACTGTCATAAATCACAGCTAACTTGATAGCAAATGAGCACTTATGGTGATGGGGAGTGAGAGGTTAAGCTTTCATTTTCTATCAAGTGCAGTCAGTTGTCTTTTGGTTTTATAACCTCTCCCCTCAGAGCTGCTTCTTTTGCTGTTGCATGGGAACCCTCTTGGGGGCCCATTCAGACAGGCTCCAAAATGTGGGGACTATCAAGCTTTTACCTGAGGCAGCCAAATGACGCCTCAGTAAAAGCAAATTTATTTGAGAAAGCAGGTAAATCCTGCTTTCTCCCAAATTAATTTGATACCCCATAAGACCAGGGACTTCCTAAAATGCCCAGGTCTAAAGGGGCCTTGGGCATGTGGGGACTGACTACTGGGTAGTCCTGGGACTACTTGGGGGTCAGTGCCCCCAGTCACCTCAGGCTTTCTTCAGCCTTTCAAAAACCTGGAGGAGTGAGATAGTGCCCATCTCCTCCCGTCCCCAAACAAACAGCCCTAAAAAGACTACCATTATTACAATCCTGGAGTCTTCCTGGCATGTAGAAATGATGTGCCAAGTGACTGGGGGAGCAAGGAGGGAAATCGCTCCTCACCCCACCCCCACATTTCCTGGCACATCATTTCTATGTGCCATGGGAACTCCAGGAGCGCCGTAATGGCAGCCTGGTAAGTTTTTACAACTTTTTAGGACTGTTTGGAGTGGGGGGGGGGGGAGGTCTCATGTCATGAGGACACATCCCTTCCTGGAAAGCCCACTTTTTGGGGGAGGGCATGGGGACTTAAGCACGGGTTCCTTAAACTTGCTTTGGCATGAGTTTAAGCCTTGTCTGGACGTGCCCTATATGCCAGTAATAGAAACCAATACCTGGATGGCTTCTGTACACTCTACAATAGCTACAGGAAGAATGAAAACAGAACCAGTGGTGTACAGACTATTCCTGCTCTTTAGCCAAACACAAAAGATTCTGAATATATTTACAATAGGATTGGTTACTGCTGCAATACACGAGAAAGCAATAACTATTGAGGAAGTGCTTCAAAGCCTGCACTAAGGGACATATCAAGAGTCTGGATGTATTCGACAACATCTAAAATAAACTTGCCATTTCTGTTTTAGCTACACACATACCCCTCTAGTATTCCATGAGTTGCAGTGCTGCTACAAGTCAACCTTCATTCCCTAAAACAGGGCCGTCCAACTTCTACCGGCCCAAGGGCTGGAATTCTGGTCACTGATCACCTGGGGGGCCGCAGTGTGAAAAAGTTGAAAAGAAACCTCTTACCTCTTATACGACTATTGTTACAATTAATAGTTGACAGTTATACTTATACTTATTACAATTACAATTACTAGTTGCATTATTAATTATAAAATAAATAAATAAAACAATGGAACAGAATGATTATAAAAGAATTTTAATGGGAACACTGAGGCCGATCAGCCTGCTTTACAAGGGCAGGAATGTCAACATCAATGTTTGTCATTGCCAGCCAAAGAAGGTCTAACAATGAACTGTCGGAGAGAGGGCTCCTGTGACGATTCTTCATAAAGTGCATTGCCGAAAAAGCACTTTCGCATAAATATGTGCTCCCAAACATCCAAAATCTGCAAGCATATCTGATATAATTGACGAGCGGAATAGGCAGGTTAATTACACAAGGCCCGTGCCGTTAGGAATTGTGAGAGTTGAAGCAAAAAAGCACCCCGAGGGCCCAAGTTTGCCCAGGCCTGCTATAATAAATTTTAAAAAAATTAAATTAAATTAAATTAAATTAAAATAAATTAAAATAAATTAAAATAAATTAAAATAAATTAAAATAAATTAAAATAAAATAAAGGAATAAAAGAAAGGAAGAGGAAGGAAGGAAGATGGATAGAGGGAAGAAATGAGGGAGGAATAAGTGCAAGAATAAAAGGAAATAAATAAAATTAAAATAAAAGAAAATAACATAAAAATAAAATAAAATAAAAGCAAGAATAAAAGGAAGGAAGGAAGGAAGGAAGGAAGCTAGGAAGGAAGCTAGGAAGGAAGCTAGGAAGGAAGCTAGGAAGGAAGGATTGAAGGAAGGATTGAAGAAAGGAAGGAACGAAGGAAGGAACGAAGGAAGGAATGAAGGAACGAAGGAAGGAGCCCACCCCAGTAAAACAGCCCTCTGCTTCAGCCTACCTTAGTTCGGTATCCTTCCCAAACAGCCGCTGCCCAAACGGAGCTCCACACAGCCTTGCTCCGGTCCGGCTTCTCTCTTCCAACGAGGATCCAGGAGCCGGAACCGAAGCACGAGAGAGGCGAAGACACAGAGGCAGGAGCCGAAGACACAGCAGAAGAGTACTTCCTGTACTCTTCTAGTCTCAAAGGAAATGGCGCCGCGGAGGGGAAGCTGGGACTTGTAGTCCTTTGGCTCCGTGGCGTCATTTCCTATCCTGGCTCATTTCCTGTCTGCTGAAGAGCCAGGACAGGTAATGGCGGACAGCTGTGCCGCCGCTACAATTTCCCAATTTTTTTTAAAAAAAATTAAACAGCTGATTTTTTAAAAAAACAGCTGATTTCTTGCAGGAGGGCCGGATCCAAGGGGCTGGTGAGCCATGTGCAGCCCCCGGGCCGCCTGTTGGACAGGTGTGCCCTAAAACAAAACCAACATTTGACCACACCGCACAGTTGGCATATATCCCATTACTTCCCTTGGAAAAATGGCTGTATCAATCAATCAATCAATCAGTTTATTTGTATGCCGCTCTTCTCACCCCGAAGGGGACTCAGTGTGGCTCACAACACAATACAATACAAAACAGTGTAGACAGTGAAGCGAAGCTTCCAAAACAAATTTTACAGGGTGAAGACAAGCTTCAAATTGTGTACGAATACACTTAACAATATTTCAAAGGCATATTATGCAAAAATATACATCCATACTAAAACATAAGTGGGCAATTAAACACAGTACAATACAATTATCATAATAATAAACTATACAGGTAACCTAAATACACAGTATAAAACTAATACACTGAAAAACTACTAAAACCCACCTAATTAATAATGCCAAAGCCAGGAATAATCAAACAACGCCCTATAAAAATAATAATAATTAAAAAAATTACCTATACCCCTGCCCTCCTCCCCTAGTAAAAGTCCTTCTTGCCTCCTCCTGCTGCCATTTCCAAAGGGACAACGGAGCTGGAATGACATCGGCTGTTGCTGGGTCCCAGCGTCTGCAGCAGGGAGGGGTGTGGCGGTGGCATGGCCCAGAGTCTTCCTCCTTCCTCCTCCCTGGTGTTCTTAAAGGCAGGACTAGTGTAATTCATACGCTCTCAACTATGGTTTTAATGCCTGCAACAGAACACAATGCCAAAGTCAACTACATTATCAGGACATCTTTTTTTAAAGTACAAGCTTGTGGGAAAAATTATAATACTTTGATTGAAAAGACTATTAACTCTTTTCCTTGCTGTTGCCTTTATGTCTTGTGTTTCTGAATTGTTTTAAGAGCAGTATTCAATTCACAGCAGGAATACTGCAAAATGACATAGAAGTGAGCCAAGGAGGTGGAATACTGTTAGTTTCTGAAAAGGAAAAACAGAAAATAGTGACTGCATGTTTTGCCTCATATATCAGGTTCTGCAAGTGCTGAAAACATTGAAAACTGGGGAGAAAATATGGTTGATAAAAAGAAATAGCTCCCTTCACTTCTTGTTGTCTATTATTGGTTACTCATCCATCATTCCCATAAACCCATAACTCAAAGTACTCCTTAGAAGACAGGGATGCTATCCCTACTAAGTTTCTTATCAGAGTTAGCAAAAAGTAATTTCAACAACTTTTCTGCTGTTAAAAAAGTCTTCAAAAACCATGCAATTTACAGAAGTTACAAACCAGGACTCATCCTGTAAAAATGTAGTAGTTCTGCACAGAAATCAGCATCTTATATGTAACAAAACAGCATTTACTGTATTATAAATAAAATTTCAATGCAGAAATATTTTCCCACACAAAAATCCGTTTTCTGCACAGAACTGCAGTAAATGGTGATATGTTCAAATGTGGTTTTGTGTTTGTGTTCCTATGAGGTTGAGACCATGTGACTTACCCAAAGTAATCCAATGGCTTTCTATAGCCAAGCAGGGTATCAAACCCTGCTCTGAAACCACTACACCACATTGGTTCTCTATATGTCATTTCTTTGCCTTAATTAATGGTGCTGTACTTAGTCATGAAGAATGGTGAGTAAATTTGCTCAACGGTGTTTTGTTTTTGTATAGTAAAGGTACTTGTTTTATGCCAAGTTACCCAGTTTCATTCACTGTTAAACCTACATGTGGACACACATGATAATAATAACACTTTATTTATATTCCACCCTATCTCCCCAACAGGATTCAGGGCAGATCACAGTACACATACATGGCAAACACTCAATGCTGTTTTGCACAGACAGGACAGAGACAGACAGAACAGAAAGGAGGCATGCTGTGTCATCTTTTTTGGCACCTTGGAGGTTGTGCTTGAATACAGCCACAGGGGGTGCTGTCACTCCATCTTCTATGATGGAACCATCAGGACTTCCTCCTTCCTTCTGGTCACTGGGCATTTTCTGATCTTTTTCTTCTATGGTGTCATAAAATACCTCCTCCAATTGTTTAGAGGTATCTAATTTCTCTACTTGCAACTTTAAGCTGTTTTTGAACTGCTTAGGTAAAAAGTGAGCTGGGCTGACAGTCAGATGCTCATGCCAACCCGGTGCTTCGGACTGGCAACTTTTCAATTGGGAGATCTTATCATTACTGGTGATTTACTAACTGTGCTAAAGCCTGGCCCGAGTCTTTAAATCAGTTGCACTATGCTACAATCAACTTCACAACCAACCTATATTTCACTAAAATACTCACACCAAGAAATTTAATAATAATGCAGTAACAATATAAATGTTATGAATAATGTCTTTATAGGGTTCTTTCCATCTCCCTATTAAAATATCAGTTTCAGTCTTCTAAATATTAGCAACAGGATAGAGTCCATCTTGCCTTTAATATATTTCTATTTAAAAATATTAACAGTTCTTCAAGTGAAGTTTAGTTTTTTTAAAAAAAACTGTGTTGGAAATAGAGGAAATTGATAAATTAACATATTTATTAAAAGTTAGATCTGAGAATTATTTTAAGAGATAGATAGAGACTGACGTTTATTTGCAGAATAGCTTAAAAGAACAAAAGGGGATTTAATGATAATAGGCTTTCAGGAGGGAAAATTGAACTGCTTGACTATAAGGATTTAGATATTTGTTTTATAAATTGATAAAAATATAAATTGATTTATACTTAGTTGGTATTTATGGTGGTTATGGGGTATATAAAATCTGGTGATGAGGATATTTTAAAGTTATTTTATCTAATTTTGAAAGAGTAATATACAGAGCTATATACTTTTAGTAGATCTACATTGAAAGTATTTTTAATGTGTGATTTTTTTTGTTTAATATGCATTTCTGGTTAAGTTTCATTCTGTTTTGCTTTTGAATTCAGTAAAGATATTAAAAACTCTATTTAGAGGGACTGCGATTTGATTTAGAAGTTTTTTTAAAAATGTGCATAGAACTATACCTGCATTTGAAAAAAAAAGTGCAACCCTTAAAAACTAATTCATTGGGCAAAATTCACATATAGAAATGTTGAAATTTTAGAAAAACAACATGTGCACACCAAAAAAATCATGAATATCCTCATATGGAGTGAGAGATAACTCTAATATACAGAGAATGTGATGAGAATGCAACAAAAGAGACTGGAAGGTTTTAACATATGTGCTCTTTCCCCATAAATCCCAGCTGATATTTGGCAGAGAATTACCATGAATTCACATTGGCTTTATCCAGTCACTAAAGGGTAAATCCCATTGTACACAAAAAGTTTTTAACTCTGGAAATAATCCTGAACCTGTGAATCTTTACATTAACAGAACATGCAAATCAATCAGTACAAAATTCACTGTTTGGGTGCCATTCTGAAAATGTGGGAGTAACCAGGGGTAGAAAAAGGGAGAGATCTTCTATTTTTAAAAGAGAAATAAAACCTCAAAATCATTTCAACTGAAAACACATAATTGTAAGTGAACAAAGACACATACGTTAAAAGTGGCAGCCTGGACTGAAAAAAGGAAAATGAAAATCATAAAAGCATTAAAACACAATCCTATAGGGAACGATACTACAATGTTTGGGGCTTTTTAGCTGAAGAGGAATAAGGTGACATGAGGCATGTTTGAGGGGACTGTAATTGTGTTATATAGAGAAAGTAAGTTTGCTTTCTTAGAAGTGGAAGTACCTAGTCTTTCGCTTAGCTGGATCCAATGACACAGGAAACATTTAAGAGATTCGGGACAGACAAAAAGAACTCACTCTCTCTCATCATTAAACTGTAGACTTCTCTGTTACAGGATTTAGGAATGACCCTGGTGACAAACTCCGGCATTCTGGTGCAGCTCAACAGTGCCTCCTAAAGTGTCTGGCACATTTGATATCTTTCTATGCAGCTTTAAAAAGTTACCCTTTGTTTCTGAAAACACAACCCCTTTTTTGGAATATCTCTTCTAATCTAACCTGAGGGACAGGTTTAGGATTGCAACCACGGTGAGTTCAGACATTAAGACAATTGTTTGATTTGCTGATTAAACTAGTGCTACCAGAAATGGGTTCATTGGGCAACTGAACTAGAATAGTCAGCCTTTGCTAAATGGATTTCTTATATTCAAGTCACATTCCAATAACAGTCAAACATGATTTTTATTACATAAGGCATCTTCTACACTGCCAGATAAAACCCAGATTATCTGCTTTGCATTGGATTATATGGCAGTGCAGGCTCATATTATTCAGTTCAAAGCAGATAATCTGGATTATCTGCTTTGATAATCTGGATTATATGGTAGTGTAGAAGTGTAGATATTGAAAGATCTAACTGGATAACACCCTCTCTACTACAGACCTTATATGCTCTGAAACACAAAATCCTGCTGTGGGTTTCTACTAAGGGTGTGCAATTCAGCTAAACCATTTTCTGTTTTTGGTATCCAGATTTTAGTGGACCCCAGATCCATTTTTTGGGAGCCCCCTGAATTCAATTGGGAAAAATCCATTTTTCAATCTGATAACCAAAGGATCTGGGAAGATCTGATCCATTGGCTGCAATGGGAAACTTACTAGGATTCTTACTACTTATATCCTTCAATAAAACCTGGTTCAAAGGCATCAGACTTAAGATACCATGCTTTCTGGGATCCTTTCTCCTTGAACCACATACACTGCCGGTGGCACCTGCCCCGCACCCCAGACCACCCAGGCTTCCCCCTCATCACACAGAGGGAAGCCTAAGATGCTGTAAACCAGTTGGGTTCAGGCTTTGAAAAGGGCGACCTGGCTATTTCTCCCTTCAAGCCTCAAGCCACCTGAGTTCAAGTTTTAAGAAAGACTTGGCTATTTCTACCTCCACTCTCACTTCTTTCCTTAGCCAGGGTTTCACATTGCCAGAGGTAGCCCGCACCATCCCAGCTTCTCCCTCATTGCATGGATGGAAGCCTCTTCAAGCTGGCTCAACACGCTTCCCATTCCACTCATGGAAAGAGGTGGGAATGTCAGTCAGCTCTTTCTCAAGCAACATGGGAACTGAATTCCATCATGCTAACAGTCACCTGTGTGTCCAGGAAGAAGGTGAGCATATTGCATCTCTCCTTCATGATCACCTTGGCACCTCTACCAGTGTAAAAATGGGGCATGCACGATGGCCAGGAGCTCACACAGAGGTCTGTGGCCAGCTGACAAAGAGAGTGATTCGGGTGTTCAGCAGGACTGATATGGTCTCAGCTCAGCAGGACTATGTGGATGTCAATGCAATGCCACAGCTGGTTCGGCTGGGTGTGTGTGCCCACCTCTGGGGTCAGTCTGGAGCATTTCTATTCTGGATTAGCCATGTAGGTTCATCTTCAGGCACCAAAAGCTATTGGGATGACATTTATCCTCAAGTACATGGTTTTTAACACGACAGTCTAGGGGCTTTATCCCACATTAAAATTTCCCCATTTTCTCATGCTGGCATAACGGAGTGCAACGCATGTCTTCCCATGATGCAGTCACCTTTGGCTGCTATATATGCAAATCTATCTTGCCAGCATTTGAAGATGGAGAGAAAGGTCACTTTTCAGGAGTTGGATGTTCCCCTGACTCCTAATTTAAGAAATATTGTGGAAGCAGAGGAAATCAGGGAAACATTGTGAGGTGGTTAGCCATCCCCAAAGATGGATCTTGCTGCAGTAGGTCACATCCCCACTATTAAGGACAATTTCCCCTGCTTTCCTCCTGCGTCCTCCCATCTCTCTTACCCATGGGATAAGGTTGAAGGAGCAGTGAATAGATTGAATCTGATGCAAGCCCAGCAAATAACTAAATTCATGCATCGTGCCAAAATTTGTCTGTAAGTGTATGAGTGAACATCATTTAAAGTTCCCTCCCACTTTTTCCCAGACATATGTATGCAGCACTTCTGTTATGACTCCAGTTAATCATTCCAGCTAAAAAGACTTCTGCGGCTGAATGTAAACATGCATTTTTAATCACATACACCAAAAATCACTCCAGTAAATCTATATTTCATGTAAAAAGATTTTATGATGTTTAATGGGAAACTTGATTATCTGTTTATTCCTTCAGTGATTTATATTTTACCACTTCACTATTTTAAAGAGACAGCATTTAGTTCTGTTAACAACCCTATAAGAATTTGCTTTCCCAGATTCTTTCTTTTAGGAAGATCTGTAGTAGACAATAACTAGAACATACAAAAATTACTTTGGGGAATATAATTCTCATAATTCTTCGGGTTATATGGCCACTTCAGAAATATATGTTTTTATATTCAAGATTGGGATTTTTCAATTTTTTAAAAATTATTTTTAAAAAATCATTGTTGTTATATGAAACTGAGCTTTTGGTTGCTGCTCTTCTCATATATTATCTTATAATGCATTGATATCATTAAGGAAATAATAACATGGGTATAGTATTATCTTTCTTTTACTGTTTTGCTTTTTTTCTTAGGTCCAATCTACACAGCCATATAAAATCCAGATTATCTGCTTTGAACTGGATTATGTTAGTCAGGACTGCCATCTAATTCAGTTTCAATCAGAAAATCTGGATTGTATATGGCAGTGTAGATGGAACCTTAATTCCAAGCACTAATTTCACCATAATGGTTTTCATATGGATTCTTGATTTTGTATTTTATCTGGATAGTCCAGTCAAACAAAGCATATATCATTTCCTACAATACTGGCCAACATTCCTTGCTTTCATTTAATGTATGCATTGAGTATAAATCTTATGCTGGAACACATGAATTTAAATGGTTTTTCTTTTTTGTAACTGCACAAACATGTGTTCAGTATTCTGTTTAATTACAATGCATTGCTTTCTGTCAAGCTTATATGCTAGCTTCTGGCAAGGTAAGAATGTAAAAACACAGCTAAGGTATGTAATAAACAGTCATAGACAGTGTTATATCAAAATACATTTCAATCAACAATATGTAGTACACAATATAGAGAACCGCATCAAGAGTACATAACAATATATCAAAACATATCCCAAAATGACATAGATTCCATACAAAATGGTCAGCATGAACAGTGAAAAGCAATCAATAGGCATATAACATAATCCGTGAATGAAAGCATCAAAAGGCCATCCGAAATACAATCACGGGTTATCAAGACGCTGAAAGGTCCCGTCCTAATACAATACAACCTAAGTAGGCCAAGGGCGGGAACCCATAACGAGGAGGAGAATTCCTAGGGGCAGTAAGCCCCAAGTAAAGCCCGAATTCGGGCGGCGTAACGAGTGATACTTCTGGGGTCCTGCGAGAGCCGCTGATGTGCTGGTGATGCGAGATGCGGGCACTGCCCTCAGGCGTGCCACTAGGGATGCTGGTAAATGCAGTTCCAAATGGTAAACAGAAAGCAGGGACGCCAGGCTCAGCTGATGCGAGCGGCGTGAAGAAGAACTCAAGTCCCCGCACGACAACCTCCAAAGGACGCGCAATGCGGAGACCAGCCTGACGGCGGGGAGCTCACTTAAGTGCCGGCAGCAGGCCGTTTCGTCCTTAACAAAGGACTTCCTCAGAGGCAGCGATAATAGGGAGTGACGTCCTCACATGTATAATATCTAGACAACATATACCTACTTACAGGGCCGTAGCCAGGATTTTGATTCGGGGCTGAGTTTGGTTCAAGGGGGCTGAGACTGGGTGGAAGAGGGTCTACCCTAGCAAACCTTTTGTATTGTTATCCCAATAACCCCATTAATGTGGGATATAATGAGCATGGTGATCAGATCATGATTTAAATGCACATAACAGTTTAAATAATGTACCAGTAAGGCCTTTTCGCGGACCACCCTGAGAATTTCGGGGGGGGGCTGAAGCCCCCTTATCCCCCCCTGGCTACATGCCTGCCTACTTAGGTTGTATTGTATTAGGACAGGACCTTACAGCGTCTTGATAACCCGGGATTTTATTTTGGATGGCCTTTTGATGCTTTCATTCACGGATTATGTTATATGCCTATTGATTGCTTTTCACTGTTCATGCTCACCATTTTGTATGGAATCTATGTCATTTTGGGATATGTTTTGATATATCGTTATGTACTCTTGATGCGGTTCGCTATATTGTGTACTACATATTGTTGATTGAAATGTATTTTGATATAACACTGTCTATGACTGTTTATTATATACCTTAGCTGTGTTTGTGCTTTATCACAGTACTGCCCCCTGTCTTTCTAAGGTAAGAATGTAAGCAAGAACATCACAATGAACTGGAATAGTAAGTTCCTTATTCTATCTTTTATCCAAATAAGATTCCAGTTAAAATGAAAGAACCCAACTGCTAAAATCAATTAAATGTATTATACAGCATTCTGTGGACACTTGGCCATGTTCATAATGTGCTATAGTTTTTATCCCAGATTAAAACAAAGGCTCTAGAACTCATTTAATCGGTGACTTAAATGCAAGGGTATATCAATAGTTTGATACCGCTCTAACTGCCATGGCTGAATACTATGGAATCATGGGAATCATTGGTATAGTAGTGTATAACTACTAAAATAATGTATAAATATTAAAATAAATAGAGCATCCCTACATTGTGGTTTTTCACTTATTGCGGCAAGTCCTGTAACCTCACCTCAGCAATAAGTGAGGGAACACTGTATGGGCCAATACAGTGCAGCAGATGTAGGTCACTATGGCACCTTCTACACTGCCATATAAAATCCAGATTATCTCTTTTAACTGGATTATGCCAGTGTAGACTCATATAATCCAGTTCAAAGCAGATAATGTGGATTATCTGTTTTTTATAATCTGGATTATATGGCAGTCTACAAGGGGCCTGAAAGGACTAATTCTGGTTAAAAATAATGGTTGATATGAGTTAAATAGACTCAAGAGGCATCTTGAACATTGGTTTCAAAGATAAGGCATGATAACTCTTATTCATTGGTTCTCAATCTGAAAGTTCTGGCCTTCAACTCCCATAAATCTTAGCAGATGGCAAACTGGCTAGGATTTCTGGGAGTTGTAGGCCAAAATACCTGGGCATCCATCAGTTGAGAACTACTGAGTTAATCCTTTGGGTTCTCTTCATTCTGTGAAATGTGTAGTTCTTCCCATCGCTATCCAAGAAATGTAAAAAAGGCTTTACTTTGATGATAGATGTAATTCAAATGGTGCCACGCCCACTTCGGAAAAATGAAAAAAATAAGCCTTTTAGCTTTTCAAAATACTATCATAAATGTATTTCAGCAAATTACATGTTACAGAGAATAAATATCACATATCTGGCAGAAATTTTAATATATTGTCAGGGTGTAATTAGGGCACTATCTCCATAGTACACAGTTACTGATTAAATATACTAGGGAAAAAATATTACAACTGTCAGGAACATATATGTTTAAGAAAAATGGTATAACAGCATATCTTCTAAAGTGGTGGAAATTTGTCCTAACTAATAATTACACTTCATCTGGGGCAATTTCTCCATTATTTCCAAATGTTAATGGTCCTCTTGTGAACTCTGTATGTTTTATTGTCCATTTCAAGTGGACAAAAGTGGGCACATTAAACAGAAATATTTTGTCTGAAGATATCCCCAACAAGAGGTCAGAGAAGGGAAAAATAAAATTATAATTGCATAGGGTTTTTATTCATCTTGAACTCTGGAGGGAATATCTCCTTTCAAATTTGCTGAAAATGCCAGAAATATTTTATCTTTTTGATAGTGAATGTGTGTTGCTCCCAAAGTCTTCATGGCAACTGCTTTCAACTAAACATCCAGTTTAAAACTGGAGCCTATTGACACTACACAATTCTAAAGCTATGTTTCCACTTAAACTCTTTTGATAATGTTCTATGGAATCCTAATATTGACAACTGTATTTACTCAAATCTAACACTCACCTTTTTTTGGTTAAATTATCTTGCCAAAATTGGGGTGCATCTTAGATTGGCATAACAATGTAATCTTAGGGCCTTCCACACATCCAGAATATCAAGGTAGAAAATCCCACAATATCTGCTTTGAACTGGGTTATCTGAGTCAATATAACCCAGTTTAAAGCGGAAACCCAACTGTCGATGGAAGCGCAGATTGCCTGCGCTTGCAAGACAGCGTTCTACCATCTGCGGCAGGCGAAACGTCTGGCTCCTTACCTCTCCCGCTGCGACCTGGCCACGGTGATCCAAGCCACGGTCATCTCGAGGCTTGATTACTGTAATGCGCTGTACATTGGCCTACCCTTGTCGGCGATCCGGAAACTTAAGCTGGTGCAGAACGCAGCAGCGCGCCTGCTGTCGGGAGCCCCAAGATCTGCGCATGTGACCCCACTCCTGCGTGCACTGCACTGGCTTCCCATCGAATTCCGGGTCTCCTTCAAGGTGTTAGTTCTAACTTTCAAGGCCTTATATGGTTTGGGGCCAGTGTAC
This sequence comes from Anolis apletophallus, assembly GCA_030556195.1. Taxonomy (NCBI): domain Eukaryota; kingdom Metazoa; phylum Chordata; class Lepidosauria; order Squamata; family Anolidae; genus Anolis; species Anolis apletophallus. The sequence goes on from JARBWK010000003.1 coordinate 78,083,102, forward strand.
TTGAGGGAGCGTCTTACCCCATACAAACCCAGAAGATCACTGCGCTCAGAGGGGCTTAATCTACTAGAGGTCCCTAGTATTAAGATCTGTAGGCTGTCGAGCACCCGGCAGAGAGCATTTACAGTGGCCGCTCCGATCCTCTGGAATTCTCTGCCGGAGGAGATACGAGCACTATGGGGTTTGTTGGCCTTCCGCAAGTCTGTGAAGACTTGGCTATATAGGCAGGCATTTGGTCCCAACTGATGCCTCCTTAGTTGCCAGCTGCCAACATACCGTCCTGCCATGTATTGCCTCTGCGTATTATTGCTTGCCGGGATCATTTGTGGGGAGGGGGCTTTTGGGTATACGTCTTTTATCTGTTTATTGATGTTTTATTGATTTTATGCTGTAAACCGCTCTGGGCTCCAGAGAGAGCGGTCTACCAAATCGAATTTATAAATAAATAAAAATAAAAATGTGGGATTTTATTCAGCTGTGTGGAAGGGGTCAAAGTGCTGAAAAGGCGAAGCTAATTCAGGAGCTTCTATTTGAGGGATACCATCTGCAATTTAATTATCAATGCTGTGGAATCCTGGGATTTGTAGTTTGATGAGTAATCAGCACTCTTTGGCAGAGGAGCCTCAAGAACTTGCAAAATTGTAGCCCCCATGACTCCATAGCATAAAACCAAAGTGATTAAAGTGGATTCATTCTACGGCATAGATACACCTCAAGGTTTCTTTTCCATTGCTTTGTTGTTCCAACATAATTATTTTAAAGAAGGAGTTCTAAGCAGGCAGCAACTGTAATGGGTATATTACAAAGAGTGCACCTTTTGCTGCCGTGCATTACATTCACCAGTAAATACTTTTCTTTGGTTTCAGGGTCTCAAATATTGAGGTGTCCATTAGATTTGATGGCGCATTAGACTCACTTAAATACAGATATTTCTTGTCATTATTAACATTACAAGTTATTTTCAATTAGCTGCTCAGTTCTGCTGATTCACAACCATAACTTCATTGGCTTTCTTTCAGTCAACTTTCTTCACTGTCCATCTTTTACAACTATACTCAGAAACTGGAAATATGATGGTTCAGACAATCCTAACTTTAGTATTCAAATCTTCAAACTTCACGTTCTTAGCCAATTCCTTCATAGCTGCCCTTACAAGACCCAGCCTTTTTCTGATTTCTTGACTGCAGGCTCCAGTCTGATTAACGACTGCTGGAAAAACTTGAACTATTTCATAGGCTTCATTGTCTCTTTTAAAGTTATGCAAATCACTTGTGGCTACTCGTATTTTTGTTTTTAATGTTCAATTGTAAAGCGGCTTTTGCACTTTCCATCTTGATATCCTTCAGTAATCACTGCGAGTCTTTTGCTATTTTCTGCTAGTACTATGGTGTAATTTGCATATCTTAAATTGTTCCTTCTGCCACTTTTCATGAATCCTTCCTCCAATTGTGTTTTACATATAACAGCATACAAGTTAAAACAGGACAATAAAAGTGAAATTCTAGTATGCTTTGTGCACTTTTAGACGTCTCTTTTACTTCAGAGCATGTCAGCTAAATGTTCTTTCAGTTTGAGTTTAGTCATGCCATTAGCCCTAATCATATTTGTCCCCAGTAGCTCTTTCCCAGTTGGGTACTTGTTGACCCAGGAGATTCATCTTCTAGCATTTTGTTTCAATTCATTTTGGATTGCCTCATTATAAGATTTTCATGGTAAAAGCCACTGAAAAGGGTTTATCCTGCCTTCTTATGCACAGTACTTACAAGTGTTAGCTATGGTTCCACTGCCATTATTTCTGAGAGATTATCTACCAGTGTCACACACACACACACACACTACTGTTGCTGATTTGTAGCTGTTTGGCACATTTAGTCTAGCTGATTAGTAAAAGCCTGTCTTACACCGGAGAGCCTCAGTCTACCAACAGCCCTCCTGACATCACGGTAGGCTCATGACTTACAGGAGCACACAGTCCCATCATCGCAGAAATGTAGTGGTAGTCACACTACATAATTAAAGCACTATGATTCCACTAACTGCCATATCATATAAATTCCTGGAATTTGCACTATAGTGCAGGGCATTTTGACTCCTCAGTGTCACACCAAACTAAAAGTCATGGGATTCCATAGCATGCAGCCATCACAATTGAGCTGGAACGATAGTGTTATATTTGTATAGTGTGAATGGCCTCAGAGTCTTAAGGAGCTGTGCACAACTCTTTTTTTGTGCACTTAGACTTTACCTGTCTACGGTAAACTAACTTGTTCCATCCTTGACAAATCTGGTGCTTTATGAAGGCAACCTGTTAATCTTTTTGCATTCTTGTCATCATTGCTTTAAATTATTCATTATCAGCTGGCTTTATAAACAGGGAGAGAACGTATAAATATGTCGAAACTGCCATAGATGAGTGAGGCATTTTCAAATGCTGATATGTCAAGGAAAGAGGGAGAATCCCCTCCCATTGTTCCCATTATTCTATTCTAAGATCACTCCAGAATAAAACACACTTATACCTGAAAACCAGCCAAGACAAAATGCTTATTACAGGTTTTTCAGTTGTACTTCCCTAAATGGGACTTACATGAGGTGATTTGACTCACTGGGAAAGATGATGTTGCTTATTAAAGTAGAATAGAAAAAGAGGGAGGCTTCACTACAAATATATTATCTCAGTTAAGAAAGCAAAGGCCCAAAGTTTACAAGACTTAAATAGATCTGTTGATGACTAGGGTTTTTGGAGGTCTTTCTTTTATAGGGTCACCATGCGTCAAAATGGACTTGATAGGAAATAACAAAAACATTGTAAGTAGAATCCTGGTCAGTTCTCATATTTTTTTCTTGTACTATATGAGAAAGACTGCCTTGAAATGTTGAGACACCACTTGAAACTCTCTGCCATCATAGGAGGAATTACTTAAAAGGAGAAGACGACGACAAGCATTAAAATAAAAGAAATTTATTTTGCACAGAAAAATTGGAGAGTTTGCTTAAAATGTATCTTATGTTAGTAAAATGTGTGTATGTTTAATTTACAATCATGAAATGCACAGAAATGAAGGAATACATAAATGTGTATGAATCACTTGGAGAAATGAGAGTCACATACAAAAGATATAATTAAAAGTTCAGATATTCCTTTTGCGAATGGAGGTTGCATCTACACTGCAGAATTAATTCAATTTAACATAACTTGAAATGAACAGCAAAACTCGTAAAGCTTAAAACCTCCAGCAGTCCATAACACAGACCCATAGCAGTTAAAGTGCTGTCTAACTGTATTCATTTTACAATGAAGATGCAGCTAAAAGAGATCCAGATCAGGTGCTTTGAGGAAACAGAGGCCAGATCCAGACAGGCCTTTATCCCAGAAGCATCCACATTAAAATAACACAGATGTTTCTGGGAGGCTGTCCATACCCACCGCAAAAAGTATGTGCTTCCTGGGGTGGGTTGTCCATAAGTTCTCTCAATGAATAGCCCAAGAGAATGAGTGGAGGCTCTACCCCCCTACCCACAGACCCTTTTGAAAAGCAAAAAAGAACTTACCAGGCCTCCAGTATTTCCCCAGAGCAGCTCTCCCATGACATACAAATGACTCCCCCCCCCCCAATCTCCCAGTACGTCATTTGTATGTGTCAGGAGAGTTGCTCCAAGGGGAAACTGCGGGCCTGGTAAGGTTTTTTAAAACTTTTCTAAGGAGTCTGGGGGCTTGGGGGGGAGGAGGTGGGTATAGCCTGGTAAACTGTGGGAATGGTGTCTGGATTGTAGTTCAGACACAGGAAATGAGGAAATGGTGTCTTTATCCTATGCCTTCCAAGAAGGCATGGAATAAATCTACTATCAAATTAATTTGCTACAAACCAGGGTTTTCCTGGTTTGTAGCAAATTAATGTGGGACTGTCCAGAACATTGTCTGGACAACCCCTCCTTAATTGTGGGGGTTCCCGCAATAAAAGCCCTGTCTGGACGGGCCCAGAGAGATAGTTTTCACTAATTTCTCCTTCCAGCTGCTGCACTCAGTGTCACCTGTTATGTTGTGCAAAGAACATTTTCCCCTCACATCCCAAGAATCCAGGGCTTCAGGAGAAATTGATGAAAAATTCCCTCTTTTATCAATCAGTCAGAAGAATCTCAGGAACACCATCTAGGACTGAACTCCAAATCTTGAGAAAATATAGATTTTAAAAAAGAATACTTTGCAGGTTGCACAAAATAAAGAGCTCTGGAAGTTTTGAGACATCAGCTAATCAGTCACTGAGTCTAGGAAACTTTTCCATTACTTTTTTGTGGTATGAATTTTATTGTGTTATGTGAAAATAGCATAAAGTATACAAAATTCAACAGTAAAAATTCAAATATTATTTCCCATTCCCACCCATGTCTTTCAACACCAATCAGTGTGGAACTAGTATCTAATAAAATTCTATCCTTATAATTAAACTAATAAATTCCCCATGCAGCTATTTCATAGTCTAGTTTTGTCTTATTTTTAAATACCTAAAAGAAAGTCTACATTTTCTAGTGAAATCTTCATTATTTCTTCCCTGTATGCCATTTGGATATACTCAACTAATTTTCTTCTTCAGTCCTTAATTAGTAGCTCTTTTCCCCTTTCCAAGGTTTTGCTATTGTAAATCTCACTGCCACAAAACTATATTAGCATCTTCTTTACCAATTATCTCATGAAACAAAACCAATAGACACATTTCTGGGTTTTTCTTAACTTTTTTATAAATCATTCTATTAGTTTCTTTAGTTATCTTTTTCCATTTTTTTAACCACCAAGGTCCATCAAGCATCGAAGAATGTGCCCTTCTGCATTTTGCATTTCCAACATTCCCCCTGTTGGGTTTAATCAATTTTGACAAGTAATTCATGAGTTATATAACTTCTATAGAATATTTTATACCTATTTTCTCTAATGGAACCAGCTATTGACAATGTAAATCCTTTTTTCCATAAGTATTGCCAATTTTCAAAATCTATATTTTTCCGTGGTAACATTTTTTCATTACTGAATGGATTTTTAAAAAGCGCACACATATGAGCTAGAACCCAGGGTGGATTGGATTTTCAGGTCAATATTACACTTTTATTGTTCCTTTTACACTGCTATCATGAGTACAAACAGAAAACATGTATAAACAATTTCAGTGTGCAAGATTTTCTATCTCTCGTGAATGCACGACAATGCATTCCTTGACAATGATGTGAGTCTTCCAGATAATATTAAACTGGAAACTTCTCCAGAAAGCATGCTGCCCCCCAAATCTATGGGAAGCTGGTTTTGTATGTACCTTTGATTCCATTTTGTAAACACAAGTGCTTGAAGTGCATGCCACATTAATTTTACAAGCTGTGCAAGCAGTTGAGATTTTCTCCCCAAACAAAAATATTTGATTAAAGAGCAAAAATAGAGTGCACTTAGTGTGCTTGAAATGTCATGTTCAAATTCGAAGCTATCTTTGGAAAGCACTTTTACTGGAAACTTTGTGACTATTTTCAGACATGACAACTCAATACTTACCTTATGTTATTTTCATTTTAAAGACAAAAAAGTCTGTTAACTGTTAATATATGCCTCTGTATAGAACTATGCATCCAGGTTGACTATCCTTTCTACAAAATGCTCGTAATCAGAAATATTCTGGGTTTCAGATTTTTATTTTATTTTATTTTAAAATATTAGGATACATGTATTGCATAATCCATAATCTGGTTTCTTAGAGATGGGACCCAAATCTAAACACAAACGTCATTTACATTTTCTATACAGCCTATACACATAGCCTGAAGGTAGTTTTATACAATATTTTGAGTCAGTGGCTGCATGAAACAGAAAGCAAAGGTGTTCTTATCTCAGTCAGTCATGTGTTCAATTTAGGAGTATTTTGGATTTCAGACTTCCAAAAGGGATTCTAAAAGAGTGCTAAACTTTTATATATAATATGCCTTTATACATAACTATATATTCTTCTTCATGATTAGCACCAGAAGAAAATTTAACTGTGCCTGCAATTTGAGATTGATTCACCCTATATGCATTGCTTTTATACAACATGACTTGTATTCAGGTCTTCTAAAGTTAGTTTTAAGAAGAATGAACATAATAACATGCAAAAACCAACATTATACATTTGCAATTGGAGGATAAATGTATCCCAAAGCATCATCCTCTGATTCAACAGTTCTGGGTGGCCATGTTGTTGCTGTCATTTGATATCACCTTGGATTCATGTTATGAATGGAAATGAGAAACCTACATGAACCCTGCTCAGAAACACATCTCGACTTTTATGCTACATGGTGGAGTTAAACAGTGATTTCTGTTAGAGTAAATTCAGTTATTGGAGATCTGGATTTAAGCAGTAAACACAAAAAGCTTGGATAAAAAAACCCTAAGCTTTATTGTAGGAACTACATTCTAAGATAGACAAGTTACATAGGAAGCTAATCTAAGCTATACAGCTTGGAAGATTGAGAGATGACTCTTGGGAAAGAGAAGAGGTGTAGAAAAGAAATACCTAAGAGTATGAGTACACACAGAGGGAGCAGGATAAATGGACAAAAGAAGTAAGAATTTTCAAGTCACTCAAACTATCTAACCCTATTGCTATTGTACATTGACAGACATTGTTCACTCTTCAGTGCTAAGCGTTGTTGCATTTCCAATAGTTTCAGTCCCGAAGTCTTCACATATGCGTGCATACACACATAAAAGTAACACACATACAGAGCTTTAAATATATATTAGTCTATCTTTTTTATTTTCATAATTGGTAAATATTTTCACTTGATGTGGGTATTTTTTATTATACATCAGGAGAAAATGGCCAAAGGAAAATTATTTATTGATTTCCATGCTCCCAGAACACTTTTCAATATTGCTATTTTTCTCCTTTAAGAATTATTAAAATATCATTATCATTATTAAATTATTATTACCTTGTTAACATTCAAGCTCATTATATTGGTAGAAGAATTGTTGGCCTATCCAGGGCTCTTGGTTTTTTATGTGCTTTTAAAAAAAAAAAGAAAGAAAGAAAAAAACATATATAAGAAGTTGAAGTCCTTTAGATATTGTTGTACTACAGTATCCTACACCATTGTCTAGGTTAGTTAAAGATGATGGGAACTGAGCTCTGATAATATTTGGAAGGCCATATGTTTCCCATTCCTAGTTTAAGTAAAAGTAGCTGGTAGAACTGGGGACAAAGAAGACATCCTAAGATTTATTGCTACTCCTCCTGCAACTGTTCTGATTTGAACGAGAACTCTGCCTATACCAAACTTCAGAAGAGATTGAATTCAGCACTGTTTATGCAATGTGACATACACATAGTATCCATGTATGTACACATAACCAAGTCATTTCGATTTCTGGGGACATTAAGGATAACCTATCATGGAAGGTTTGATCAAAGGGTGGTTTATGGCTCAGAGGGTGTGACTTAACTTTTTCAATTAAAAAAACTTCATTCTATGAAATGTGTGAAAAAGTTTGCAAATTCTTATTTAATATTTAATATCCCCCCAACTTTGGTGTAACCTTTATGCAAAAACTGCCCACAGAAAGACTACCATGTATATTGATTGTAGAAACTTTATCTAAGTTATGGCACCTTCTGAGTAATCAATCCACAGTGCACAAAGTTCTTACGCAGAAAAAGGCAGTCATAACTCTTAATGTTCTTCAGCAATATAATTTTAGGGCCGACATTGCTCAATCTGTCTCATAAATCAAGCAGGACAACGTAGTTCAAACACTGGCTATCTTCTGAAAGGAAATGCTCCCTGTTTCAGGAGGGTTTAAAAGGACACTTCACCAGAAAAAGTCACTACTTTGCAGAGATTACAATCAGCTCTTCCCATTCATTAGTTTAACATTTATGAGTTTGATTCTTCACAGAGGGCTTGTCTGCATCAGTCCTGAAATTTGAAGTGGAGCAGAAGTTATTTCTGGATGGCAAAATGACACCCAGGGACTTCTGGTCCTTTGTGGGGGTAAAGTAGTCTGAACCAGTTTATCTGCACATTAAGTCAGTGTTTCTCAACCAGTGTGCCGGGGCACACTAGTGTGCCGTGAGCGACCATCAGGTGTGCCGTGGGAAGTTGGAACCTTGGGGGGGGGGGGGCGAGAGTCTAGTGTGTTGAAGTATAAAAACCCTAAGAAACCTACCTTGATAAAGGCACAAAATTACAAACACCCCCCCCCCCCCAACCCGTTGTCTACTTGGTCTCTCTCTCTCTCTCCATGCATTGGGAAGTCCCACCTCCCTTTCCCCAAGTAGAGACCTCCTCTTGCCTCCTGGGGGTTCTGTGTGGGAAGTTTGGCCCAGTTCTATCATTGGTGGGGTTCAGAATGCTCTTTGATCGTAGGGGAACTATAAATCTCAGCAACTACAACTCCCAAATGTCAAGGTCTATTTCCCCTGAACTCCATCTGCGTTCATATTTGGACATATTGAGTATCCATGCCAAGTTTGGTCCTGATCCAACATTGTTTGAGTCCACAGTACTCTGTGGATATAGGTGAACTACAACTCCAAAACTCAAGGTCAATGCCCACCAAACTCTTACAGCATTTTCTCTTGGTTCTGGGAGTTCTGTGTGGGAAGTTTGTGTCTTTCTGTCATTCCTGCCAGGATATCTATGTTGTGTTCATCGAAACAGGCCCAGGTTTCACACTGAGTGTATAAATACAGTTAAAAACATATTAACTATCTGTATTACTGTGTTAGAGTGTCATTTTGTGTCATTTTGGTTGGTGGTGTGCCCCAGGATTTTGCAAATGTAAAAAGTGTGCTGCGGCTCAAAAAAGGTTGGGAAACACTGCATTAAGTAATGCTCAGGAGTTGGCCACAAAGCTCCAGAAAGACCAAGTGGATATAACATCAGCAAAGGTGCCTTTGTAACCAGGGAGAAGGAGGGAGTTTTTCCTGGAGCTCTGGAGCTATCCAGCAGTGACAATGGCAAAAGAGCTGAACTGGATTTGACCCAGCTGGACCATGAGGACACTGCTGAGCTGTTGCTGCAGGACAGACATAGAGTGGGTGGCTAAGTTTGGAGTACTGCTACTCTAGACCAATCCCATATTTTGCAGTAGGTGTAAATGAGACCAGAATTGGTTTATATTTTCTGCCTAGGAATCTATGGATCCATTCTGAATCTAGAGATTCCGGTGGGGGGTGGGGGAGTTTTATTGGGTTAAAAGTGGGTTTTTATTTTGCATGTTTTCCAGTTTTGCAGAGATCATGTGCTCCTAACTCCAGTGAATGTGGAGGGCCTGTTACATTTAATATGTTCTCATCATGGACAGATGTCTGCGCCCTACACCACTGGAGTAATTACACTGTTTGGCCAGTATTGCACCACCTAACATCTGCTGGGGAGAAGCAGCCAATACCAAAAGGACCAAGGAAGTGACAACTCCAGCCCATCCCCTGTTCAGATATCAGCCAGCATGCCAACACCTTAAATCAAGAAATACTTTTCTAAGGTCTACAGAGATACTTGCAGGGACACCTCTGCAAGTGATAGTCCAAAAGTGGCAGACTAAAACCTGGAACCTCAATCCATGGCTGATACCAAATGAACGACTCCCTCTTGAGCACACAGAAGACTTGGAAGCCACTAAAGAGATTGCGCTCTGGCACCACAAGATGCAGAGCCAACCTTAAGAAATGGAGCCACAAAGTAGAGTCCACAACATGTGAGTGTGGAGAAGAGCAAACCACAGACTACCTATTACAATGCAGTCTGAGCCCTGCCATATGCACAGTGGAGGGCCTACTTAGAGCAACACCAGAGGCACTCCAAGTGGCCAGCTATTGGTCAAAGGACATTTAATATAATGCCAAGTTTTAAAACTTTGTGGTTTTTTTATAATACATTACAACTGTACCCTTGGTTCGCTCCTGATATGATAAATAAACAAATCATGAACAAATTGGAGAGGGATCAATTGGATTTTCCTTTGTACCAGATTATAACAGTCTGAAACCTACAAATACCAGGAAGAAATCCAAGCAGCTATTTCATATCAGATAGCCTCATACATGGAATTGTAACATTGGCAACGATTTGGTTTGCAGACTCTCAGTCTAATTATCTCTGGGACGCTAAGTATACCATGAACTTTCACTATCTGTAATAGGACTTACATGTATATATTTTATTAAGTCTTACAGATAAGCTACCATTCCTACTTATGTTGTGTATACTCATAGGCGAGGAGGCTGGCTCCCTACCTGTCCCGTCATGACCTAGCCACAGTGGTCCAAGCCACGGTCATCTCAAGCTTGGACTACTGTAATGCCCTCTACATCGGCCTTCCCTTGTTGATGATCCGGAAGCTTAAGCTGGTGCAGAATGCTGCAGCACGGCTGGTGGCAGGCCTTCCAACTCGCTGCCACATCACACCTGTGCTGCGCGGACTGCACTGGCTCCCAATAGAGCACCGGATCACCTTCAAGGTGCTGGTTCTGACCTTCAAGGCCTTGAATGGTCTGGGGCCAGTGTACTTAAGGGACTGCCTCTCCCATTACAGCCCTCCGCGACCACTGCGTTCCGAAATCCAGAATCTGTTGGTAGTGCCTAGCCACTATTCTATCCATCTGAGTTCCACACGAAGGAGGGCATTTAGCGCCGTCGCGCCGGTTTTGTGGAATTCCCTTCCTTCCACGATCCGAGCCCAGATGGATTTGTTGTCTTTCCGCAGGGCCTGTAAGACCCTCCTCTTTACTCAGGCGTTTGGATCATAGGCACTGGAATATGTATATTGTAGTGGCAACTGTAGTTTAAATATCGATATTTTAACATGTTGTAATTTTAATAGGTGGATCTGCCACTGTGTTTTTAACTGTTTTTAATTGTTTTATCGTGTTTTGCAGTTCTTATGTATGTGAGTCGCTCTGAGCCTGTGAGAAAGGGCGACTAAGAAATCCAATAAATAAATAAATAAATAAATATGTGAATGTAGTGAATATAAAATTGTTTAACTGTCATCACTTGGTATTAGCATATACTCCTTGGTTTACCCACTCCGTGGTTTAGCTAGTAGGAACTACAGCCTAACCCTTTGTTGTTAAGATGGACAGATGAGGTCAAAGTTTTCACTGAATGGGTAACTGTACATCTTTTCTGCTGATCTTTAAATATCAAAATCTCAACGCAGTCATGACTGAGTTCTGCTAGAAAGCAATAGAATTTAAATGAACCCACAGCTAATTCCATAGATCTCAACAGGAGCTAGTTACAAGCATGTTGGATCAGTTGCTTCACTACAACTGATACAAAAAGTACACTGAGATTACATGTTAAACTTAGAATAATGTCCTGCTTTGTAAGAACTACTTGAAATGAAATAACATGCAAGTATTGTATATTTTAAAACTTCATAGAATTTTATGAGGTCAGAATAACATTGCAGTTTATCCTCCATTATTGCTGTTGTTGATGTGTGCCTTCAAGTTGTTTTTAACTTTTGGCAACCCTCAGCCAACCCCATTACAGGGCTTACTTGGCAAGATTTGTTCAGAGAAGGGTTGCCTTTGCTTTCCTCACAGGCTCAGAGAATGCGACTAGCCAAAGGTTGTCCAGCTTATTTCAATGGGCGAACAGGGATATATTCCGTATTGATATTCTCCTACTGTTGGTTTAATGAGGAGTTCTAATGCTCAAACCACTATATCACACCGGTTCTTCTCCTATGCTATTAGAGAGTAAATCCCATCAACATTCATTGTTGTGCTGTTAAACGTATTTGGGATTTCACCTACAGTACATTGTGCCAGGATAGATTTTTCAAAAGCAATTATAAAATAATTTACCTTCTATTGCAGTGTTTTCTACTTATGAGCAAAATACCCAACTTCCACAGGAAAATAGTCAACAGATTAAATGTTTTTCCTCAGGAACATTTCATTACGCACATATTTTTACTTACAGATGCCAAAATCAATGATAACTAAAACATTTCCTATAATGTTTCCTGTAGTTTAAGGTTATTAAAGGCATCTAGTCAGAAGGAGGCTGTGGAGGAAAAAGGTTTGTTAAAATAGATTATGGCTCTATAATCACCATAGACTCTTTCTTGCTTAAGGCTCAACTTGAATGAGTGTTTTGCAGCCACTTGCACTTTATTATTGCTGGTTTAATAAGAAAGACATTTACCTGCTGTGTGAGATTTTGCTCACTGATAAATATGATAGCTTTGCATTAAATGGCATTGGGATCCTTCCTTGGCATTTTACCTTATATAGCAGGGAAGAGCTTCCTTAGGATACTGTGAGATAGGAATGGGGTGTTCATATAGTCAAAATACGTAAACATGAACTGTTATTTTTGGATTACTGTTTTGCTGGTCATGTCACAAACTCCAAATGACGCAATTAGAAAGGGACTATTCTTATAAAACCATCATCCTCCCACTTTTTATGTGCTTTTAATATGCCCTACTCTTCCCCCTTCCCAATTTTGCCCTGCGTTCTTAGCTTAATTCAGTTGCTGCCAACTGAGTTCAAAACATAAAAGTACTGTATATACTTGAGTATAAGCCTAGTTTTTCAGCTCTTTTTTTAGGCTGAAAAAGCCCCCTCACTTATACTCATTTATTATTTACTCTATTATTATTATTATTATTATTATTACATTTTCATTATTATACTAACCTGCATCTAACCTACTGATGCCTCAATTAATGTAATTTTATTGCACTTTTATTTTAAACATTTCCAGTAGCTGCTGCATTTCCCACCCTTGGCTTATACTCGAGTCAATACAGTTTCCCAGTTTTTCTGGTATAATTAAGTGTCATGGCTTATATTCATGTTGGCTTATACTTACATATATACAGTAATTTGCACTCAATTAAATCAGTGGATGGGAGGAGAAAGAAGCAGAATTGTTCCCTTCCTAGTGGGCTCATGACAAAGCAAACAGCTGCAGATTCATCATGCTTGTGTGTTCTTCCTCATTAGTAACTTTTGCCATCTTAATCACATCCTAGTGTTGCTGTCACATGCCTTCCATCTTTTATCTTTGAAAGGCTGAAGGATATGTGTAATGAACTGTCTTACCTTGTAGGACCAGTGTTAGCTCTGTAAAGGCCCAACAGCTAGGCATCCATTTTGGTGAAGGAGCCAGCAGGCATCCGTTTGTAAAACATATTGCCAGAAGGGGGAGGAGTCAGAAGGCAGCCTGGAG